>VDFB02047230.1:248774113-248808479 GCA_007258455.2 Sequoia sempervirens | reverse complement strand
TATGAATAATTTAGTTAAGTATTATTGAATTATTTGAAATGTATGAAATTTGTAGGGTTAATCATATGAGTATCTAGT
Source organism: Sequoia sempervirens (assembly GCA_007258455.2). NCBI lineage: Eukaryota > Viridiplantae > Streptophyta > Pinopsida > Cupressales > Cupressaceae > Sequoia > Sequoia sempervirens. Next base: position 248,808,401 of record VDFB02047230.1, on the reverse strand, counting down.
TGTTACTTATGCAATGTGAAATAATGCTTTGAGTTTGAAAGATGTGCAATGCAATGTAATGAGCAATATGAATATAAACTACATAACATTTAACCATTCTTTTTATGCTATTGTACATTGATATTTAACCATTGCTTCAAAGATTTTAATCATGCACACGAAGAGGAAACTAAATTTCGATTGTCAACTTCTATATATATCAAATTATCCAATAATCAAGTATATGTCCATATACAAAAATGGCATCAACGCCAACTGAAACAAAGTTTTACAATATGTGGCATATGCCATCTTGGTATATATTCAAAATTTACATGCCAAAATGTCTATCTCATCCTAAACTACCAATGGATCATCAAAATGGAGCCTCTTTGAAGCACTCGTTGGCTCTGAAGGTAGCTAGTTGCACAAGAAAAATTCAAACCACAATTGAGATTAGATAAACTATATAATTTAAAATTGAATAATTAACATAAAAATCAATACACATTGAATTATAATTGAACTCTAAAATTGAAATCTTGATTACCTAAAATATGCATCTCTTCGAAGGGTGAGGAGTCCTAGAATATACCCCTCTCAAAAAACTAACCAAACTAACTTTTGTAACGTCAATCTATATATGTGAACAAAAACATGAAATTGATCCAAGTTAGCATAGAATTGTCAATAATAAGAACATATTTACCAAGCACAAAATAAAATAAACACATACCTCTTTAGGTTTATCTTTTTCTCTATCTCCTTTAAGATTAACTACGAACAACTCCTCCTTGGTGTTTCTAACACCCTCCTCCTTATTTGGTTTGTTGAATACCTCGCCAGGTGTTATGGCACTTATCAAGAATGATGTATAACTCACAACCGCGTGTACATAAAAATGACTAGTACATATGAAACTACGAATCTATGTCAATGTATGCATAATCAATAAAATATCTTATAAATCTTAATTCAATCAAATTTGAGTTCAATTACCTTTTCCTTATCTAACATTGTGCGTCCATAGTCTGGAGAGCATCACACCTCGCTCGCACTAGGTGTTTCCTACAAGCGAAGTCTTGAATAAAATATAAATTAATATATCATTTCATTATGACAATTCAAATGACAAGCAAATGCTCTGAGTAAAAAAATGTAAATGAGTGAGTGAGAAAATATATACTGTGTGCATGTCAAGGCCAAATGAAATGGCCCTAAGGGTGCCATCTGTCACCTATGTGAGTTCCTCCTCAGACATTAACTGTTAAATAGACCATGTAAATAAATATTAGTACTTGATATTATCTCTTATTAATATTCATTTTTAAAAAAATGCAAGTTATAAATTTACACCTTAAATGTTACCTCTGTAACTACTCCAATGTCCACCTCTCTAGTAGGAGAGGACTCTATAGGGTGTGCTCCACTCCCCTACGTGTGATCTACTATAATCTCCACATCCTGGATGTCATAATCAAAAGTGTCTATGGATGCTCAGGGGACTATACAATAGGACCCAAACATATTTGCTGGCACGTATTGCAAATATGTGGACCCGAGGAGGATGATGCAGCAGCACTAGATCCATCGCCAAGATCACCAGACTGTGGCTGAGCTACTGAAGAAGCATGGGAAACCAAAAGACCAATCAAAGAGTGAATGGCCTGGATAGTTTATGTGGCTGCATCCTCCGTAATATCTGGATGTTGTCCTGGAGGTGGCAGAGGAAGGGGAGGATAGGGAACATGTGGGCGCCTAACTACTCTAGCTGCCCCTAGCCTATCCTGAGGAATACCTTTACCAATGCCCTGGAAGGGTTTAATGTCAAAGTAATTGACATGTTTCCCTAACAAAAACTCAACATATAATTTTTTAATAAAGTAAAAAGGTACATCAAGATTATTGTTGGGTGGTTTATCAAAAACCATACACCAACAATCCCAAAAGTTATCTACTATGCCCCTATGCGTGCACCATTTTATAGAAAGCTTCAGCTTGTTAACATTAACTGGCAAACCATTGCTGGGGTTAATAAATAAAGAGGCTATTTGGGCTTTTGTTATTTGGAGATCTTTCACATCATCATAAGACATTCCACATGCATAATATTGCCTCATGGTTTCTCGCCATGAATGAAATGCATTATGTTCGGTGGAGAGGGTTTCTGCATTTGTAATTATTCCTGTCAATGTGGGAACATGTATACGGATGAGTAAGGGATTTTCCTACTCGACATCACAAATGCCCCTCAATTGCTCAGGCACTGTGAATTAATTTGTTCAATTGATGGGCATGGAAGATGTTAGACATTTGAATTTTTGCATTTTGATTGCAAATTTGGTGGATTTTTCATTTCAAATGGTGGAATTTTGTGCATTTTCATTCCTCGGCCGACCATAATGCGATTAAAGTTAAAATAAATTAGTAAGAGCTAGACAATATAAAATGAAACACTATTTTTTAAATCCAAAATCAAGTAAAACATTCATTTTTTTTTTTAATGAAAGAAATCTATTACAGACTCAATTGTTTCATAAAGTTCAATCAAAAACCCTATTTTGAAAAGATCACAAAAGCATTTGTTTTTTATCCAAAATCCATTCTCAGTTAAATTTTTGCATAAAAATTAAATCAAAAACTCTATTGTGAAAAATCCACAAAACCATTCATTTTCTACAGAAATCTATTCTAAACTCAGATTTTTCACAAAAACTCAATCAAAAACCCTATTTAAAAAAAAAAACAACAAAAACCATATGAAATTATTCAAATCTAAATCAAAATTGAATCAAATCAAATGAAAATAAATAAACTTACCTTTCCAAATCGAATTTAGCCTATATTGGATATCCTTTACGCAAACGATGGATGAACAATGTGCCCATGGGTTCTTCTCAACCAAATGAGTTGAAAAAAGAGACAGAAGTATTTAATATATACTTTTGACAAATTGGATATCCGATGTGTAAAATTAGCTTTAGTGTTTGGTATGGTGACACCTGAGCCTACAAAAAATCAACATGTTCTTTTTGCATTTTCTCGGTCGATGAAAGACATGTTTTTTTCCTCATTGCCACTTTTTGGCCTACCATTAACCTGCAGATACCCTTTTGTCACTTTGCAACCTTTCCCCTTGGATAGAAATCATAGATAAACTATAAATCATAATTATCTTATGAAAATAATAAGGATAACAAGGAATATATATGAATGTTGTCTGAATCTAATTTCACATAGATACATATTTGCACGCAAGGATGAATGTTGCATGTCTGTATTTTCACAAACATACATATTTGTACATAGAGAAAGTAAAATGAGCAAGAACAAAAGAAAGCATGTTACGCACCCTGCCTTATTGGGTCATGAAGCCCCATAGGCTCTTGCAAAACCCCCCTAGCAAGAACAAACATGGTCCACCACTGTGATGGATAGTGGAACTAATCTTCCTTATTAAAGTTGATATAAAGCCTATTATTGTAAGGATACTTCTCTGAGGATGGAACAAATAACAACTATATTTAGAAAAAAATAAACATGGTGAGGAGTATATATGAATTTTTTCTACATACTATCTTTGAAAAACAATAAACATGGAAAGAAGTATATATGAATGTTGTCTACATCTAATTTCACATACACACATATCTACAAAGGAGAAAATACAAATGAAACACTACAAAAGAGACACATAATTTTTTGCATGTATATATTTCCAAGCAATAGATACCTACATATACATCCAACACATGCAATACATATATTTGGAGTTGCAAAAAAAAATCTACATCGATATACATGTTTCCAAAGTTAACTGCACATATATACATATTGTTGATTGTTGTTGAATAGCTGAAAAAATATTATTTCATCTATGATTTCCATGTAGTGGGAATGGGTGGAAAGCAATAAAAGAGTCTACATATATGCTTAGAAAGGAAAATCTATACAGATATATATGCATCTAAAGTTATATGTAGACAACACACACATATATCCATAGGTGGGCCTCAAACATATGAATGTTGTCTGCATCAAATTTCAAAAACACATAGATCTATACATAGGAAATATAAAATGAAACACAACAAAATGAGGCTTGTTGTCCACCCTACCATATTGGGTCATGGAGCCTCATCGACTCTCACCAAACCCCTGAGCAAGAACATACATCATCCACCACTATTATCAATGGTGAAATAAATGTGCCTTATTACACTTACTATACATCCTATCATTCTAATAACTCCTTTTGTGAGGCTAAAAGAAATAATAACTGTATACCTTGGAATTTATCCTATTCTAAATGTGCAAAACAACTTAAAAATGTGAATGGTAAAAGACCAAGGACACCTCAAGATTAACCAAAAGAGTGATATAATGAAAAGGAAAATGAATAAAATGAAATACAAACAGTTTCACCTTCCTTGCTGTTGATATCTCTTTGATTGGCCCTTGCTTGGAATGATTTGTGTGCTCCTTAGATGATTGCTTGAGTGAATAAATGCAAGATTCAATGTGCAAGATGATTAAAAGAGATGGCTAAATGATGGCAAAGGATTGAGGATGTAAATTGGCAGCCTGTAGTTATGAAAATACAAAGTGTTGAAAGTGCCCTTAAGGAGGGGGTATTTATAGGAGAATTTGAATTCTCTAGAGAATTCAATGGTCAAGATTGATCCAACAAGGCCAAGATGAAGGGTTAGGGTGGGTTGAGAACCCACAAGCCCTCACATCTTGACATGTGGAGGGTGAAGTGGCCAAGGGGATATGAGATGGAGGTGAGGTGTCAAAAAGGTAAATGAGGTGGAGGAGGGGTGGGAGGAAGACAGGAGGAGAGATAAAAGAAGGGCTTATTACAGTGGGGAGGGGTGTTTAGAATTTTGAGGAATTTCTCCAAAATCTGCATGGAAAGGAAGGTGGTTGGGATATAAATGTGAATTCAGAATTCACATTCCTAGAAGAATCTAGAGGGATAAAAGGTGGGCTCAAAAAGGTGGGACTTGTTCACATGTGGAGATTGTGACAAGTCCAAGGTTCTAGAAGCCTTGGAAGGATGGAATGTGAATTAAAAATTCACATATAAAGGAGGGGAATCTAGGATAGAATAAAAAGGAATTAAAAATTCCTTGGGGAATGCAGAGAGTTGACCAAGTACTGATTAAGATTAATTAATCAGTAATTAGAAGGATAATTAGGGGTTAATTAGGATTAAAGGCCAACTTGCAAAAGTTGGAGGATGTGACACATCCTAATCAAGGATTAGGCATGTGCACATCCTTAATGAAGAGATTAGGAAATGGATTAGGATTAGATGAAAATGACATGTGAGAAAATAAATAAATGTAATATTTATTTAATTTATTTGATGAAAAGAGGATTAAGAAGGGTAAGGTATTTAATTATTAATTAAATACCTTAGGGATTTGGCAGAATTAAAGATATTAATTAAATAATAGTAATATTACTTAATTAACTTGGATAGGAGGATGCTTAGACGAAAAGTGATAAATTTGGATAAATTAAGTGTCCAAATTTGGATGTCTACAATAACTAAAAAGGTGCATTTAATTTTAGATTCCCCAAACAATAAACATGGCGAGTAGTATATATCAATGTTGCCTACATCTAATTTCAAATACATACATATCTGCATAGAGGAAAAGATAAATGAGACACAACAAAACAAACACACACCTTTTTGTGTCTATATATTTGCAAGCAACAGATTCCTACATATGGATCCAGTGCATGAAATGCATATATATGTAGCTGAAAAAAAAAGCCACACCGATATATACATATATCTAATGTTAGATCCACATATACATACATTACTAATTGTTCTTGAATAGCTTTGAACATATTATTTCATTTATGGTTTCCATGTAGTGGTGATAGTTACAAAGCAATAAAACACTCCACATATACACACACAATAAGCAATAAAATAGTCCACATATATGGCCACAATAATATTTAGCATTCTAAAGTTACCAAAGAAACTAAGTAGTTTATGCTATTTACAAAAAGGAATTGTTGGCTACTGTTATGTAGCTTCACATTATAGCCAAAGATAGAGAACAACAGTCAACAACACCTTGTAGAAAATAATATAAACTGTCAACCTCCTAGCTATCTAAGAGCCTTCCTATGTTGAAAGCCTTCCAACGATCGTGGAAAAGGTGCCAGAGGCAGTTGGCGCGTGTTGGGAGGCTATAGAACAACAGTCAACAATGCCTTGTAGAAAAAAACATAAACTGTATAGTGTTGCAACCATCACCACAAAACAAAAAGCCTTAAATGAAACAATGATGATTTCAACAAAGACCTGGAAAATTATTTTTCCAACAGTGACTTATCAATAGCTAGAAGAACAAATATAGATAGGTTTAAATATAGATACATATGGTTGTTTCCTAAGAAAATGAAATAAACATCACTTGGCACAACTTGTGATGATAAAATTACTTCATCTATAGGCTACATATTTTGGAAGTGGCTGGAGCAATAGGTTGCATTCAAAACATAGCATAGTAATTTAGCAGTTTAGGTTATTTTCAATAAGGCATTTTTTAGTGTAGAGTTGTAGCTTGAGCTACACAACATACATAGTTATCAACACCTATACTTCACAATGCATGTATAACTTTAAATGCGATTACATCTATCAACAAGTATAAATCTAGATATATATGTGTGTAGCTAGGCTCAAGCTAAATCATAAAAGTATTGTGCATAACGTAGATGAAAATTGTCACTGAACGTCACATAGGAAATATTATAACAAAAATGAAGATATATACAGCTCCAATAAAATTTAAGACACATAAATAGCTACACATAGGATACTCCCAAATAGATAGCAAACAAAAAGGTGAAGGCTACATAAATACCTCAAATATAAATAAGTCAGACTATATACTACAAGGGCTACAAATGCAAGCAAAGAAATTTTTGCATTTTTCTAAATGCACATGGAAAAGAGCCAATACATGTGTCAACAACAAAAATTAAACAAGGAACAAACTTATGGAATTGGCACTTGAGGGTTGTCCAACAGCCTGAGGAGAGCCAGAGTTCACCGACATTGTTGGGGCTGCTCTTTGAAAAGGCTAGAGCTACAACACCGGTGGCTAGACATGAGCTCTATTGCCACAACAACACAAGGCCGAAGATTCAATTAAAGTAACAAAGGCTGACAAGCTCCATTCCCATTTTTTTTATTTCAAATGTTTTATCTTTCAAATTTTCTATGGGGACATTAATAATATGACCAAAAATAAATATTATAAAAAAGGTAGATTTAGAGAACTCTTTTTAAATGGTTTCGAAAATAGTTTTTCTTCTTGCAAAACAACCAACCTAGAGCATACATTGTCCACCACTGCAATCAATGATGGCATCAATGTTCCATATAACAATTAAAATATAGCTTATCATTCTAGGAATGTCCCAACAAAAATAAACATAGGAATCAATATGTATCAATGATGTTTGCATCCACTATGACATACATATATATTTACACATAGGGGAAATACATTGTCCATCATTGTGATCAATGGGGGAATCAATATTCCATACAACACTTAAAATAAAAATTATCATTCCAAGGATGTCTGAGTACGTATCAATATTGTTTGTATCTAATATGGCATACAAACATATCTGCACATAGGAGAAATAAAGTGAAACACAAAAAACCAAGGCATTGTCCATCACTCTGATCAATTGTTACATCACTCTTCCCTATAACATTTAAAATATAGCCTATCATTCCCTACATGCAGATATGTATGTATCCATTGTTTTGTGTTGATGGCTACAACACAATAAAATAGTTAATCTTATATAGTTTTTCTTGTTTTCAACAAGGCATTGGTGTTTATTGTCCTCTAGTCTTGGTTGTATTGTTTCATTATCAACAAGGTGCTAGAGGGGGAAATAATTTTTGATTCATGCCCTTCGTTTTGTCACAATGGTTGCAACGCTAAAAATTTGTGAATATTATATAGTCTATGTTGATTTTCATAAGGAATTCTTGATTGTTGCATTGTAGACTAGGGTAAATCAAATCATTTTTGACAAGTTGTTGTTGAGAGGGCTATATTGTTTCAATTTTAGATAAGGTGCTATTCAAAAAAGACTATATTGTTTGTTAGTACAGATATTTTTTGGTTTATGGATACCATGTATTGCTTTTGCAACCATTAACCCATGCAAAGAAACCAAAATAACCCCCAACCACCTTCATAGAAGCTCAACAATGGCTGATCAAACTTGCACCTTCACAAGAGCTCACCATTATTGCATCAACATTGATTGTTGTATTGCTTCCATGTTGAGGTGATGGCTATAATCACACTTGCCATTTTAAACCTCAAGGAACAAAGTGAAATACTACAGACTTAGATGTGAAAAGTGGCAAAGGTGGTTGTTGGTGTACCTTGGGAATAACATGGTGGATTTCCCACCATATGGATAGAGAAGGCCGCTGAAAGTAAACACTAGTTCACATCAACACTAAGTGTTGTATGCTTTCCTTGTACTTGTGATAGTTGCAATAACACCTACCATTTAAAACCTTGGGAAACATAGCGAATGGCTGGAAATTTTTTTGATAGGGCATTATTGGGTCTCATTCTATTGCTATATGTTACTGTGAATTTTTGTGTCTTGTGGGATTTTCCATTTGGGCCACTATTGCAACTAATGTTGTTTTATTTATGGCCCTCATTTTTTGGTGATGGGTTGCAATGTAATAAAATAGTTAATGTTATATAGTTCATTTTATTTTATCTTCTTTTGTTATGTGCCATATAATTTTCCCTATGTGGAGATATGTATATTTCTGAAATTAGATGCAGCTAACACTCATATCTACAACAACCTGTATATTAAGTGCAATAATAAATGTTGATATCACCATTGAATATATTGGTGAACAATCTATGCATGCCTACAAAAAAATAGAGCATATAGATCGCCCACCACTCTGACCAATGGTGAAATCAATGTTCCTTATTGCACTTACTATACAATCCACCATTGTAATTCCTTTTTTTAGGCTAAAAGAAATAATAAAATTTTAAAAAAGTTGTATTTAGCTTCAGTTTCCCCAAACAATAAACATGGCAAGCAGTATATATGAATATTGGCTACATCTAATTTCACATACATACACATTTGCACATAGTGAAAGGGAAATGAAGCACAACAAAAGTAACACATACTTTTTGTGTTTATATATTTCCAAGCAATAGATTCCTACATATGTAGCTACAAGAATTTATTGTTTGTTGAAACCAATATTTTTTGATTTATGGTTCGCCTTTTGCATTTTGTTACATTGCATGTCTCTTTTTGGGAAATGGAAAAAAATGCAAGAAAAAAGTCTGAAGAGTCCACCCAAAATATGTGGTTCTTCCCTAAATGACAAACAACAATAGCTGATTGTAACTTTTGATATTTATTGCAGCTAAAGATTGAAGGCCACACAGGTGATATTTGGGCTACTGCTTTTGATGAGGCTATAAAAATCTTATTGCAGATGTCAGCAAAAGAGCTATACATGTTGAAATATGAAACTTCTGCTACAATGATTTTTGAGTATGTTATCAATGGTATAATCTACACCTGATTTGTTTTCATTTGTGGGTTTCTCCATCTAGGTTGCTATTAAAACCAATGTTGTTTTATTTATGGCTTATGTCTTGTGGTTATGGTTTTAATAGAATAAAATAGTTAATGTTATACAGTCTATGTTTGATTCCATTAGGTATTGTTGATTATTGTTCTCTAGCTTAGGCTATATTATTTCAATTTTCGATAAGGTGCTATTGAAAAGCCTATATTGTTTCAATTTTTGATAAGGTTCTGTTGAGAAAATAGTATATTTTTGGATGGGGTTGTTACTGTGAATTTTTGTGGGTTTCTTTTAATGGCTTCCATTTTCTGGCCATGTTTGCAATGGAATGAAATTAATAACATTATGCACTTTTTGTTGATTGTTGTTTCCTAGCTTGGGTTATATTGTCTCATTTTCGATAAGGAACTGTTGAAAAGGCTATACTGTTTCAATTTTTGATAAGGCACTATTGAGAAAAGACTATATTGTTTGTTAGAAGCAATATTGTTTCATTCATTGTTGGCATTTTGTGGCTTTCATTTTACATGGGTTTTGCGGCTATGGTTTTGTAAGGGTTTCATGTATCTTTTTATTGTTGTTCTCTACCTTATGCTTTATTGTTTCATTTTTGATAAGGTTCTAGCTAGAAGGCTATATTGTTCCATTTTTTGATAAAGTGTTGTTGAGCAAAGACTATATTTCTGCATCAGTTTGTTACTGTGCATTTTTTTGTGTTTTGTGGGTTCCTCCATGTGGGCCGTTGTTGAAATGAATATTGTTTGATTTATGGATTTCATTTTGTCCCTATGGTTGCAATGCAATAAAATAGTTAACCTTATACAATTTATGTTGCTTTCCATAAGGCATTGCTTGCAGTCTTTTATTTTTCTTTCATGTGTCCAGATATGCATGTACATGAAATTACATGTACAAAACATCCATATATACTTGACTTTACTAACAAATTAATTCACAACAACAAAAAAATGCATTTAACTAGTTATATATTAATACAATGGACACCAACTTATAATGTTTAACAAAAAAAGATGCAATTCTTTCCTTTCAAGTATTATTTATGTCGTTTATAGTTTTGTATCGCTTTTACTCTATGCCCCTCATTTTAATTTGTGTTGTTTGGTTATATAGCTATGCCACCCTATTGAACACATGTATCAACATTTATAGCTGTTAAATTTCCTTGCAACCATTAGGACCACACAAAAAGCATAAATGAAACAATATTGGTTTGAACAACGCCTTATCGGAAGTGCACCACTGTTTGCAATGAAATGAAATTGTTAACGTTATGCACTTTAAGTCAATTTTTTTTCCTAGCTTGGGTTATATATTGTCTCATTTTTTATAAGGTACTATTGAAAAGGCTATATTGTTTCAATTTTCGAAAGGCACTATTAAGAAAAGACTATATTATTTGTTAGAAGCAATATTGTTTCATTTATTGTTGGAGTTTTGTGGCATTTTGCATTGGTTTTGTGGCTATGGTTTTGCAAGGGTTTCATGTATTTTTTATTTTTGTTCTCTACCTTATGCTATATTGTTTCATTTTTTATAAGGTTTTTGCCAAAAGGCTATATTGTTCCATTTTCGATAAGGTGTTGTTGAGCAAAGACTATATTTCTGCATTGGTTTGTTACTGTGCATTTTTTGTGTTTTGTGGGTTCCTCTATTTGGTCCACTATTGAAATGAATATTGTTTGATTTATGGCTTGTGTTTTGTCCCTATGGTTGCAACATAGTAAAATAGTTAACCTTATATAGTTTATGTTGCTTTCCATAAGGCATTGCTTGCAGTCTTTTTCTTTTCTTTTCCTATGTTTAGATATGTATGTACATGAAATTACATGTACACAACATCCATATATACTCGAATTTACTAAAAAAAAATTCACAGCAACAAACACATGCATTTAACTAGTTATATATTAAGAAAATGGACACCAAATTATAATGTTTAACAAAAAAGGACACACTTCTTTCCTTTTATATTGTATGTCGCTTATAGTTTTGTATCACTTTTACTCTATTCCCCTCATTTTAATTTGTATGGTCTAGTTATATAACTATGTCACCCTATTGAACACATGTATCAACATTTACACTTATTAAATTTCCTTGTGACCATCATGACCACATGAAAAGCATAAACGAAACAATATTGGTTTGAACAATGCCTTATCGAAAATGCACCACTGTAGCCAAAGCCACAGAACAACACTTCACTATGCCTTATAGATAACAACATAAACTATATAACATGCACTATTTAATTGCGTTTAAAAAATGAAACAATATAATCAAAGCTAGAAAACAATGGTCAACAATGCCTTATGGAAAACAACATAAACTATATACCGTTGCAAGAATAACCCCAAAATGCAAGCCTTAAATGAAACAATAATGGCTTCAACAACAACCTAGGGAATTCCTTTTTTCAAAAGGACCTTATCAAAAAGAAAGCAATATAGCTATAGGCTAATGCCCTATCAAAAATTGCATAGATATTCACTATGTTTTCCAAACCTTTAAAATGCATTTGTTACTTACAACCATCACCGCTACATGAAAAACATACAAAATTAATGTTGCTTCCATTTCACTGGCCTTCTCTATCGGTGTGCCAAACACTTTTTATTTAAAAATTAAAAAATAATCCACCACCTTTTTCCCAACCACAATCTAGGAGCCATAAAGCTTAAAAATTGGGGTCACCAATACCCTATGGAAAACAACATAAATTCCATAACATTAACAATTTTACTACGTTGCAACCATTCATGCTAAATGGAATCCATATAAAAAACAATATAGCCTAAGGTAGACAACAACAGTCAAAAATTCCTTATGCAAAACAACATGAACTACATAACATTAACTATTTTATTGCATTGCAACCATCGCCACAAAATGAAAGCCATAATTGAAACAATATTGGTATCAATAGTCACCCAAATGGGGAAACCTACAAAACACTAAAAATAAGAGTAACAAACCCATGCAAAACTATTGCTACAAAAGCCGAACCATAAATCAAACAATATTGGTTTCAACAAACTATATAGTCTTTTTTCAACAGAACCTTATAAAAAGGAAACAATATACCCTAAGCCAAAGAACAACAATCAACACTGCCTTACGGAAAACAACGCAACATGTATTACATTAACTATTTCATTATGTTGCGACCATCACCACAAAACATTTCTTTCAACAATGACTCAGATGAAAAATCCACAAAACACGAAAAGATCACACTAATAGACCGATTCAAAACCTTCACCACAAAATGTGAACCATAAATGAATAAATATTAGTTTCAACAACAACCTAGATGGAAAAACTCATAAAAAACACTTGAGATAAACTATTTTGCAACCATTCACACAAAATGGAAGCCATAAATGAAACAATATAGCCTAAGCTAGAGAGTCGCAACCATACCCACAAAACGAAAGCCATAAATCAAACAATATTGGTATCAACAGTCACCCAGATGGCATAACCCACAAAAGAAAAAAAATCCTAGTAACAAACCCGGGGAAAACCATCGCCACAAAAGCCAAACCGTAAATCAAACAATTTTTGTTTCAACAAACTATACAATCTTTTTCCAATAGAGCCTTATCGAAAACAAAACAATATAGCCTAAGCTAGAGAACAACAATCAACACAATGGAACAATATTGGTTTCAACAGTGACCCAAATGAAAAAACCCACAAAAAACACATGAATTTACAGTAACAAACCAATGCACAAACAAACAATATTACCTTCCAACCACCGTGACTACACATAGACCACAAATAATATTGGTTTCAATAGTGACCCAGATGGAAAAAACCACAAAAAACACACGAATTCACAGTAACAAACCAACACAAAAATAAACAATATTGCCTTCCACCCATCATGACTACATGAAAAGCATAAAAAAAACAATATAGACTAAGCTACAGAACAACAATCAACAATTCCCTTTGGAAAACAACATAAATTGTTATCGAAATACTCAAGAAATGGTTTTTTCAATATGCACCACTTCTTGCACCTCTTCCCACTTCCTTCAAATGCACCTCTTCCTACTTGCTTTCTCTTCATTCCCTTCTTTCTCACTGCCTACAAAAAATGGGAAAAGAATTAACAAAACTAACAATTTTGTACTACTTTTGCAACCATTTCCCCATGCAAAAGACACAAAATAACCTCCAACCACCTTCACAAAAATTCCATAGCTGATGATCGCACTTGCACATTCACAGAAGCTTTCCCTGCTCACTCACAACTATCTTGAACAAGGTAAACCTAGAGAATGACACCCAACAATGCCTTATTGAAAATTATGTAGACATTCACTATGTTTTCTGAGGATTTTAAAGGTAGGTGTTACAACCATTGCCACTACACAAAAACCATACAACAATTAATGTTGATGCCATTTCGTTGGCCTTCTCTATTGGTGCACCATACGCTTTTTATTTAAAAATCAAGAAACAATTTGTCACCTTTTCCCCAACGCCAGAAAGCTCAAAAACCAGTAAGGCTGACGAAAATTCTGACCACATCAAAAAGCAATCTGCCACCTTTTTCCCATTGCCGGGAAGCTCAAAAACTGGGAAGGCTGATGGAAATTTTGACTAAAGTTAACACAAATATACTATCGGCTAATAAAAAAAATCACACTACCCATGTTTATTACTCCACTTGTTGGGTCCCTTTTAGGACCTCTTATCTAAAATTTGGGAAGCTACTCAAGGACTCTCTTTGGGCCTCCATAACAAGTTCATGAAATATTTGATCATGTTTTGTGGGAATTATGTTGTCTCCCTCATGATGTTGGTGGTTTAGGATTTCTTTCCATCAATTTTCAAGGTAATAAATCTTGTACTAAATGGATCATAATATCTCTATAAGGGAATTATGTCTTCAAAGTTCTCATTCGGTATTGTATTTTATTTGGAGTTCCTACTAGGAAACTAGTTTAGAAAGGACTTAGACTCTATACTCTCCTCACCAAGAAGGAGCCTATCTAGATACATGATTTTTTCTTATTAAGAGAATATATAAGCCTTGAGATCCTATCAATTCCTTGGAGTTTCTTTGGGCTATTAATGAATTCCACAATGTACTCTCAATTAACTAGTATTCTACTTGGTAGTATCTAATTCTATCTAGTTAATATTGTCTTCTTTACAAAGTAGCATGGATTTAGTCTTCTAGATTATTTAATATTGTCTTCTTTGAGATTTTGTTTATCTATTTAGGATTAGGATACTTTCAAATTATTATTGATTCCATCTCTTCCCATATGATTAAGAAATTTTGGGTTAGGTCGTACATTTTCTAGTGGAACGATCAGAAATAGTACCTTGAAACACCAATTTTCAAGTCCATACCCCACAAGGGACATTTAAGGATAATGCCGCATATCTTAGTGGTGGACTAGTAAAACAATTGTTAGTACCTATAGCCTTCTCCTAGCGTTTGACAACAATAATTCTAGAATAATTGATTTTCCATTCTTTATCCTAAATTGTCTCCTTTCTTATAGCACATTGTTTACAAAGGTCTTCCACTTAGTTGTTATTTGTCTCTATAGGAAATCTTGAAGTCCCATTGTCCTCTCTATGGAAATTAGAGACTATAAAGTATCTTTTATTTTATTTTTGTTTTGAACTAGATTTCAAGAAGCTTGGAGATGGATACATGAATTCTTCAAGCCATTTTGGCTCGACCCTTTCTCATTGCATATAGTTTTATTGGACAACTTTCATTATCTTCCATTTATTTTTTCTTGATTTAACATGCTTTAAAGGTGGAAATTCTCTTTAGTTTTTGGACAGATAAAAAAATAGCTCCTCTTTTTTAGATTGTTTAGTTGATGTTCACTTTTCTCTATACACTAAAGCTATGATTTTCTCTAGTGTTCTTTTGTATATCTAGGTTGAATATCATAACATTGCATTATAGTTTATACATCTTTAGGAGATCATTGATCACTAAGATAATGCTTTCTCCATAATTCTTAGTTTTTAGCTACTACCTCATAGGTGTGGTCATGGTCAATCTATTATCCAACAAGATTGTAGATTCTATTCTCAAGGATATGAATTTCAAGGCTCTAGGAATTATTCTACTCAAATGTGGTTTCAAATATCTTGGCCACCTTCCCCCTCTTCTCATGGTTATGGAGCTCTTGGTTGACCAAATTACGACAAGTTATCTTCAATGGATTTGGCTATTTCTCATATTCATTCTTAAAACCTTTTTGATGAAGAGAAAGATAAGTATGATGTTCTTACCATCTACAAGCCTATTAATGAGGGTTTCAATCCCATCTATGTATGGGGTAAACTTGATGACCATGACCCCCTCCTACCAGTGCTACTCTAATCAAATAACATATTTAATTCAATTTATTGATGTTTAAGATTAGTTTTTATTTGAAAAAAATTATTTTTAGCCAATAGTTAGCCGATAGGCTATATATAGTGTGAGATTTTGCCCGATACCTATCTCACGACGGCATACAATTCGTGGGTTGCTGTTAAACTGCTGATTTGCAATCGCCATCCGATACAAATTTAAGCCGATGTGATGTCCTGGCCCCATCCGTGAAATCAAATTTTAGTCGTTGCAGGCAATCTATGATAATCGATCTGATCCCCACCTCTTTATTCTTCCCTGCCAGGCAACCTGTCAATTCAATCCCTGCTGACCAACCCTTAGCTATATCTTATACGTGTATAGGAGCAAGTAGGTAAATCACTCTAAATCGATGGTGAAGAGAAGCAGCGTTTGGAGGCATCGATCCTCATATTTTGTTCTCTGTCCCCCCTCCATCTCGTTCTTGATTGTATGCCGAATGGGAGAAGGAGAAGGGGTGTAGTGTATTGCCTTTGGAATGAAAAACCAGGAAGAAATGAAGCCCAGGGCAAGGGATGGAATGAATCAACCGACAGGGGGTTAGTTGCACTCGCAACCAATGTTTTCGCTTAATAGGCTGCATAAATCTTGTCTCGAGCAGAAGAATCAAATAGCTCTAAAACCTCGATATTTTGATATTTACTTTACACTTGTAAATAGATTGAATCAACAACTATAGGGAGATTGATTTTGGTTCGTCTCAGATATTTCTGCTTTAAGTAGGGTTTTGTAATTTTTTTTCTGCAACCTCTATACGACTCAGGACGTGGAGATGAAGATGGAGATGGAGATCGAGATCCAGATGAAGGGCTCATCTGAACTCGGAAATTCCAACTCCACGTCGGTGGTGACTCATAAGTAATTTTCATTTTGTTTTGCTAGGGTTTTTGTCTGCGGATGGTAAATGAGCAGGGTTTTATTGGGGCAAATCTGAAGAATGTAATGGCGCTGATAGAGAAAGGGGTGGTGACAAAGGAGGTGCGCCTCATGATTCGTGGGATACGGCACGTGATGAATCTGCGGAGGAGGATTAGGGCACCTCACATTGTCTCTTTCCTCATCGACCACCTTCCTCCTGCTTTCGATGCCTCTTCTCATCTCCTGCCCTATTTTTCTAAGGTACCTTTTGTCTCTCTGCACATGGACCCCTTGCAGCTGACCTAGGACTTCCCATTGTTGTTGGTGTGCTTTAACATTGTATAAGCCATGTGTCTCCAACTCGCAAATGGCTACCCCTGAGATATGATGTTATTTTTTGATGATATAGAGTATGTGGTCAACATCAATTAAAAAAATAACATTAATGCAAGAAGACTTACCTTCTTCCTAACTTTTTACCACAAACTTCTTTTCCAAACTGAAGTCTCAAAATTTTTTAGATATGTGAATACAAGAAAATTATTTAACCGTCTCCTCCATGTAATGAGCTAATAACTGTATGGTATGGACTTGCCTTCTCTCAAGTATCGCAAGAGTGCTTCTATTAGCGTTTACTGTTCACTTAATTGGCTGGTTGCTCTAGTTAATTGTTGAAAACTTGTAATCCCTAGGTTATTGGGAACTCTTTTTTAACTGCTGGTGCATGCCCACTGAACCATGCTTGAACATGAGAGTCCAGTAAGTGCAGAGCAGGTAAGCTTTGAGCCTCATAAGATTCTGAAAAAAACAAAAAAACATCAAGTATTTGTGTGTACTTTTGGTGTTTGCTTATGTTTTTCATATTTTATATGACAACTACATTATTACATCATAGTAGTGTAATTTTCTGGCAAATTTATTTGTCAAATTTGTCAGCTTTTAATATTTATTGACTGTTTAATCTATACTGATTTTTCTGCTTGGGGATTTCAGTTGTTCGTAGCATATCTGATTCAAAAGTGCCTTCTCATATTTGAGCACAATTGAGGCAATGTGGAGAGGTTAATGCACATCATAACAGGATTCTAAAAGGACTCTCAATAAGCCTTACGGGTCACACAAAAGCTGTAAATGCTGTAGAATGGTCACCAACTCATGGTAACAAGAATGAGCTAAGCTTCCTTTTATATGTACCATGTTTTTTCCTAGGCTTTTTTGATTTTGGAAAAGCAAACTTGCTCTTTGGAATATTATTAAGTTGGACTAACATGTAAAGTTGAAGCTGTAGAACAATTAAAATGGTATGTTAGTTCTATTTAAACTTGTGACCTTTAGACACAATATATTTTTCACGAGGGACAAGAATTTTGTGCAGAGATACTTGCATCTTTGATTGCCTATCTTTTTCTTCTAATTGTTGGCTTCATTTGCAACTTTGTCTACCTATGTTTTTCTTCTAATTGTTATTGAAACTAATATCATAGTTCATAGACAATTGTGGTTTTGTCTACAAATTTTTTCAGTTGGGGTTGAAAGTAGTCATGGAGGTGGGTTCGACTATAGGTAGTGAAATCCATGAATAATAGCTAGTTGACATTCTCTCTCACTCACCCCACTCATTGGTAGAGGCTAGGGCATCATAGGGCATCATGAGGATCCTTCTGTAAGCCCCCTGCTTAGTCAGCTTCCAACAACTTCCATAATTTGTAGGCTTCCTCTCAGATGTCTCTTTTAACTATTGCTTATCATAGCTATGGAGAAGATGGAGGGGGACCATTTTACAATACCATGCCCTTGAAGGTAGTTTTGTTTTTATAAATACGTCAACGGTAGTGGTTCAAATATTTAGTGTTATAGCTCTTCAAAATATTCAATTTGTGGGTTATCTTATCTTTATTACTGACTACAATTTTGAACTGCTATCTTGCAACTATAAATGAAATTGTCTAGAGCTATGCAGAACATCCCCTAATGATCTCTGACTGTAGATATTAAAATGAAGTTGTTTGTATCTATGGGGCCAATAAAGTTTGCTATTGCAGCAGCACTGTCATGTTTCTCTCTGTTTTGTTTAAAGGCTGCAAAAATCTGCAGTTGTAGCAAGATTGGTTATCTGTTTTGGTAGGGTTTTGTAAATTAGATTCAACTTTATAATTGCAATAAGATCAATCATAGGAGCGTTGTGGTAGAGATTTTTTTAATGTTCATCGATATAATTTAGTTCCAAACTATGAAAGTTTCTAGCCTCATTAGTTTTTGTTATCAATCAGCTTGTTAATAGATACAGTGTCTTACAATTTAGCTCTCAATCTTCTAGCACAACATATTTATGTGCTTAGTTTGTTTTCAAAAAATCTGTATTTTTCAGGAAGGAACTTGTGACGTGTGGATAACAGGATCTTATTGAAAAAATGATGGTAAAGAGATATAGCACAGGTGGCAGCTTTGGAGAGTTTGATGTGCTCTATAATGCTCCAAGAGCAGCAACCATCAAGGTAAATTTGGAAAAATATGGAGAGAATGATTATGCACCTTATTCTTAGAAAATAAGAATGTGATTAGTTTTCTTGTAATGTGAACACAGAACATGCCTAGCTTTGTCATTAACCTTTGTCTGAGCAAGCACTCTCAGACTGTGTGCTGTGTGCTTTGGGCAGTTGATAGGAACACATTCCGAACAAATATAATGAGCACTAGAATGGTTGAAAGAGATCTCTATGAGTAATTCTTGCAAGATGTATCCCTTTCGGAGGTGAAAAGTAAAGTCCTTTTTGTATTTTCTTAATCTACAGAATCATAATTTGAAACTTACAAAATCAGATTTTAATGGAAAAAAAAAATAGAGCAAATCTAAAGAGAAATTTAAAACAATTACTTTTGTATTTAACTTATTGTTGTTGTTTTAGGGCTAATATTGTAGTATTTTAAAAGTAATATCATATAGTTTCATTTCTTCTAATAGTCTTCCTTTATTCTGTAGTATAATCTCATTCAACTCAGGATCTGAATAGACAACACTGTAGGGCTCCAATAATGGAGCTCTTATGATTTTTTTTGATAGGATACATTAAGTTGTTTGAGTTTGAGAAATGGCTGTGAAATTAGGTAATGGAGGAGAGGAGGTGTACTACAACTCACTTTATAGTGAAGGGTGTTTGCAGAAGTATAACAACGATATTGGAGAGGATGGAAAGAAGTTTGTTGATTTTAGTTTGTAAATTATGTTCACTTTTGGAGGTCGCAATTAATCTTAATGAATATTAGCAGTCTATTGTAGAATTTGAATAAGGAATTGAAAGCCAAAGAAAAAAACCCTTACAAGTGAGTTTAGTCATCATTGTCTTCTTATGTTGATACTGATGATTTTCCGTCACATCATCTACTTTCATAGTGTACAAAATGCCAATTATAATAGGTTCCAAGCGTCTTTCTATTGTAAACTCAAATATTGCTAGAAATTGAATATTAAATTTTGACTAATTTGTTTTATATAATTAGATCCATTTCCACCAACATGTTATTCCATCAAACAAGTTTCTACCTTTTTTTGCATGCATTTACAATCAATAGAGTGTTGGAAATTGTGAATTCACTTGCTGGCTTGTATCTCTTCATTGTCACAGCGTCGCTGGTTTCCGTCACTTCGTAACCTTGTCGCACAATTTGGAGGTTACGTAACTTCTCCACTGGGTGACCTCCTTTGTTTTCGTGACATCGGTGGTTATGGTAACTTAAGAACCTTGTTTGCGGTGGTTATGAGGTTATCATTTTGGGCGATGTGCCGACAAGTGTTCATTTTGGTGGGGCCATGTCAATGGTTGGTTTGACCATGGGTGTACGACTGAGTTGGTAATCAAAAGGCCAACTCGTGGATACTCAAAGTCTTTGGGGTTTTTCTTATAAATTAATGACTGCTAATATTTCGTACCAATGTGGGATAATGTCGACGGTTGAGCTTCTTGGCGGTTGAGTGAACTGAATCGGTTTGAACAGTAGATTCTTGAAAATCAAAGGGTCAAAGTGAATATAGCAAAGTGGTAGACCAATTATTAGTGTGTGTTGAGCAAAGGAAAAGTTTGGTATCGGTTGAGCGGACTATATGTTGAGAGAACATTGTCACAATGCTGCGATTGACTGTGGTTGGCCATTTGTAATGCTGCTGTGTAATATCAGAGAACTAATACCTGTGAAGGAAAGAGTTGTTACTTTATTGTAATTTGTTTTTACTGTGAATAAAGTGACTTTTCTTTGGTGGTGGTTTTTTCTCCTGAAAGGGTTTTCCCACGTAAATCAGGTGTCTATTCTTTGTCAATATTATTGTCTATTCTTTTATGTGTGAATTTAAATGCTTTGTAATTTTTGAAATTAAAAGTACTCCTACATTATTTCCCTATGAATTGACATTAGGAAAGCGATTTCTGCACTAGAGTCTTTCTTTACATAGAGAAGGGAGGTGATAAGATGCACATGAACTTTGATGTCACAAAGATCATACAAAAGACACACTTTTAACAATTTGACAAGGTTTTCGCACAAAAAGTTCTAGAAAGCATTTTGGAGCATGAGTAAGTCTCAATTATGTGTTTTTTCTCTATAATACATCAATAGAACCAAGTGGATATTTGATTAAATATATGTTCAATTGTTATAATATATCATTTTGTATGGTACCCATCATATAGTAGCATATGAATACATAAACTTTACAATAGCATTCAGTGGGTATTTAACTCAATTGGAGTTCTAAAGTTGAGCATCCAAGTTGGGAATTTCAAGAATGCCATTATATCACTCAATAGTACTTCTCGCTCTAAATAGAAATGATTTTTCTATTACAAATGTTACCATGGTGGTAAGAATAAACATCGCCAAACTTCTCATGTTTTCAAGTATGATCCAAACGTAATGTTGTCAAATATGTAACTAGGGGAAATGTGTTGGTGCATATAGGGAACAAAGAAGTATGTTGAAAATGTTATAACAAAGATGAGTTCAACCATGAGGTGTAGGTGATCAATAGCACCAAGCATTACAACTTGCTGCCTCTAAAAGGCCACAACAAGGTAGTCATCACCCAAGTGTCATTGTTTTGGTGACTCCCAAGTACACACTCTATGGCCAACTCAATAACAAGAGTGATGTATTCATCTTTGGCATCATAGTGTTCAAGCTCTTGATCAATCATTGGGATTTCAACAAGTGCACTAATTGCCTTGAGCATGCCCTCATTTTTTCATTAGGTGGTAGACATGAGTCAGAATGGGCACTCCACCAAAATAATAGATGACAGGATTCAACATTCCAGTTATAGGAAGATTATGGAGAGTTGTCGTTACTGGTGTTGTAATGTGCCCATGCGTGAGTTGGTTGTAGCCCTTCAATCTTCGATGTGTTTCACATCCTTTAATTCATCTTCCATCCTTAACCAAACATGATCTGTGCACTGTAGAACATGGAGTTAGACCTTGAATCCTCTTGCACATAGAGGTGAGTTTATGTCTTATGTCTTTCAACACAACCCATGACTTCTTTTCATCCAAATCTACCTCTCCATCCAATTCTTGCAAATACCCCCAAAAAATATTATATACACAAACATAACAATCTAATGCATCATTCTTAAAATATCTTTATATACAAAAAAATAAAAAAATAAAAAAATATTGTAATCTCTAACATATTAACTTACAAATATTAATATTTTTCATAGAAAAAATAAACAAGCTATGAGTTGACAGTCATGAAGTCATGAAGCGTGGGATGCATCATTGTTTTCTTTTATATTTCAAATTATATAATGTCACAAATAAAAAAGTTACTTGTAAATACACATACTATTCGTACAGAATATGCCACCTTAATATGATAACTTACATATACTTTTCTATCGGTGTGACCCTTGCACCTCTTTTGGTGCAAGTGCTAGTTTGTACTTAGTCCTATTGATAACCTAAAGATGTTCCTTTCTCCCACCCACCATTTTTATGAGTAGTGTATTATTATGGTTTTACTAAATAAAAGATGATGAATTCTTATAGAAAAATAAGTATGTTTTTGTGGCTATCTATTTTCTATCCCTTTTTCTACTATACATGCCTTTTTCCTTTGATTAATTGAAACATTCAATAAGAGTTGTCTAAAATATGTCTACACAATCCTTAATTTTGTTGAGCTATTTATTGATAAGATCTACTATAATGATGCATGTCTAGAAAATAAAAAAAATATAGTAAAGACATTTTATCCCTTGAACTTCAAAATAGCTCAATTTCAAAAAATTTCATATATCCATTATTTGAATGATCGATAATTTGTTTCTCCTTAATGTCTTTAGGATTGACTAACATTTAAGCATGTTCAAAGGTCGTCATTTTTTAAGCCTTGTTAGTTGGTTAATTTGTATCCCATCTTCATA
This sequence comes from Sequoia sempervirens, assembly GCA_007258455.2. Taxonomy (NCBI): domain Eukaryota; kingdom Viridiplantae; phylum Streptophyta; class Pinopsida; order Cupressales; family Cupressaceae; genus Sequoia; species Sequoia sempervirens. The sequence goes on along the minus strand of VDFB02047230.1, from coordinate 248,785,070 downwards.
ATTTTTCAAACTCAATCTATAATTCCCAAGTCAAATTAGTTAGTATAGGATTGATGTTAGTTCCAATGTCAAGTTCCATATTGAAAATTATTTTATTTATACTTCCAACTGTACTCAGTTATGACCTCGTGCATTGGTGAAAAATGCAAAAGTAATTAAATTTTGAAAGCCATGAAGTTTTTGGAAAATATTATTTAGAGGGATGTTCTTGATGGTATTCTAATAAATGTGGCCAATTTTCATAGTGATCCACTTCTCAGTTTTGGAGAATTTAATTTTTTTATTTTACTGGTCAAATTTCAGGAAATATTAAATTAAATTTCCCTATTTGCTCAAAAAGAAATTATTTTTCTGGGTTTTGGTTGTGATGGTGTTTTTGTCATCCTAGAGAAATTTCAAGGGAAAATGTTTGCTGGAAAAGAACCGTGAAATTAATTTAAAATTTTTCCATAAAAAGAGTGTTTCAAGCATTTAAAGGTTTTATTGTTTGATAGAAAGATTGAGTAAGTTTCAGTATGCATTCCCTTCACTCATACTAATATGCTCTTTCATTCGAAAATTCTAACCTTCACTTATACTACTATTCTCCCTCATTCGAAAATCATAACCTTCACTACTGCTACCAAGCTACCAAGTGCAAAACTCCAAAACTCTTCTCTATTGCTCCCATACTACCAAATTGAAACTCCAAAACCTTAAGCATTTAAAGGAAGGAAAAAGAGACTATCATAACTACTTATAAGGAAGCTACAAACTTGCAGGTATTCTATGGAAGCTTACAAATAGCATGAAGATTGTCAGAGGAGATGTCTCAAAGACAGGTTACCTCATGGAGTGCCTGATCGTTGGTATGCACAGCCGGGCCAATATGGAAGTTCGTGAAAGGGTATGAACAAGGGTTAAACCATTTTTGTCACGTATTGGAGAAGCAATTACTTTGAAACATGCATGCCAATGTGGAGGCATAGCGAAGGGCATAGAAACTTTGAAGAAAATGAAATAGCGGGTGTGAAGCTAAATGTCACATCCCTTGCCAACTTCTTCCCTGCCCGTGGCAACATGAGAGGAGCAGAATTGGCGTATTAACTGTGTAACAACTCGTTCCAAAGAAATGCCATTACCTAGAATGCAACGACTGTAGAATTTAATTTGATTTTTGTTTTATGTTATATATGCCAAAGTTTGAATGCATAATGAGGAGCTCGATAGCGAAGGTAAGCGAACTTTTTGGCAGTAAAATGTTTGATAAAATTCTCCAAGAATGGGCGCAGCCAAGCCATAGAGAGTAGAAGTGGAGGCATGTGAATTGTTTAACAGAATTTCTCTAAGAAATGTCATCAAATGGAATGCAAAGGTTTCAGAATTTAATATCAGATGTTGTAATTGCAGCCAAGGTGGTGAGCACACGTAGATTGTTTGAAAGAATGCCTCAAAGTAATGTCATCAAAGTTTAATACAATTACTGCAGGATGTGTTAAAATGGAAATGAGGTGTGATGGAAAAGCAAATAGTTTTACAAAAATTCATCGAAGAAATGTGGATTCATGTAATGCTGCAACTATAGGATATACACAAAATGTTTTATTGAAAAGGCTTTATAAACCCTTTCCTGCCCGTGCCAATTTCCATGACGTTGGTTGCATCCTTTAAGTCTACACAAAAGTGGGAGCTGTGGAATAAGTACACCCAATTGGAAATATACTATACCCAATTGAGAATATGAGTATTGTGGGAAAAGAAGGTGTTTCAATTTTTTATTTTTTCATAAAAAATGTTTTTTTTATAATATGAAATATTGTTAATTTTTCGTATTTTGTTTTGTGAGTTATAATTTGCAATTTCTATTTGGATGAGGATTCAAGTTGGAAAGTTGTCTTTTATAGGTGGGGTTGTGCAAAAATGTTTTTTCTATTTTCATGTTGAGTTTCAATGGAATGTGAGTTTTCGAGGTGCAGTTATTTTGGCAAGTGAAAATTTTGCAGATTGGCATGTGTTGATAATTTGAAACTTATTGTTGTGTGTCTGCAGTGTTTTTGGTGCTTTCCATGTCGCACGTTCAACCTTTGGCAGTTGTTTTAGAAATGTCTAATTTATGCATTGTAAACTCTTATATATTGAGCACTTGTATTTTGGAGTTGTATGTTGTTGCTTTGTTGAAGTACCGTTATGTTGCCGACATTACTCCAGAATTATGAAGAAGTGTGAAGAATCCTGCAAGAGCATAGCTCTAGAATTATATTATAACTGGTTAATTGTTGCTAAATAATATAATTGTGTTGTTTTTGAGTGTGGGGTTTTTCTCCCGAAAAGGTTTTCTCCACGCAAAATTATTTGTTATGTGTTCATTGTTTATTTATTTATGATATGTATGTGCATCTAAATCTATAATAGTTAAAGGTGTTTATGAAAAAATTTCAACTCTCTTCTGCTTAGATTAGTGTAGGAAGTTGCTTCCACTTACTCGACTTCCTTTCAGTTGGTATCAGAGCTTGGCCAACTTTGATTCCGTTGTTGCGTTTGAAGGGTTTTTTGAGCCAATCTTTGCTTCAATGGGAGTTTTGAAGAGCAATATTTTGTGACCTTGTTGTAGGAAAAAGATGTAAAACACATCCAGTAGAACCAAAATTGAGAGGTTTAACAGTGCAAACTTCAAGTGTTGGAACTATGACAAATCTGGTTATTTTAGAAAAGAGTGCATGGAAGATAAAAAGAAAAAAGACAAAAAGAGTTTCTTAGATTCTGATTTTGTTAAATCCTCTCAATATGATGCATATGCATTTGTTGCAGCGTTGACAACACATGCATCAGAAGATGTGTGGTTGATAGAATTAGGTGCTTCTTTCCACATGACCTCTCATAGAGGGTGGTTTTCAAGGTATGAGGAATATGATAGTGGGAAGGTGTATCTAAGTGATGAATCTCACCTCAAGATCATTGATAATGGAAGAGTAAAAATTAGATTCCTTGATGGAAGAGTGAAGGGGATTGATGGTGTATTGCATATTCTGAGTTTGTCATGAAACTTTCTTTTTGTGAGTAAATTGAATGATGTGAGAGTGTAAATTATTTTCTCAAGTGGAGGATGCAATATGATGAGAGGAGCTATGGTGTTAGTTAAGGGTGTTCAGATTCACACCTTTTTCAAGTTGGATACATGCATGGTTTAGTGCAATAGTTATTCTGACAAACCAAAGAAGAAATCTTTGGATTCTTCATCCTCGCCATCAAATTGTGTAGAAAAATTTGTAGTAGCTACATCTGATGGTCATGCATTTTGGGTACCTAAGGGTGCTCATTCCTTGAAAATGAAGCTTCCCATAGAAAAGATAATGCTATGGAATCAGTGACTTGGTCACATTAGTCAGAAGGGTCTTACAACCCTGAAATCTAAGAGCCTTGTTGAAGACCTTGATGATTGTAATCTTGAGTTTGACTTTTGCAAGCATTATGTTTATGGTCAACAACACCATGTTACTTTACACTCTAGTTCTCACAAGTCTTCTTGGGTTTTGGACTATGTTCATGCAAAAGTGTTTGGTCCTGTAAATGCTCCTTCGATGTCAAATCTATATATTTTGTTTCTTTCATAGATGATTATAGTAGAAGGACATTCATTTATTTTCTCCGAAGAAAAGTTGAGGTCTTTAGTCAATTTAAGGAGTTTAAAGCCTTGGTAGAAAATCTGACTAGTAGAAGGATTAAGTGTTTGAGGACTAACAATGGCGGTGAGTTTTGTTCAGTAAAGTTTGCCAAGTTATGTAAAGAGCATAGGATTGAGAGACATAAGACAACTCCATACACCCAACAACAAAATGGAGTTGCAAAGAGGATGAACATGACATTGATGGAGAGGGCTAGGAGTATGTTGAGTGGTGCTAGCCTTGAGCAAAAGTTTTGGGCTGAAGTAGTAGCAATTGCATGTTATTTAATCAAAAAATATTCTACATCAACTCTTGTTGATAAGACACCCATGGAGGCGTGGTTTGGTAAAAAGAATTCGATGAGACATCTTTGAGTATTTGGTTGTCAAGGTTATGCTCATGTTTTGATTGAGAAGAGGTATAAGTTTGAAAAAAAAGTAGTTAAATGTATCTTCATTGGCTATGGTGTAAATGTGAATCATACAAGCTTTTGGATCCAGAAGCCCAAAAGGTTCTCTATAGCATAAGTGTTTTTTGAAGAGATGAAACCTTCCATAGTTGAGATGCAACCAGAGAAAGAGGAGAAAAGAAAGGAGGTAGTTCAACTTACTTTGATGAAAGAATAACTACGTACTCCTATTGAACCTGGCGATGACGAGAGTTTAAGAAGATCTGAAAGTTCTGAAGAAGAAGAAGAACCTCAACCTCAACAATTTAGGAGGTCTACCAGAGATAGGTAACAACCTGGTAAGTTTGGATGTTCACTTGAAAGATTTGGTATTCTTTATTGGATTCTAGTTGCATTTTTTCTTTGATTGCTAACATTGATGAGCCTAGGACTGTTAGAGATGCTATGGGTATGAGTGATGTAGATTCTTGGATGAAAGCCATGGATGAAGAAATGGCTATATTGAAGAAAAATGATACATGAAATCTGGTACCTTTGTATGAATGGAAAAAACTATTGGATATAAATGGGTGTTCAAGAGAAAATTTGGTCCAGATGGAAGTGTTGAGAAGCATAAGGCATAGTTGGTCACTAAGTGATATTCTCACGTAGAGGGAATTGACTATGGTTGAGATTCTCTCTCCTGTTGCAAAGCTGACATCTATCCAATTCCTATTATCACTTGCAAAAGTGTATGATCTAGAAGTGGAACAAATGGATGTAAAGACAACATTCCTTCATGGTGATTTGGAGGAAGAGATTTATATGTCACAACCAGAGTATTTCATGTTTAAAGGTATATAAAATATGGTTTTCAAGTTGAAAAATTCTTTGTATTGTCTTAAGCAGTCTCCTAGAATGTGGTACCAGAAGTTTGATACCTATGTCTTTTCACTGGGATTTTTGAGATCTAAATCTAACCATTATGTTTATTATAAATTTGATAATGGTCGCATTCTCATAATTTCATTGTACATATATGATATGTTGTTTTTTCGGAATGGTAAAAGTTTGATTTTAGATTTGAGATCTTATTTGTCAACACATTTTGAGATGAAGGATCTAGGTGCAATGAGGTATATTCTGGGGATGGAGATCAAAAGGGATAGAGCTAACAGAAAGCTTTGGTTAAACTAGAGCAAGTATGTGAATAAGGTGTTTGAGAGGTTTAGCATTACAACTTGCAGATAGTTAGTTGTTCCTATAATTTAGGGGACAAAGATTTCTATGGAGGACATGACCAGAGTACCATATGTGAGTGCTATTGGCCAGATATTTCCTAAGCAGTGTGAGTCCTTAGTCGGTTTATGGCTAATTCTGGACAGATACATTGGGATGCAGTGAAGAGAGTGTTCAAATATTTGTAGGGTACTTCTAAGTATTCCTTATGTTTTTATGGTTATCCTAATGGACATCAACACTTAGTGTGTATTTGTGAATATGCGGATTCGGATTGGGTAGGTGACATTCATAGTAGAAGATCCACCAGTGGCTATGTGTTCATGATGTATGGTGGTGCTATCAGTTAGATGAGAAAGTGACAAGTTGTAGTCACTTTTTCCATGACAAAAGGAGAGTACATGCCAGATACTTATGCTTGTAAGAAAGCCATTTGGATTAAGTAGTTGTGTTCTAATATTGGCTTTGATGTAGGGCAGATTACTATCTATTTTGATAGTAAAAGTGCCATTTTCTTAGCAAAGAATCCTACTTTCCATGTTAGAACAAAGTACATTGATGTTAAATTTTATTTTGTTCGTGATATGGTGGAAGATGGAAAGGTGAATTTGAAGAAGGTTGACACCTTGAAAAATATTGTAGATGCATTGACAAATCTAGTGAGCACATAAAAGTTCAGATGGTGCTTGGAGTCTATGGGCCTCACGGCCTCTAGCAATTAAATACTGTTAATTTCACTAGCTCTTCAAAGGTGTTCAACAAGTGGGATAATGTTTAAAAAATAAGGTGTCTCAACCTTTGATTTTTCCATAGGAATTAATTTTTCCATAATGTTAAATATTGCTAATTTGCTCACTTTGTTTTGTGAGTTACGACTTGTAGTTTCTATTCAGATGAGGAGTCAAGTTGCAAAGTTGTTTTTTAAAGGTGGAGTTTTACATAATTTTTTTTCTATTTCCGTGTTGAGTTTACATGGAATGTGAGTTTTCAAGGTGCAATTATTTTGGCAAGTGAGATTTTGCAGATTGGCATGTGTTGATAATTGGAAACTTACTATTGTGCATCTGTAGTGTTTTTGACACTTTCCATATTGCATGCTTAGCATTTGACAATTGTTTAGAAATTTATAATTTATGAATTGTAAGCTCTTATATATTGAGAACTTGTATTTTGGAGTTGTATGTTGTTGTTTTGTTGAAGTAATGTTATTCTATTGAAATTACTCCAGAATTGTGAAAAAGTGTGAAGACTACTACAAGATAAAAGCTCTAGAATTATATTGTAACTGGTTAATTATTATTAAATAATATAATTGAGCTATGTTTTGGAGTGTGGGGTTTTTCTCATAAAAGGGTTTTCCCCACATAAAATTATTATTTATGAGTTCATTGTTTATCTATTAATGGTATGTATGCACATCTAAATCTATAAAAGTTAAAGGTGTTTAATATTTTTTTGCAACTCTCTCCTACTTAGTTTAGTGTAGAAAGCTACATTTGCTTACACAACTTCCTTTCAAGTATGAGACCAAATATTTTACACAGAGGCTTGATCACTTTAGTTTCAAGAAACATGCAAATTCAACATTTTAATAGTGTTATTTCATCAATGACAAACACTTGGTGGGGGCACAATCTAAGGGCCTATATTTCTATACTATGGAAACCAGGGTTACATTGAATGGTTTGTTGTGAATAGTCGACTCATTTAGGATATTGCACCTTAGTTTGGAGCTTTGCTTGTCTTTCTAGAGCACCATCGCTATATAAGATTAATTCCCTATGGTAGCCATGATGTGGCCTACAAAGATGGGAATTCATTATCTTATTTGATGGTTGAACAAGCAATAACTGACTTTGCAACATTGATAATAGACACGAAAAAGAATTTATCAGTGTTGTAACCTCTCCAGTAGTTTTTTTTGGTGGCTCCTATGGTGGTATGTTGGCTGCTTGGATGTGATTAAAGTATCCACATAGTGCAATAGGTGCCCTACTTTTATTTACACCAATATTACAATTCGAAGACATTGTGTCATGGGATACCTTCTATGATAGTGTTTCCAATGATTTTAGGTGAGAGTGAGAATTTATTTAGAGTGATATAATGACTCATGGAGTTTATTGGACACTTATGGTAAGAAAAAATGGAGGTTCATATGATATAGTAATAAGTTTGACATGCACCAAGATATTAATGGTATGGAGAAAAAAAATAGACTAGCCATATTTTTTTTCTTAAACATGCAATGCACCCATATTATTAGGGGTCAATGCTTTTAACTGGAGCTATGAACTGGGTACAAGAAAACACAAGAAACAACCAAACCCGCGAGCACATTGGCCTAGCAAAGGCACAAGGCCTGCGAGCACTTTTTCCCAATGAGGGTTTGGGCCCTGGTGTCCATCACTACAACCAATTGACTTGACCACTTAACCACACCCATATTGGTAATAGACTAGCTAGATTCACCATATAGTAACCTTTTATTTTGTGGAATATGATTGTAATGCTTCTTTCCTAAAGCCTCTTCTTGCATATCCAATGAGAGAGGTTTGTAAATCCATTGAAAAATTTCTAAATAATTATGACATATTAGATTGTATATTTGTTGGTATTGGCATCCACTATAATTGTATAGGAGAAGCTAAATTTTTAGATGTCAATGATGAACCTAATAGAGAGAATAGATGGTCTTGATGGTCTTGAAGAAGAACATGTCAACCCAAAAATATTTTCAAAATAGTGCATTGCAAGAGAAAGTGTTGGGAGTATATAAATCCAACATTCAAGATTAGGAGCTAGTAGACAATCAATAGTAATACTTTCTATAGTGTAAAAAATTGTATACCTTTACAATTTTACATTATGTTTGGGCCCATTAATTAATTGGACTTAATTAAGATTTTAATTTTTCAAATTATATATTCCAAAGCCCTATTTGGTTCATTTTTCAAAAGGGGAACCTATATTTAACTGACATAATTAATATTTTAATCACATTTGGGAATATGTGTCCTAGACTTATGGGTCAGGACCCATTCGCTCGTCCAAGGGTGAATGGGTCCTCCATAGGTGCCATGACCCATTTTAAAATATTTTTTTGGTGGTATTTCATTTATTCAAATTTCATATTCCATGGTTTTCTTTTGGAATCTATTTTTTGGGAAATTAGATAAACACCTATAAATACATAGCAATTTTATCATTTCAGATCATCTAGCATTATGGAAAAATTCTTATGAGAAAATTTTATTGTCAAGAGCATTCAAGAGAATATTTTTAGTGATTTTTTGTAGCATTAAATATCATATCATCATGATCAAGCTTATGTGCATTCATGCCATCTTGTGAAGGCTAATATGCATTGTTGATCCAAAAGCATCCAAGCATTCAAGTATCCAACAAATCAAGAAAAGAAAGATTTTAGTCTTTGGAGTGATGTGTGTAATCTCAATTCTATAAGGGAAGCCATTAAAGGTTTGGTGAGTTTTAGCAAGCAAGTTTTCATTCATCATTCCTTCCATTTATCAATTGTTATTATCATTCTATCAAGGTTTAATTAACAAACATGGGGTTCGACTAAGGTAATCCCCTAGTCAAAAACAAAAAAAAAATTCCTCTCTTTGTATGTGTAGATTATAGGTTGAAGAAGGATTGAAGATATCTCAAAAATAAATTTTTCATTGTTACATTTGTTTTCATCATTATTGTCAAGCCATGGAAAATCATATTCAAATTTTATTTCTGAATTTCCAATATTGAGACCTGGAGAGCACTAAAGCTAAGATCTAGCATTAGGGGATTACTAAATATTTTTTGGACATCATGTATAGGACCCATTCGCCATAGGGAAATCCTATCCTTGAATAGTGCTCAAAACCAAATTTTTATGTCAGGTACATGTGTCCAAACCCTTCTCAGATTTTCTTGTAAACTATTAATTTGATTTGTATAGATTCAAAAATTTATATTTTATCATCTAGGTCATATTATTCATTAAGTTTAACTACATCAAATCATTGCACTTAATTCCAAATCCTATTATCCTAAGAAACCCAAGAGATTTAGGTCTGATTGGCTCACCTTTGGGTTGAAAGTCAATCTCTACACCTTGCAATCCTTTAGGTTTTATGGAATTATGGAAAGAGGGAGACCCTTAGTTCCTTAGTTCCTTGTATGAAAGACCTAAAACACCCTATTTTAACATCATCCCACCTTTTTCCTTCATTTCATTTTGGTGAACTCGACATTGTATAACATATTTTCATATTTATAGACCATTGAAACCATAGATCTAGGTTTTACATTATCTAGCTTTCATTGCATTTAGGGTTACACTTTATATATTTTCATTATTCAAATTCATAGAGAGTCTAGAAATATTTCATACTTCTTGCATATTAGGTTGCATAAAAGTGTGTTTTAGTCATTTAGATCAAAATTACGTAAAAAATTATGTTAAAAAAGTTATCATTTTTTCCATACATTGTCACAAAATTGCGTTTCATTTCATATCAATTTCTAGAAATTATGTTACCAAAGAATCTGTTTACACCTAGGAACAACAAGATTACATATCAAACTAAACACTTAGAAATTAATTTCTCAGACCCTTGTCCAAGGACACATTCACCCTAGGGAAAACATATCTTTGTATAGGAAATTATCTCAATTTCTACACATTTATCAGTGTCTGTCTACTTTCCTTTGTTGTACTTGCATATCTCTATTTTAGTTTCAAGAGTTGTATTTTTTATAAATATTTACATGTAGTTTAATTACAGAGAAAATTTTCATTTTTGAAATCATAATTGGCATTCAAAAACTATCATTTTCATATCCTTGCATTTAAAAATTAGTCAATAACCATTTCTAGATCTGAAAATTGCATTATCACATTTATTCACACTTGCATTTGACAGTCAAACCTTTCACCATGGATATGTGCTTTGGCCAAATGTGAGTGTCTTCTATATCTTTTGTTGATGTTTCAAGTTTTATTTAGTGATGATCCTAATGCAATTAACAACATTCATGAATCTTCACCTCCTAATGAATGTCCTTATGAGATAGACATCTTAGGCCAAGATGAAGATAAAATGCAAGAATTCATACAAAATTACTTGCATAACCTTGATAATAATGAGTCCTTTTATCCTTCCATGCAACAACCACCTATCATCACATCACTTGATATGTTCAAACTTTTCCATCCTGAAGTTGAATCATAAAGCAAGCCACAAGTTCCATCAGTTAGAATGAAAACATTGATACACTTCCATCCTATTCCCACCAAGTTACTAATACACCCATCAACTTACAAGAGAGTTATGGTCAAGGCTATAGAATCTAAAAAAAGAAGGATGTGACATAAATAATGATCATGGAATCCATCAATTGCTAGAATAATAACCATCAAAAGATACCAAGAGATTAGGATATCAATATCCTCAGCCTCCACACCAACCAATTGCCCAATGAAGTAAGAAACCTAAGCACTATAAACTCAAGAAGTTACCATATTTACATACTATAACTAAGACTGAATGAAAAATGGAAAAACTCCTCCATCTAGGATTGATTACATTACCACCTATTGAAGAAAAAAAAAGAAAAAAGTACAAACATGAATTACTATGAATTTCATAGAACTTTTGGGCATCAATACTGATGAGTGTCATGCTTT
>VDFB02047230.1:248648325-248774013 GCA_007258455.2 Sequoia sempervirens | reverse complement strand
TGGTAGCCATGATGTGGCCTACAAAGATGGGAATTCATTATCTTATTTGATGGTTGAACAAGCAATAACTGACTTTGCAACATTGATAATAGACACGAAAAAGAATTTATCAGTGTTGTAACCTCTCCAGTAGTTTTTTTTGGTGGCTCCTATGGTGGTATGTTGGCTGCTTGGATGTGATTAAAGTATCCACATAGTGCAATAGGTGCCCTACTTTTATTTACACCAATATTACAATTCGAAGACATTGTGTCATGGGATACCTTCTATGATAGTGTTTCCAATGATTTTAGGTGAGAGTGAGAATTTATTTAGAGTGATATAATGACTCATGGAGTTTATTGGACACTTATGGTAAGAAAAAATGGAGGTTCATATGATATAGTAATAAGTTTGACATGCACCAAGATATTAATGGTATGGAGAAAAAAAATAGACTAGCCATATTTTTTTTCTTAAACATGCAATGCACCCATATTATTAGGGGTCAATGCTTTTAACTGGAGCTATGAACTGGGTACAAGAAAACACAAGAAACAACCAAACCCGCGAGCACATTGGCCTAGCAAAGGCACAAGGCCTGCGAGCACTTTTTCCCAATGAGGGTTTGGGCCCTGGTGTCCATCACTACAACCAATTGACTTGACCACTTAACCACACCCATATTGGTAATAGACTAGCTAGATTCACCATATAGTAACCTTTTATTTTGTGGAATATGATTGTAATGCTTCTTTCCTAAAGCCTCTTCTTGCATATCCAATGAGAGAGGTTTGTAAATCCATTGAAAAATTTCTAAATAATTATGACATATTAGATTGTATATTTGTTGGTATTGGCATCCACTATAATTGTATAGGAGAAGCTAAATTTTTAGATGTCAATGATGAACCTAATAGAGAGAATAGATGGTCTTGATGGTCTTGAAGAAGAACATGTCAACCCAAAAATATTTTCAAAATAGTGCATTGCAAGAGAAAGTGTTGGGAGTATATAAATCCAACATTCAAGATTAGGAGCTAGTAGACAATCAATAGTAATACTTTCTATAGTGTAAAAAATTGTATACCTTTACAATTTTACATTATGTTTGGGCCCATTAATTAATTGGACTTAATTAAGATTTTAATTTTTCAAATTATATATTCCAAAGCCCTATTTGGTTCATTTTTCAAAAGGGGAACCTATATTTAACTGACATAATTAATATTTTAATCACATTTGGGAATATGTGTCCTAGACTTATGGGTCAGGACCCATTCGCTCGTCCAAGGGTGAATGGGTCCTCCATAGGTGCCATGACCCATTTTAAAATATTTTTTTGGTGGTATTTCATTTATTCAAATTTCATATTCCATGGTTTTCTTTTGGAATCTATTTTTTGGGAAATTAGATAAACACCTATAAATACATAGCAATTTTATCATTTCAGATCATCTAGCATTATGGAAAAATTCTTATGAGAAAATTTTATTGTCAAGAGCATTCAAGAGAATATTTTTAGTGATTTTTTGTAGCATTAAATATCATATCATCATGATCAAGCTTATGTGCATTCATGCCATCTTGTGAAGGCTAATATGCATTGTTGATCCAAAAGCATCCAAGCATTCAAGTATCCAACAAATCAAGAAAAGAAAGATTTTAGTCTTTGGAGTGATGTGTGTAATCTCAATTCTATAAGGGAAGCCATTAAAGGTTTGGTGAGTTTTAGCAAGCAAGTTTTCATTCATCATTCCTTCCATTTATCAATTGTTATTATCATTCTATCAAGGTTTAATTAACAAACATGGGGTTCGACTAAGGTAATCCCCTAGTCAAAAACAAAAAAAAAATTCCTCTCTTTGTATGTGTAGATTATAGGTTGAAGAAGGATTGAAGATATCTCAAAAATAAATTTTTCATTGTTACATTTGTTTTCATCATTATTGTCAAGCCATGGAAAATCATATTCAAATTTTATTTCTGAATTTCCAATATTGAGACCTGGAGAGCACTAAAGCTAAGATCTAGCATTAGGGGATTACTAAATATTTTTTGGACATCATGTATAGGACCCATTCGCCATAGGGAAATCCTATCCTTGAATAGTGCTCAAAACCAAATTTTTATGTCAGGTACATGTGTCCAAACCCTTCTCAGATTTTCTTGTAAACTATTAATTTGATTTGTATAGATTCAAAAATTTATATTTTATCATCTAGGTCATATTATTCATTAAGTTTAACTACATCAAATCATTGCACTTAATTCCAAATCCTATTATCCTAAGAAACCCAAGAGATTTAGGTCTGATTGGCTCACCTTTGGGTTGAAAGTCAATCTCTACACCTTGCAATCCTTTAGGTTTTATGGAATTATGGAAAGAGGGAGACCCTTAGTTCCTTAGTTCCTTGTATGAAAGACCTAAAACACCCTATTTTAACATCATCCCACCTTTTTCCTTCATTTCATTTTGGTGAACTCGACATTGTATAACATATTTTCATATTTATAGACCATTGAAACCATAGATCTAGGTTTTACATTATCTAGCTTTCATTGCATTTAGGGTTACACTTTATATATTTTCATTATTCAAATTCATAGAGAGTCTAGAAATATTTCATACTTCTTGCATATTAGGTTGCATAAAAGTGTGTTTTAGTCATTTAGATCAAAATTACGTAAAAAATTATGTTAAAAAAGTTATCATTTTTTCCATACATTGTCACAAAATTGCGTTTCATTTCATATCAATTTCTAGAAATTATGTTACCAAAGAATCTGTTTACACCTAGGAACAACAAGATTACATATCAAACTAAACACTTAGAAATTAATTTCTCAGACCCTTGTCCAAGGACACATTCACCCTAGGGAAAACATATCTTTGTATAGGAAATTATCTCAATTTCTACACATTTATCAGTGTCTGTCTACTTTCCTTTGTTGTACTTGCATATCTCTATTTTAGTTTCAAGAGTTGTATTTTTTATAAATATTTACATGTAGTTTAATTACAGAGAAAATTTTCATTTTTGAAATCATAATTGGCATTCAAAAACTATCATTTTCATATCCTTGCATTTAAAAATTAGTCAATAACCATTTCTAGATCTGAAAATTGCATTATCACATTTATTCACACTTGCATTTGACAGTCAAACCTTTCACCATGGATATGTGCTTTGGCCAAATGTGAGTGTCTTCTATATCTTTTGTTGATGTTTCAAGTTTTATTTAGTGATGATCCTAATGCAATTAACAACATTCATGAATCTTCACCTCCTAATGAATGTCCTTATGAGATAGACATCTTAGGCCAAGATGAAGATAAAATGCAAGAATTCATACAAAATTACTTGCATAACCTTGATAATAATGAGTCCTTTTATCCTTCCATGCAACAACCACCTATCATCACATCACTTGATATGTTCAAACTTTTCCATCCTGAAGTTGAATCATAAAGCAAGCCACAAGTTCCATCAGTTAGAATGAAAACATTGATACACTTCCATCCTATTCCCACCAAGTTACTAATACACCCATCAACTTACAAGAGAGTTATGGTCAAGGCTATAGAATCTAAAAAAAGAAGGATGTGACATAAATAATGATCATGGAATCCATCAATTGCTAGAATAATAACCATCAAAAGATACCAAGAGATTAGGATATCAATATCCTCAGCCTCCACACCAACCAATTGCCCAATGAAGTAAGAAACCTAAGCACTATAAACTCAAGAAGTTACCATATTTACATACTATAACTAAGACTGAATGAAAAATGGAAAAACTCCTCCATCTAGGATTGATTACATTACCACCTATTGAAGAAAAAAAAAGAAAAAAGTACAAACATGAATTACTATGAATTTCATAGAACTTTTGGGCATCAATACTAATGAGTGTCATGCTTTGAAGAGCTAGTAGATGAAAATGATATTATCCATATAATTGGATAACATGGACACACTTTTCTCCTTGCCATGTGATAGTTGTAGAATCATAGCATAATCACTATCACATGTATTGTACAAGTTATGTAAATCATTTTTCCATATTGAAAGGAATGGCTTCTCATCACTTATCTTGGCTCAACCTTGTCCTACATTTTGGGGGAAATTATATTTGATATCCTTGTTTTAGTGTGAGCTTGTTGCTCCTTTGGATAGTTATCTTCCTTCTATATTTGATGAAAAGGATTGGGATGCAAATGACTTACTTTAGGTTGGCTCACATGTGTCATATTATGTTTTTTTATTTCTATGTTCTTTATTACTGCATGTGCATAATATGATCCCCCCCATAAAGTGATAATTTTCATGTCTTTATGTTTGTGAGATTTATTTGGATGACCCTTGTTACTTTTTTGGTGTAAGAATACAAAGGAAGTGGACCTGATGTGACATTCTTATATTTGTATATACAATCTTCTATATATCATAAACATTGTCTTGTGTTTTCCTTTTCGAGATGATGTAAAGTGTTTAGATATTTAGGTCTCTTCCATGTTGACTAGAAAGGATTGTTTGTATTTTAAATCTATATGTGTCATCCCTCCTATATTCTCATTGTTCAATGAGGTACTTCAGGAATGATGACAGTTCCAAGCTATATTAAATCACTATAGAAAAGACATATGCTCACCCTGAATCCATGGATCCCTTGTGTTATATTTTGATTGTATGTGTGAAAAATATTCTTTTTCAAGACAAAAATTAATTTTGAAACATATTTTTGGCATAGGGATTTCAAAATAAACTCTCATTGGGCTTTAATCCATTGGCATATATCATTTACTACTTTAAATTAATTGCTCACAATACAGTGTTTAGCAATTCCTTTAAAGTGGGGGCATATATTGACATTATTTTATTGTGGCATTAACATATTTTATTGAAGCCAATGGTGGAACATGATAGATTCTAGGCTTGAGAGATTGACTTCTCATGCCCTAATGACTTGTTTCCTAATGTTCCCATCTTCAATCTTGATTAGCATATTAATCAGGTTTTGGGACCTTATCAAATTTATAGGGACTATAAATTTTGGTATGATTGATGTATGGAAATCCTATAGACCTAGTATGAATTTTCCATTTTCCACCTTATTTATGGGTACATACCTTGTAGACCTAGTGTGTGTTTCCCATCTAGCCTTGGGGGCTCACCTAATGTAGACCGTGTTGCACTAGCCCTTGTGAGTGTATTTTTATGGGCATCGAGAATAACAAAACTTTCTTTCTAGTGGAGCCATGTGAGTGTATTTGATGGACATGACATAATGCAACTTACTATTTCATCCCTTTTTGCTTTAGCTTTAACATTGCATGCTTGTGTATCTTGTATTGTGTGCCATAGAAAAATGGCCCCTTTTCATTTTCATGGCCTTTTAGGCTTGTTTCATGGTGTTTGATCTATTTTGCTTTGATTTTATGTTGTAACATGGCTTGAACATGTATATTTAGGTACTAAAATTCAAATAATGATGTCTTGTGAAGGTGTTGTGAAGTGTTGTAAGACATTTCTACATTCTTCTAGACTCTATTCATTACAATTTACCTAAAAATCACCTTTTCATCACTAATCAAGTCCTATTTTGAAGTGTTGTAAAGTCATGTAACAAGATTTCACACTTTTCTAGGAATAAATTCACTATTTACACCTATCTTATGCTTTAGTTGACCCCTTTATACCCTCATATGTCTTAATTAAGTGTATTTTTGAATGTAAGCCTCACAAATAACATTAAATACAACTTAATTCCTGACACCTATTTTTCAGGTTCGAGGTGGGACCCATTCACCATGGGTGGTAAATGAGTCCCCCTTGGCTCCAAATTCAAAAATTTGAAAATTTCCTTTTGGGTTTTATTCAAAAAAACTTGTTGTCAGCCTGTGATGAGGTATGAATGGGTAACTAAGGCACAATATTGTATAAATAAGTGATTTTCACCTCATTTTACATCCCCTACAATCCTCCAACATTCACACATCATATTAAAGGAATATTAAGTGTTAAAACATCTTACAACATCAATTCAAGCACTACTCAAGCACTTTGGAGCATCCATTGACACCACTTCAGATCTACATTATCAAGGGTTTGGTATGTTGATAGCAATTGCATGTTATTAGTTTATCATTCTCTTTCATTTCATTGTCTCATTAAGGGTTTGATTACCAAAAGTGGGGTTTGACCATGGCAAACCCCTATTTGGTAACCAACCAGTTTCCAACACTTTTTCACCAGTAGGAGGACTAATTCGCCACCTTGGGTGAATGAGTTCCACTGTGAAATTTTAGTAATTCCAGTCAGCATCTACAACATTCTAGCTTCATCAAACATTTCCAAGGTGAACTCTATTTCATCTCATTTCTTTCTGTTCTGCATTATTTCTTCATTTAGTTCATTGTTTGCATATCACAAAGTGTTTTCAAAAATAGTTTAAATCTTAGTTTTGCATTCATATTTCAATATTCTAAACCATTTAATTGCATTTAGTTTACTTCATTTAGCTTAGAAAATATCATACATAACATAATTTGAATGAACCCTTAGCATTTTTCAAACCTATCTCTCTACTTTTATGTGAAAAGCCCTAGAAGAGCTAGAGAAATCTATAGGAACCCAAAAATCAACGGTTCATTTTGGTGAACCCGACTTTTGAACATTTTGGATTTCTGATTTCATTTGTATATTGCATCTTAGTTTATATTTTATCAGCATTCAATTAGTACATTGTTTTGTTTTTGCATTCTAGGACTTTTCATATTGCATTAGTAAAAACTTCATTTAGATTTCATTCTTGCATTGCATCTCATTGAAAAAATTGAAAGTTTGCATTCTGCATTTTTTATTTCATTCTATAGAGTATTAAAATCATCTTAATTTTTTTGAAAAACACACAAAATCATCATACTGGGGCTCATTCGCCACCCTGGGCTAATCAGTCCCTCTGCACTTTTTAAACAACATTTTTGGAATTTTTTTGGCATTTGTCTGCATTTATATTTTCTGTAGGGTATGTGCAGGATCATGATGGGCCAAAAAGTGGCAATATTATGGGTATTTATAGGGTATGTGGCTGAAGATTTTTTTTACCCAAAATTGATGAAATGAAAAGGGTTTTTAGTGGAGATTCTCAGCTTTCCACCAATATAAATTATTCTTTAATTTGAATTTAATAAATAATTATTATTCATTTTCTATTAGAATTACAACTAAAGTCCTTATCGATAGGCTTATTGAAAAACATCTATAACTTTCAAACGGTATCACATATTTTGAATCCGAAACATGTGTCACATTCTATGTTTCACATAATATAGGATTAAAAAAATAAAAAATAAATTTCATGAAGTTTTGACCAAGTTAGTGGTCGACATACGAGCTTTTTATATTTTAAAAGTTGTACAAAAATTCATAATTAATTATTTACTTGGAAAGAAATTAAAAGAAAATATGAATCACATCCAATACGAGTCCTCTACTTATATATAAAATATTATAAAAAAATATTATCATTTTATTATGGTTAGGGTGGTCAGATAGACACCTACTTCTTATTTTTTCCCTGAAATTTAAGTACTACTACATTGAAATTTCAAATTTTCACCAAATAGATTTTATTTATTTTTGAATAAACCTAGTATTTTAGAAACTACATTCAATTTTCTACAAATTCTATTGTTACATATTTTTAAAATAATATAGATAACTTATTCAATTTTTTACGTCAAGTTGCCTAACATTGATTTTTCTAAATTTTTTGCCACCTAAGGGCCTGCTTTTTCCATGATGATCCTACACATACCTTGTAGTTAGATCTCTATTATAGTTAGTATAATTCCTATTACTAGCATTTTAGAGCTCCTATATTATCTTGCAGTTGCATTCACCCCCTCCTTTGTGGTACTTGTATGAGTGTTTGGTGCCTCGTTGATAATACTTTAGCGAGAAGAAGTTATAGACTCATGGCCTCCCACAATAGCACTTTTGTTGTAGACCTTGGGATCTCTTGAACTCCTACTCCTAGTATGGACAATGGTGCATTAGGCACTGGAAATACCACTTCTATATCGTCACCTTTCCATCCAATGAATGTTGACACCCAAAACAACTACCTCCTGCAAGAAAAGGTCATTTATATTCATGAGGATTTTGCACATTTACAACAAGATTTATCACCTCAAAACATTTCCACCATTGCCATATCTACCATTGATAACCTTCATCACTTGATTGAAAGTGATGATGGCTTGCAAGTGATGAAGAGAATTACTGAGATTTATAATAAACATGCCTCTTCTAATACCCAATCTGCAAACATTCTTGTAAGCCAAGGAGGACCTCAAGTTCCTCCCCCTTCAACCATAGCATCCATACCAACTTATACCAATCCGCAAGTCCACACAACTATGCATCAGGTTAATTATGTAGCTACTTCTTTCCTGATTCCACCTAGCATTCCTACTTCTCTTGTGGCATCACAAGTACCCTCCACCACCTTCACATCCCTTAGTATTCCTTTCACTTCTCCTAACATCACCTACACTCCATCATCATTTTCCCATCCACCTCAACTCACATACTCGGACCCTATTCTTACACAACTCCTTAACACCGTTTCTTCCATGCAACATCAACTTTCCACCACTAGCCAAGGTCAAATCGCTGCACCCACATATCATGTCTGTAGCAGCTCCTTATCCTTAGAAATATTACATGCATCGATGCCACAAGGGATAGAAATTCCTTTGTTTGAGAAATATCGAGGTAAAGGAGACCCCATCAACCATGTTAATGCTTATACAACTTTGTGTAGTGATTTTTTCCTTTTTGATAAACTTTTAGCCAAATTGTTTCCAAGGACCTTGAAAGATACTGCATTAGAATGGTTTTCCAACTTGCCTAATCATTCCATCCATTCTTTCAATGAATTGGTGGATGCTTTCATAAGTCAGTTTCAAATGCACATGACTCTAAAAAGATAATGGCTAACCTCATGCGATGTAGACAAAACACAGATGAAAAAGTAATGGATTTTATCTCACGATACTAATCATTGTATGCTCAAATTGATGTCAAGATTCTTGATGCACATCTACAAAATATATTTATTGAAAACTTGCACACAAACCTTTAGGATAAGCTAACTATGATGAAATTCCCTTCATTCATGCATTTATGCATAGCATTGTGTGAATTCCATAACTCAGTTTCAAGTCATGACTCAAAATCCACTTCTAATTGAGTTAAAAAACCCGAACAAGGGTATGTGCAGGATCATGATGGTCCAAAAAGTGGCAATATTATGGGTATTTATAGGGTATGTGGCTGACCAATTTTTTTAATCCAAAATTGATGAAACGAAAAGTGTTTTTAGAGGAGATTCTCAGCTTTCCACCAATATAAATTATGCTTTAATTTGAATTTAATAAATAATTATTATTTATTTTCTATTAGAATTATGACTAAAGTCCTGATCGATAGGCTGATTGAAAAGCATCTATAACTTTCAAATGGTATCAATTTTTTTGAATTTGAAACATGTGTCACATTCTATGCTTCACATACTATAGGATTAAAAAGTAAAAATTAAATTTCATGAATTTTGACCAAGTTAAGGTGGTGGACATACGAGGTTTTATATTTATTAAAATTTGTAATAAAAAATTCATAATTAATTACTTGTTTGGAAAAAATTACAAAAATAGGCATCACATCTGAACATGAGTCCTCTACTTATACATAAAATCTTATAAAAAAATATTATCATTTTATTATGGTTAGGGTGGTCGATAGACACCTACTTCTTATTCTTTCCCTAAAATTTAAGTACTAATGCATTTGAAATTTCAAATTTTCACCAAATAGATTTTATTTATTTTTAAATAAACCTAGTAGTTTAGAAACTATGAACTACAGATTCTATTCTTACATATTTTTGAAATAATATAGATAACTTATTCAAATTTTTACGTCAAGTTTCCTAACATTGATTTTTCTAATTTTTTTGCCATTTAAGGGCCTTTTTTTTCCATGATGATCCTGCACATACCCAAAAAACAATCAAAACCAAAATAACACAAAAAAATTTCACAAACCAAATAGAAGATTCTTACAGTTCAATCCTCCATCACAACCACAACCAAGCCAACCAGTTCAAACTAAAGTGGTAGTTGTTAAAGCAACAGTGCCTTATACCTATGGGGACCCGAAGTGACAATTTACTCCCTTACTTGATACCCTCCATAACAAAATGAAACAATTAATTCAATAATGCATGCTCACTTTGCCACCCGTCAGACTACTTGATCCAAGTTATCGCTTACCACCCACCTTCAAACCTAACACTTATTTTCATTTTCATTGCCAAAATGGACATGACACTGAACACTATAAGCATCTAAAACATTTAGTTCAAGACCTCATTGATTCAGGCCATTTGTCCATTATGGGTGTTAATGATCAAGGCAATAAGTCCATTGCACCTCCTAACCAAAATTTATAAATTTTCACCAATTCTATGCCTAAACACTCTACTTCATTTTTCAAGGCTAGAAAACCTTCAAACACCAATGTAATGACTGTTGATACAAACAATTAACATGATATACCTCTACCTGTTACTAGAGATAGTCCTATGGATCAACTTGTCGCTATGATAGACGTTATCCCTCGTAAGGTCCAAACCACTAAATCTCTTGATATCACTTTTTCTACTAAAGACATACTACAAAAGCTTCCTGATGGTCCTCTCTACATAGCTAGAAAAATCTATGATAAACCCACTAATGGAATATTAATAGATCTTGCTTGTGGTGAGAATGTGATCATAGAGGAGTTTCTAGTATTGCATGAGCTATATCAAGATGCTTATAATAAACCAACTGCATGGATTAAAACACATACTGGTTTTGCATGCCCTATGATTGGATTGAACGTACTCCCCTTACAGATAGGACCTAAAACTTCAGATGTAACATTTTCAATTATTCCACAATTTGACCAATTTCATTTGTGGCTAGGCCACCCTTGGCTTCACTCAATGAAAACAGTCCCATCAGTTGTTCACAAGTGTTTGAATTTTCCCCATGACAATGAGATATTCACCATACACCATAGTAGATTTAATCCCTTTATCTTCTATAGGTAAATTTTCATTAGAATCCTTTTGGCCTAAACCCATGGAACCCATCACCCCTCGAAAGGACTTCTTTTTCATAGTTTGTCAAAAGTTCAAAGCCAGAAAGATAGCCAAATTATCTCTTTGTAACACATCCCCATCCACTTCCACACCTCCTGTTATAGATGAAACCATGCTTCAACCTGAGTTTGAAATTGAGCAAACCATACAACATCCTGAAAAACCACCCCTAGATACTTTCCAGCCATCGTTTAAATGACCAAGGGAAAATGAAACAACTCCTATCATGCCTCCTCATATTAATCAAGTGTATAAAGCAAAAGAGAAAGTGGTTGACCCATCCTCTTTGGTTTCTTCTATTCTTCCCTCTTCAGAAGTAGAAGACCCTATGATGCCTCAATCTATTCTTACACCTCAACAACTCCAAAACTGAATTAAATGAAACTACGGTGCTAGGGAACGTAGGTGTTGTTCTCTCCTTTCTCATCAAGCTCACATGGAAGAAAATAAATAAAATCAACCTCCACCTATGAAAAAAGTAATAGATGACCACCCTCCTTCTCTTGACCTACCACGAGATAGTCCAGAGCAACAATCACAACAAAATGAACTATCCAACAACCACAACTTTTGATACATCCATCCTTAGAAATCACCCTTCATCCTCCCATTCTCATTAATCTTGATGATGATGATGATGATGCGACGATAGAAAAAATAGATGAAGAAGTGCATAACAATTTAAACTCTTTATTTTCATATACAATGAGCTTAAAAGATAAATCCTCTCCACCAAGTGAAGAACTAGGTATGACTCCTAGTTTGACACTTGCAATTATTCCTTTGGATAGTCAACCACCCTCGCATTATACTAAACATGATTGGGAGTTGGATGACTTGTTAGATGGTTGACTTGCATTCACATAACTAGCTTTTTTTTTACTTTTCTCTTCCTATTTTTCCTTTTTTCTTTTCTTTCATGTGCATATCATGTTCCCCCATATCATGCATTTTATGTTCCCTCTCTTCATACACTTCTTCTACTCATACCTTTATTCTTCTATTTGTCGTGCATTATCTTTTTCACTTTTGTTTTGTTTTTTCCTTTTTGGGATGACGCAAAGCATAGAGACACCCTATGTCCCTTCCATGTTGACCCAAAAGGTCCTTGTCTTTTTCACTTTTATTTGTATTCTCCTTTTGTGGATAACACAAGGCATCGATACCGAAATGTCTCCTTCATGTTGACCCAAAAGCTTTTTCACTTTTCTTTCACCGTTTTGTTTGCTTTCTTTTCGCTTGTATTTTCCTTTTGGGGACAATGCAAAGTGTTGAGACTGCAATGTCTCTTCCATGTTGACCCAAAAAAGACTTTATTTTTCCTTATTTTTCACTCTATTTGTGTCATTTTTCTAGTTCTATGTGCTTTGGGGAATGATGATAGTTTTGAGCTCTTTCATAAACACATTGCAGCAACGAATATACTAAACCCAAATCCATAGATCCCTTATGCTTTTGGTGTGCTCTTTTATGGTGGAAACTTCCTTTTTTTTTCATTTTCCTTGACATGACACAACCTAACTTCGAAACATATGACTTGGCATAGAGCTTTCCAAGTTGGCTCTCATGTCTTGTTTTATTTTTCTTTCCTTCACTACTTTAAAGTAATTGCTCACAGAATGATGTGTAGCAATTCCTTTAAAGTGGGGGGCATACATTACCATTATATCATTTGCATTCTTGGTTCCTAGTGTAGCCTTATCATTTATATGATGCGTTTGTCACTTTGTGGATGACATTGGGTGTGATGTGCTTCATAATTGTGATCTATCTTAGCATATTACATTCCTCTTGGTGGCCTGATGCGTTGCACTACATCCCATAAGTTGTGAATATACTATTATTTGATTGGTCCTCTTTTGGAGACATTAGACAATGTTCCCTAAGTGACTAACCTTGCATGAACTGAACAAGAATCCTTTGAACATCATTCACAGTTTAACTAAACATTTTACATTTTTTCATTTTGCCACCTTACATAACACAACTTGCATGACCGTGGTACCTTTCTTTTTGCTCATTTCATTTTTCCTTGTGGCACCTTGTTAAATTTATTGGGAGGAATAACTTTAATATGGTTCAGCGGGAAGCCCACCTAGTGGCATGAATTTTCCCCAAATCCACTTTCATGTTTGTGAGTGCATACGAACTAGGGTATTTATCTTACCTTTTTGAGCTTTCTCACCCCATAGACAACCATAAGTTCTATGGCCCCAGAGTGAGTACACATTCTCTTTTTTAAACAATCAGCCTAGATCTAATCCATAACTAGTTGGATTGATGATCGAAGCTTCATTTGATTCATTTCAAGACTTTTGTGTTCCTTTGTTCTTATGCTTAGTATGCCATGGGTTCTTCATACTAGGGGATTTATCATCCCTCTTGATCATTTTTATTCCATCTCGCTACCATAAGTGCATTTGAACCCTCCTCTCAATGTTCGTGGCTACTTTAGTGTGAGTTTGAAGCAGGTTCATCCTCTCACTAAAGTGGGGGCTAAATGTGCCATAGAAAAATGGCCCCTTGTCATTTTCATGGACTTTTAGGTCTTGTTTCATGGTGTCTGATTTATTTTTCTTTGATTATATAGTGTAACATGGCTTGAACATGCATATTTAGGTACCAAAATTCAAATAATGATGTTTTCTGAAGGTTTTGTGAAGTGTTGTAAGACATTTCTACATTCTTCTAGACTCTATTCATTATAATTTACCTAAAAAGCCACCTTTTCATCACTAATCAAGTCCTATTTTGAAGTGTTGTAATGTCTTTTAGTAGGATTCCATGCTTTTCTAGGCATAACTTCACTATTTACACCTTTCTTATGCTTTATTTGACCCCTTTATGCCCTCATATGTCTTAATTAAGTGTATTTTTGAATGCAAGCCTGACAAATAACATTAAATACAACTTAATTCCCTACACCCATTTTTAGGTCCTAGGTGGGGCCCATTCACCATGGGTGGCGAATGAGTCCCCTTTGGCTCCAACTTCAAAAAATTTAAAATTTCCTTTAGGGTTTTTATTCAAAAACACTTGATGTCATCCTGTGATGTATGAATGGGTAACTAAGGCACAAAATTGTATAAATAAGTGATTTTCACCTCATTTTACATCCCTTAAAATCCTCCAACATTCACACATCATATTCAAGCAATCTTAAGTATTCAAACATCTTACAACATCAATTCAAGTACTACTCAAGCACTTTGGAGCATCCATTGACACCACTTTTGATTTACGTTATCAAGGGTTTGGTATGTTGATAGCAATTGCATGTTATTATTTTATCATTCTCTTTCATTTCATTGTCTCATTAAGGGTTTGATTACCAAAAGTGGGGTTTGACCAAGGCAAACCCCTATTTGCTAACCCTTAACCATTTTTCCCCTATTGTGTGTGTGTTTGCATAATTTTGTATGCATATTTAATAGGATTTTTGGTGTTAAAGATTGGTAAACATCTCAACTCATTCATTTTTCAAACTTGGAGAAGGTTTTTTGTCTGTTACCTGTAGAATTGACTTTTACAACTCGACAATCAGAGATTTCCAGATTTGGTGTTGCATAGTTGTCTCTTGAATTTTTACAATTTTGGGAGAGGACTGATTCACCAGTAGTGGTGAATGAGTCCCATCTTAGGACTAAAAATCTGAATTTTGTCAGATTTTGGATCTCGATAGTCAGAAACCAGTTTCTGATACTTTTCACTAGTAGGAGGACTAATTCGCCACCCTAGGTGAATGAGTCCCACTATGAATTTTTAGTAATTCTAGTCAGCAACTACAACATTCTAGATTCATGAAACATTGCCCAAGTCCACTCTATTTCATCTCATTTCTTTTTTTTTCTGCATTATTTCTTCATTAGCTCATTGTTTGCATATCACAACATGTTTTCAAACATAGTTTAAATCTTAGTTTTGCATTCATATTTCAACCTTCTAAATGATTTAATTGCATTTATTTTATGTCATTTAGCTTAGAAAACATCATACATAACATAATTTGAATGAACCCTTAGCGTTTTTGGGCCTTTTCCCTCTCCTTTTAGGTGAAAAACCCTAGAAGAGCTAGAGAAGTCAATAGGAACCCAAAAATCAAAGGTTCATCTTGCTGCATTTATCTTACATATCTTGTGCCTCCCTTTGTCCTTATGTTAGTTTTCCATGGGATTTTATATCTTAGGGGCTTGATCACCTCTTTGATCTTTGTCATCCTATCTCTCTAATATTTGTACACTTGGACATCTCTTGATGCATATTTGTCTACTTTAGTGTGAGTTTGAGGGTAAGCTCATACTCTCACTAGAGTGGGGGCTAAATGTAGTGTAATAAATTATATAGCCTTTTAATTTCACACTAAGTTTGGGTCCCTTAATTGAATGGACTTAATTAAGCTTCCAATTTACCAAATTATACATTCCAAAGCCCTATTTCACTTGCTTTCAGAAAGGGGAATGTATATTTAATTGATGCAATTAATATTTTAATCACATTTGAGAATGTGTGTCCTAGACTTATGGGCCAGGAACCATTTAACCAAGGTTGAATGGGTCCTCCTTAAGTGCCATGACCCATTTTAAAACATATTTTTGGTGGTATATAATTAGTGATTAAAACTTCATATGCAATTGTCAGGTTTTGGAATCTATTTTTTTAGAAATTAGATACACCTATAAATACATAGTCATTTTATCATTTTAGATAATCTAGCATTAAGGAAAATTTCCTATGAGAAAATATTATTTTCAAGAGCATTCAAGAGAAAAAATTTAGTGATTTGTTGTAGCATTAAAAACCCTATCATCATTTTCAAGCTTATGTGCATTCATGTCATCTTGTGAAGTTTAATATGCATTATTTATCCTAAAACATCTAAGCATTCAAGCATCCAAAAAATCAAGGAAATAAAGATCCTATTATTTGGAGTGATGTGTGTGATGTCAATCCCCTAAGAGAAACCATTAAAAGTTTGGTGAGTGGTAGAAAGCATGTTTTCATTCATCATTCCTTCCATTTATCAATTTCCATTATCATTTTATCAAGGTTTAATTACCAAACATGGGGTTTGACTAAGGTAAACCCCCATTTAAAAAAAAAAAAATTCTTTCTTTTTATGTGTAGATTATAGGTTGAAGAAGGATTGAAGAGATCTGAAAATTAATTTTGTATTATTGCATTTTTTTCCATCATTATTGTTAAGCCAAAAAAACTCATATTCAAAATTTTTTTTTGGCTTCCCAATAGTGGGACTTGGGGCAAACTGAAGCTAAGATCAAGTATCAAAGGACTATTACGGCTTTTTCTAGACACTATGTCTAGGACCCATTCACTGTAGGGTGAACCAATCCTCCAACAGTGCTTAGAACTAACATTTTATGCTATGTAAATGTGTCTAGACCCTTCTCATATTTTCTTGCAAATTGTCAATTTGATTTTTTTAGCTTCAAAAAATTACATTTCATCATCTAGGTTATATTTTTCATTAGGTTTAATTACATCACATTATTCCACTAAATTCTATATCTTATTATCCTAAGAAAACCAAGAGATTCAAGTCTGATTGGATCACCTTAGGGTTAAAAGTCAATCTCTACACCTTGCATCCCCTCAGATTTAATGAAATTGTGGGAGGATGGACAACCTTAGTTCTTTAGCTCCTTGTATGAAGGACCTAGGACACCCTATTCTAGCATCATCCCACCTTTCACCATTATTTCACATTCATTTAATGAGTGGAATTTTTCATATTGTTCCTATATATATCATTAGATTCACATTTTTTGAGGAATGTAGTGTCTTTATTTATGAATGGATATTCCTTCTAAAAATGGTCGATGTATCAATCAATGGGTACATTGTAACACTTGTTCATCCTTAATGATGACTTCAATATTGCCTATTCATTTCAATAGAAAGATACAAGTTCTATGTTCTTAATTGACTGAATGGTGAGGTGTTTATATGGGAAAATGGAGTAATGAAGCATTGAAAGATAGCTCAACATAACCCATAACCCAAAATTTATAAATTTTTAGTTACCCTTTTTGTAAAAGGTGACTTATGTCACTTAATATAACAAAAATTTAGAAAATTATTTGCTTTCCTCTCTTGAGTGTGGCATCAGAGACCATAGGAAAAAATCCAAGTTTCCTATTCTTCATGAATGTATAATTTTGTTAATAATGGAGTATGTGAAGTCCTTGTCTATCTTGGGGAAGCCTATGAAGGCTTCTAAAAATCATAATTTTAAACACACACTTTGTGAGAACTTCTTGGATATGACCTATGATACTGAAGATAATATGGAGGAGGATGCGTGGCTTGTGGGGGAAGAGGATAGAGGTCCACTATCAAAATTTACTCATATTCCCCACTCTGAGGAAAAAACAAAATCTAAGAAGATATCTAAGAAATGAGATAAACCCAAAATTTCATGGTTTGGGGGTCCTTTATTGTGGAAGGTAATATAGAGATTAATATCCTCTCAACTTTTGATAATAGGACAAAGATTATACTTGGTAAGGGGATTGATGAGGTTAATCTAGCAAGAAAGAATCATGTTGCTAAAAAGGTGAATAAGAAGTCTACTCTTGGTGAAGAGAAGGAGAGATGAAAATATAAAGGTAAAGAGATATCTATTTCTAGAAAAGACTAGGGGAAATATAAATCTAAAAACAAATACATTATGTGTGATTGTGGTAAAAATAGACATATTGATCTGTCTCAAGATGATCAAGGACCTACTCCATATTAATTCTTACAAGATATTACTATTTTCAATTCCAATAGGGAGGAAATTTATAATGTTCTTGGTCTAGCTAAGGAGGGAACTATGAGACATTCTAAACTATTTAAGTGGTTTTTTTCTGGAAGGTAATTAGATCAACGTGAAGGTGCGGTCTATTCAAAACAAGTTGAAGAAGGATGGTAGTGAGGACTTATCTAGGAACATGGTTAAGAATAAAAAATGTTAGCGATACTTCAAGAGGTGGCTAAGGATTTTAACGTGATGAAGAATAATTATGAGACCTATATCATGGTGCTAGAAGATAAAATTCAAAAGGTTTGTTAGAATCTTAAGAAGGTTGTACAAGTTAGCCAGATTGCTCTTGAGAATAGTCTTGATGAGCTCCACATTCTTAATGAGAAGGTTAATAATTTGAAGGATGAGGATATGCTAAGGTTGTTGAAGGATTTTGATACTACTAATGAGTTTGTGGTTAAAGGTAAATATGGTGCTTCTTCTACTAGGGTGGGTTTAAGTGCTTATACTTTCCATCATTCCAGGAAACCATTGGATGTTTAGAATAAATAAATGCTAAAGGTGGTCAACCTTCATAATCATTATAAATATGACATTGAAGTAGCTAAGATTCTTAAAGAATTTCAATAGTGTGTTTTATTTTTTTTATGTTCTCTAGTTTTTTCTCTGTTTGTTGATGGTTGGTGGCTCGCGCCCACAAAAGGATACGAAAATCACAGTAAAACCTTTCCTGGGAATTGGACATTCCAACAGGTGACTTATATCTTTCTATGGACATTCATTTTACTTGTCAAACTAGGGGACGTAGACTTTAAATGGCACGGAAAAATATATGCACTAGGAACTAGTTTTGGTCAAATCTTAGCAAAAATAATACTGGAAAGAAATTCTATCTAAGCCACAAAATGGTAATGCAAAATTCTTTAACTCAACTATGATCGAAACCATAACAACTACGACTAAAACACAAACTATGAACTAGCCTTATGCTGCAAGAACAGTCATAGGGATGGACTCTGTATGCTGCAGGAGCACTATGAGACTGAGTTGGTATGGAAACTTCAAAGATGAAAGCTAACTGAAGATTAACAGAAAATAACAACTAACTAACTAGCTACATATACTTACTAAGTGGCCCCCCTTAGCAATCATCTACTGATTACACAGATGCTAAACTCAGAACTTCATAAAACTTTATTCATGAAAATAGAATGATATACATTGCTTTATTGATGTGGAAACTAACAACAAACTCTGTCTTTGATTATACAGATTTTCTTTCTCATTATCATACTGACTTTTACATAATATCTGCTATTACTATGCTTCTAACTTTCTCTAACTATCCTCTCCTCTTCTGTCCCTCTCGTGCAGGAGGAGAACTTTATTTATAAACAGGAGAGCAACTAACTAACTAACCCAATCAAAGAAAGACGTGGAAGTAAAGTATATCCCCGAATTAAGGAACAAACTTCATAATTAATTTATGTGTTCAACCCAATTCGGAGAGAATCTAGCACTCCACTTTTTCTAGATTGACTGTCATTAAAATTCTTTCCCATGGTTTTAGTCAAAGAGTCTTCATTGGAGCTTCCTTGTAGTCGTGCAGGAAATGGACTTTACTGCAAGGCCGAGATCGGCTGCGCTTGACTCGATCAATTTTCAACAACCTGCGAAACAAAAGGTAACAAATGCAAAAGAAAAGGTGTATGGCACATACACGATATCTATTCATTAATCACACATTTTAAATCTACTTCATCATTCAAAAACTGTATACGATATACTAGCCATTTTAGGGAGTCAACGGGCAATAAATGCAATCAAGTCAACACCATGAGCTGCAAGAATATGAAAGTATTATGCTACAGGATATCCCCATAAAAGGTTTCAACAAAGTTTAAACAGCCATGAAATAAAAAAAGTAAAGACATTAAAAGTTTATCATAACATCCAAATTATGAGTGTATTTTAAGCTCATCAGTTGGCTTCTAGTTGGATTTTTTTTCTCCTAGGTAACATCTCTTTGTAAAAGGTTTTTTCGTTGGTTCAAATTTTTTTTTACCTTTAATAAAAAAAGTTTGAATGTGAACTCTATTTATTAAAAAGTGATGTAAAATGTAACCAAACAAGTGTATTAGTTTTTGTCCATGCGAGGTACCGATTATGGGCCAAATAATGTTTGATCCATGATGAATCGAAGCATAATGGAGCCACTAATACCTAAATATCAACAAGATCAATCAATCAAAATTGAAAGTAAACATTTTATCAAGAAACTTAACATGCTAGATTTAAGAAAGCTTGAAAGGAAACATCTACTCTAATCTAATTAAACTTTATCTTGTTGTGGAATGATGACCCTTTCCCAATCATCTGATAGTGAGCTTGTTTCAATAGATTCTATGGAAGGGAATCGATGAAACCATGGTGTTTGGTGTATGTAAAACCTAAATTATTCATAAAATGAACATGATGCAAGCTAAGTTACCATGATTTTATGCTATAAATGATTTAATCGTGCAATTTTAAGCTAATCTAAGCTAAAAATGAGGTAAAAGATGAAAACTCTAATTTATTTACAAACTAAGATGGATACATGGAAGCCATTAATGGATGCTCTAAGCTATTATGCAACTAAAAAAACCTGAAAATAAGCTAAATGTATGCAAATTGAGAGTATGTATGTGAGTAAATTGAACAGCATAAGTTTGCAATAAAAGATGGATCCATTTGTCTCCAAATAGTGACCTATTTATAGGAGATCAAATGAAGAATGAATGGTTGAGATCAAAAAGATTAATCAACGGTTCAAGATGAAGGATATGAGAGGCAGGGATCATGGAGAATTCAAGATGAAGATTAATCAAAGGCTCATAATTGCCTCAAACAAACACACTTTTGACTTGCTCACATAGGTCAAAGGTAACTTTCTTAGGAGGTTAAAGGGTTGACTTGCTTTTGAAGCTAAGTGAGTTGATTGGAGGAGAGGGAATATTCCTTAGAATATTCCATTAGGGTGAAGAAAAATGTTAATTTACAAATTAAAACTTTGTTTTAATTATGCAAAAGGGATAAAGAATATTCCATGGGACTATTCCCTTTGATTAGAGGAATAATTAGTTTAATTGCTAATTAAACAAGGTTTAATTTATGCAATTAGGGAATGAGAGGAATTAGAAGATATTTATTAAATTAGATGATTTAATAAATAAGGGAGGGGTGAAATGACATTTAATCAAATAAGTTAGGTTTATTTAATTAAATAGGATGACTTAGGAGATTAAATTAAATATTTTGATCTATTTAATTTTATTAGATGAAGTCTTAGTACAAAAAGAGATGAATTAACCCAATTTAATTAATTAGTCCAAATAGACAATAATGATGTAATTAATTAATTATCTAGGCTAATTGAATCAATTAAGTGAAAAGAGGATAGATAAAGAGGAAATGATGTTAATAAATCTGATTTGAGTGCATTATATTGATTGGGACATTTTTTTGGTGTCTATAGTTTCAAAACCATTATATTTCAAAAAGGTAGTTAGTGTTGCAAGTCTAAATGAGTATGGTGGTGTTGTCATTAATGCTGTCATTGATGTCAACATAGTATAGGTTGTTGTAAAGAAAGGAATCAAGTGATTGTAGATGGTGTATGTATATTTGAGATACTATTGAGATGTTGTGATTACATGGAGCTATCTTTATGGTGTTGCGGGTGTGCTAATATAATGAGTTACCAAGTGCTTTTGAGAAAAATAATAAATAGTGAAGACAAAGTTATGTGTGTGTTCAAAATGTGCTCCGGTATGTTCTCCACATTTCTTCTGTGTTGATCCTATGATTGTGTAGATCTGAAGTGCCGTTTATGGGCATCCTTGGGTGATATATCCTAGATTATAGCTTTTGGCTTAATGAAGAGTGAAAGTTGTGTTCACTGGTGTGTGAACTGGTCTAGCAGAGTTGTTTGTCTATGGACTAGGAGAAATGTATTTGCTCTACAGTCCTTTGCTAGTTTGGTTTAGGTCTTTCTAATATGGAAGAAGGCTTGTAATGGTGTTATCTATGTTGTATCAAAGGTGTTCATGGTTTGGTGCTCCAGAATACTAGCTTCAAATTTAGTGAGTGTGTTTGTATAGTCTAGATAGAATATAGGAAAGTGTTATGTGTATGAAGGTTGTTCTAGTAGTTGTGGTTGAATCTAGAGGCATCTAAGATATGTTCCATTGTATGGTGAAGCATGTTTTATGGTCTTCATGTTATCTTCTTGTTGCAGAAGCATATACTTTAAAGTTCCTTGGTGTTTTAGTTAGGTTTGGTTGACCTAGTGTTTACACATCATGTGAAGGATAAGTATTAGTTAAAGAAACATGTGATTGATCCAAGATGTTGTTTCAGGTCCTGGGTAAGTGTTGGTTTTGTCCGCTCTCATTCTCATCCAACACAAAAATGTTGAGTTGCAAAAATAATTTGAATTTGTAAAGTAAAGCATGTGTATCCAACCTTGGAGAAAGTTTCTAAGGTTGAAGATGGTATAAATACAAGTCAAGATGTTAAGCTTTGGAAGAAACAAGTGTGAGAAGCAAGATAGATGTGAGAGATTGTGTGGAAGTGAGCTGAGGAAGTGAGAATTTTAATGTGTTAGACTCTTGAAAGTAGTGAGCTCATGGTGTCTACAATTCTCTGATCAAGGTTATAGATGTGTGCAAGCTGTGGTGGATCTTCTGTTGCATTGAGATAGTGTTCTTTGTGTAGCATTCTTATTTGTATCTTTTTGTATCTATAGGTAGTAAGCCTCTTATTTAGACAGTGAGTCCTATCTTGGGTAGTGAGCCTCTTTGTAAAATTTTTTGCAATTACTCTATATTGTGAGTTAAGCCTCACCCTGGATTTTCCCTTATTGGGTTTTCCACGTAAATCTTGTGTTTCTTGTGTTGATATTGATTTTTGTTATCTGCATTTCATTCTCATACTTAATAAAAAATTAAAGTGGATGTGAAGCTAATAATTGTTTAAGATTTTTGTGATTGGTGACAACTGATTCACCCTCGCCTCTCAATTGTCTTTCAACAATTGGTATCAGAGCATTAGTTCCTTGGAGAAGAGATAAACTACTTGAGGTAGATTTGATGGTGCACAAATTGACAATCCCTGTGTTTGATGGATTTGACTACAATTTTTGGAAAGTGCATATGAGAGGTTACCTGATCTCTCTTGGTTAGAAGACTTGGAAAGATGTTGAGACAAAATACGTTGAGCCGACAAGTGGTCCTTCTTCTACAGATGAGATTTCTTCCTATGAAGAAAATGAAAAAGCAATCTATGCAATCTATAGTGCTTTATGTAGAATATTGCGCTAACAAAATTTATTTCATTAGACACTATTTATGAATTTTGGGAAAAGTTGAAAGATATATATGAAGGAAATGATAGAGTCAAATTGTCAATCAAGTTAACAAATAAGCGCATATATGAGAACTTTAAAATGGAAGAAGGTGAAGGAATTGAAAGCTACTTTTAGAGGGTTGATATTAAAGTAAATGAAGTCAAAAATCAAGGTGGTACTCTGACAGATGAAGATGTAATGGAGAAGATTCTGATGACCCTACTGGAGAGTTATAGTAACAAGGTCTCATCCATTGAGGAAGTGTATGATCCAGAGAAATTCACTAAAGAACAACCATTTGGCACCTTGAATACTTTTGAAATAAGGAAATTTGGAAAAGAAAACAAGAAAGAAAATATCCTTCAAAGCCACTAAGACAAAAGATGATCTGGATGGTGATAGTTTAGAGGAGTTGGAAACAAATTTTACAAGTTGAATAAAGGTACTGGTAAGTACAAAGGTATGTTTCCTTTTAAATTTTTTAGTTGTGGAAATATCGGTCACTATGCTTCAAGATGTCATAATAGAGCCATACACAAGAAGAGAAAAGATAATAAAGACAAAAAGGACAAAAAGTTCAAGAAATTGTATTATGTTAGAGAAGATGCTTGAATTTCTGATGATGAATCTAATATTGAGGGTGATAATGATCAATGCTTGTTTCTAACCTTAGAGAATAAATCAATGTAAACTAACCATGCAATATGTGCAAGGGAATGTGGTCTAGCAAAAAAGAAGGAAGAGATGGAAGGTACTTTGGTTACTACATTTCATGCTAGACAAGATGAAGACTATTGGGTAATTGACAGTGGCTACTCAAATCACATGACCAGAGAAAAAAGTAAGTTTACTAAACTTGAAAAGTATGATGGTGGATTAGTCATGTTTCGAGATGATTTTGGTGCAAAGATTGTTGGAAAAGGAATAATTAGTTTTGATGGAAAACACAATACTGATGATTTCTATCATGTTAAGGGCTTAAGGAATAATATCTTGATTGTTGGACAAATGTGTAGCAAATGATTTAATATTGTGTTTTAGAATAATATTCTTGAGATCAAAAAAGGGTATGGAACTGTGGTAGTTGTAGGAAGAAGAACATATGGAAACATTTATTAGCTTAAGGGTGTTGACGATTAGTGTTTTGTATCTCAAGTTAATGAAAGTTGGCTATGGCACTAGAGGATGGGAAATGTAAACTTTGACAACCTATTTAGGATTAGTTCAAGAGAAGCTATCAGGGATTTTCCTAAGATCACAAAGCCTACAAATACTATTTGCAGAAGATGTCATTTGGGAAAACAAACAAGATGAAAGTTTAAAGGAAAAGAACAATCAACTACCGAAATGCTAGAATTGATTCATACAAACATTTGTGGTCCCATAAGAACAGGAAGTCTTAATGGTGACATGTATTTTATGCTTCTAATTGATGATTATTCTAGAATGTCATGGGTTACTTTTCTTAGGGAGAAAGCTCAAGCTCTAGATATATTCAAGGTTCTCAAGGCTATGGTAGAGAATGAAGTGAACCTGAAAATCAAAATTTTAAGGTTTGACGGAGGTGGAAAATTTTCCTCGAATGCATTTAATATGTTTTGTGAAGAGCATAGAATAAAAAGGGATCTTTCTGCTCCTATAACTCCTTAGCAGAATGGAGTTGCTGAGAGGAAGAACTAGACAATTCAATATGTAAGGACTATGATGAAAGAGGAAAATGTACCTGAAGTATATTGGAGAGAAGTAATTCACACTAATATTTATATTCTTAACAAAGTTTAGATCAAAGGTAACAACACAAAGATCCCTTATGAACTATGGCATGGCGAAATTCCTAATGTTAAGTACTTTAAGGTGTTTGGAAGCAAATCTTATATTAAAAGAGATGATGAGAATCTAGGAAAGTTTGATGCAAGATGTGATGAAGGTATATTCCTTAGATACTCAACTAATAAGAAAGCTTATAGATGCTTTAATAAAATATTAAGAAATATTGTTGAAAGTGCAAATGTAAAAGTCGATGAAGATATATACAGATCAGTTGAAATAAGTGAAGTTGTGTACCATAAAAAAATGGATCTTTGGACATTTTCATGGTCATTTAGGAATTTTCCTATGATTCTTGGATTATTCTACTTAGATTTAATGTTGTAATGTGACTTATACATTCACATTAGGTCTTGAATATTCAAATTATTAAGACTTTATGATGTCTTGTGAAGGTATTGTGAAGTGTTGCACCAAATTTCTACACTTTTCTAGACTATTCTTCTTATAATTCATCTAAATATTCCCTTTTTATCCCTTACCAAGTCTTATTTTGAAGTGTTGTAAAGTCTTGTAACAAACTTTGATGCTTTCCTAGGCTTGTCATCACCAAATACACCTTTCCTATGCTTTATTTCCCCCCTTTATACACTTATAAGCCTTAATTAAGTGTATTTTTGAATACAAACCTGCCAAACAACATTAAAGACAACTTAACCCCCGACACCCACTTGCATGCCTTTAGTGGGACCCATTCGCCATGGGTGGTGAACGAGTCCCTCTCGGCAAAAAATTAAAAATAATTTCAAATATGCTTCAAGTTTTAATTCATTAAGACCTTAGGTCGACTTGTGATGTATTCTCAAGAAATTATAGCATAAGTGTGTATAAATAAGTGTTTTTCTATCCATTTCAACCCCCATTCATTCATACATTCTATCCATCATAGGATTCAAATATTCTAGCATCCTTAATGATTCAATCAAGCAATTATCAAGCATCTTGGAGCATCCATTGACATATCTTCAGACTTTAACAAGAAGGGTTGGTGAGTTTATAACACTTGCATGTTATTTGTTCATCATTCCTTGCTTATTTCATTTCATTTCTTTATCAAGGGTTTGATTACCAAAGTGGGATTTGACCAAGGAAAATCCCTATACTCTAACCCTTAACCATTTCCCCCCTCTTTGCATGTGTGTTTCTAGGTCTCGTAGGCAGATTTTTCAAAGAGATAGGTGTTGAAAAGTGGTAAATAAGTCATCAAAGCTATTCAAGTCAACAAATACCTAATTCAAGCTTGGAGATAACATTTAGCCCAGTTTCTGCAGTTTCAGCTCCGTCAACCTGACAAGAAGACAGGTGCAGATCTGGACCCATAGAGTTGACTTTGGAATTTGTAGATTTTTGTACATGGATTGATTCACCATCAGTGGTGAATGAGTCCCACTGCTAGGCTAAAAAAGGTTTTTCCTTCAGATTTTAGTTCCCGATAGTCTGAAACCTGTTTCAGTAGAAGTTACTAGAACCTGGACTGATTCACCATCAGTGGTGAATGAGTCCCAGTGGTTATCAACAGTGATTTCTAAAACACTCTAAAAACTTCCAGAATCAAAATTTTTCCTCCAGGTGTACTCCATTCAATTTTATTAAGTTTTTTTTCATTTGTGCATGTTTCTAGTTCATTTCTACATATCACACTATGTTTTCAAACACTTCACATTTCTTAGGTTTTGCATAAATAATTAGTGTATTTTCCTAGTCCATTGCACTTAGATCATTGCATTTAGACATAATTTCATTTTACTTTCATTATTTTGAGTGAACCACTTAGATTTTGTGTAGGATCTATCTCTCTCCTTTAGGTGAAAAAGTCCTAATTGAGTAAGAGAGTCATAACATCCTAGACCACAAAAATCTTTTGTTCATTTTAGTGAACTTGCATATTGAACATTATCTTTCTGATTTGCATCCACATTTACATCTTAAGACTCATCGCATTAGCTTTTGCATTATTTTTGCATCCTAGAGTTTCCAACATTGCATTAGTGAGTTTCTCATATAGATTCCATCTTTGCATTTCAAAATATTAAAAATACTAAAATTCTGCATTTGCATCCTAGTTTTGCATCAAAAAAGCATAAAAATCATTTTAATTTTTTTGAAAAAGCATAAAAAATTCCAACCCTGGACTCATTCACCACCCTGGGCAAGTCAGGCCAGTTGCACATTCTAAAATATATTTTTTGGCATTTTCTAGGCATTTTCTCAATTATAGTTTTTTGCTATTACATTTTGTCATACTTTCTAGATTTTTTCTTTTAGTCTCCTTCTTGCATATTAGTTTACTTTCACTCATTGTCATAATGGGGTATGTAGAGGATCATGATGGGCCAAAAAGTGGCGCGATATGATGGGTATGTGGCTGACAATTTTTTTTTTTACCCAAAATTGATGAAACAAAAAGGGTTTTTTAAGGAGATTTTAAGCTTTGCACCAATATAAATAACATATTCTTTACTTTGAATTTAATAAATTATTATTATTCATTTTCTATTTGAACTATGACTAAAGTGCTGATTGATAGGCTGATTGAGAAACATCTATAAATTTCAAACGTTATCACATTTTTTAAATCCAAAACATGCATCACATTCTATAATTACTTACATGGAAAAAAAATACAAAAAAAAATGCATCACATCGAGACATGAGCCCTCTATTTATATAAAAATCTTATAATAAAATATTATCATTTTATTGTGATTAGTGTGGTTAGACAAACACCTACTTCTTAATTTTTCCCTGAAATTTAAGTTCTATTGCATTTAAATTTCAAATTTTCATCAAATGGTTTTTTTTTAATAAACCTAGTAGTTTAGAAACTACATTCAATTTTCTATAGATTCTATTCTTACACATTTTTGAAATAATATAGATAACTTATTCAAATTTTTACGTCAAGTTTCCTAACTCTAATTTTTATGAATTTTCATTGCCACTGAAGGGCCTATTTCTTCCATGATGATCCTACACATACCTAATGGCTTTTTGCTTTAATAAGTTTTGGATGTCATTAAAATCCTTATTTGACATGTCAAACTATGCCTTTGGCTATGATCCTAATGGCCTTGAGCTTCCTCATGCTCCTTCAACTCCTCAAGATTGTCCTTCTCGAGATGTAGAAATCATTTGAGAAGATTATGCTAGTATGAATAAGTTCTTAAATGAATTCCTTGAAAACCTTGAAGCCAATGCAACCTTTTACCCATGTCCATGAGACATTCAAGCCTTCCTACTATTGCACCTCCTGATACATTTGGATACCTAAATCCTAAAATAAATGAAGGACCTAAGTTCCATCCAACAGGTGGACCTAGTTCTTCTACACAACCAACTCCTCAACCATTCTATGATAATAAAGTTACAAACACAACCATCAAACTTGAAGAAAATTATGGAAAAGGTTTACCATTTTAAGCAAACAAGGATGTGACACAACAACTGAACATGACATTCATCAACTTATAGAACAAGCACCAAGAGATGAGAACACAAAAGGGTTAGGATATCAAGATTCTCCTCATGACAACAAGCCTCCTTTTCAATATTGGAGACTTCAAAATGATGGCACGGTGATCTTTGATTCCCCTCCTGACTTGAATGTCCTCCTTCCACATGAACAACCTTATCAAGATTCTAATGACAAGGATACTAGGATTCTCATGGGTCCTCTTCCTCCATAAATCCATGAAAAAGGTGAATCTAGTAAATGCAAATTACCTTACAAATTGAAAAAAATAAATTTTCTTCTCCATCCACCACTTGCATGTGAAAGGAAACTCCAAATGGTTTTAAACAGAGGTCTTATCCTATTACCACCTATGAATAGGTTTTTCATTCTTCCTAAAGATTTTAATATACCTTATTGTGAATACCATCATGTTCTTAGACACCAAACTAATGAGTGTCGGACATTGAAGGGTATACTAAGAAAGTAACACTTCGATGACACCAATTGTTATCCTAGGTATCATCCCATAAACATTACCAAACAAGTTGCATCATGCAATAGTTTTAGAACTTTCCATTCTCACTATTGCATGATCTTTCTCATCACCTATCTTGGCTCATTCTTCCCTTACACTTAGTAGGGGCAATTAGTTGTTAGCCTTTCCCTAGTAATGCATTTTTCATTGTCCCTTAGCTATGTTATTCATCTTCCGCTTATCCCAATTGAGATTGGGAGGTGGATGAATTGCATGATGGTTGAGTGGAATTTTCCTTACTAGTATTTTTCATTTTCTTTTCTTTTTATTTTATGTGTGTAATTTGTCCCCTTGTAATGTGTGTTTAATGTTCTCTCTCTTTGTACACTTCCTCTATTTGTACCTATATTATTCTATATGTCATACATTGCTCTTTATTTTATGTTATTTTTTCCTTTTGGGGATGATGCAAAGCGTCTAGATGCCCTATATCTCCTCCATGTTGACCCAAAAGGTCCCTTATTTTTTGTCTTTTCTTGTGTTTTCCTTTTGGGGATGACGCAAGACATTGAGACCGAAATGTCTCCTTCATGTTGACCCAAAAGCTTTTCCTTTTCATTTTAATTTTCATTTTCTTTTTACTTGCGCTTTCCTTTTGGAGACAATGTAAAGTGTTGAGATCATAATTTCTCTTCCATATTGACCCAAAATGGACTTTCCTTTTTCTTTTGTTTTCACTCTCTTTGTTTCATTCTTCCAGTTCTATGTGTATTTGGGGAATAATGACAGTTTTGAGCTCTATCACAAAAACATTGTAGCAACGAACATACTGACCCCAAATCCATATATCCCTTATTTGTTTGGTGTGTTCCTTTTGGGGGAACTCCTCTTCATTTCCTTTTGTTCCTTTTCCTTTGCATGATGCAAACTTACTCAAAAATGCATGACTTGGCATAAGGTCTTTC
The DNA here is from genome assembly GCA_007258455.2 of Sequoia sempervirens. Taxonomy (NCBI): domain Eukaryota; kingdom Viridiplantae; phylum Streptophyta; class Pinopsida; order Cupressales; family Cupressaceae; genus Sequoia; species Sequoia sempervirens. The sequence goes on along the minus strand of VDFB02047230.1, from coordinate 248,743,936 downwards.
CAAGTTGGCTCTCATGTCTTGTTTCTTTTTTTCATTTTTTGTTTGCTACTTTAAAGTAATTGCTCATAGAATAGTGTGTAGAAACTTCTTTAAAGTCGGGGCATACATTAGAATTATTCATTTTGCAATTTTCTTAGTTCTTAGTGCAACATTGTTACTCCATTTGATGTGTTTGTTGCTTTGTGGATGACATTGGGTGTTATTTCCTTCATAAGTGTGATCTATCTTAGCATATTACATTCCTCTTGGTGTCCTGATGCAATGCACTATAGCCCCTAAGTTGTGAATATTCTATTCTTTGATTGGTCCTCTCTTGGAGACATTAGACACAATGTTCCCTAAGTAATAGACCTTTCATGATCTAAACAAGATTGGTTTGAACATTTCTTTTGCATTTTACATTTTTTTATTTTTCATTTGTTATATGGCCACCTTGCATAACACAACTTGCATGCCTATGTTGCCATCCTGTTTGTTCATGAGTTTTAAGCATATAAAGCTTTTCTTGTCTCATGAAGCAAAAACCAACATTTTCCTTTGTGGAACTTTATTAAAGTTATTAGGAGGTATAACTTTGATATGGTTGAGTAGGAAGCCCACTCTGAGGCATGACTTTCCTCGTAGCCACCTGTGTGTTTGTGAGTACATACCAGCCGAGTGTATGTTTCTCACCTAGCAGACAACCATAAGTTCCATCACCTCAGAGTGAGTATGTATTTTCTTTTTTGGACAAACAACCTAAATTTGATCCACAACTAGCTGGAAAAATGATCGAAGCTTGATCTAATTCTCCCTTTTCTTTTTCTCTTGAACATGTATGTTCCTTTGTTCTTATGTTTAGTTTTCCATGGGATCTCCATCCTAGGGGCTTGATCATCTCTCTTGATCACTGTTATCTCATCTTGCTAACATAAGTGCGTATTGATCCCCCTTGATATGTATGTCTACTTTAGTGTGAGTTTGAAGCAAGTTCATTCTCTCACTAAACTGGGGGCTAAATGTACCATAGAAAAATGGATCTTTTGACATTTTTATGATCATTTAGGTCTTTTTTTAGTGATGCTTGGATTATTCTACTTAGATTTAATGTTGTAATGTGACTTATACATTCAAATTAGATCTTGAATATTTGAATTATTAAGACTTTGTGATGTCTCATGAAGGTGTTGTGAAGTGTTGTAACACATTTCTACACTTTTCTAACCTATTCTTCTTATAATTCATCTAAATATTCCCTTTTTATCCCTTACCAAGTCTTATGTTGAAGTGTTGTAAAGTATTGTAACAAACTTTCATGCTTTCCTAGGCTTGTCATCACCAAATACACCTTTCCTATGCTTTATTTGGCCCCTTTATGCACTTACATGCCTTAATTAAGTGTATTTTTGAAAAAAAACTCGACAAAAAACATTAAAGACAACTTAACCCCCGACACCCACAAGACATGCAAACACACATGCAAAATCCAATATAGAACCTAAAATAGTGTGTGAATCATGAAAATATGAAAATTGGGTTAGAACAATGAAAGAGGAGCTACAACATATAGGGAAAAATTAGACATGGGAATTGGTTCCTAGACCAGTAAACAAGAACATAATTGGTACAAAGTGGGTATTGAAGAGTAAGCTAAATTAGAATTGTGAAGTAGTAAGAAACAAATCAAGGCTTGTGTGCAAAGGTTATTCACATGTTGAAGGAATAGACTTTGAGGAGACATTTTCCCTAGTGGCAAGAATGGAGGCTATTTAGATGTTTTGGGGATTTTATGCTCACAAATATTTCAAGGTATAGCAGATGGATGTTAAGTTTGCATTCCTAAATGGAGAATTGGAAGAAGAGGTCTACACAGCTGGAGGTATTTCAGTTATCAGATCAACTAGACATGGTTTGTAAGTTGAAAAAGGTATTGTATGTACTTAAACAGGCTTAGAGAGCATGGTATCCAATGTTGGATAGGTATTTGACACACCAAAGGTTCAACAAAGGCTCCATAGACAGTAATCTTTATTTCAAGGTTAAAGGAAAAAAATGTCGATAGTAGTTGTGTATGTTGATGATATTATCTTTGGAGGAAATGAGGGCATGTGCAAGATATTTGCAGAGGAGACAAAAAAAGAGTTTGAAATGTCTATTATTGGTGAGTTGAATTTCTTTCTTGGAATTCAAGTGAATCAAACAAATAAGGGAATTTTCATTTCACAATCAAAGTATGTTAAAGAACTTTTGAAGAAGTTTGGAATGGATGACTCCAAACCAATCTATACCCCTATGGTGACTGGGTGAAAAATAAGGATGATGAATCTCCTAAAGTTGATTAGAGCATGTACAAATCTATGATTGGTGGGCTATTATATCTTACTACTACTAGATTGGATATCATGTATGCAATATGTTTGGTTGCCAGATTTCAAGAAGAACCAAAAGAAACACATGTTGCTACTCTGAAAAGGATATTCAAATATCTAAAAGGGACTCTAGATTTTGGTTTATGGTATCCTAAGGATATTTATTTCACTTTGAGTGCTTACACTGATGCAACTTGGGTTGGTTGTGTAGATGACTGAAAGAGTACAAGTGGTGGTACATTATTTCTTGGATGTAGGTTGGTTTCATGGCTAAGCAATAAACATGATTTAGTTTCTTTATCCACTGCAGAGGTTGAGTACATAGCGACATCTTGTTTCACACTGGTACTATGGATGAAGCAAACATTGAAGGATATAGGAGTGATGTGTGGCGAGCCTATCCCTATCTTATATATGATAATACAAGTGTAATAAATATTTCAAAGAATCCAGTAATGAATTCAAGCACAAAGAATATATCTATCAAATATCATTTCTTAATAGAGAAGGTATTGGAGAATGAAGTTAGGCTTGAATATGTGCCTACAAAGGATCAGATTGATGATATATTTACTAACTCTCTTCTGAAGGATAATTTTGATTATCTTTGGGAGAAGTTGGGGGTGACTGCCCCTCCTTCTTTGAACTAGGTTCACATAGAGGTGCATCAGTCCAGTGGATCTACAAATTCATCATTTGTCTAGACTGATGACTAGGGTCTACTCCTCAAAGGGAGTAGGAAGTATCATTTTTGTAGTATGAGATGTGTATTTTCATGGGTGTACTCCTAAGGGGGAGTGATCATAATTATGTAATTTTTTCGTTTCTTTCCCATTGATGTGAAAAGGGGAGAGAGAGTCAATTTTTTCCATCAATAACAAAGGGGGAGATTTTTGCAAGTTTGAATAAGTATGGTGGTGTTGTCATTAATATTGTCATTGATGTCAATGTAGTATAGGAACTTGTTGCAGAGAAGGGAATTGGATCAAGTGATTGTAAGTGGTGCATGTATAGTTGAGATAATGTTGAGATGTTGTGAATACATGGAACTATCTCTATGGTGTTGCAGGTGTACTAGTATGATGAGTTTCCAAGTGCTTTTTAGAAAATTAATAAATAGTAAAGATAGAGTAGTGTGTGTGTTCAAAATGTGTGCCAGTATGTGCTTGACATTTCTTCTATGTTGATCCCATGCTTGTGTAGATCTAAAGTGTTGTTTATGGGAATCCTTGGGTGATATATCTTGGATTATAGCTTTCGGTTTGATGAAGAGTGAAAGTTGTGTTAACCAATGTGTGAACTGGTCTGGTAGAGTTTTTTGTTTATGGACTAGGAGAAATGTACTTACTCTGTAATCCTCCACTAGTTTGGTTTAGGTCTTGTGGATCAAGAAGAAGGCTTGTAATGGTGTTATTTGTATTCTATCAAAGGTGTTCATGGTCTGTTGCTCCAAAAGACTTGCTTCAGAGTTACTGAGTGTTTTTGTACAGTTTGAATGGACTGATGGAAAGTGTTATGTGTATGAAGGTTTTTGTAGTAATTGGAAATGAATCTGAAGGAAGGGTATGTGCAGGATCATGTTGGGAAAAAATTGGTGATATAATGGGTATGTGTAGAGTATGTGGTTGATGACTTTTTTTACCAAAAATTGATGAAACAAAAAGGGTTTTTAAAGGAGATTCTCAAATTTCCACCAATATAAATCATGCTATACTATGAATTTAATAAATAATTATTATTCATTTTCTATTTGAATTATGACTAAAGTCCTGATTGATAGGCTGATTGAAAAACATCTATAGCATTCAAACGGTATCACATATTTTGAATCTAAAACATGTGTCACATTCTATGCTTCACATACTACATGATTAAAAAAAATGAATTTCATGAAGTTTTGACCAGGTTAAGGTGGTTAGACATACAAGTTTTTATATATTTTTTAAAATGTAATAAAAAAATCATAAATAATTATTTACCTGAAAAAATTTTATAAAAAAAATGGATCACATCAAGAAATGAGTCCTATACTTATATCTAAAATATTATAAAAAAATATTATCATTTTATTGTGGTTAGGGTGGTCAGATAGACACCTAATTCTTATTTTTTCCCTAAAATTTAAGTAATACTGCATTGAAAGTTCAAATTTCCACCAAATAGATTTTTTTCTTTTTTTTAAATAAACCTAGTAGTTTAGAAACTACATTCAATTTGCTATAGATTCTATTCTTACATATTTTTGAAATAATATAGATAACTTATTCAAATTTTTACATCAAGTTGCCTAACTTTGATTTTTTGAATTTTTGCCACTTAAGGACCTATTTTTTCCATGATGATCTTGCACATACCTGGAATCTAAGATGAGTTTTAGTGTATGGTGAAGCATGTTTTTTGGTCCACATGTTATCTTCTTGTTGTGGAAGTGTATACTTCAAATTTCATTGGTGTTTTCAATAGGTTTGGATAACCCGATGTTTACACGTCATGCAAAGGATAAGTATTGTGTGTATAAAGTATGTGAATACAAAAGTAAATAATACAAAACAATCAATGAAACATTATATTAGATAATTCAAATAACAATATAATCGAGTTGAAACAAACAAGCAATCTAATGTTGTTCCATTGTCCTCTATCTCCAAGGATTTTCAAGTCTTTATGCGACTCTCAAATTGTTTGTATGCACATGACATGTCAAATGACAACCTAAAGAATGAGATGCTAGAAATGAAATAAACCTTTTTACATGATTGATTGCTAGATGATATGCTATAGATGATTTTGTAAATATTATGACAATGTTGTGATAAATGTGATAATGGAAATTTTATGATGCAAATACAGAAAATCAAGATGCAGCTAAAAGCTAAAGCCATGATTGATTGAACTAAATGATACTTATATGCAAAAGCTAAAATGTTCAATATTAAGATGATGCTAAGATAAAAATGCCAATGAAATTTCTTCAAAATGTACTTATGCTAAGCTCTATATGAAATGTTGTAAATGAGGCTATATTTATAGATTTCTCCAAGGCATTAGCCTATGTGGAAAGATTAAAAGGTCTAGATTCAATCTAGAGAGATGGACAATTGAGAGTGAAGAGGTTGGAGAGAATCAAGGAGAGTGTTCCCTTTAGTAGAACAAATTTCCAAGTGTGGAGGAGAATCAAATGGAGGAGAAAGCCAAGTGTCTCAAAATTTCTTAGAATTTGTTGAAGATAAATGATAATTAAATATTGAAAATATTTAATTTCATGAGACACATGATGAGGTGGAAGATGAGAAGTTAGTAGAAATGTGACTAAATTCAAATATAAAATTCAAATTTAATAAAGGGTATTTAATTAAATAAAAAAAACTAATTAAAGTTGTTTATTTAATTAAAACATGAATAAAGTGATTTAGAATAAGAAGAATTTAAAGAAAGTCAACTATATAAATAAATCTTGTCAATTTTTTTATAAGTAGAAGAATTAAAGATCATTAATTAAATAACATGTATTTAATTAATTTTCTCTAGACCAATTTTAAGTGTATACATTTTTCCCCTCTTTGAAGTAATGTGTTTGTCACATGTTGCTTCAAAGAAAAAAATTCGATAGTGTTGATAAAAACAAAAAATTGACATGTTGCAGACATTGATTTTCAAGTGAATTTTTAGAATTTTTGAAATTTTTGATGATTTTATGATGATTTTCAAATTTTATGCCGTTGAAACGATTTATCTCTCGATAAATAATAATGATCTTGCCATTTGATTAATTGATGCCCTAGTTTAAAAAAAATAAAACAATCCCACTTAAATCTCACTTAATTACCCCTTAAAAAGGTAAAAAGATGTGAAAAGGAGCTCGTTTGATTCATTTGCATTTTGGACATTGAGTTGAGTGAGCACTGGAGGAAAATGGTGATCCTGTTTCAAACCCACCAATTTGAGTGAGTTTGACATCACAGCCACCCAACTGCATATGGACCTCTGGTATGTACCTCGAGAAACCTCTTGTTGAAATTTGAACTATGTTTTCCTGCATTATTTTTTTTTTTTTGTGTTTTACTGCATATGAGCTCCACTTTAGTGCATTGGGTTCCTATTTTAGCACATCAAGTCATTTAGCGCATTGATTGAATTTTTTAGCGCATAGAGTTAATGATTTAGTGCATCAAAAGTTTTAGTGAATAGATGAAGTTTTCAGTGCATCCATAGAATATTTTAGCACATTTAGCATTTTAGAGCATAAAGATCACAAAATAGCACATTCATGATATGTTTTGGCACATATAATGTTTCAACGCATTTAGGTTATGAAATAGCACATATATTAAATGTTGTAACGCATATGGAATTTTAGCACATAAATAGACTATTATGGCACATCCATTTTTTTAGCGATTAGATGCATTGTTCCAGTGCATTGACACCAGAGTTGATGAATTTTGATTGTTCTTTATTTTGATGGTTGATGATCATGTCAGCTGATGTTTTCATGATGTTTGATGATGTTGATTGATTGATCTCATGATAGGTGAGAATCAATGATAGGGTATATGCTGATTGACCTCATGATAGGTGAGGGTCAATGATTCCACAACTATTGCAGGCTGATTTAGATTTGATTGGGTGATGTGGATTGACTTCTTTGATTGATATGCCCTAGAATAGGATCAACAGGGGAGTTTTGAATACTCTAGCTAAGAGGTGGCATAGTGACCACAACACATTTCATTTAACCATAGGTCAAATGACAATTACACCAGAGGATGTGTATCATATCTTGGGGATTCCTATTGGTGGTGAGCTAGTGGTTTATAACCACACAGATCAGGAAGGTACTGATGCACTGCAGACAATTTTCCATGATGACGCGAGATTAGAAGATATGAGATTCCATAGTGGGAGAAGGTTGCTTTATATCAGCCATTACCATGTGTTCTAGTTGGATTCATTGGAGGTTTTCTATGTCCTGATCGTAGGTCGAAGATACTCACAGTCAGCTGGGGCCGGATATTAGATAGCATGATTACATAGGGGGTGAGATATTCCTAGGGATCTTGCATGTTGGCTCATTTGTATCATGATTTACATTAGGTTGTTTATCTTGGAGTGACTAGTTTATCTATTGGGGTTACATTACTGCAGATTTGGGTGTGAGATCACATAGCCGTCACTCGACCGATGGTGGATAGGGATCATCCAATTGGTAGATCACATGCCTTTGGATATATAGGTCCAGTTGTCTAACATAAGCTAGAAAAATTAGAGTACTAGTGGTGAGTTTTGGATGATTTGGAGACTATCACATGGAGGTCATACATGGAGTGTGAGGATTGGCTAGAGGATGATATTGAGATGTCGTAGATTTTCTCTTCTAGATACTTGATAGGTCAGACACCATATGTGATTGAGAGATTCCTAGTTATGAGGGTGCTTCAGAAGTATGGTCAAGCTCAGGTTATGCCCTAGTGATCTACTTTGTATGCGTGGAGGCGACAGGATATTCTAGAGTGGGGACCTACCTTATCCTATGATGTGACTTGTCAGGAGTCCTCTAGATTACATGCATAGATATGGGATTACCATCTAGAGATCGTAGATGAACTGATGACAAATGATTATGCTCAATATTTCTTCACACATCCCTTCTCGAGGATATATAGTCTAGAGGAGCCATTACTAGCCATGGATGATGATGAGAGGGAAGCACCACATGCGCCTAGATGGAGGAGAGATGGGGGAGATGGAGATGAGGATGAGGGAGATGGTAATGATGGAAGCGATGCTAGAGATGGAGGGGATGGAGTTGGTGGAGATGGAGGTGGAGGTGGTGGGCTAGTATTGGATGTGAGAGCGGCTCGAAGGAGGAGATCCATAGTGTTTGTAGGACCATAGTAGATTCAGATTCATTTTCCCTCGTAGTAGGCTCAGATAGCTACTTTACAAGAATAGGTGCAGAATTTACAAGGATAGTTGGAATAGGAAATGGCACAGATGCATGCATAGACACAGGAATAGGCATAGGCTCAGGTATAGGTATAGGCTCGGATACAGGCATAGATCACCTCTCTGACAATAGAGATAGATAAAGCTAGATAGAGATGTGAGCATGCAGCGGCCTTGGGAAAGAGATTACAAAGAGTTGCTGATGGGACCACCACAGGGGACATGTTGAGGGAGGTTTGACATTCAAGTAGAGAGGCTAACTATTATAGGCTATGATATTATGAGGCAGTTCCTCCAGAGTGGCATGCCCCTAGCTATACTCAGTTGGTTAGTGCTAGATTAGGTCAGGGTCATTCATGAATGATGACCAAGGGTGTCACAGGGCCACCTCCTAGGGATCCAGGTGCAGGTCCATTGGGTGGTGCAACAAGAGGCTCAGTAAGCCAACATTGTCTAGGAGGAGCAACACATAGCTTTGATGTTCACCTTTGATGCACTGACACTATGATGTATTGAGACTTGATGTATACTTTGATTTGGTGAGAGACATGATGATTATTCTACCATTTTGATGATGTATCTCTCCATATTCTATGATATGATTGTACACTTGGAATTTATTTTGAGATTATATATGAGATGAAGCCAATATTACCGATCTATATGTTGTCTACATGCTTTTATGATGTATTCTTATGATGGATACATTTAATTTTTGTTCTATATGCTATGTAATGTTTTTATGATTATGCCATGATTATGTATGGATGCAATAATGAAATGATTGCGCATGTATTATGATTTCATTATGCTTTAAATAGTTGATGTGTTATGTTATATGAGATGTATTTTATTCTGCAAATGACATGTGATGCACCTTATTTTTTTATATTTTTCTAATGCAAATATATGATCTAATGTATGGATGCATGATGATAATGCTTATGCAACTATATGCAAATGATTGTGTTTTTGTTAATGTCAAATATACACAATCCATTGATGAGAGATAAAATAATTTTGAAATTTTCCAGCCTTGGAAAAATCTATAATGTAGATGCAAAACTAATATGGATGCAATCTATCTTAATCATGCAAAGCTAAGTATGCAATGTTGTCATTTTTCCAGTCGATTTTTTGTGCTTGGTATCATCATTGAGCCTTTAATATGTTGAAATTTAGTACAAACATCAATGGTATAATTTAGACCATGATGGCCTGAGTACAACTTTCATATATTTTTGATATTGCAAGGTAAAACAAGCATCTTGGCATGATTGAACTGAGATGACTTGAGTATTGATTGCATAAAACAGACAAGAGTTAATCATTTTCCTATGCAAATTCAAAATGTCATCAATGATACTTTGTAGAGCATGTCCCACAACAATTTCCACAATAGTAATGAATAACTCTCAAATAGCAGACAAAGAAATATCATACTCCTTTCTAGCTTCTCTAGTCCATGAAGTCCTTGAGTTACTCTATGGAAATGATAACAAAAATAAAAATACAATAGTTGAACATTCATGCCAAAGTGATTAAACCATGATTCAAAATAGTATCATCCATTTAGATTTTTTTTGACTGATCTTGTTGATTTGGATGGTTGATTTTTTAAAAGTTTTGATCGATGTTCAATGTTGAGTTGTTATTGTGATTTTTGTGTTTTCCATGTCTAACTGTTTTCCTGTCTATTGTTTTTAGCTCAAAGTAGATTGCCCCCAATGAGTTTAGGATTTTGTCCCTAGTGAGAAACCAACCATTTATTGTGGAAATACAATGATAACCAAGCCAAGGTGAGACAAGACTGTGACACACACACATGTACATGAGGTTCATCAATGATAAGGCATAATGATAGCAAAATCGGATGATCGACACATGTGACAAGAGATGGAAGAAGCTAATCTATCACAAATTGCACCTATTGCCAAGTTTTCACTACTTTTTTTTATTGCACTTTTTCAGATTTAATAATTTTTTTGTTGTCACCATGACGCGTGTTTGCCAGGTTTTCATCAAGGAAACATTTTTTTTATTTTTTAACTATTTTTGTATTTTCTCTTTTTTTATTTTTTCTTGGATTTTTTTTACTTTTTTTTGGGTTTTCTCCTTTTTTCTTTTTTTTTGGATTTTTCAACTTTTTGACCTCACACTAGATGAGTCAAGTATACAATTTCTTGAGATGAAGGTTGTTGATAGGTTCCTCAAATAGGTTCCCTTCAAGTGTAGATAACTGATATGCTCCAGATCCATAAACTATCTTGATGATGCCTTCATCCTATGTGAATGACCATGCTAGATGAAAGGACCCATTCAGAATGACTAGTATGAGTGGCATGTAAGAAGGATGATAGATGTAACAATAAAAGGATATGGTAGGATTCCTAATGTGGACACTACATGGGCCATCAAGCTTCAAACGGAAAGGAGATTGGGCAATCGATGAGTTATAGTATGTGTAGGTGTCGTCATCTAAGACACATTGAAAGACATCAGTAATGAAGGTGTAATTATATGACATATATGTGAACATGGATGGGTGAAATGGAATATGTCGTATGAGTGAGGGTTACATTGATGGAGACCTTATATCAACAAGTTATTTCTTTGATTTTCTTCTTTGATGGATGCCCCTAGTGATTTTTGAGGGAGAGGCATATTTGGAGATCGACTTTTGCTTACTTTCACTTTTGACTTTTATTTCTGACTTGTCCGATAGCTTTTTAGTTTGGCTAGGGGACTTTTCTGGATCTTTTTTTATTTTTAATTTTTATAATAGCTTTTTATTTTGGCTAAGGGACTTTCCTGGATATTTTTTTGTTTTTGATTTGTCCAATAGATTTTTATTTTGGCTATTGGAATTTTCTTTATCTTCCTTTCTTTGCATGCTTTCTTTTTATTTTGGATCTCCATTTGAAAAAGGCACTCTTACCTTTGATTCATGAATTTCCTTCTTTATATTTTCATTAGGTGATACTTGTTGATCTGTGTCTACAAGGTGGATGGACATGGGTGAGATGGATGAAGTAGGTGAAGTGAGAGGAATATATAGTGAATGAGTGGAAGTGGTGATGCCATCAACAGAGTCTTTGATACTATCCTTTTCGGTACTGCTAACATCAAAGGAATCTTTCACATTCTTAGTGACTTGGAAAGATGGCTTAGTAGAGGTAATAATAGGAGATTTATATCCTAGCCTAGGGATGGTGGGATGGAAGGATGATGGTTTGATATCCTTAGCAGGGTCATGATCAAAGAGTGGGTTATCATAGATGTCCTTGTCAAATAGGGGGTTAACATAGATATGAAAAGCTTGAGTGGAAGTAGATGTGGAAAAGGAAGGTCTATCATCAGGATCACAAAAGGTTTCAATCCAAGCATAGTCATCTTTTTGCATTCCTCCTATAGCTATCTTGACATCATTGTTGGAAGTTTGTCCCTTCTCGATGACAGTAGTCGTGTCTCTATCAACTTATCCAAACGCTATTTTCCACATCCTAGATCATGGATTGGAACCTTGGGGTTTGATAATGCAATAACTAAAGTGAATGCTTTTAAGGATTCAAGATCAACATATGTTTGAGAAGAAGGTGCTTCATGATTGCGAGAGATTGGGATTTCAGCTTTATGGCTTAGATTATGGCCATACATGAAAGCATTAGGATCTCCCTATATTGTGGTTTCAACTCTATTGTGTGGGAATTTAATACACTAATGGTATGTAGAGGATACCTCTTGAATTTCATGGATCCAAGGTCCTCCAAGGAGGATATTATAGGTCAAGGGGAGATCAAGGACTTGGCAAACCACATCCTTCACCACAGGGCCAACTCTAATTGGTAGAGTAACTAACCCTTTAGACGAGCATTCCTCTTCATCATATTCCTTCATGGTAATATTTTTACTAGAATCTATTACACTTTCTAAATATCCCAATGCCTAGATAAGATTTAAAGTATAGATATTTAGACTAGCTCCTCCATCTATTAAAACACATTTGACTAGATGTTTATGAATTAAAACCTTAGTACATGAAGTGGAGAATTGTGTGGATGAGTGAGGGATGAATCATCTTATTTTGAGAATGATAGACAATGGGGTACAATTAAATGTCCCACCATGGCTTGGAATTGAAAAACTTCCAAATTAGTTGGTACTGGTAGGTTGTTATGTTTATCCTTGATTTTGATGACATTACTTTGATTATCAACTACATAAATGTTAAGAATGGTAGTATCATAGACATAATTCACATTTTTCCCTTTAGTGTTTTTTGAAGAGGATTCCCCTTTTTTGTAGTTGGGTAAATGGTTGTTGAATGCTCCATGATCAACATTTGTTTGAGGTTCTTCAATCAATATTTTCTTTCTATCTATCAAGTCTTGCACAAAAATGTTTAAGTTGCATGCAATCGTTTGTTTTATGACCTTTGTTTCTATGAATATCACAATAATGTGCATCATTCCAACATGATGGTTTAACTTTTAGTTCCAAATCTCATGCCTCTGGTAATATTATTATTTTGGCTACAAGAAGCTCTTTTAATGCTAATTCAAGTGATGGTCCCAAAGGTATGAATTTTCTGCAATTTGATGGTGTTCGATATGGTGGTGGTTTAGATTCAGTATTTTTTTTATTGTTGTTTTGATTGGTGTGTTGATTATTATTTTTATTGGTCTTGGGTGTAATTCATGATATATTGAAGATTGGTTTTGCATTGTGTTTCAGCTACACCATCATTACCAACATTCTTATTTCTTTTCTAGAATTTGGGTTTCTCATTACTATTATAATGATTGGAGGAGTTTGTTGAGTTGTTTCCTTCATTGTATATTTTTAAGACTCCTCTTTTAACCAAGGCTTCTTCGATTTTGATTCCATTTTCAATCCTCTTTCCAAAGTTGGGTGGGCCTTGCAATTCGATTCTATAGATCATCTCATCATTTCGATTATCAACAAATATTTCCATCTTTTCTTTTTCAAGTATAGGACGAGGATATCTAGAAAATAACCTTATCCATCTTTGTAAAAATATGAGGAATGATTCACCCTTTCTTTTTTTTTGTTGCAAAGATCCTTCATGGTTATTTCATGTTGAATATTGTAGGAATATTGGGTGATGAATTTATTTACCAGCTCTTCAAAGGATCTAATACCGGGTGGGAGTTTTGAGAACCATTTTTATGCAATGCCCACCCAAACTTCATGGAAACAATCTCATCAAATAGGTCTCTTCATGTGAAAACTCCAAGCTCATGGTGTAAAATTCTCTTACGTGATCTATATGATCAGATATTCCATTATATTTATCATATTTTTGAAGATCAAAGTTTGGTGAAAATGGTATCATATTTATAATTCTATCAAAAGGGTAACGGTAGATGTCTTACAAAAAAATATTTTTTTGTGGTTCCTCTTTGCATGTCTTGAATATGTTGTTGTAGGTTTTTCATTTTTTGGGTCAAAGCATTCATTGGATTAGTGTTTCGTGAATCAGCCTTTGTCCTCTTCGGAGCTCCTTTTAGTTGGTTGACATCAAAATCAGTGAGAAGTTTCACACCTTGGTTGGCCAATACCAGAAAAATACTTTTCTCCATATTTTTCTAAAATATTTTCCATGAATTTGTGGAATTTGGGGTCTTATTGAGCTTGTTAAATGTCTTCATCAATGATTTCACCATTTCTAGGTTGGTGGAATCTATGAAAGGTATTTTCTTCAGCTTCAGGCATGATGGTTTGGGTTTCAATTTCTTTCTCTTTGAGTTTTTTTTTTTTTTGATATCTTGTTAAAATGGGCATACAAGTGATAAAAGTTTACTATACTTTGATCTTTATTTAAAGAGTTCCAATGAGATACCTATGTCAAATAGAATGATGCATTCTATTGATGAGACTAAAGTGATAAAGCTAATGACAGCGTGTTGTTTCGTGATGAATAATGATAGATCCTAGTAATGAAACTCAACTAATAGTCAGAGATATGTTTTATGATTTAGGCACTTTAAGATGGTTTGATCCAAGTTTAAAGTTAAGAGAATTTCACTTTCAATGTATAGTTTCTTCAAGTTTACCCTGATGTTGTACTGGGGTATGATTTGTGCTAAGGAAAGAATCCCTAAATCTATTTTTTTTGTCTGATAGATGTTCAAATTAGCTCTCTATTTATGAATTAGAGGGATGTGCTATAACATAAACCAAATACGCTAAAATATGGTACGCTAAAACAAAAACTAGATGCGCTAGAATTTTCCTTAGATGCACCAGAACAGAAAGTGTATGCACTAAAGGATCTTATGAATGCACTAGAAAAAACTATGAATGCTTTAGAAGATGAGCTAAATGTGCTAGAAAAAGTCAAAGATGTGCTAGAATTCCCCTAAATATGGTTCAAGTTATTTGAACATATGTGAGGGATCATGATGGGCCAAAAAGTGGTGATATGATGGGTATGTGTACTGTATGTAGTTGATGACTTTTTCTTACCCAAAATTGATGAAACGAAAAGCATTTTTAAAGGAGATTCTCAGCTTTCCACCAATATAAATTATGATTTTCTTTGAATTTAACAAATAATTATTATTCACTTTCTATTTGAATTACGACTAAAGTCTTGATTGATAGATTGATTGAAAAATATCTATATCTTTCAAATGGTATCACATTTTTTGAATCCAAAACATGTATCACATTGTATGCTTCGTATACTATAAGATTAGAAAGAAAATTTGAATTTCATGAAGTTTTGACCAAGTTAAGGTAGTCAGACATACAAGTTTTAATATTTTTTAAAAGTTGTAATAAAAAATTCAAAAATAATTATTTACTTAGAAAAAAATTACAAAAAAATATGCATCACATTGGGACATGAGTCCTCTACTTATATATAAAGTCTTATAAAAAAATATTATCATTTTATTGTGGTTAGGATGGTTAGACAGACAACTACTTATTTTTTCCCTAAAATTTATGTACTACTGCATTGAAATTTCAAACTTTCACCAAATAATTTTTTT
Source organism: Sequoia sempervirens (assembly GCA_007258455.2). Lineage (NCBI taxonomy): Eukaryota > Viridiplantae > Streptophyta > Pinopsida > Cupressales > Cupressaceae > Sequoia > Sequoia sempervirens. The sequence goes on along the minus strand of VDFB02047230.1, from coordinate 248,728,623 downwards.
TTTAAATAGACCTAGTAGTTTACAAAATACAACCAATTCACTATAGATTCTATTGTTACATATTTTTGAAATAATATAGATAGCTTATTAAAAAATTTATGTCAAGTTGCCTAACTTTGATTTTTTTGAGTTTTTCACCACTTAAGGGCCTGATTTTCCCATGATGATCCTGCACATACCCTTGAAAAAAATTCAACTTAGCTCTATTGGAGTATTAGGTAAATGTGATAAACAAATTGCAAATGCGTTGGAGGATGAGAAAAATGTGCTAAAACATGACCTAGATGCACCGAAAGGTGTGATGGATGCGCTAGAATAAAACCTAGATGCATTGAAAAATGAGGCAAATGTACTAGAACAAAAACCAAATGCACTAGAATATGAGCTAAATATGCTATAAAAGAAATGAAATGTGCTAGAACATGACATAGATGCACTGAAAGGTATGATGGATGTGCTACAACAAAACCCAGATGTGCTGAAAAATGAGGCAAATGCGCTGGAGCAGAAAGTTGATGCGCTAAACTGGAAATGGTCACCATTTTTAAAAATTTGTCTAGTTTTTTATCTTCAACTCAATGAATTATGTGTTTTCTAGATGATATATCTCCTGAATAATGAGTTTCCTATTTTTTTTGTTTATGAACCATGTGAATTAAGCATTTTTTTTAATGGATGATATCTTGAAAAATAATTTCAAACACAACAACAAGTTGTAAAATAGTTGTTTCACCCTATGAACTAAACATTAAGTGTATGTTCAAGGATCTAGTCTAATCCCTTTGATTTCCATAGGTATTAAACAATAGCAAAAAAATTAGTAACCTTTGTAATGTCAAGGGTCATTTATAATATCAAAACCTGCATCTTAGAAGTTCTACGTTAGCTCACACAGCTGCGCCACCCCCTATATGGCACCCATATTTTTTCCTTTTTTGGGTCTTGAACAAAATTCAATTCCTTCACTTTTGTCTGGTAATCCTTGGTAGTTATATGGTGAGTATCTTCGGGGTAGATTCTTCCCTCCCCTTGCATTGTGAATACTAAAAATGTTCAGAAACTGAATTGGCTAGCTACTACACTTAAAGTTCTTAGTAAGGGTTTCCATTTGGTGTGGAAAATGATAAGCTCCATCACGAGACCTCCAAACCTTTAGAAAAAAGGCTTTGGGGGTGGTTATCAATGCACACTACTATTGACTGAGAGTTTCCATGCAATCATGTTTGATTATAGTGGGTTGGAACACTTGGCTTTAGCCGTTCCCACTTAGGTCTTCTTGTAGGGTGAGTACATTTTCCCACTATGACAAGCCTTCTAAAGGTTCTATTGCAATAATTGAAAGAGTGAGTCTAGCATTCTGGTCACCCAGTGAAGGGGAGAGTATAGGCCTATCACTTTACAAGCATAACATACATGGAGTTCATTAACCTCTTAATTAAACTAGATGCCTGATTTAATCAAAGGAAGACAAAATTAACTCCATCCCATGCAAACACCATTAGTATTTTTATATAATTGTCTTTGATAGTGTTTAAATCACCTACAAAACATGACATCAATTAGTTTCCAAAATTTTAAGTTTCTGCAAATAAAGCTAAATGTGCTAAAACATAGACCATATGGGCTAAAAGATTCACTAGATGCGCTAATAAAAACCAGAAATGTGTTATTTTAGAAAGCATAAAATGAAAAGAAAAGTCCTATATGTGCCAGAAGAGTAGCTAGATGCATTGAAAGATCCTATGGATGTGCTAGAACAAAAATTGAATGCACCAAAAGAGCTAACATATGTGCTAGAATAGAGACTAGATGCACCAAAATATCAGATAGATGTGCTAAAAGATGCTTTGGGTGCACTACATTGAAATTCACTATCAAACCTTCAAACAAGACCTTGCCAGAAAATATTGAAAATGGGGCTAGGCCTAACAGTGGGTACCAAATCTATGTGTATAAAATATGTGAATGTAAAAGCAAATAATACAACACAATCAATGAAATGGTATATTAGAGAATTCAAATAACAATCCAATCTAATTGAAAAAAACAAACTCTCTAATGTCATCCCATTGTCCTCTATCTCCAAGGATTTTCAAGTCATTATGTGGCTCTAAGATTGTTTGTATGCACATAACTTGTCAAATGATAACCTAAAAAATGCTATGCTAGAAATGCAATAAACCTTTCTATGTGATTGATTGCTAAATGATATGTTGTAGATGATTGTGTAAAGATCATGATAATGCCATGATATTGATAATGGAAATTTTATGATGCAATTAAAAAAAATTAAGATGCAGCTAGTGCTAAATCCATGATTGATTGAACTAAATGATACTAATATGAAAATCCTAAAATGTTCAATACTAAGATGATGCTAAGATAACAATGCTAATGAAATTTCTGCAGAATGTACTTATGCTAAGCTCTCTATAGGAAATATTCTAAATGAGGTTGTATTTATAGATTTCTCCAAGGCATCAACCTATGTGGTAGGATTCAAGGGTCTGGATTCAATTTGAAGAGATGGACAGTTGAGAGTGAAGAGGTTGGAGAGAATGAAGGAGAGTGTCAAATATAAAATTTGAATTTAATAAAGGGGAGTTAATTAAATAAAACAAACTAATTAAAGTTGTTTATTTAATTGAAATATGAAGAAAGTGATTTAGAATAAGAATAATTTAAAGAAAGTCAACTATATAAATAAATCTTGTCAATTTATTTATAAGTAGAATAATTAAAGATCATTAATTAAATAATCAATATTTAATTAATTTTGTCTAGACCAATTTTAAGTGTCTACAAGTATCAATTAAGGAAGCATGTGATTGATCCAATATGTTGTTTTGGGTACTAGTTAAGTGTTAGTTTGGTTTACTCTCATTCTCATCCACCACGAGAATGTTGAGTTGCTGACCTAATTTGATTTTTTTAAAGTGTAGCGTGCGTAGCTGACCTTGTAGAAAGTTTCTAAGGGTGAATATGGTATAAATACAAGTCAAGATGTTAAGCTTTGAAAGAAATGAGTGTGAGATGCAAGATAGATGTGAGAGATTTTATGAAATTGAGTTGAGGCAGTGAGAACATTAATGTGTTAGACTCTTGAAAGAAGTGAGCTAATGGTGTATGCAATTCTCTGATCAAGGATGTGGGTGCGTACAAGTTGTTGTGGTGGATATTTTTTTTGCATTGAAATAGTATTCTCTATGTAAAATTCTTATTTCTATCTTTTTGTATCTGTAGGCAATGAGCCTCTTATTCAGATAGTGATTCCTATCTAGACAATGAGTCATATCTTGGGCAGTGAGCCCTTTTGGCAGTGAGACTCTTTGTAAACAATTTTGCAATTACTCTATATTGTTCAGTTAATCCTCATCATGGTTTTTCCCTTATTGGGTTTTCCATGTAAATCTGGTGTTTCTTTTGTTGATATTGCTTTTTGTTATTTGCACATCATGCTCATACTTAATAATAGATTAAATTGGATGTGGAGCTAATAATTGTTTGAGATTTGTGTGATTGGTGAAAACTGATTCACCCCCCTTCTTAGTTATCTTTCAACAGTTAGGAGGTAGTTATGAAGTGGTTACTAGGTAGTTACAATTATTTATCATGAAGAAGCTTATAAATATGAGGCTTTGTAATTTTAACATGTGGGACATTTAAAAAGGGGGAAACTTTTAAGAACTTTTTGGAGAGATTGTATGAGGAAATTTGGGCTTAACACTTTGTACATATTGGGTTTTTTGAATTGTATGATTTCATAAAGCTAATAAGAGATGCATTTTGGTTCTTGTGTTCTAAATGCATTCTTGTATTATTATTACTGATTTCTCATATATTAAATCAGTAATACCTTTGTGTAATTATGTAAACCACTAGTAATACATGTGTGATTGATCAAACAAAACCATATCTCAATATCTTAGTTTGAATTTGTTAAATTAGCTTATCTCTTTTTATGTTGAGATTTGTCATATTTCCTTGTCATCATTGCATATAAAAATCCCTTTTATAATTTGTACTCAATTTTTAAATATTAGTTGGTATTCATATTTCTGCCATTTGTGTTTCTGCTATTTAGTTCCCTTTAGTTTTCCCTTTTCTCCTTTATGTACTTTCCATTTAAAAGTATACATAAATATCAAATACACCTATTATACGAGGGAGACCCCTCTGTCAAATAGAGAGGAATATTTCTATTCCATAATGGTCTCTCAAACTATTGGGATGATTTTCACTACTCAAGAAAATGTCATTTTGGGAGAAACAATCATACTGAGAGACCTTCATCCACCACACCTTTTGTATTAGGAATCATAAGAATCTCTAAACATTGAAGTCCAGTAATATGTGAATCATAGAGAAAAATATAATATTTTACTAATACCATGAAATAAAAAGTGAATAAATTATGTAGAACTAAAATTGCCCTAAAATTTAATTCAAGTTGAATTTTAATATAATGATTAATAAAAAATGAGTAGATTAATTATGAACTATGAAATAACTCAAGGTAATAATTCTAATTTTAGGAAAAAATAAAATCCCCTAGTTCTTCATTTATTTTGATACAATTTGATTGAATGGTTTACACAACATGAAGAGAAATTCAGAACTTGATTGTTAGGTTTAGATTGTAACAATTGTTACACTAGAAAATATATTTATGGACATCATATTTCTTAGGAATAATATTTATACACATATATATACATATATATACACCATTAGCTAGAGGTGATGTTGTGTTGGCCATCCATTGAACAAGGTGATAATTTAATAAAATATCAAATGTATGTCTTATTTTTTCTAGCTATTGGTTCTAAACACATAACAAAGTGTAGAGAAGGGGGACCAACTAATTTGAGACTCTAGATCATATGAGAGTCCTAAGAAACAAGCTACCCTGATCTACCTCAAGCTTGCTAAATGAATCAAAAGTGTTGAAATTGTTAAGGCTAAAAAGCAAGAGCAATTGGGATGATACTGTCCTTCTACTGAATTGAATGTTTGAGAAGGTTAGATGAGCTAATTTCCATAGCTCAATCTATTTCCCACACAACTCACTACTTGAAGTTGATAGTGTAGGATATAGACTCCAACACGACACACTAGCATCTTAGTGGTGCATTGACATTCGCATAGAAAAAGAGTCTAAGAAATAGACCAAAACTCTAGAAAAGAAACTAAAAATATAACAGGTAAAGTTTTATGCTATGGAAAAATATAGAAAAGGTATAGAAATGAAGTATAACAATAAGAATACTTTAACTAAACCATGATTGAATTGACAAAGAAAGTGAGAAAGAAATATCAAACTCCTTGCAACTTGATTCTTCAAAAAAATCCAACCAAAATTCACCTACAAACACAAGACTAAGAAAAATGTTGGGGCTATTTTTAGAGGAATTCCTCAGTTAGTCCCCTAGTTTGGTGTTTCCACTGCCACAGATAACTAGATAGAAATGAGTGTGATTAATAAATGTATGGAAATGGAAATGCCAAGCAATAATACAAACAACAATATGCTACTACATAGATATAATGATGTAAAAGAAATGGAAAATGGTAGACATCACCTTCATAGCTACATGCTCTCAAGGAAAGTAGAGGAAGGAGTGAACCTATAAGTTCTCCAACAACAACACTATTGTAACAAATGGAGTGTAGGAGCCAAGCAACTGGTAGCTTGTAGCTACAATCAAGTGGTAGTCAAGTTTGAATTGTGAGAGTTGATCAAGAGAGCACCGAGAATTTAGTCAAAAGTATTAAAATGGTGAAGAAGTTGGATAGAATAAAGAATTAGGCAATTTATATGGAAAGGAGGAAAAAGGGTTGTTTGGCATTGGTCAAGGGAGGAAAAGATGTTACAATTCACCACTAATGGAGAAGTGCAACACCTTTGCATATTCCAAAGGTAGGAATCTTGTTAGGATGATAGTGCAACATGTAGGTGCTTGCATGGTGTACACACATCCCCAAAAAAATTCCTCCATTGACATGAAAATGAGCCACTAGGTGGACAGGGAAAGGTGGTTGATTTGGGAATTGCATCATCAGTTTCATTTTTCTAGGGTAAGAGTGATGTAAATGGGTAATTTGCTTAGGGGAGAAAATTCATGCCATTACATTTTTCCCCCACTTTAGTGAGAATACATGTCAATGAATGTGAGGTAAGGTAGAAAGAAGGTGAAGAGAATATACCCAAACCATTGAGGAAGTAGATCATAATCTGTCATGCTCAAACATACAAGAGGTAGCTCTATAAGTGCTTGATCGTAGAGAGAAACCTTGTCATGAAAGAGAGAGAGGTGGCTCCATAGGTACTCAATCCTGTAGAAGGTGAACAAAAGCTCTGTAGGTGTTTGGTCCTACATAATTGGCTCCACGAGTGCTAGGTCCCACCAAGGGTGAACAAAGGTTCCATAGGTGTTTGGTCCTATAGAATGAAAGTGTTGTATAGGTGCTCAGTCCTACAAAGTAGACACCATGGGTGCTTAGTTCTAGGGGCTAGAAACAAAAGGCTCCATAGAGTTTGATTAGACCTTACAAGTGCTCAGTCCTGCAAGGAAATATTGATGAGGTGCTTGATCCTTCAATATTGATTGTAAGAGTAGCTTTATAGGTGCTTAGTATTACAAAGGAACATGTTAAGCTATAGAAAAAACATGTTAGGAAAGAAAAATTCACATAGACAGAAAGTCATATCTCGAAAAAAGCAATTGAAGGAAAAAATTTCAAAGGGGTTCCTCAAGAACCCTTCAAAATAGCAAGGGGTCTGGAATGTAGAGGGAATCTCCATTAAAAAAGAATATTTTTTTTCACAAATGATCTTGTCATCAGGGAATCCTTCTGAAAGATCTATTTCATCAAGGAATTTAATAAAAAGAGTGGTCTTCTCGAAGGCAAGTTTTCTAATTTTTTTTTCTATGAATTCCTTTTCAAAACAAAATCTTACTAAGGAGATCCTTATTGAAGGATGTGATTTTTGAAAAATTTAGAATTTTCAGTAAGAAATTCATTTTCCATTGAATTCACCTTATTGAAAACCAGAGAAGTAGTAGCCCCCTTAGGATAGTGTGTTTGATTCAAAGGAGCACATGGAATCCTAAGGAAATAAAGAAACGAGAGTGATGTTGTGGTCCATGAGACATAACAAGATGTAAATGTGGAAATGTTGTAATGTTGTAATGTAGGTGAGGGACAACAAGCACCACAACACCACAAAGAAGGAAGAAAGAGAAGTAAGAAAAAGTAAAAAGAAAAAAAGGAACAAGGAGAGATGAGGAAATCAAGAGACAAGGGGATCTAGGAGTTTGACATCATATTAGTTCTTATATGTAACCCATAATATATCTTTGAATGAAAGATCATTAGTCCTGAATGTTCCTAGATTTGAAGAAGAGCACGTGAAGACAAAATGAAAAAAAATGGGTCAACATGGAAGGGAGGCCTAAATGCCTCCAAAAATTTGCATCATCCCCAATTGTCGAAAATCAAGTTACAACATATAGAATAATGATAAAACATATAGTGGAAGTTTACGACACAATTTCACTAGACTATATCCAAGAACCTACAAGGGTGATAAGTGTTAGTGTGAATGGGGATATTTCCTAACAAGATATTAGTGAGGACCTATTCACATCATTAATAAGTTTACATAGGATTTAGTTTCCTAGGTGGCATTCTAGAAACTATTATTTAATGAGACCATATCTCATTAATAGGCATGTAGTTATCTAGGCATTTAATATTTCTCTCATGCATGTATAATTATGCATTATAAATTTAATGTTTGTAACTAAGGTGGTTATCCAACCTCCTCTCTCCTTTCCTATATAAGCAAGGCTCTTGTACATTTATAAATCATCTTAGAGACTCTAGATCAATTCATCTGAGATCATTATTTTGTCAAGTTGTCTTCTTGCTCATGTTGCAACACTTCTTTATTCATGTGGATGGTATTCTTCTTTGTTGATCTTTTGAAGTGTGGCTAGCTTCATTTGGGTTATCGTTCATATTTCCAACATGGTATTAGAGCTTTCGCCATAGGAGATCCATCTCATATCTAGAAGTTGAGCTGAAGAGACTATCGCAGGTTGAAGGGTTTTCACGGAGGGCTAGTTGTTCTCATCCAGGGGGAAACTAATTTATGAGGAACTTTTGGTTAGATATGACACCACTATTTTTTTAGAAGGTTCAAAAACCTAAGGATCACCTACCCATTTTTCAAAATTCAACTTCATCATTTGGAAGCCATCAAAGATTTTTTGTAGCTATATCAATGGGAAAAAGTACAGATCATACAAGTGTTGGAGAAAAAAATCTCCCAACCCCTGTTGGAAAAAGAAATCCTTCTGTGATTCAAAAATCATCCATTATTTGCAGGTTTAAAATTTTCATTCTTGGGCTATAGTATTTTTCTATAGTTTGGAAAAAAATATTTCTTGTGGACAAATTAATATTTGGTTGATATTATTTTTTAAGTCAACATAAATATTTTATTTTTGTGGGCACAAAGTTTAATTTTTTTTATGCCGACAGACAATATTAAAAATTATTGGCAGGCTTATATTTATATTGGTGGCAATTTTTGGCTGATATCATATATTTTTGGTGGTTTATATATTACAGAGATTGTTATCATTGGTGGTCAAGATTTATCTGACATATATATTATTGAAAGAATTTAATTGCCAAATTGGCATTATTAAAATATGTAGAATCTTCAGTTGTTGGCTTCTACATATTTTTGTAGGGTATTTATTATGGCCCACATTGATTTCCATCACTGATTCTAAATAGCCTGTTGACCATTGTAGATCATCGACTGTCAGTCCTTTCCCACAGGGTACCAGTTTCTTGCTACCCATCGACCATCTGCTTCTACCGATGTCCATTTATCCCCTCTTCCTTTAGCATGTGGTCATATTTAAGTCTAAGGGCTCCACTCGGGGAGCAAATTTTCCTCATTGCTGCCCAACCTCTGCCCTATTGCTCCTCCACCTAGTGACGCCCCTTTTTTTTGCCTATGTCCAATCCTTGGTTATATCAGTGATTAGGGGCTGATTCTTTTTTCCTTAGGTTCTTGATTTTTGCACCTTCTTAGCCTACACCCCCTAATAGGGCAGCTTTTTTCAATGAAGCATAACTTTTGACTTGGGAATTATATTTTCACAAATGAGATATCATTTGAAAGTTGGTTCTAAGCACTCTTAAGTGGTGTATGAATTAATATTAGATTTTATTCTTGTAATATTTTAACATAGCTTGAATTTAGTGCTTCCTTTTGGACTTCTGAGCTCAAATGTTTTCACTAGTTTGTCATAATTTGGAGATTTTATTGGAATTGTGAAGGTAATTCAGAGTTCTATCGTTCTGTCCATCCACTTTTTTTCAAATTCATCCCTAGGTATATTCTATCAATTTTTTGCAATTTGTGGCATTTTCTTGATATCTTGGACATACTACAATTTGGAGAAGGTTTTTTTGCATTGGAGGCTTTATTTTCACTAGCACATCATATTTGACAGTTTCTATTTGATACCAAAGGTAAATATTTTTGTAATATTGGATATTTGTCATAGTTTGTTATGGGGTTTTCATTTCATTCTTCACTGGTTATTTTGTGAAGGAAAAACTATAGAAAATGTAGATATTGCATCATAAACCATCTTTAATCACTTCAATTATTTCCATATTTGAATGGTTTAGTTCCCCCTCTTGATAAAGATATCCAATTTTCTTTTTGGAGTTGTAGAAGGTATGATGTCTTAGAGGTTATTGTGGTGCATGTGGATGATGATGTTTTGAAAGGTATTGATCATTTTCATTGTCCTCATATTCTTTGGACTAATATTTTGGAGCTATATGGAGATCCTAATGCTGCATCATTCTTTGATGATCATGATTTAGAATGACTTGTGCCTCTTCATTCTTCAAATAGGATGACTTGTGCCTCTTCATTCTCAAGGGTGATTCAGATGCTTCTTCTCCATCAAAGATAGTTGATGTACCTTCACCTTGAGTGATTCCTTGTCTAGATTCATTGATTGAAGCTTCCATCATTCCCATTCAATAGGACATATTCATTTTTCCAGACCTGGAATCATAAGATGGGTTTGTTTCAGGTACTAAAAGCTTGTCTACTTCTATAGGTTTGGAGGATGCTCTTGAGGGTTTATCTCTCCTCTATGTAGATTCTACAGTGGAGGGTTTTCTTGAGTCTCCACGTTCCATTATTTTGACCTTGATTGGTTATATTGATCTTGGTGAGATTACCTTGGAGGCACTTGATTCCTTCTCAGAGATTTCATATATCAAGCTTCTTCCTTCTTGTTCCTTCATGGATTTGGAGATTTGTTAGCATCTATCATTGTATTTTCTTCTTCCTAGCAGGAGACATGTGGTTTGTCATCATTGGACACTTTTTTGGATTCAAAATCTTTTAGTGGTTTTGAGTGTTGGGAATATGTGTCTCAACCTTGAAATTATATACAAATAATTGATAGGATGTATGTTGTTATGTAGCAACTGATCATGCAAATAGTGTACACTCATAACAAGATGTGGGGTTCGCAACAATGGCCTAATTTTTTTTTATTGACACATCAAGGTTTTTTCTCATTGACACATCAAGGGTTTTTTTTAACATGTCAAATGATAAATGACCTTTTAAAACCCTAATTCTAGAAGGTTCCAAAAATCTTATTATAATCGGGTGGGATGTATGTAGATGGGGGTGTATTCTGAGAGACTGATAGCAGTCATGGTGTCTCTTGATCTTTGGTGGTGATACTCTTGTGATAAGCTTTCTTTGCAAGTATAGTGTAATCTTTTTATTTTTGAATAGTATATTCAACATCTTTTGAAGTGTTGGGTTTTTCTCTCGAAATGGTTTTCCCCACGCAAATCATTGTGTTGTGGTATGCATGATAGTTATGTTTAATTTTTGTAACTGTTAAAGAACTGCAAAATATTTCCATTATTCTCCTCTCAAGCTTAGTGTAGGAAGTTGTTCCACTACCTTATCTTCCTTACAAGTGGTATTGGAGCTTAATCACCTATGGTTTTAGTTGTTGGTTGTTGGGTTTTTCAACTAATCCATATTTGAGTGGGAGATTGTGCAGAAGACACTTTGTGATCTTGTTGGAGGAATTTTCAAATGGAAAGTTCATTAGGGAGCATAGAGGTGGAGAATTTTTTTGGAAATAATTTTGAGATGTGTAAGATAAATATGGAGGATCTATTGATATATCAAGATCTATGGGATGTTGTGTATGAGAATGTTTCAAGGCCTTCAAATCATACTCAAGATGATCAATATGATTTTATGGACCATAAATCCAAGGGTTTAATTAGATTATGCTTGGAAGACTCTATTTTAATTAATTTCCATGAAGATACCTCTGGACAGAAACTATGGAAGAAGCTTGGTGAGATGTATCAGGCCAAATCTTGTGTGAACAAGACTTTCTTGAGGAAGAAGTTATATTCCTTAAGAATGGAAGAGTGTGGATGAACCATATACCACCTAGAAGCATTCAATATGTTAGTGGCTCAACTGGTATCAATTTGTGTCAAAATGGATGAGGAGGAGAAATTTCATATCTTGCTTTGTTCTTTACCTAATTTATGGGATTGTCTTGTTATGGTTATTGAAAGTACTTTTGTTATATTAAAGACTAAAGATTTGGTGGTTTCTTTGCTTTCTAAAGAGATGAGGAGGAAGTGTATCCATCATTGCCAAGGAGGCCCTAAATGTTCATGGAAGATTTAGGGAAAAAGGAAAGAAGAATGATAAGCATAACAAATCCAAGTCCAAGGAGAGATCTAAATCTCCAAGAAAGTTCAAAGTTATTTGTTGGAACTTTGGTAAGCTTGGACACATTCTTGAGGAATGAAAAGAAGAAAAGAAGAAGAAAAAGAAGAAATTTGATTATTATTATGATTTTGAGAAGGAAGATGGTGACACATTCATTGCAGCTTTGGAAACTCGTGTAGGTAATTTTGCATGGTTAATTGACTTAGGTGCATATTTTCATATGACCTTTAATAGAGATTGGTTTTGTTAATACAAATAATTTGATGGAGGTAAGGTGTACTTTGGTGATGATGGAGGTAGACATTTTTGGTCTTCATAAAGTTAAAATCAGGTTTGCTGATGGTAGAATAAAAAGGATTAATGGTGTGTTGTGTATCCCTGGATTAGCAAGAAAAATATTATTTGTGATAAATCTAATAGACACGGGTGTGCAAGTAGTATTTTTTTATGCAGGATGCAAGAAGGTTAGATTTTCTATGGTGATTGCTAGAGGTGTCACATATCAGACATTGTATAAGCTTCATGCATGCACTGTTGATTGCAATAGTAATTCTATGAAAAGAAAGTCTATAGAAGTGAGGGTTTCATCTTTAGCAGCTGGTAATGGATTTTGGGTACCCAAGTGTGCTCTTTCTTCTAAGACAAATTTACCTACAGAGAAAAATTTGGGTACCCAAGGGTGCTCTTTCTTCTGAGACAAAGTTATTGTAATGAGGGAAAATGCTCCCCTTAACTTAGCCTTGATTTAGTGATGTAATATTCCTAACATATTCACATTAGGTCATGGTCCCTTGTGAACTAAATGAACATCAATGGTACCTTTCTTAAGTGTTGTAAAGTGTTTTAACACACTTTCACACTTTTTTAAGGCCCTTTTAATGAAATACACCTAATAAACCTCTTTTATGCATTAATTTTACCTTATTTTAAAGTGTTGTAACACACTTTCACAATTTTCTAGGCTTGTCATTAATAATTGAGATTTATTATGCTTTAATTGGCCCTATTTTACATCCACAAGCCTCATTATGTGTATTTTTGAGGATAGTCCTAAAAAACCTTTTAAAACATCAAAATATTGAAAACCCACCTCAAAAAGCTAAGGTGGGACTAATTTTCCATTCTTGGTGAATGAGTCCATTTAGGTTGGACCTATTGATGGTTTTTTCTACACAACAACTCAGATAGAATATGAAAATCCTATCTCTCTTGAAAGGTAAATCTATATCAACAAGCCTCAATAGATAACCCCAAGGTCTCTAATGTCAGGTCTTGACAATACAAAAACAACTTAGTAATAAATGTGAAAATGTTGGTAATCACAAAAGGAGCTTACAAAAAAATGTTGAACCTTAAACTTATCAAATTTTGCTATATGATGATACTTGAAATCCTAAAGCTAACTCAAGAAATAAAAGAAAAAAGAAAAAGATTAGGGTTCCAGAGAGACTTCTAAAATTAAGACTACTTCTAAGACTAACAATGCAAATGATAAAATAATTGAAATGGACTAATCCCTTCAAAACTAATTCCTACTTAACCTAGATTCAATCTACAATCTTATAGAAATAGTGCAATCTTCTATGACATTAAAGTTTTTTAGATCATGAACATTCATTTAAACAACCCAGTTTACAATTGAAATAGACAAACATTCACAATTGAATTAAGCACATGAATATTAATTTCAGGCTAACTTTGAAAAGCAACTCACAATCACCTAGCTGCAAAAAGTATGGACTAGGGATTTCTACAAACACTTCAAGCATCAAACCATAAACACCATTGAATCATCAAACATTAAATCTTACATATATCAAATAATTTTAAGTAATTTCAAAAGATACAACAACAAGAACCATGCAAAATAAACCAACACAAGAAAGATCACCAAGGAAAAATTCTTCACTTGTATTGAATCATCCAAGGGTAGCAAAAATTCCAATGTTCTATGATACAACACTTGGTTCAAAAGAAAAACTAACTCCTAGGTCAAGCTCTTCATATACTACTTAATTCACTCCAATGTCTCAACTATCTAGCCCTTACAATTGAGGAAAAATTCCATACTTAAAGAAATCCTAGGATATGTCAACCCAACTAGGGTTACAATAAAAAAATAGCCACAACAAGTCATCCCAAGAAGTTCTAGAACAAAGATAAAATAGCATTAAATGCTTGGGACTCATCCAGGTTAGCTTGGGTTTTCCAATGTAGCTCAGTCCAATGCATATAGAAAATAGGAAGAGATAATGGGAAGCAAAAATTCTGATGCAATCATTCATTACCTAGCCCCTTATCCTTATCTTGATCTAACTTGCCTTGCACCTCAAGAAAAACCCTCTCTAGGTCAGCCAAAGGTGGAGTGATCAATACTTTGAATTCCCTCTCCATAGATTTAATTTCCTCCCTTGATTGCTTGACGACCTTATCCCATTCCACCTTGAAATCTTGATATTTCTCCATGAAAATAACATAGGTGGAGGCATCATCTAAATGGTGACCTATGATTGGACCATCATCAATAGGAGCATAAACTTCATGCCACCATTTCCTTAATTGCTCCAGACTCAAATTCTTTAGTGCAAACTTCTTCCTCCTAGTCATTATCTCAAAGAATGAGATACATTTTTTATAAATATCATCGAATGTATTTCCTACCTACTGACCTTGCTTATGAATTTTCTTCAGAACCCTCTATTTGATTTTCAGGGCCTCATACCATTCCCTAGGTTCAAAAACCCTTGAAGAAAGAAAAATCCCTCACTTATCAATTTATCCTCAGTATAATCCATGATGACTCTTGTTTTATGGAGGAGGATATCAACATTTGTCTTATCCTACCCCAAAAAAATCTGTAGCCACTTGAATGACCTGTGTGAACCTCCACAAGTTGACACAATATCTTTTATCATGTTGTCTCCTCTAATCGTCACTTCTTGCAATCATTCATGGGTAGCCTATGTGGAAGGCTTCATCTTCTCAAGTTCACTGAATGTCTCCTTAGGAAAAAATCCTTTAGGGGAAACTCCTTCACTTCCCATAGTCTACAGAGGCTTCATTAGATGTTGAACATATCTATATACATCATTCAACTTTTTCTTCAACCTTTCTTTCTCCTCTGTCTCTTTGTCTAACCTCCTAAGGATAGATTGAGAGGACTCCTGGAACTCTTCTTTCTCTTGATCTTTACTTGTAGGCCCCAAGTTTATTGTATAACTGTTGTAATCTTGAGGAGCTATCTCACATTTTCTTTTGTCAACTACAGGAACAACAACATGGATTATCTTGTTATCTTCCTCATCCCTAGTAATTTTGGAAATCACCTTATCTTTCTTCTTTATTTTCCTCTTTCCAATATTGGCTAACAGTTCATCCCAGTTAGGAGGAGTATCATCCACAAATATTTGCCTCCCTTTCAACCTTTCATTGAGCCAACTAGGAGCAGTGTCACCTAATTGTTTTTCACCTTTTTTCTCCTATTTTGATTGACCTACGGAGGGCTCAACATCTACATCATGCACATCCACATTATGCACTAAGGGGACCTCTTTAGTCTTATCCTTTCCTTTATCTTCCTCCCTATTACCTTCTAAATTTTGACTTTCCTCATGATCCAGTGTTTCAGTCACTACTTGAATTGGGTAGGGAGTCTTTTTATGTACCTTTTCTTCTTCTGTATGTTTCTCTTCTTCATCAATAACTGGTGAGTTCTCATAGGATACCAAGGATGTCTGCAAAATATTTCCAATATCTACCTCTACATTGTGAAGATAACTTTCCTTGAATTCCTCTATATCCTCTCCTTGATGGAAATCATCACCAACAACCTCTATCATGTCCTTTTCTTCATCATGTAGCTCATGTACTGAAGGAATGGTAGAAGCATCCTCTTGTTGTGGCACAGTAGAGGAAATTGCAAGACCACTCTCTTTTAATAGACTTTGCTTTGGAGGAGTCCTAGCCTTCCTGCTATAAACCTATGTCTTTTCTCCAAAGCTCTCCACATCTACCACCTATCATCATGTGTCCTCAATTTGTCTTTTGGGATGTTCACCTTGTTTCTTTGAAGTCCTTGCAACTCTTTTTTGGATGTTGTGGATATGGTTGTTGATTTTTTGTTGTCATTGATGTAAACACTATTAGCATTTGGTGTATTGAAGACTGTATATGTCGAAGATATTGAGAAAATTGTAAAAGAAAGTATTTTTGGTTCCCAATGGAACTTTGCAGATCAAAAAGGCATTGTGTTCTATATGTTGAATATTAGGTAATGTGGATTAATGGTTTATTGTTGAATGTTTCTAGATCATCTAATGGAATTTTTAGAGGTCTGCATGAAGATTTGAGTATGTTGTGGTCTGACAGTGTGTTGCTAGTCTCTGTCAGTATTCTTGAATGAATTTTGTGTAATTTTTGTTTTTTCAATTGTTGCAGACACTTTTTTGTTGGTTCTTGGTGCTCTATGGTGTCTCTAGATCATTGTCTATCTTTGTGGTGTGTCCACAATATTTATAGAATTCGTGGTTGAAGATCTTTGTGCGCGTGTTCAGTTTTTCTTGTTCTTGGCCAACATGTTGGTGGTAGTGTGTTTTGGATCTTTGAGGTGCAATTAATTAAATTTTTTTTGTGTTGGAGATATTAATTTGGGTCTCCACTATGTTGTAGCTGACCTTGGAGGATACGCATTAAGAGTTTATTTGAAAATTTGGGCCGACATTACAAATATATTTTATTTTTCTTTGGTCGACGAAGTGGTGATGTAATTCCATCTAGCAGATATATAATGGTGACTAGTTCATTATTGGTGATGATGCATTGTGTGATCCTATGTATGTAAGTGTGAATATCTTTCAATTGTTGAGCAAAGTATGAAGAAGAATGTGCAAAGTGTGAAGAAGTGTTGAGCTTAATTGGAACTGTAATCAGGCTTATGAAGAATCTTTTTTCTCAGTTCAAAAATCTTGGATGGTTTTAATCAAAACCCTATTGTTGGATAGTGAGTCCTCTTTTGTAATTGAGCAGTGAGCTCTAGGTAGTGTGCCAGAATGCATGTACATTCCCTTTATTATTTATTTTATACTTCTAGCAGAGTATAATCTTATGGACTAATTTACCATGGTTTTTCCCCAATAGGGTTTCGATGCAAAAAAATATTTGTGTTATTTATCTCTCTAATGTGTTGATTGTTTATGGTTAATTTCTTATTCATTAGATCTGAGATTGAGTTAAGATTAAGAAGGAAAATTTTAGTTTATGTTACAATTGTTTCATCCCCCCTCTCAGTTGTGTGTCCTTTTTTTGCCAACAATTGGTATCATAGCAAGTTCCTCTAAAGAAATTATAATAGCTTGAGGTGATCCGAGATGGCAACAACATTCAAGAAGGATAGTCCTAGATTTGATGGTTCTAACTATTCACTGTGGAAAGTTAGGATTCAATGTCACTTAATGTGTATTGGTGATGCTATCTGGAAGATTACTAAATATCAATATGTCATTCCTTAGAATGGTCCCTTTGTACTACTGATGAGATCAAAGATGTTGAAAGCAATATCAGGGCTATTGAAGCATTGGAGAGTGCCTTGATAGATTCAGAGATTGCTAATGTGGTAGGTCTAAATACAACTCATGAAATGTGGATGAAACTAGAAACTTTGTATGAAGGAGATGCACAGGTGAAGATGGCTAAGCTACAAATCTTAAAAGGAAAGTATGAGAATTTGAAGATGGGTGAAGATGAAAATATCACTTCTTTTATGCTACTTTGCTGAAGAAGTCTAGATTCTCGAAGAGATGCTACTTTGCTGAAGAAGCAGTGACTAATGAAGAATCTAATAAAGATAATGGAAAAGAAGATTATTGGGATTTCATTGCTAGCATTGAGAATAATCACGTGGCTACTGAATATACTAAAGATGAAAAAGCTCTTGCAACTCAAGTTGAATAAAAATATGAGTGGGTCATTGACAATGGATTCTCACATCATATGACTGGTGACAAAAGAAAGTTTGTGATTCTAGAATAGTATGATGGTGGAGTTGTAAGATTTGGAGATAACAATGCTAGTGTGATTCATAGCAGAGGATCCATTTTCCTCGGTGGTAAGGACAACACTGATGATGTCCTCTATGTTGAAGGTCTGAAGCATAATATATTGAGTGTTGGACAAATGGTTCACAAGGGATATGATCTACAATTCAAAGATAAAAGATGTAAGATACAGGGAAGTTCTAGAAACTTGATTATAACTGGAAAACAAACATAAGGTAACATTTTTCATTTGAATACTGCAAGTGGAAGTTGTTTGATTGCTCATATTGATGAAAGCTGGCTATGGCATAGGAGATTGTGTCATGTAAATTTTGACAACATTATCAAGATATGTTTTACTCAAGCAGTAAGAGATCTTCCTAGATTAGTGAAGCCTGATAATGTAATCTGTAAGGAATGTTAGATGGGTAAACAAACTAGAGTCTCTTTTCAAAGCAAACATTTTCATTCACATAATGTGTTGGAACTGCTACATACTAACCTTTGTGGTCCTTCAAGAGTTGGAAGTATTCATGGAGAAAGGTATTTTATGCTTGTTATTGATGATTACTTTAGAATGACTTGGGTTTCCTTTTTGAGAGAAAAGTGTGAAGCTTTAGAGAAATTCAAATGCTTCAATGCTATGGTAGAAAATGATAAAGGTTTGTAAATCAAGTGTTTGAGATCTAACAGAGGTGGTGAGTTAATTTCTAAAGAATTTAACTCTTATTTTGAAGAACATGAAATTAAAAGACAACTATCTACTCCTCGAACCCCTCAACATAATGGAGTTATAGAGAGAAAGAATAGAACAATTTTGGATGCTGCTAGAACCATGATGATGGAACGAAATGTGTCTCAGATGTACTGGAGTGAAGTGGTAAGTACTGTTGTGTATACCTTGAACCAAGTAAATGTGAATGGAAATTCTGGTAAGACCCCTTCTGAGTCATGGTTTGGTCACAAACCTATTGTTAAGTATTTCAAGATCTTTGGAAGTAGGTGTTATATCAAGAGAGATGATGGTATAGGAAACTTTGATGCTAGAAGCGATGAAGGGATCCTCCTAGGTTACTATACTAAGAGAAAGGCATACCGGTGTTATAATAAAATACTAAGAAAGATGGTTGAAAGTGCAAATGTCAGAGTTGATGAGGACTCTATCAAGTTATCCAGAAAATGCAACTATGATTCAGATGAAGACAACTCAAGTCAAGTGAAAAGCACTCAGACACTGAATCTACTTCAGATTATTCCATATGTTCTAGTGAAGCAACATCAATTTTTTTTGGTAAATCAAGTTAGTCAGGAAGCTCAGACAAGTTTAGAGGCACAAACAAGTGGAAGTGTAGAAGAAAGATCTGAAGAATCAGAAGTCCAAGTAAGTCCCAAAACTCCAAAGTATGTAAAGTTGAATCATTCTGAAAGTCAAATCATAAGAGACAAGAGTAAAGGAGTCCAAACTAGAAGAAAAGTTGCAGAAGAATATTGTATGATATCCAAGATTGAACCTAAGAGTGTCACTAAAGCATGTCAAGATGAACATTGGTTGGAATATATGAAGGAAGAGCTAACACTGATTGAAAAGAATGACACATGGCTACTAGTTCCTAGGCCTAAAGACAAAAGTGTGATTGGTACCAAATGGGTATTCATAAACAAGCTGAGTGAAGAAGGTGAAGTGGTTCAGAATAAAGCAAGACTGGTATGTAAAGGCTATTCTCAAAT
The DNA here is from genome assembly GCA_007258455.2 of Sequoia sempervirens. NCBI lineage: Eukaryota > Viridiplantae > Streptophyta > Pinopsida > Cupressales > Cupressaceae > Sequoia > Sequoia sempervirens. Next base: position 248,709,033 of record VDFB02047230.1, on the reverse strand, counting down.
CGAAGGTATTGATTTTGAAGAAACCTTTGACCTTGTAGCTAGAATTGTAGCCATAAGATTATTTCTTACTTATGTTGGATATAAAAATTATAAAGCCTATCAAATGGATGTGAAGTCTACATTTATGAATGGAGAACTAGAAGAAGAAGTGTACATTGAACAACCATATGGATTCCAACTAACAGACAAGGGAGATATGGTTTGCAGATTGAAGAAAGCTCTATATGGACTTAAGCAAGCCCCCATGGCATTGTAAACTAGATTAGACAAATATCTACTAAAGCTTGGATTCACTAAAGGTACTGCTGACAAAAACTTGTACTTCAAGTTAGATCATGATAAGGAATTGCTCATAGAAGTTTTTGTTGATGATATCATTTTTGGAGGAGATGATAATCTATGTATGAATTTTGTTGGTGAAATGAAGAGTGAATTTGAGATGAGCATGATTGGTGAAATGAAGTTCTTTCTAGGATTACAAGTTACATAATTGGACCAAGGGATTTTCATATCTCTGTCCAAATATGTGAAAGAACTACTAAAGAAGTTTGGAATGAAAGACTCCAAACCTGTTGGTACTCCCATGGTAATCAGATGTAATCTATCATAGAATGATGATTCTCCAAAGGAAAATCAAACTTGGTACAGATCAATGATTGGTGGATTGCTCTACTTGACACAAACTAGACTAGACATTATGAATGCTGTATGCATGGTTACTAGATTTCAAATTGATCCAAAGGAATCACATGTGACTGTTGTCAAAGAATCTTTAGATATCTTAAAGGAAAAAATGACTTTGGACTCTAGTATCCAAAGGATGATGATCTCACTTTTTGTGCATACACTTATGCAGATTGGGATGGTGATGTATATGATAGGAAAAGTACTAGTGGTGGTGCTTTCTTCATAGGGAAGAAGTTGATATCTTGGTTTAGAAAAAAAAAGAATTCAATCTCTCTATCCACTGCTGAAGTAGAATACATTGTTGCTGCAAATAATTGTACTTAAGTGATATGGATGAAATAGATGATGAGAGATATCAGGGTGATATATGAGGATCCTATTTCCATATACTATGGAAATTCAAGTGAAATAAACATATCAAGGAATCCAGTACTACACTCTAATACTAAGTACATTTCAATTAAGTTTCATTTCTTGAGGGAGAAAGTGAATGAGAAATAAGTCAGACTGGAATATGTGCCTAGCAAAGAACATAATGCAGATATATTTACTAAGCCTTTTCTGAAGGATACTTTTGAGTATCTTAAAGGAATGCTAGGGGTAATGACCCCTCTTGATAAAAACTAATGATGCATAATTTACTTGCATCAATCTGAGAGCTTCATTGCTATATTCTGATCTAGATTTATGATTTCATGGCTACTACTCAGGGAAAGTAGTCAGATGAGCGGATATATGGTTCAGAGCATGTGTTTGGAAAGGTCATGGCTACCTTTTCCATTTATTTCAAATGGGGATAAGTGTATTGTGAAAAATTCTTGTGAAAAGAAGTTGAGTTGAGAGAAGTATAGAAGAAATTAGTGTGTTGGGTTGATGGTATCCTTTTTCACATCTTGTGTTTCCATCAATGCCAAAGGGGGAGATTGTTTGATTTTGTGGATATGGTTGCTGATATGTGGTTTTCATTGATGTCAACACTATTAGCATTTTGTGTATTGAAGACTGTATATGTCGAGGATATTGAGAAAATTGCAAAAGAAAGTATTTTTTCGTTCCTAGTGGAACTGTGCAAATCAAGAAGGTGTTGTGTTCTAGATGTTAAAGATTAGTTGATGTGGATTTAAGGGTTTATTTTTGAATGTTTCTAGATCATCTATCGAAAGTTTTAGAGGTCCGCATGACGATTTGAGTATGTTGTGGTCTGATAGTGTGTTGTTGGTCTCTATTATTATTCTTGAATGAAGTTTGTGTAATTCTTGTTTTCTCAGTTGTTGCAAACATTTCTCTGTTGGTTCTTCATGCTCTATGGTGTCTCTAGATCATACTGTATCTTTGTGGTGTGTCTAGAATATTCAAAGAATTCATGGTTGAATATCTTTGTGTGCATATTTGGTTTTTCTTGTTCTTGGCCGACATGTTGGTGGTAGCGTGTTGTGGATCTTTGAGGTGGAATTAATTAAAATATTTTTATGTTGGAGATATTAATTTGGGTCTCCACTATGTTGTGTTCAACCTTGGAGGATACACATTAAAAGTTTATTTGAAAATTTGGGCCGACATTACAAATATATTTTATTTTTCTTTGGCTGATGAAGTGGTGATGGAATTTTGTGTAGTGGATATATAAGGGTGACTAGCTCATTATTGGAAATGATGCTTCATGTGCTCTTGTGTATGTAAGTGTGAATGTCATTCGATTGCTGAGAAAAGTGTGAAGAAGAACATGTGCGAAGTGTGAAGAAGTGTTGAGCTTAATTGGAACTGTAATTAGGCTTGTGAAGAAGCTATATTCTGAGTTCAAAAATCTTGGATGTTTTTAATCCAAACCCTATTGTTGCATAGTGAGTCCTCTTTTGTAATTCAGGAATGAGCTCTAGGTAGTGTGCTTGAATGCATGTGCATTCCATTTATTATTTCTTTTATACTTCTAGCAGATTATAATCTTGTGGACTAACATCCACCTTTCGTTTTTCCCCAACAGGGTTTCCACACAAAAAAATATTTGTTTTATTTGTCTCTCTGATGTGTTGATTGTTTATGGTTAATTTCTTACTCATCAAATCTAATATTGAGTTAATATTAAGAAGGAAATTTTTATTTTTTGTTACAACTGATTCACCCCCCCATCTCAGTTGTGTTTCCTTTTTTTTCTAACACTCTTCTCCTTTTGGGCACAAGAAGACTATCCTTTTTCATTTCTTCTTCTTGCTCCTTCTCCTAAGCAGATGTCTTCTCTTTAGAGGAAATATTCCTCCTCTTAGCACTCAGATTCCTCTTCTTTTCCTTCTTAGCCTCTGCTTGATCACCCTTGATTTTTTTCTTGAAGGGAGAAACCACCTTCTCTTTTCCTTTTGGATCTTTCTTATCCTCTTCAGAGGTACATTGGGACTCCATATATCCCATCAAATCATATGTATATTTCTTCCCTTCATTATCTATTTTCCATATCTTATGCTTGAGCCATAACTTGGTATACTTGATAATAGGAGAATTGATTTGCTCCAATTCAGTTTTCTCTTCCTCTAACCAATTAATCTCACTTATGGGCTTATCCTTGATTATCTCATAATCATGGCTCTGGATTACTTCCCCATCATCATCAAGCTAGCTAGGGATGACCTTGATGCTATACATCCTAATTAAACTAGCTATCAACCTAGAGAATTTCATCCTTCAGACCTCATACTCATCTTTGCAATTGGCCCAGTAGTCTTCAATGTCATCCTTGTGTCTAAAGTCCCTGCTAGCTTTCTTTTAGGCCTCTCATGTCCTATCAAATATGGGATTCTTGGAGTGGAATGCGAGACCTAGAGTGCTCATTTCTTCCTCAAAGGAGTGTTCTATAATCATACAAGGACAAGCCTCATGGACTCCTATCCTCAATGGGAAGTCACCTCCCATGACAATTTTATGCATATCCTTCTTTACAATATCATCAAAGGAGGAAACTTACCTTGTTACCTCCAAACTTATGATGTGATTTGTTGGGTATCTTGGCAACCTATAAGGATCCCTTTGGAAACCATCAATTTTGACATAGGAGAAGGTAGGAAACTGAATAAACCATGACCCATAATTTTGTATTAATTCTTTGGTTGCATCAGAAATCCTCACGTGTTCAGCACCTTGCAACATTCTTGTGATATACATGGTGAATGCATCATTCACCCTCATGTAACTTGAGCTATCCAAATGCAACTCAGGATAAACCTCATATATAACATCCTAGCCAAAGATCCCCCGTGTACTCAACCCCTTGTATGGATGAAATCTTGCCAAGGCATAGACCAATTAAGATGCCATTGTCAAGCTCTTGGTCTGCAAAACATTGAATAATCGCTCATGGATCCTAGCACTAATAATACCTGACCAATGATAATGTCATTTTTCTCCATCCTTACTATGATGTAAAACGTCCAACTTTCAAATATTCCTGCAGTCTTCAAACCCATCAATCTTCTAAGGAGAGTGATTGCATCATAGTATTCTGATCTGAACTTGGCTCGGTAGAACTACTTAGGTATCTTGGAGATGTTTGGCTTGGGTTTCTCCAACCAAGAATTGATAACTTGCAAAGCCTTAGTTGTATCTTCTATATAGTTTTTCTTGGCTGTCAACATTGAGCCCCACCACATGAGATCTTTCTAGCATGCCAAATGTTTGAGCCATTCAGACATGATAGAAATTGGTGAGCACTCTTCCTTGTGGACTAATTATTCTCTATGTATCTAAATCATATTGTCTAACACATTCCAAGACCAACTCATAACATTGCACAGTAGGAGGGAAGCCATCCACATGAGCCAATCCATAGATCACCAACTTGCTAGCTAACGGGGAAGGATTTTGCATTTCCATTCATGCGTTAAACTCTTCATAATCCCATTTTCCAACATTAGTGTTTGCTACCTCTGACCAGATGGAAACAAACTTGCTCTCAGGGATCTTGATTTTCATGTCCAACTTAACTCTTTCAGCCTCTGAAACATAATCTCCCTCATCACTAGGGTCCATTACCTTGCCCTTAGTCCTTGCAACAATGACCTTGCTTGATTTAGCCTACATTGAGAAAAAAGACCACAATAAAGATCCATTACAACATGAAAATCCAATTTATTCCATCATAAAATTACATATTCATACTTAAAACAAGTCTCATGATGAACAAAATCCCCCTAAAACATCATAAAGATTACTCCTTTAAAAGCTCTAGTTTTTTACCCCTTTGCAGAATTTAGGCCAGAGAGGAATTTTAGGGAATTCCAAGCTAGGCGAAATTCAGCGAAGCGAGCACAATAAACCTCCAACAATCATTCAATCAAAATCATTACTTAAGAAATAGCATGATACATTTTTAAAAAACTCAAATTGATCACATGATGCACAATCACTAGCCAATACCTTATACTATCCCTATTTTCTTCATTTTCAACAAGATTTTAGAGAATTATGTCAGGGACTGAAATCCACAAAAATGGCAAGAGATAGCATATTTCGGGAAAATCAAGGAGCAATGAAATCTTAGTAAAATCCTGAAGCAATAGAATTCCACGAAGTCAACATAATTTCCATGTTTTAGGCACATTTTCGAGAAAATTATAAGGTGATGGAAAATTGGGGTATTCCCAAAGTAATGAAAATCCACAAAATGTTCATAAATCTGAAATCTTTGACTTCATCAGGATTTTTCCCAGATTGAATAAATGATTCGGAAGTTGGGGATTCAATATTGGATTCCATTCGTTTAAAGTAAAAAATGGAGAGTCCAAATTTCCAATTCATCTAATGTGGAATTCAACCAATGTGAGCAATGTTTCAAAAGGGAAACCCTAAGATACTACCATGAAAGAATAGTCTAGATGCCAACTCACCCTTCCATTCCGCTAATCCTCCTACAATGTGTGATTCAACCAATGTGAGAAATGTTTCAAAAGGGAAACCCTAAGATACCGCCATGAAAGCATAGTTCAGATGTCAACTCACCCTTCCATTCTGCTAATCCTCCTGCAACTTCCCCTTAAAACCTTACTAAGACAGGGAAATTATTAGATTGGATGGTGAACAAAAGGTTTCAATTCACCCAGCACATGATTATCGAAGGTTAAGGATTGCTAGGTCAAACCATAGCTCGATACAGTGGCGCATGAAATCAAACTAAGAATCAAACATAGCAGTGATTGACCACATTAAATCACAACCAAGCAAAAGGAAAGGCAATGTGAAGTATAGGGAATGGCATCAAACCAAAAAAGGTAACCCTAGCTCTATTATCAAACCACATCAAAATCCTGACTCAAGGCATACACACACACCATGAAGCAATTCAAATTCGTCAGCTAAAAGAGAAGGTTGCATGAACATAACATGAGTAATGAGAAATCAAAATAGTAGTAGTTGGCAAGAAATCACAGAGTCTAAGAAAACGCAAGCAATCACCAAGAAAAATCTAACCAATGCCAACAATATCAATTCGAATGGAAGACTCAATAGTGGCAACTCAAAATCAAGTCTCTTCAAATATTTCAACAAAGTAAATGACCCAATTTCGAGCATAGATCCAGTTTAAACCTAATAAAAGAACGTTGTAGGATCGTACAAGAAGCATAAATGCAATGACAAGATAGCAGGCTTGGGGATCCAAAGGCACAAGGGAATTTTGGGGATTTTGAAGACATGGTGGAATATCAAAAAAATCCAGGGAAGACATAATTCCATGAATTCCCAGAATTTTTGAAAGCAGTACAAAACAAGCCTTCATTGGGTTTCCAAGGCATTTGGAGAATTCTTCCCAAAGGGAATTTTCCCGAAAATAGAGAAAACTTGAAATATGTCCCAAAACTCAATATTCTCAAAGTGTTTTTTTAGAAGGGGCATTTGCATGAGTAACAATTGCTCATGGATCCTGGAACTAATGATACATGACCAATGATAATCTACATTTTTCTCCATCCTTACTATGATGTAAAACATCCAAATTTCAAATATCCCTACAGTCTTCAAACCCATCAATCTGCTAAGGAGATTGATTGCATCATAGCATTCTAATCTGAACTTGGCTCTATACAACTGTGTAGGTATCTTGGAGATGTGTGGCTTGGGTTTCTCCAACCAGGAATTGATAACTTTCAAAGCCTTAGTTCTATCATATGTATAGTATTTCTTGGATATGTCAACATTGAGCCCCACCACATGAGATCTTTCTGGCATGCCAAATGTCTGAGCCACTGAGACATGAGATAAATTGGTGTACACTCTTCCTTATGGACTAATTATTCTCTATGTATCTAAATCATATTGTTTGACACATTCCAAGACCAACTCATAACATTGCACCATAGGAGGAAAGCTAGCCACATGAGCCAATCCATAGTTCACCAACCTGCTAGCTAATAGGGAAGGATTTTGCACTACCATTCCTGTGTTAAACTCTTCATAATCCCATTTCCCAACATTAGTGTTTACTACCTCTGACTAGATGGAAACCAAATTTCTCTCAGTAATCTTTCTTTTCATGTCCAACTTAACTCTTTCAGCCTTTGAAATAGAAGCTCCCTCATCACTAGGGTCCATTACCTTGCCCTTAGTCCTTGCAGCAATGACCTTGCTTGATTCAGCCTGCATTGAGAAAAAAGACTACAATAAAGATCCATTACAACATGAAAATCCAAGTTAATCCATCATAAAATTACATATTCATACTTAAAAAAGGTCTCATGATGAACAAAGTACCCCTAAAACATCATAAAGATTACTCCTTTAAAAGATCGGGTTTTTTACCCCTTCACAGAATTCAAGCTAGAGAGGAACTTCAAGGAATTCCAAGCTAGGAAAAATTTATGAAGCGAGCACAATAAACCTCCAACAATCATTCAATCAAAATCATTACTTAAGAAATAGCATGATACATTTTTAAATAACTCATTGATCACATGATGCACAATCACTAGCCAATAACTTATGCTATCCCTATTTTCTTCATTTTCAACAAGATTTCAGAGAATTCTATCAGGGACTAAAATCCACAAAAATGGAAAGAGTTAACATATTTTAGGAAAATGAAGGAGCAATGAAATCTTAGTAAAATCGTGAAGCAACGAAATTCCACTAAGTCAACATAATTTCCATGTTTTAGGCACATTTTTGGGAAAATGATAAGGCGATGGAAAATTGGGGTATTCTCAAAGTAATGAAAATCTGCAAAATGTTCGAAAATCCAAAATCTTTGACTTTGTCAATAATTTTCCCATATTGATTAAATGATTGGGAAGTTGGGGATTCAATCTTGGATTCCATTTTTTTAAAGAAAAAAATGGAGTGTCTAAATTTCCAATTCATCTAATGTGTGATTCAACCAATGTGAGCAATGTTTCAAAAGGGAAACCCTAAGATACCACCATGAAAGCACAGTCTAGATGCCAACCCACCCTTCCATTTCTCTAATCCTCCTGGAATGTGTGATTCAACCAATGTGAGCAATGTTTCAAAAGGGAAACCCTAATATACCACCATGAAAGCACTATTCAGATGCCAACTCACCCTTCCATTCCGTTAATCCTCCTGCAACTTCCTGTTAATACCTTACTAAGACAAGGAAATTATCAGATTGGATGGTGAACAAAAGGTTTCAATTCACTAAGGACGTGATTATTGAAGGTTAGGGATTGCTAGGTCAAACCACAACTCGGTACATTGGAGCATGAAATCAAACTAAGAATCAAACATATCAGTGATTGACCACATTAAATCACAACCAAGCAGAAGGAAAGGAAATGTGAAGTATAGGGAAGGGAATCAAACCAAAATGGGTAACCCTAACTCTACTATCAAACCACATAAAAATCCTAACTCAAGGCATACATACACACCATGAAGCAATTCAAATTGGTCAGTTAAAAGAGATGGCTGCATGAACACACCATGAGTAATGAGAAATCAAAATAGCATTAGCTCGCAAGAAATACTAGAGTATAAGCAAACACAATTAGTCACCAAGAAAAATATGACCAACGCCAACAATCTCAATTTAAATGGAAGACTCAATAGTGGCAACTCGAAATCAAGTCTCTTCAAATCTTTCAACAAAGTAAATGACCCAATTTCGAGCATAAATCCAATTTAGACCCAATAAAAGCAAGTTGTAGGATTGTATAAGAAGCATAAATGCAATGAAAAGATAGCAGGCTTGGGGATCCAAAGGCATGAGGGAATTTTTGGGATCTGAAGACATGGTGGAATATCAAAAAAATCCAGGGAAGACAGAATTCCACGAAGTCCCAAAATTTTTGAAAGCAGTGCAAAACAAGCCTTTGTTAGGTTTCCAAGGCATTTGGGGAATTCTCCCCAGAGGGAATTTTCCCGAAAATAGAGAAAAACCCAAAATATGTCCCAAAACTCAATATTCTCAAAGTGTTTTTTTAGAAGGGAATTTGCATGAGTAAGATAATCATTTAGGCACATGCTAAGGAAATGAAATCCTCAAAACCAAAGGGGAAAAACACCATGAAGCAATTCAAATTCGTCAGCTAAAAGAGAAGGCGGCATGAACATTCCATGAGTAATGAGAAATCAAAATAGCAACAGGTGGCAAAAAATCCCAGAGTCTAAGCAAACGCAAGCAATCACCAAGAAAAATCTGACCAACACCAACAATCTCAATTCAAATGGAAGACTTAGCAGTGGCAACTCAAAATCAAGTCTCTTCAAATCTTTCAACAAAGTAAATGACCCAATTTTGATCATAAATCCAATTTAAACCTAATAAAAGCAACTTGTAGGATTGTACAAGAAGCATAAATGCAATGACATGATAGCAGGCTCGGGGATCTAAAGGCATGAGGGAATTTTGGGGATCTGAAGACATGGTGGAATATCAAAAAATCTAGGGAAGACAGAATTCCACGAAGTCCTAGAATTTCTGAAAGCAGTACAAAACAAGCCTTTGTCGGGTTTCCAAGGCATTTTTGGAATTCTACCCAAAGGGAATTTTCCCGAAAATAGAGAAAAACCTAAAATATGTCCCAAAACTCAATGTTCTCAAAGTATTTTTCAAAAGGGGCATTTGCATGAGTAAGATAATCATTTAGGCACATGCTAAGGCAACAAAATCCTCAAAACCATAGGGGAAAAACACTAGAAACAAAAGTGAAAGAGGGTCCCTTCTTTCAATGGGGTGTGTGTGTGTGTGAAAACTACACAACAAATTGTGACTCCTGCTAGGAAAATGCTCCAGAGCATTTCAATGAAAAACTAGAATCAAGAACCCAAAATTTCTAGTTTTAGTCCTTACATTAGGTCACCAATTTCACAGAGCTTCAAAACCCATAAGAAAAAAAACCTTTCCTATACCAAGGTCAAAGTGTGTGCATATGCATTGATTTCTCTTTCCTTAGTTGCAATAGGAACCAAATTTGGTCTGACTAAGCTATGTAAAGATTCTAACTCCCAAGGCATCCTGGATAGAGCCTCGCTTCCAACTAGACACCCATAGCCCCAATGAGGTTATCGCTATGGTCCTCCCAAGCATAGCTCTACTACCAGCTAGGCGTCCATAGCCCCAGTAGAGATACTTGAATACTCCTAATAAGTTGAATTCATTCTTTTTATTTTTAGTATTTTCTCTTTTTTTCTTTTGATCTTTCTTTTCTTTTAACTCTTATTTCAACCTATGAACAATGAAGTTCAAACTCAGGGCTGAGAACCATAGTGGCGCTGAAGCAAAAATAGGATTTTTCACCTAACCAGACCTCATAAGAACCATATGCGACCTTCGAATTTTAATGATTTGTGTATAAATATGAGACCCAATTACATTCCAAATTTATCCCAACCCATCACTCATCTACTCATAGCACTTAATACATATGACACCAAATAAAGGACTTTCACAAACTGACTCTGGAAGGGTGATTGAAGTTTGTAAAAGAAAATTTTAGAATAGTCCTAGATAATAAAATGATTGCCATGTAGATGCAACAAACCCCTAGAGAAAATAGGAGAACCCAAAGAAAGAGTGGAGCAAAATCAAACCCAAACTAACCAAAAGTAGCAAATAAACAAAGCAAAACAAAAAGGGAAACCTACTCTAACCGAAGCAAAACAAAAAAAACAGAGATGAAACCTACTCTAACTATGTACAAGAAAAGAGTTGTAGAAAACTTAGGATTGGAAGTAATGATTTAGGTACCGCCCATTGATAGGTAGTGGGATATCCTCTCCAGTGAGATTCTTTAGGTGAAAAGCATTATCTCCCAAAATGTCTGAAATCTGGTAAGGGCCAAGCCAAAGTTGATCAAGTTTTCTATGCTCCCCTTTTTGGTCATGTGCTTTATCCCAGTAGAGAACTAAGTCAGAGATTCTAAAGGAATTTACCTTGTCTCTTCTATCAAACCATCCTTTTACTACACCTTGATGTTTGGAAAAAAATTCTAGGGCTTCATCTCTTCTTTCTTCAAGGTGTAAGTTCTGCCAGGTGGGCTTTGCATTTATCCCCTTCATCATAATACTCATTAATGAACTACAAAGTGGGTACTTTCAACTAAATGGGAAAGATAGGTTCCATGCCATACACAAGGTGGTAAGGATAGGTCCTTAAGGAGGTCTTCTGTCTTGCATGGTCTACCTAGAGAGAAAATCTAAGTTGAGTGTGCCAATCCTTGGGATTCTTCTCTAATAACTTACGAATGACTATTAAGAGGTTCTTATTGGAAGAATTATCCAATCCATTTCCATGTGGGTAGTAATTGGATGCAAACTTAATGATAATTCCATGACCAAAGGCCTAGTTAGAAAATTTTAGAGATGCAAATGCAGGACCATTATCACAAACTAAAGCTAATGGACACCCAAAGCGATTAATGATGCTTGATTCTATGAAATTGATTACCACTTCAGAAGTACACTATTTGCAAGCAAGAGCCTTATTCCATCTTGTGAAATAGTCAGTAATAGTAAGAATATACCTGTGGCTTGTAGAAGAAGGTGGATTGATTGGACCTATGAAGTCGAACCCCCACTATGCAAACAGTTTTACCTCGATAATTGGTTGAAGTGGAAGAGCTGCTTGCTTCTCCCTGGATGCTATAGTCTGACACACATGACAAGTTCTAACATGGTTGTATGTGTTCTTGAACAATGTGGACCAATAATAACCAGCCCTCAAAATCTAATTTGTAGTGGAAGGGGCAGATCCATGGTGAGTTTCATATCTATCATGAAAATTTTCCATAACCATTTCAACTTCCCTTTTTCCTAAGCACCTCAAATAGATATCCTCATGATTTTTCTAATATAGAACAACTCCTTTCATCATAAAACTATCACTTTTCAAATGTAAAGCTCTCCTTTATGCTAAATTAAGATGTTCAGGACATTGTTGATTCAAAAGATAATAAATAATGTCATCATACCAATCTCCTAGAGACACATCTTGGAGGTGATAGTACTCAATTGTGAGGTGTGGACCCATTTATGCCATTGTCTTGGTTAGCCCTTGTCCTCTCACCAACTCCATGGGTTGAATCTCAATATCATACTCCTGCAACATAGTTACCCACTTAGCTCTGCGTTCTGGTTATGTGCAGGATCATCATGGAAAAAATAGGCCCTTAAGTGGAAAAAAAATTAGAAAAATTAGAGTTAGGAAACTTGGCGTAAAATTTTGAATAAGTTATCTATATTATTTCAAAAATATGTAAGAATAGAATTTGTAGAAAATTGAATGTAGTTTCTAAACTACTAGGTTTTTTTTAAATCTATTTGGTGAAAACTTGAAATTTCAATGTAGTAGTACTTAAATTTTAGAGAAAAAAAGAAGTAGGTGTCTATCCGACCACCCTAACCACAATAAAATGATAATATTTTTTAAAAATATTTTAGACATAAGTAAAGGACTCATTTCTGAATGTGATGCATATTTTTTTGTAATTTTTTTCCAAGTAAATAATTAATTATGAATTTTTTATTACAACTTTTAAAAAATATAAAAAAATCGCATGTCTAACCACCTTAACTTGGTCAAAAATCCATGAAATTATTTTTTTATTTTTTTAATCCTATATTATGTGAAGCATATAATGTGATGCATATTTTGGATTCAAAAAATGTGATACCGTTTGAAAGCTATAGATGATTTTCAATCAACCTATCAATTAGGACTTTAGTCATAATTCAAATAGAAAATGAATAATAATTACTTATTAAATTTAAAGTAAAACATAATTTATATTGGTGGAAAGCTGAGAATATCCTTTAAAAACCCTTTTCATTTCATCAAATTTGGGTAAAAAAAAGTCGTCAAGCACATACCCTACAAATACACATCATATCACCACTTTTTGGCCCATCATGATCCTAGACATACCCTTCTCCCAGTTCATTTTGCATCTGCAGTAGCTTGACTGTAGGATTAAGAACTATTGCAAAGACCTTGTTCCTAAAAATATAATTCTTGAATTTCTTCACAACTTTGACCAGGGCATAGGACTGCTTCTCCACACTTGAGTATCTTAGTTCTGCATCTTTCAGAGGTTCTCTCATAAATTCTATGGGGTTCTTATTCCCTTGATCATAATTTTGAGTCAACATGCCAACATAGGAGTGATAAAAAGAAAATGAGTATATGTAAAAAGGCTTGGCATAATAAGGACTTACCAAAACTGGGGCTTCAGCAATAACCCTCTTAATTTTTTCAAATTCTTCTTTTGCCTCTGCACTCCATTCAACTTTAGCTTCTTGCTTCAACATGGCATTTAATGGGTTGACTATCTCAGCAAATCCAGTGATAAACTTTATGACAAAATTAATTTTTCCAAAAAATGACTTCATTTCTTTCTTACTGGCAAGTGGTTCCATTTTAAGTATGCCCTCCACTCATTCAAGATCAATAGCAATTCATTTCTTTGAGATAACATGTCCCAGCAACTTTCCCTCAGTAACTCCAAAGATATATTTATTTGGATTAAGAGAGATTCCAAACTCTCTGCACCTCTGAAACACTTTGCACAAGTCTGCTATATGACTACCTCGCTTTTTGGAAAAGACTGTCAGATCATCTATATAAATGATTATGCACTTACCAATAATGTCCTTAAAAGCAATTCCAATGGCTCTCTAGAATGTAGCTCCAACATTGATTAGTCCAAAGGACATTCTCCTATAAGAAAAAATGCCCACTTTGTGGTGAAGGTAGTCTTATGCCTATCCTCATATTGTACCATAACTTGGTTATATGCAAAGTAGCCATCTAGAAAAGACATCATTTGGGATCCATTGATAGTCTGAAGCCCTTCATCCAGTGAAGGGACAAGATAGTTATCTTTTTATGATGCTCTGTTAAGGTTCCTAAAGTCAACACACAGTCTGATCTCTCCATTTTTCTTTCTCACTAGAACCAAATTTGCAACCCAGGTTGAATGTCTTATCAGAAATATAATATGATTTGACAATAATTTTTGTACCTCCCTTTGGATAACAAGCTCCAACAAGGCATTAATTTGTCTCTGCCTCTACCTGAAAGGTCTTGCTTCTAGCTTCAAGGAGATGGTGTGTGTAATAATTGAGGTCTCATATGTCTTCAAGTCTTCATAACTCTAGGATATCACATCCTGATATGTATGCAAACTGTCAATGATTCATTTTCTTTTTGCTGGAGTACACACCTTATCAATAAAAACATTCTTGATATCATCTTTAGTCCCCATGTTGTATGTTTCACATTTCCCATTGATGGACTCTTTCTTAGCACCTTGCTCTTGATTTCTAACCTTTTCCAAGTAAAAAATCCTCTCTAACTGGACCATTCCCCTCAGAATAGTATTAGTCTTCAAATTAATGACCCCTTCTAAGTCCATCTCTATTTCTTAGGGTTCAACTTCATCAATAATCTATGAAGTAAATACATTTGAACTTGTGATAAGATCCAAGATATGATTATCATCTTCAAATACCTGAAAGTTGGTCACATTGTTAGGTATTGAGGGAATTGGAGTTAGCTCCACAATAAAATTCTTCAATCTAGAGAGAGACAAAGGTTGTAAAGTACTAGATGCCTGAGATAGAGAGCTTGTAGTTTGGTTCTTATTGTGTGGTATCAATTAAATATTGAAGGCATCAAATCCTTCAATAAGGTCTTATACTCTATGCCTATAATTGGTTATCCTTCTGTGATGACATGAGTATTGCTTTCTAACTTGCAAAATCTTAACCTTTTTCCTTAGTGCCATGAGCAACCCATGAATCAAAGCCTCATATTCTGCTACATTTTTACTATAATGAAACTGAAGTCTATGAGTAGCAAAGAAAGTTTTACCTCTTGGACTTATAAAATCAAATCCTACTCCAACACCTTGCTTTGATTTAGATCCATCAAACCTTAAGGTCCAACAACCCGCACTCCAGATTTCTTTGTTGTATCCCTTGGATTATTGCTACTAGAAGGCTCTTTAGAAAGCATCACCTTCTTCCCTTTGGGATCCTGTTGAATATTTTGTATATTAATTATGACTATTGGAGTGAGGTTGATATAATTTTGCACCTATTCTACTACTGTTTGGAACAAGTAGCATTCTAATTCTAAGTGAGAGTCATTGTGAACTCTACACCAATTAGGCAAGAGTAACTCTCTAAAATTCATTCCTGTACCCAACTGAATTTGATCTTGAATGCACTTCCAGATGAATTCTTGAAAATTATCTAGCAAGCTGATCTGATTATATTTAGGGTCATCATCATTCATTGGTTCCACCAGTGCTCTAGTACTACTAGATTTCATTGTGAGGTAAATCGGTGTAGTATGTAGCATAATAATTTATTCTACATCAAACTCTTCAATAGGGGCTGCCAACACATAATTACCCATGCTTACTTCTGATATCAATATTTCATTTAAGGAATTCTAATATTTTGTGATCATAAACTTCATCCTAGGCTCTCTCTCAATCTTGATCTTGTTTGGTACTCCCTTCCAAGGAAGCCACATATGGGACTGATTGGTTGACACATATCCATTCAAAGCCTTAGTAAAGTCCCTTCCCAAAATTAGACAATAAGTGTCTGATATATCTGCCACCTGTATATTAATGACGTTAAATTCTAGGATCAAAGGAAATTTTCATAGGGATCATGTTCAATTCCCCTAAAACATTAACTTTAGTTCTATATAGTTGAGTGACTTTTTGTTGGGAGACAATAGGGGTAATGCATAAATCTCTATAGACAACAAAGGGCATCACATTGGTGGAAGCACTTGAATCTAGCAAGCAATTGTACAAGTTCTTTCCAAATATGCAAAAAGAAATTAGAAATGGAGGATTTTTTGTTCTACCATGGAACAAAATTTTGGGATTATCAACCTGAGCAACTTGACTTTTATCTTTTTCTTTCCCTTTATCTCTAGGTTGTGTGGGAACCTAACTTTGATCCTTTACTATTTGAGAACTAGATGCCTTATTGATACTATCATTAACTTATCTATCTTGTGATATTGAATTCATACTGTAAGCTCCTAAAAATGCATTTCTAATGGTTGGGACTCTCAATAATTCAAATGCAGAGAGGATTACCTTTAGTCTCTTGAGTTCTTTTGCAACATATGTGGCCAACTGCTCTGTATTCATGTCTGTGGGAGCTTCTTTGGGACATTCCACCACCTTGTGTTTCCTTTCTTTTGTATCCTTTCCTTTTGATGGATATACTTGTCCTTGATCTTTAGATAAGTACTGCCTAGGAACATGAGGATATGGTGGGTTATTGATAGCCTTGGGATCTGGAGGTATGGTGAAGTTTTTTAGAGGAATGGAGGTGGTGAACGGACCTCTAGCTTATGGACACCTATTTGGCAGATCTCTCAAGTCATATTTCTTAATAGGGCACTAGAATGTTTGTACCTCTTTGACATAAGTTTATTCCTCATCCACGGGGACATCATTATTCCCAGGATTTTCATCAAACAACTATGTAATCTCATCTCCATTACACACCTAATTTTCTTCATCCTCAAACTGGCTTGATTCTTCTTCAGGTCCATTCTCCTCATTTTATGGGAAAGGAGCATGATTTAACACTAGCGCAGATGAATTATAAGGAGTAGATGGTACCAACTCTTGATTATTTGCATTATTCTCCACCTCATACTAGAAGATAGAGGCAGCTATTTGAAACTCAGGGTAGTCTAACTTAGAATTTTGGCCTATCTTATGGAGCCTACACAATCCTGATAAAGTAACTTCAGCCAGATATACATCATTTGGAGGCTTCTCTTGACTAGCAGGCTGATCCAACGAGGTGGGGACACCTCCATTATTAAGCATTGTATTCTAGGTCCTGCTCTATTTGGGTGGTTGTCTTCTTTCAAATCATTGTCCACCAACTTGCCCCCTATCAAAGTTTTGGCCAAAGGGTTGTTCTCTTTCATAATTTTTTCCTATGTCATAACTTTGTCCCCTTTCAAAATGTTGGCCTTGCTAAGGCTCCCAACTTTCTCTATTATGGTTGGACTGCATACTTCTTTGAGCAGCCTAGAGTTGAGTGTTTTGGTTTCTCAAATAAGTGACCTCTATGTTCAGCTTCTTCACTTGTTTAGTCAGTTCATCCAAATTTTCCTTGTCAGGATTATTATATGGATTTTGGTTCACACTATTTTGAGGATATCCTGTTGCAACACTAGAACTTAGTGACTGGTTCAAAACCTCATAATTTTGTAAATATGTAGGGAAACCAGTTTGAGGTTGTGGATGGAGGGGTTGATTAACACCTTGCAGAGGATAGATGGCCATAGGTGGGGTGCTATTTAGAGGGTGTCCTGGATGAGGGACCAAAGGAAACTGAGGCATTGAATTCATGATAGGGGTATGATTGATAAAGGCTCAATTGATGGCTTGGACTTGCCTTGGATAAGTAGTAGGTCCTAATGATGATAAAGGGCTAGATAATTGTTGCCTAAATTAGTACTAACCTTGATAGCCTTAGTGTATGCATCAAGCAGAGTAGCTAGAGGATTGGGCCTCCAGTTCATAAAGGTGGTTGTAAGGCTATCCAAAGCTTCATAATAAACCTCCAGGGTAGTAGCATCATCAATAGCATAAGGGGCCTACAATCAGGTATATGCATGATGCAACCTATTGTTAAAGGACCCTATAGGCTCATTGACCTCTCTCTTGACCTTGGTAAAATGAAGGTAAAGTTCATTAGCACTAATATGAGTTTTGAAATTTTGCAAAAGTACAGTTTCGAGTTCAGTCTAGTTATGAATAGATCCAGAAGGAAAATGGTTGTACCAGTAGAATGTATCTCCCCCTAGGGAATAAGGAAAGATCCTGCATACTACATCTGCATGGCTGATTCCCCTATCTCTGAGACAACTTCAGAAAATCCTGACATATCCTTCTGCTGTCTTATTAGGATCATTAATATGGAACTTTGAACAGAAGTTTCTAGGGTTCTTTGGCATGACATTGTAATTATTGAAGGTCAAGGGAGACAAATTGTTAGCAAGGAAAGCCATTGGTGGGGGCAGAGGTGGTAAAGGTTGATTTATGGCTTGTTGAATGGGAATGGCTTCATAATCAGATGAAGATGGACTTGATGAAGATGAGGATGATGGAGATGATGGAAGTGGCTAGGTGGATGATGATTCTCCTCTTCTCCTGGTCCTTCTTGACCTAGTAGGAGCTTGTAACTCTTGAAATTCCTCTTCTCCTAAAGTAGATCTTGTTCTTCTGAATCTCTGAGGAGAAATGGTAGACAAAAATTGATCAAGCTTGCTTATTCAAGCCCTCCTAGCATCAATATGGTGATGTTGTTTTCTGCATAGCAACAACTTAGACAAAATATGGAAATCCTATCTCTCTTGAAAGGTAAATCTCTATCAGCATGCCTCAAGAAATAACCCCAAGGGACCTCTAATGCTAGGTCTTGACAATGCAAAAGCAACTTAGTGATAAATGTAAAAAATGTCGGTAATCACAAAAGGACCTTACAAAACAAATGTTGAATCTTAAAATTATCATATTTTGCAATATGATGATACTTGAAATTCTAAAGCTAACTCAAGTGATAAAATAAAAAAGCAAAAAATTAGGGTTTCAAATAGATTTCTAAAATTAGGACTACTTCTAAGACTAACAATCCAAATGATTCAATACTTGAAATGGACCAATCCCTTCAAAATTAATTCCTTCTTAACCCAGATTCAATCTGCAATATTAAAAAAAATAGTGCAATCTTCTACAACATTAAAGATTATTAGATCATGAACATTCATTTAAACAACCTAGTTTGCAATTGAAATAGACAAACATTCACAATTGAACTAAGCACATGAATATTAAGTCTAGGCTAACTTTGCAAACCAACTCACAATCAGCCAGCTACAAAAAGTATGGACTAGGGATTTCTACAAACACTTCAAGCATCAAACCATAATCACCATTGAATCATCTAACCTTAAATCTAACATATATCAAATAACTTTGAGAAATTTAAAAAGATAGAACAACAAAAACCATGCAAGATAAACCAAGAAAATAAAGATCACCAAGGCACAATGTCTTTGCTTGTATTGAATCATCCAAGGGTAGCAACAATTCCAATGTTCTGTGATACAACACTTGCTTCAAAAGAAAAACTAAATCCTAGCTCTAGCTCTTGCTATACTTCTTAATTCACTCTAACCTCTCAACTATCTAGCCCTTACAAATGAGGAAAAATTCCATACTTATAGAAATCCTCGGATATGTCAACCCAACCAGGGTTACAATAAAAAAATAGCCACAACAAGTCAGCCCAAGAAGTTCTAGAACAAAGATAAAATAGCATTAAATGCTTGGAACTCATCCAGGTTAGCCTGGGTTCTCCAATGTAGCTCAGTCCAATGCATATAGAAAATAGGAAGAGTTAATGGGAAGCACAAATTATGATGCAATCATTCATTACCTAGCCCCTTATCCTTATCTTGATCTAACTTTCCTTGCACCTCAAGAAAAATCCTCTCTAGGTCAGCCAAAGGTGGAGTGAATAATACTTTGAATTTCCTCTCCATAGATTTAATTTCCTCCCTTGATTGCTTGATGACCTTATCCCATTCCACCTTGAGACCTTGATATTTCTCCATGACAGTAACATAGGTGGATGCATCATCCAAATGGTGACATGTGATTGGACCATCATCAACAAGAGCATAAACTTCATGCCACCATTTCCTTAATTGCTCCACAATCAAACTGTTTGGTGCACAATTCTTCCTCCCAGTCATTATCTCAAAGAATAAGATACATCCATTATAAATATCATTCAATGTATTTCCTACTTGCTGACCTTGCTTATGAATTTTCTTCAGAACCCTCTACTTTATTTTCAGGGCCTCATACCATTCCCAAGGTTTGGAAACCCTTGAAGAAGGAAAAATTCCATTGCTTATAAGGGTATGTGTAGGATCATCATGGAAAAAATAGGTCCTTAAGTGGCAAAAAAATTAGAAAAATCAAAGTTAGGCAACTTGACGTAAAATGTTGAATAGGTTATCTATATTATTTCAAAAATATGTAAGAATAGAATCTGTAGAAAATTGAATGTAGTTTCTAAACTACTAGGTTTTTAAAAAATAAAAAATCTATTTGGTGAAAATTTGAAATTTCAATGCAGTAGTAGTTAAATTTCAGGGAAAAAATAAGAAGTAGGTGGTCTAACCAACCTAACCACAATAAATGATATTGTTTTAATTTTATTTTAGATATAAGTAGAGGACTCATGTCTTGATGTGATGTATATTTTTTGTAATTTTTTCCAAGTAAACAATTAATTATGAATTTTTTATTACAACTTTTAAAAAATATAAAAAACTCATATGTCGACCACATTAACTTGGTCAAAAGTTCACGAAATTCATTTTTTCTTTTTTTTTAATCCTATAATATGTGAAGCATATAATGTGACACATTTTTTGGATTCAAAAAATGTGATACCATTTGAAAGCTATAGATTTTTTTCAATTAATCTATCAATTAGGACTTTAGTCGTAATTTGAATAGACAATGAATAATAATTACTTATTAAATTCAAATTAAAGAATAATTTATATTGGTGGAAAGCTGAGAATTTCCTTTAAAAGCCTTTTTTGTTTCATCAATTTTGGGAAAAAAAAATCCATCAGCCACATACGCATCATATTGCCACTTTTTGGCCCATCATGATCCTGCACATACCCATAAATTTATCCTCAGTATAATCCATGTTGACTCTTGCTTTATCCAGGACGAGATCAAAATTTGTCTTATCCTGTCCGAACATAATCTAGAGCCACTTGAATGACCTATGTTCATCTCCACAAGTTGACACAATCTCTTTTATCATGTTTTCTCCTCTAATCATCACTCCTGGCAACCATTCATGGGTAGCCTATGTGGAATCCTTCATCTTCTCAAGTTCACTGAACGCATCCTTAGGCAACAATCCTTCAGGGGAAACTCCTTCACTTCCCATAGTTTGTAGAGGCTTCATCATATGTTCCACATATCTATATACATCATTCAAATATTTTTGCAACCTTTCTTTCTCCTCTGTCTCTTTGTCTCACCTCCTAAGGATAACCTGAGAGGACTTCTGGAACTCTTCTTTCTCCTGATCTTTACTTGTAGGCCTTAAGTTTATTGTTTGAATGTTGTAATCCTAAGGATCTATCTCACATTTTCTTTTGTCAACTGCGGGAACAACAACATGGATTATCCTGTTATCTTCCTCATCCCTAGTAATTTTGGAAATCACCTTAGCTTTCTTCTTTATTTTTCTCTTTCCAATATTTGCTAATAGTTTATCCTAGTTAGGAGGAGTATCATCCACAACTATCTACCTGCCTTTCAACCTTTCATTGAGCCAACTAGGAGTAGTGTCACTTGACTGTTGTTCACCCTATTTTTCTTGTTCTAATTGACCTACAGAGGGCTCAACATCTACATCATGCACATCCACATTATGCACTGAGGGGACCTCTTCAGTCTTATCCTTTCCTTTATCTTCCTCCCTATTACCTTTTGGATTTTGACTTTTCTCATGATCCATTGTTTTTTTCACTACTTGAATTGGGGAGGGAGTCTTTTATGTACCTTTTATTCTTCTGTAGGTTTCTCTTCTTCATCAACAATTGGTGAGTTCTCATAGGATACCAAGGAAGTTTCCAAAATATTTCCAATCTCTACTTTTGCACTATGAAGATCACCTTCCTTGAATTCCTCTATATCCTCTCCTTGATGTACATCATCACCAACAACCTCTGTCATGTCCTTTTCTTAATCATGTAGCTCCTGGGTTGAAGGAATGGTAGAAGCATCCTCTTGTTGTGGCATAATAGAGGAAATTGTAGGAGCACTCTCTTTTACCAGACTTTCCTTTAGAGGAGTCCTAGCCTTCCTGGTATAAACCTGTGTATTTTCTCGAAAGCTCTCCACATATACCACCTGTGGTCCTATGTCCTCAATTTTTCTTTTGGGTTGTCCACCTTTTTTCTTTGAAGTCCTTGCAACTCTTCTCCTTTTTGGAATAGGAAGACTATCCTTTTCCATTTCTTCTTCATGCTCCTCCTAAGAAAATGTCTTCTCCTTAGAGGAATTTTTCCTTCTCTTAGCACTAGGTTTCCTCTTCTTTTTCTTGTCAGCCTCTGCTTGAGCACCCTTGATCTTGATCTTGAAGGGATAACCTACCTTCTCTTTGCCTTTTGGATCCTAGTCATCCTCTTCAAAGATAGATTGGGACTCCATATCTCCCATCAAATCATATGTATATTTCTACCCTTCATTGTCTAGCTCCCATATCTTATGTTTGAGCCATAACATGGTATACTTGATAATAGGAGCATTGATTTGCTCAAATTCAGTTTTCTCTTCCTCTAACCAATTAATCTCACTTATGGGCTTATCCTTGATTGACTCATAATCATGGTCCTAGATTACTTCCCCATCATCATCAAGTTGGTTAGGGATGAACTTGATGCTATACAACCTGATTAAACTATCTAGAAGCCTAGAGAATTTCTTCCTTCAGACCTCAAACTCATCTTTGCAATTCGCCCAGTAGTCTTCAATGTCATACTTTTGTCTAAAGTCCCTACTAGCTTTCTTTTGGGCCTCTCTTGTCCTATCAAATCTAGGCCTCTTGGAGTGGAATGCAAGACCTAGAGTGCTCATTTCTTCCTCGGAGGAGTGTAATGTAATCATAGAAGGACAAGCCTCATGGACTCCTATCATCAATGGGAAGTCAACTCCCAAGCCAATTTTATGCATATCCTTCTTTACAATATCATCAAAGGAAGAAACTTGCTTGGTTACCTCCAAAAGTATGATGTGATCTGTCGGGTATCTTGGAAACTTGTGAGGATCCCTTTGGAAACCATCAATTCTAATGTAGGAAAAGGTAGAAAACTAAATAAACCATGGCCCATACTTCTGTATTAATTCCTTGGCTGCATAAAAAGTCCTCACATGTTCAACACCTTGCAACATTCTTGTGATATACATGGTGAATGCATCATTCACCCTCCTATAATTTGAGCTATCCAAATGCAACTAAGGATAAACCTCATATATAACTATTGGAAGTGAAATTACTCTAAGGGGGGGGGGGGTTTGAATCAAAGTAATAAAATTTAAAACTTTTTATGACATGAAATGCATATTTAAAATATTTTGGATCTTGAACAAAATGTGACTTTATATATGCAAATTCAAAACTAAACATTGAATGATTAGAAAAATGAATTAAACAATTACAACATAAATAGCCAACAATTCATGTCAAAGCATGGTGTCTATTATTCATCTAATTCTAGATGAACAACTTTTTGATGCTTTCTTTTGCAAGGATACCAAAGTTTCTGATGACAAAATTTAAGATTCAAACTTTTCACATTAACAACTAAACCTTGAACTTTTAAGCAAATTTGAAAAATGATAAAGTATTAGAGCATTGCAAGAAATGACTCAACATAAATGATTGAAAGAAAGATTATGCAAGATAGACACAAACCACACAAAAGAGAGACAAAAATTTCTGAGTGGAAAACCCTCTTGGGGTAGAAAAACCACTCCACAATTCCTTACAGGCTTAATTCAAAACTTATTACAATGTTTTTCAGAACACCAACTCAGTAAAAATGTGGAGCACCAACTCCAATAACAATGTGGATCACCAACAACAAAAACAAATTGAAGCACCCACTTCAAGTTAGAAACACCAACTTCTTTTTAAAAAAATCCTCATGATAATTCAACCTATTAGGACCTTATAACTGCATTAATTATCTAAAGTTACAAAATCACAATAGGATAAAAAATAAATTTTCAATAATTCCCAACTCAAAGTAATCTTTGTAATACAATCAGAGACATATACAATATAAGCCCTCTTTTCTCCCTTTTTAAATACAAATGAAATCACTGTAATAAACCCTCTTTTCACCTCTTTTCGAATACAAAATATATCACAGTAATAAACCCTCATCCATTTTTCAACAATACTCTATTTGGTTTTATATCTCCTCTTCTCTTCTCTTCTCGAGTCATGGATTTGAGCCATATATTTATACAATGAACATAAAACAATTATCTTTCTCAAAAACCCGTATCCACAATAACTAGGGTTTTGATAAACTGATTAAATAACCACAAAAATATCGATGAATGCCACTAAAATAATGAAACCCTTGAGTATAAACTCAGGTTAATGAAAACTAAAATTAATCTTGAACAAATTTCATATCTTCAACAAAATCTTAATCCATAAATCAGTTATGTTTAAAGCTAGCACGAGATTTTCCAAACCAAAAAACAAATACTTGTCATTGTGACCAAAATATTACCAATTGACTATGTAAAACCTTCATAACTATCTCACTAAAGCTCATCCATCTTTCAGCTTGAAAACCAACTGAAAAATGTAGTTTCATATTCTCTATGGCAGCATTGTGATACCTCTTCAGATAAAAAACAAAAATAATTCCTTTCTCGTAACTCCTTTCGAAGCAAACACTATTGAATTCCTTTTCACTTTTTGATAATATTTGAAATCCAAAAGGATTGTAATAAACTAAAAATAATCACTTGAAGTTGTAAAACATGATGAATAAAACATAATGATGGTTGTTGATAGAACTTGACAACAAATGTTACTACTATGAATATGCAAAGTCAACTACCTTCTAAGTGTAATGTAATGTGGCCAATACAAATAATAACATGGTAAGCCCGATGGTGTAATATATGCTTGGTGAAAACAATGATAAGCCTGATAAATGAAGCATATTCGGTGTAATATGGCTAACACATATGAGTGATACGAAATATAATATGCTATGGTCAACAAGCAAGGATGTGATCACCAATAGAATGATGGTTAATAGCAATTTAATGGATTTCACTTGAAACATTAACATTATAACCATTGCAATATAGTATGACTGGACCGAACAAACAATCAATGCCTTTCCATTATATGCCTCAAAACATGAAAACATATAAGCCCAATACAAAAGTTTTATAATGAAAAATGTATTTCTCATTTTCTAGATGGGAAACCAAAACCATGGGATGCATATCCCCAATGAAGCCCAATACCATAAACATTATCATATACCTTAAGACAAAGTCATAATGGCTTAAGCTGTCCCACAAAGAAACCTGATTACCACATGTGCTTTAGCACATTGTAAATGCTGACCATGCAACCAAAAGATTATGCATTTAAAAAGCCTAAAACCATGTTGTTTTACAAGGTCATTTCCATGTAAAGTGTTTAGTGAAATGGTGATGCAATATCATATGCAAAATGTGGAGGATCTCAACCAAATAAACATATAGCCCTATTTGCAAGAAATCAACTAAGGCTTATAATATAAGTCACACTAAATGACCATACAAGATGTTTATGAACATTTCAATATGGAATCATTGAAGTCACCTTATAATGCCTATGTAGAAACCATTGATATAATGATATTTCCAAGTCAAAAATACCATGAGATATGTAATAGAAATATGCATAATCAACCTGAACCTGCAAATGTATACCATGCCAAAGTATATGCCAAAGTATGTATGAAAATGTGATCAATGTTTGCTAATAAGTAAAACCCCTGTCCAGGTGTTACACACAATTCTAAATGATCAGTACAATTATATAAACTAAATCAATTGCACTTCCCAAAACAACTAAATGCCATAAAACTGAATATGTAGCAATCATGTGTAAACTGAATAATGATGCTAATGATAATGAATCAAATGAAAACTATGAGAACGCAATATCAAATATGTGAGAATCAAATGATGCCAACTAGAATTCCAATAACAACCAAACCATTTTGAAATTTTTTGACATCAAGGAAAAATACCACAAAGAGAAAGTAAAAAAACTCCCGCTTTGTCCTTGATGGCAAAAACTGAGCCATCTGGACATAACTGAATCAATAATTAATCCCCCTTTTTTGTCACAAGTACAAAGAAAGACATATGTCATATGTCATGAAATAAAACAACCAATCAAAACTCTCTACAAAAACAATGTTCACCAAGTAACTTTTCTACCCCTAAACCATAGCACTGAAATGTCACTGAGCCATGCACATAACCTGATATGTTTTGCTCCTTTGAAAGACACAAGAGATAAACATACATACCATCAAGCAAGGAAATCAAAATTCATCACACTATCTTCCTCTACCACTAACCATCACACAAGGTATTCTTCAGACTTACAGATGTATACAAGCCAATTGAAATAGATCTTGTCTTCTATCAAGATGATCAGCCCTATCAAGACTCTCTGAAAAAAACTTTTGGCATCAATCAACACATAACAAATACATCTGACTCATTATTAACCTGTTGTGCTATAAAGTTTTTTTTGGACTTTAAAGCTTTCACTACCCTTAATATTGACATCATATCAAAACATTTCTACTCATTATCTCTCAGATTTAGAATGCAAGAAAAAAAAAAACATTATATGATTGTAATTCATTGAACACCAAATAGCTTACTCCATACTAAAATAGCACCAAGCACATAAGCAAACAAAACATCCTAACCAGTTGAATTTGCTTCACTTTTCCAAGAATGTGAATAGACATTGTTCATTGTAACATAAAAGCAAGCTTGAAAGCATGTTTGACATCATAATGTGGTCATGGTCCAAACATATTGTCCAACACAACCAATTCCACTACCAATTTGGCAACCAAGATAATACAATGAAAAAATTATTGAAGCAATGCCAACAAATCCAAGCTACAACACAAATATAAGCATGGAAAGCCACTTCACAACAGACATTAAAGCCTTATGATAACTGGTATAGATCATGTACCGAGTACCAATGCCAAGACAAAACCATATCATTATGTACCTGTTACCTATTCATAAACCTAAAATTCCAAGGTCAAGAATATAACACAAATGCCACTTTCAATGTCCGGATCAAAGGATTTAAGAAGTAGTCATATCATACTGTTATATGATTCCTCAATCAAATATCACTATATTATGAAAATTGAAATCAAGATCAAATAAAATCCTTATCACTGCCAAAATTATTTTAACAGGAATGATTTTCCCGAAGTGCTCCGTATTCACCACTTAGAACTTTATAAGCAATAAGTCATTAACAAAAAAGAGAAAGTATCAATTCCAGTCAAATTTTGACAATTTCGACCAGCACCAAGTAATTAAGAAACACTTTGCAATGATCAAAAAGGAAAAGAACTTGATATCAACACAGTTCTTAGTGCCCCAAGATGCAAGTAGCCAAAATAATGCTTACTTGTGTCAAGTCCTACAAATTTCAGACAACATTTGGACTTCATAGTTATATCATTAGCAAACTGTTCTTTACCACTGTATGGAAGAATAATAAATTAAATCCCTTTTCAAGTCTATAAGAGAATTTTATCACTAGAAAAGTAATGAAAAGTGTAAATTCCATGATCAGAAAGCATCAGAGTATCATTGTCACCATGCACTGTCCAAGATATTAGGTTCCAAACAAGTAGATATTATTTTTATACCAATACTATCAAAATTTAAGACTTCTTATGTTGTCATAACTCATTCGGGGAAAAAAAAAATGTCACCATACTAAACTCCCCTTGAGTCTTTGCTTATTCTCAGGACTTGGATGAAATCACATGTACAAGGAATGCATAGTGCACTTTCATGGTTTCATTTTTATTACTAGATTGATTATGCTTTCTTCTCCAAAACATACATGATCCTTTCTCTTTCTTGTCATCTTGATTTTTCTTTCTTCTCCACACTTGTATAGGCTTTGTCATCTCCTTACTCAAGGTTTTCTTTTCCTTTTGTTTGAATATGTAGTTTCTAGAAGGCTTTATCATACTTTTCTTACACCATTGTGCTTTATGTCTGAACCCATTACATCTATAACATATAATAGTGTTTACTAGACAAAAGAGAGGATAATTTCTTTTATACATATTGTATGAGCCTTCATTACCATTCTTATCATACCACCAATAGTTAGTTGCTACATGAACAGATTTGTGACAAATATAACATATAGTGCAACTATTCGAACTATAATTGTTTCTGACATATCTTTCACAATATCTAGCCCTATGTCCATAAACATGACATGAATAGCAGTAACCATGGAATTGGGAATAATTATACCTTGTTGATTGACATTTCCCGGTAGATGACAAACCTGTGAATCTATTAACAACTTTTCTTTCTATTTCTGGAGTATAATTGTTCAAGTCTATTTTCTTCTTAGGAGTCTACCTAACATTGAAACTCTATCCACCTTTTCTTGCAAAGACTATTTCATGTTGAGACTCATCTTGAACTCTTGAACTTTTTCCTTTTTCATAACCTACTTCTGTAGAATCTTTAGAATGCTTTTATCTGCCAATCATCTCATACAATCAATTAGCACTATGATCAAATTTCTGATTTTTATCTAATTAAAGTTTGACACTTTGAAGCTCTTTCCTTAATGCAACTAGTTCTCCTTCAAGTTTTAGACATTCAATCTTTTTAACCTATAAATCAGACCTTACTACATCTGGTATCCTTTTAAATTCTTCAATCTCAATTTTTTGAATAATAATCATATCATCTTTAAGAGTTAGTTCTTTTAGCAAGGAATCATTATCTGAACATTTCTTTAAAGAAGCAATATCATTTTCTAGTTTAATACACAACATATCCTTGTATTTTAACTTGGCTTCCAATCCTTCTTCAGTCTTTTTCTTATCAGCCATTGGAACTTTCAAAAATTCAATAATATTTTTATCATCATTATGATCCTGTATTAATGTTTTATTAACATTGACACTTTCTTGTATGCGCACATTAAGATCCTGATTTTCTTTCCTAAGCCTCTTAAATTCATATAAGGAAGAAATCACTTCTTCCTCCAAATCAACCTCAAATTCATCACCTTCATATTATTTTTCAGTTACTAAGTGAATATCTTCTTGTCCAATTATAGGTTCACATTTAGTTTTAACTAGCAGGGGTATTACTTGAGACAAAACTTCACTAGACTTTACACTAGTGTTTTTCTTCTAACTTCTATTTCTTTTGCACTTACCCATAGTACTCCATTTATCAAGAACTTGGTTGAACTCAATCTGGTTAGGTTCATGCAAGCATCTTTTTACACCAACATTAATCAAAATCAGATATGTTTTCAAAAAACATATAGACTGTACAAACAGATAGAAATACCTTCTTGAACTTGTGACATATTGGACAAACTTCCAAGACCAGAATCAATTGTAGGTATGAAACTTAATGCAAGAACCTACACTATGATACCACTTGTTTGAAGTGGAATTACTCTAGGAGGGGGGTCAATCAGAGTAATATAATTTAAAAAAATTGTGACAAGAAATGCAGATTTAAACTCTTTTGGATCTTGAAAAAATGTGACTTTATATATGCAAAGTAAAATATGAACTTTGAATGATTGGAATAATTACTTAATCAAATACAACATAAATGCCTAACAATTCATGTTAAAGCATGGTGTATATTGTTCATATAATTTTGGATGAACAAATTTTTGATGCTTTCTTTTGCAAGGATACCAAACTTTATGATGAAATAATTTAACATTCAAACTTTTCAAATTAACAACTAAACCTTGAACTTTTAAGAAAATTTGAACAATGATAAAGTATCAGAGCATTTCAAGAACCAAATCAACATAAATGATTGAAAGAAATATTATGCAAGATAGACACAAACCACACAAAAGAGAGACACAAAATTTTTTTGAGTGGAAAACCCTCTTGGGGTAGAAAAACTAGTCTAAAATGCCTTATAAGCTTAATTCAAAACTTATTACAATGTTTTTTAGAGCACCAACTTGGTAACAATGTGGAGCATCAACTCCAATAACAATGTGGAGCACCAACAACAAAAACAAACTGAAGCACCCACTTCAAGTTAGAAACACCAACTTCTTTTTAAACAAAATCTCATGATAATTCAACCTATTAGGACATTATAACTGCATTAATTATCTAAAGTTACAAAGTCACAATAGGATAAAAAATGACTTTTCAATAATTCCCAACTCAAAGTAATCTATGTAATACAATCAGAGAAATATACAATATAAGCCCTCTTTTCTCCCTTTTTAAATACAAATGAAATCACTGTAATAAACCCTCTTTTCACCTCTTTTAAAATGCAAAATATATCACAATAATAAACCCTCATCCATTTTTCAACAATATTCTATGTGGTTTTATATCTCCTCTTCTCTTCTCTTCTCGAGTCATGGCTTTGAGCCATATATTTATACAATGAACATAAAGCAGTTATCTTTCTCAAAAACCCGTATCCACAATAACCAGGGTTTTAATAAACTGATTAAATAACCACAAAAATATCGATGAATTCCACTAAAATAATGAAACCCTTGAGTATAAAATTGGGTTAATGAAAACTGAAATTAAGCTGTAACAAATTTCTAATCTTCAACAAAATCTTCATCCTAAATTGGTTATGTTTAAATCCAACACAATATTTTCCAAACCAAAAAACAAATACCTATCATGGCAGCCAAAATATTACCAACTCTCTATGTAAAACCTTCATAACGGTCTCACTAAAGCTCATCCATCTTTCAGCTTGAAAACCAGTTGCAAACTGTAGCTTCATATTCTCTACGGTGGCTCTGTGATACCTCTTCAGATCAAAAACAAACATAATGACTTTTCCCTAACTCCTTTCAAAACAAATAATACTGAATTCCTTTTCATTTTTTGATAATGTTTGAAATCTAAAAGGATTCAAATTAAATAACAATAATCACTTGAAGTTTGACAGCATGATGAACAAAACATAATAATGTTTGTGGATAGAACTTGACAACAAATGTTACTGTCGTGACAATGCAAAGTCAACTTTCTTGTAAGTGTAATATGATGTGGCTGATACAAATAATAACATGGTAAGCCCAATGGTGTAATATATGCTCAATGAAAACAATGATAAGCTTGATAAATGAAGCATACTTGGTGTAATATGGCTAACACATATGAGTCATATGAAATATAATATGTTGTGGTCAACAAGTAAGGATCTCATCACTAATAAAATGATAGCCAATATCCATGTAATGGCTTTCACTTGAAACATTAACATTATAACCATTGCAATA
This sequence comes from Sequoia sempervirens, assembly GCA_007258455.2. Taxonomy (NCBI): domain Eukaryota; kingdom Viridiplantae; phylum Streptophyta; class Pinopsida; order Cupressales; family Cupressaceae; genus Sequoia; species Sequoia sempervirens. Next base: position 248,677,674 of record VDFB02047230.1, on the reverse strand, counting down.
TAGTATGCCAAGCTTGAACAAAAAATCAATGCCTTTCCATTGTATGCCTTTCCTATGCTCTCTAGCATCCTGATGATGGATCACTGAGTGTGATCTGAAACGTTGATGAAAAAAGCTCTAACACAATCAAAAATCTAGAAATTAGCAATCTTCAGCACTATGGATTGTGGAAATCTAATAGCATTAATATAAGCCCAATACCAAAGTTTTATAATGAGAAATGTATTTATCATTTTCTAGATGGGAAACCAAAAAACATAGGATGCATATCCCCAATAAAGCTTGATACCATATTCATTATCATATACCTTAAGACAAAGTCATAATGACTTAAGTTGTCCAACAAAGAAACCCAATTACCACATGTGCTTTAGCACATTGTAAATGTTGACCATGCAACCAAAAAATTATGCATATAAAAAGCCTGAAACCATGTTGTTTTACAAGGTCATTTCCATGTAAAGTGTTTAGTCAAATGATGATGCAATATCATATGCAAAATGTGGAGGATCTTGACCAAATAAACATATAGCCCGATTTGCAAGAAATCAACTTAGGCTTATAATATAAGTCACACGAAATGATCATACAAGATGTTTATGAACATTTGAATATTGAATCATCAAATTCAACTTATAATTCCCATGTAGAAACCATTGACATAATGATATTGCCAAGTCAAAAATGCAATGAGATATGTAATAGAAATATGCATAATCAACCTGAACTTGCAAATGTATACCTTGCCAAAGTATATGCTAGAGTATGTATGCAAATGTGATCAATGCTTGCAAATAAGTAAAACCCTTATCCAAATGTTGCACACAAGTTTGAATGATCAATACAATTATATAAACTGAATCAACTACACTACCTAAAACAACTGAATGCCATATAACTGAATATGTAGCAACCATGTGCAAACTGAATAATGATGCCAATGACAATGAAGCAAATGAAAACTATGAGAAAACAATTTAAAATCTGAGAGAATCAAATGATGCCAACTGGAATGCCAATAACAACCAAACCATTTTGACATGTTTTGACATCAAGGAAAAATTTCCACAAAGAGAAAGTCAACAAACTCCCCCTTTGTTCTTGATGGAAAAAACTGAGCCATCTGAACATAATTGAATCAGTAATTTCTCCCCCTTTTTTATCATAAGGACAAAGAAAGACACTTGTAATATGTAATGAAATAAAAAAACCAATCAAAACCCTCTATAGAAACAATGTTCACTAAGTAACCTTGCTCCCCCTAAACCATTTCACTGAAATGTCACTGAGCCATGCACATAACCTGATATGTTTTTCTCCTTTGAAAGCCACAAGATATAAACATACATACCATAAAGCAAGAAAATAAAAATTCATAACACTATCTTCCTCTACCACTGACCATCACACAATGTCTTCTTCAGAGTCAAAGATGTATACAAGCGAATTGAAATAGATCTTATGTTCTGTCAAGATGATCAACCCTATCAAGACTCTCTGAAAATAACTTTTGGCATCAATCAACACATTACAAATACATCTGACTCATTATTAACCTACTGTGCTATAAAGTTTGTTCTAGCCTTTAAAGCTTTCACTTCCCCTAATATTGACATCATATCAAAACATTTCTACTCATTTTTACTTAGATTTAGAATGAAAGAAAAATAATAACATTATATGATGGTAATTCATTGATCACCAAACAACTTACTCCATACTGAAATAGCACCGAGCACATAAGAAAATAAAACTTCCTAACCAATTGAATTCACTTCACTTGTCCAAGAATGTGAATAGGAATTTTTCATTGTAACATAAAAGCAAGCTTAAAATCATGTTTGACATCATACTGTGGTCATGGTCCAAACATAATTTCCAACACAACCAAGTCCACTACCAATTTGGCAGCCAAGATAATACAATGAAACAATTATTGAAGCAATGCCAACAAATCCAAGCTACAACACAAATATAAGCATGCAAAGCATTTTCAAAATAGAGATTAAAGCCTTATGATAGATGGTATACATCATATACTGAGTACCAATTCCAAGACTAATCCATATCACTATGTACCTGCTACCTATTCATAAACCTAAAATTCTAAGGTCAAGAATATAACACAAATGACATTGCCAATGTCAGGATCAAAGGATTTAACAAGTAGTCATATCATACTGCCATATGATTCCTCAATCAAATATTACTATATTATGAAAATTGAAATCAAGATCAAATAAAATATCCTTATCATTGCCAAATTGATTTTAACAGGAATGATTTTCTGGAAGTGCTCCTTATTCACCACTTAGAACTTTATAAGCATTAATTCATTAACAAAAAGAGCAAGTATCAATTCCTGTCAAATTTTGAAAACTTTTCCCAACAACAAGTAATTAATCAATACTTTGCAATAATGAAAAAGATAAAGAAATTGATAAAAACATACTTCTTACGACCCCAAGATGCAAGTACCAAAAATAATGCTTACTTGTGTCAAGTCCTACAAATTTCAGACAACATTTGGACTTCATAGTTATATCATCAGTAAAATGTTCTTTACCACTCTATGGAAGAACAATCAATTAAATCCCTTTTCAAGTCTATAAGAGAATTTTATCACTAGAAAAGTAATGCAAAGTGTAAATTCCATGATCAGAAAGCATCAGAGTATCATTGTCACCATGCACTATCCAAGATATTAGGTGCCAAACAAGTAGATATTATTTTTATACCAATACTATCAAAATTTGAGACTTCTTATGTTGTCATAACTCATTCGGGGAAAAAAAAATGTCACCATACTAAACTCCCCCTGAGTCTTTGCTTATTCTTAGGACTTGGATGAAATCACATGTACAAGGAGTGCACCGTGCACTTTGATGGTTTCATTTTTATTACCAGATTGATTATGCTTTCTTCTCCAAAACATACATGATCCTTTCTCTTTCTTGTCATCTTTATTTTTCTTTCTTCTCCACACTTGTATAGGCTTTGTCTTCTCCTTACTCAAGGTTTTTTTTTTCCTTTTGTTTGAACATGTAGTTCCTAGAATGCTTTACAATATTTTTTTACACCATTGTGCTTTATGTCTGAACCCTTCACATCTATAACATATAATAGTGTTGTATAGATAAAAGAGAGGATAATTTCTTTTAGACATATTGTATAAACCTTCATTACCATTCTTATCATACCACCAACAGTTAGTTGCTACATGACTAGACTTGTGACAAATATAACATATAGTGCAACTATTTGAACTATAATTATTTCTGACATATCTTTCACAATCTCTAGCCCTATGTCCATAAACATGACATGAATAGTAGTAACCATGGAATATGGAATAATTATACCTTGTTGATTGGAATTTCCTAGTAGATGAGAAACCTTTGAATCTATTAACAACTTTGCTTTCTATTTCTGGAGTATAATTATTCAAGTTTATTTTCTTCTTAGGAGTCTACCTAACATTGAAACTCAATTCACCTTGTGTTGCAAAGACTATTTCATGTTGAGACTCATCTTGAACTCTTGAACTTTGTCATTTTTAATATCCTACTTCTGTAGAACCTTTAGAATGCTTTTGTCTTCCAATCATCTCATACAATAGATTAGCACTATGATCAAATTTCTAATTTTTATCTAATTGAACCTGGACACTTTCAAGCTCTTTCCTTAATGCGACTACTTCTCCTTCAAGTTTTAGAAATTAAATCTATTTAACCTCCAAATTAGACCTTACTACATCTGTTATCCTTTTACATTCTTCAATTTCAATTTTCTGACTAATAATCATATCATCTTGAAGAGTTGGTTCTTTTAGCAAGGAATCATTATCTGAACATTTCTTTAAAGAAGCAATCACATTTTCTAGTTTAATACACAACTCATCCTTGTATTTTAACTTGGCTTCCAATCCTTCTCCAATATTTTTCTTGTTAACCATTTGACCTTTCAAAAATTCAATAATCTTTTTATCATCATTATGATCTTGTATTACTGTTTTATTAACATTGACACTTTCTTGTAGGAATACATTAAGATCATGATTTTCTTTTCGAAGCCTCTTAAATTCATCTAAGGAAGAAAGCAATTCTTCCTCCAAATCAACCTCAAATTCATCACCTTCATATTATTTTTCACTTACTAAGTGAATTTCTTCTTCTCCAACTACAGGTTCACATTTAGTTTTAATTGGCAGGGCTATTGCTTGAGACAAAACTTCACTAGACTTTATACTAGTGTTTTTCTTCTGACTTCTATTTCTTTTGCACTTACCCATAGTACTCCATTTATCAAGAACTTGGTTGAACTTAATTTGGTTAGGTTCATGCAAGGATATTTTTACACCAACATTAATCAAAATTAGATATGTTTTCACATAACATATAGACTATACAAATAGACAAAAATACCTTCTTGAACTTGTGACATATTTGACAAACTTCCAAGACCAGAATCAATCCTAGGTATGAAAATTAATGCAAGAAACTATGCTCTGATACCACTTGTTTTCAATGGAATTACTCTAATACGGGGGTGAATCAGAGTAATATAATTTAAAACCCTTTGTGACAAGAAATGCAGATTTAAACTCTTTTGGATCTTGAAAAAATGTGACTTTATATATGCAAAGTAAAAATTGAACTTTGAATGATAGGAATAATTGCTTAATCAAATACAACATAAATGCCTAACAATTCATGTTAAAGCATGGTGTATATTGTTCATATAATTCTGGATGAACAACTTTTTTATGCTTTCTTTTGAAAGGATACCAAACTTTCTGATGACAAAATTTAACATTCAAACTTTGAAAATTAACAACTAAACCTTGAAATTTTAAGCAAATTTGAACAATGATAAAGTATCAGAGCATTGCAAGAACCAACTCAACATAAGTGACTGAAAGAAAGATTATACAATATAGACACAAACCACACAAAAGAGAGACACATAGATTTGTCGAGTGGAAAACCTTCTTGGGGTAGAAAAACCACTCCAAAATGCCTTATAGCCTTAATTCCAAACCTATTACAATTTTTTTCATAGCACCAACTCAGCAACAATGTGGACCACCAACTCCAATTACAATGTGGAGCACAAAAAAAAATTGAAGCACCCACTTCAAGTTAGAAGCACCAACTTCTTTCGAAACAAAATCTCATGATAACGCAACCTGTTAGGACCTTATAACTGCATTAATTATCTGCAGTTACAAAATCACAATAGGATACAAAATGATTTTTCAATAATTCCCAACTCAAAGTAATCTCTGTAATACAACTAGAGACATATACAATATAAGCCCTCTTTTCTCCCTTTTTAAATACAAATGAAATCGTTGTAATAAACCCTCTTTTCACCTCTTTTAAAATACAAAAGATATAGTAATAAACCCTCATCCATTTTTCAACAATACTCTATTTGGTTTTATATCTCCTCTTCTCTTCTCTTCCCGAGTCATGGCTGCGAGCCATATATTTATACAATGAACATAAAATAGTTATCTTTCTCAAAAACATGTATCCATAATAACCAGGGTTTTGATAAACTGGTTAAATAACCACAAAAATATTGATGAATGCCACTGAAATAATGAAACCCTTGAGTATAAACTTGGGTTAATGAAAACTGAAATTAATCTTTAACAAATTTCTAATCTTCAAGAAAATCTTAATCTATAAATAAGTTATGTTTAAAGCCAGCACAAGATTTTCCAAACCAAAAAATAAATACCTATCATGGTGGCCAAAATATTACCAATTGACTGTGTAAAACCTTCATAACGGTCTCACTAAAGCTCATCCATCTTTCAACTCGAAAACTAGCTACAAACTGTAGCTTCATATTCTCTATGGTAGCGTTGTGATACTTTTTTAGATAAAAAAACAAACATAATGACTTTTCCCTAACTCCTTTCAAAGAAAATACTATTGAAATCCTTTTCACTTTTTGATAATGTTTGAAATTCGAAAGGATTGCAATCAAATAAAAATAATCACTTGAAGTCTGACAACATGATGATTGTTGTAGATAAAACTTGACAAAAAATGTTACTGTTGTTACAATGCAAAGTCAACTTCCTTGTAAATGTAATGTGAGGTGGTTGATACAAATAATAACATGGTAATCTCGATGGTGTAATATATGCTCGGTGAAAACAATGATAAACCCGATAAATGAAGCATACTAGGTGTAATATGGCCGACACATATGAGTAATATGAAATATAATATGTTGTGGTCAACAAGCAAGTATGTGATCACCGATAGAATAATAGCCAATAGCCATGTAATGGCTTTCACTTGAAACATTAACATTATAACCATTGCAATATAGTATGCCTGACCCATACAAACAATCAATGCCTTTCCATTGTATGCCTCAAAACATGAAAACATATTAGCCTGATACAAAAGTTTTATAATGAGAAATGTATTTCTCATTTTCTAGATGGGAAACTAAAAAAATGGGATGCATATCCCTAATGAAACCCGATACCATAGTCATTATCATATAGCTTAAGACAAAGTAATAATGACTTAAGTTGTCCCACAAAGAAACCTGATTACCACATTTTCTTTAGCACATTATAAATGCTGACCATGCAACCAAAACATTATGCATATAAAAAGCTTGAAACCATGTTATTTTACAAGGTGATTTCCATGTAAAGTGTTTAGTCAAATGATGATGCAGTATCAAATTGAAAATGTGGAGGATCTTGACCAAGTAAACATATAGCCTAATTTGCAAGAAATGAACTTAGGCTTATAATATAAGTCACACTAAATTACCATACAAGATGTTTATGAGCATTTCAATATTGATCATCAAAGTCACCTTATAATGCCCATGTAGAAACCATTGAAATAATGATATTGCAAAGTAAAAAATTCCATGAGATATGTAATAAGAATATGCATAATCAACTTGAACATGAAAATGTATACCTTGCCAAAGTATATGCCAAAGTATGTATGCAAATGTGATGAATGTCCGCAAATAAGTAAAATCCTTATCCAAGTGTTGCACACAAGTTTGAATGATTAGTAAAATTATATAAACTGAATCAACTGCACTACCCAAATCAACTAAATTCCATCAATCTAAATATGTAGCAACCATGTGAAAACTGAACAATGATGCAAATGACACTGAAGCAAATGAAAACTATGAGAACACAACGTCAAATCTGTGAGAATCAAATCATGCCAACTAGAATGCCAATAATAACCAAACCATTTTAACATCAAGGAAAAATTCCACAAAGAGAAAGTCAACAATAACATCCTAGCCAAAGATTCCCCATGTACTCAACCCCTTGTATGGATGAAATCTAGCCAAGGAATAGACCAAGTAAGATGTCATTGTGAAGCTCTTGGTTTGCAAAACATTGCACAATTTCTCATGGATCCTAGCATTGATGATACCTGACCAATGATAATCTACATTTTTCTCCATCCTTACTATGATGTAAAACATCCAATTTTCAAATATCCATGTAGTCTTTAAACCTATTACTTTGCTAAGGAGAGTGATTGTATCATAGTATTCTAATTTGAACTTGGCTCTGTACAAGTTCCTAGGTAACTTGGAGATGTGTGGCTTGGGTCTCTCCAACCAGCAATAGATAACTCGCAACGCCTTAGTTACATCATATTTATAGTATTTCTTGGCTATGTCAAGATCGAACCCCACCACATGAGATCTTTCTAGCATGTCAAATGTCTGAGCCACTAAGACATGAGAGAAATTGGTGAGCACCCTTCCTTGTGGACTAATTATTCTCTATGTATCCAAAACATAATGTCTGGCACATTCCAAGACTAGCTCATAGTGTTGCACCATAGGAGGGAAGCCAACCACATGAGCCAATCTAGAGCTCACCAACTTGCTAGCTAACATGGAAGGATTCTACACTACCATTCTTGCTTTAAACTCTTCATAATCCCATTTCCCAACATTATTGTCTGCTACCTCTAACCAGATGGAAGAAACTTTCTCTCAATAATCTTTCTTTTCATGTCCAACTTAACTCTTTTAGCCTCTAAAATAGAAGCTTCCTCATCACTAGGGTCTATTACCTTGCCCTTAGTCCTTCCAACAATGACCTTGCTTTGTTTAGCTAGAATTGAGAAAAAAACCCACAATAAAGATCCATTACAACATGAAAATCCAAGTAGCCCATCATAAACTTACATATTCATCCTTGAAAAAAGTCTCATGATGAACAAAATCCCCCTAAAACATCATAAAGATTACTCCTTTAAAAGCTCTGGTTTTTTACCCCTTCACCGAATTCAAGCCAGAGAGGAATTTTGGGGAATTCCAAGCCAGGAAGAATTTAGTGAAGTGAGCACAATAAAACTCCAACAATCATTCAATCAAAATCATTACTTTATAAATAGCATGATACATTTTTAAATAACTCAAATTGATCACATGATGCACAATCACTAGCCAATAACTTATGCTATCCCTCAATTCTTCACTTTCAACAAGATTTCAGAGAATTCCGCTAGGGACAAAAATATGTGAAAATGGCAAGAGTTAACATATTTTGGGAAAATGAAGGACCAATGAAATCTTAGTAAAATCTTGAAGCAATGGAATTCCATGAAGTCAATGTAATTTCCATGTTTTAGGCACATTTTTAGGAAAACAATAAGGTGATGGAAAATCAAGGAATTCCCAAAGTAATGGAAATCCACGAAATATTCAAAAATTCAAAATATTTGAGTTTGTCAGAATTTCACCCAAATCGATTAAATGATTTGGAAATTGGGATTCAGTATTGGATTTCGTTCGTTTAAAGTGAAAAATGGAGAGTCCATATTTCCAATTCATCTAATGTCTGATTCAACCAATGTGAGCAATGTTTCAAAAGGGAAACCCTAAGATACCACCATGAAAGCACAGTTCAGATACCAACTCGCCCATCCATTCCGCTAATCCTCCTGCAAATTTCTCTAAAAACTTTACTAAGACAGGGAAATTATCAGATTGGATGGTGAACAAAAGGTTTCAATTCACCTAGGACATGATTATTGAAGGTCAGAGATTGCTAGGTCAAACCACAACTTGGTACATTGGATAATGAAATCAAAATAAGAATCAAACAAAGCAGTGATTGACGACATTAAATCACAATGAAGTAGAAGGAAAGGCAATGAAAAGTACGGGGAAGGGCATCAAACTAAAATGGGTAACACTATCTCTATTATCGAACCACATCAAAATCCTCACTCAAGGAATACACACATAGCATGAAGCAATTCAAAATCATCAGCTAAAAGAGAAGGTTGCATGAACATACCATGAGTAATGATAAATCAAAATAGCAGCAGCTGGCAAGAAATCCCAGAGTCCAAGCAAACACAAGCAATCACCAAGAAAAATCTGACCAACGCCAACAATCTCAATTTGAATGCAAGACTCAGTAGCGGAAACTCAAAATCAAGTCTCTTCAAATATTTCAACAAAGTAAATGACCCAATTTCCAACATAAATTCCATTTAAACCTAATAAAAGAAAGTTGAAGAATCGTACAAGAAGCATGAATGCAATGACAAGATAGCAGGCTCGGGGATTCGAAGGCACGAGGGAATTTCGGGGATCTGAAGACATGGTGGAATATCGGAAAAATCCAGGGAAGAAAAAATTTTGTGAAGTCCCAGAACTTCAAAAAATAGTGCAAAACAAGTCTTCATCGGGTTTCCAAGGCATTTGGGGAATTCCGCCCAGAGGGAATTTTCCCAAAAACATAGAAAATCCTGAAATATGTCCCAAAACTCAAGATTTTCAAAGTGTTTTTTTAGAAGAGGAATTTGTACAAGTAATATAATCATTTAGGCACATGTTAAAGTAACCAAATCCTCAAAACCAAAGGGCCAAAACACTAGAAACAAAAGCAAAAGAGGGTCCTTGCTATTAGCAGGGTTTGTGTGCAAAAACTACACAACATGACCCATTCACCCAAAGTGGAGAACGCATCCCATTTAACTCAAAATAAAAATTAATTTAAATATTTGGTGGGATTTTATTCTCCTATATCTAATTCCAGCTTGTACTGTTGTAATTTCTAGAATTCTTGCATAATTGAGTACAAATACAAGGCTCTTTCACTCATATTCTTGCCTAGCAGTCAAGAGAGTTCACAAGAGCATTCAAGAGAATTTAAAAGGAAAATTATCAAGTATTTTTTAGTAGCATTCAAGTTCCAATCCTCATGCCAAAGATTTCATTCATCATGTTTTTTATTGTGCTAACAATTGTGATGTAGGATTTTGTGATTCAAACAAGTCTTTCATGCAAGATCAACATCATTCAAGCAAGAGTCAAGAGTCACATCCATTACAACCATCTCAAGCATATTTGCAACACCTTATTGCTAGCATTTGGTGAGTTGCAACATTTCTATTTGTTCATTCATCATTCTTCATTCTTATTTTCTTTAATTTAAAAGTTTAATTATCAATAAGGGGTTTGACCTGTTGCAAGTATGAGCTTGTCTGGTGGTATTGTCATTAATGTTGTCATTTATGTCAACACTATTCAGTATGTTGTAGATTGTCTATTTATGATGAGATGCTGGTGCGATGTTGTGAGTACATGGAGCTACCTTTATGGTGTTGTAAATATGTTGGTATGATGAGCTTCCAAGTGCTTTTGAGAAAATTAATGAAGAGAAATCAGAGTGTTGGAAGTGTTCAAATTGAGCTTCAAATTTATCTTGTGGTGATCCTATGTTTGTATGGATCTAAAGGCATGTTGATGATCATCTGATGATGATATAGTCTGAGTTTCAATTTCTAGTGAGATGGTACGTGAAAATTGTGTCCACTGGATTTTGTGTTCTGTTAGCTATGTCAATGTTCTGTGAACTAGGAGGAATATGTTTTCTCTGCATTCCTCTACTATTTTGTTTCAGACCGTGTAGATCTAGTAGATGTCTTGTGAAGGTATTTCCTATACTCTAGTCAAGAGGTTTGGATTTTTTTAATCCAAAAATCATGTTTTAGTATTTTTGTGTGTGTCTGCACAGACAGGATAAACTGGTGAAAAAAGTTTAGTGATTGAAGCATGTTGTTTTTGCTGCAGATGTAAGATTTTGAGATATATTCTTGTGCATAATGAAGCATGTGCATCATTGATAATTTTTTTTTTTCATTAGGTTTAGCCGACCTAGTGTTTACACTTCATTCAAATAATAAAATTTAATTGAGGAAGCTTGTAGAAGATTCAATATTTTTTTTTTATGTTTTTTATTGGTCCACTCTTATTCCATTCCACTGTGCAAATTTAGAGTTTCCGACCTAATTTGAATTTATGAATCAGTGTATTGTGGTCGACCTTGGTAAATTTTTCTAAGGTTGAGAATGGTATAAAAGCAAGGTGAGTTGTGAATAATTGTATGACAACGTGATGCAAAGTGATGAAATTGTACCACAAATCATAAGAGCAGAAAGTGTGTGCGAGTGAGTTGTGATAGTAGATTTCAGTGTGTTGAAGGTAGTGAAGTGAAGGTTTCAATAATCCTGCGAATGTACTTTAATTGTTGTGGTGGATATTTTGTTCTCCTTTTTATTTGTAGCATAGTGAGCCTCTTGTTGGATAGTGAGTCCTTTGTAGGCAATGAGCCTTTGTACTTAGACAGTGAGTCCTCTTTTGGGCAGTGAGCACTTGGTAATGAGCCTTTGTATTTAGTTTATAATCTTTATATTGTTAGTTAACCCTCACCGTGGTTTTTCCCTTATTGGGTTTTCTACGTAAAAATATGGTGTTCATTGTGTTGATTTAATTTTTGTTATCTATGTTTCATGCTCATACTTAATAACATAATAGTGTGGTTGAAGATTTGATAAGTGATAAAGTTTTAAGTTTAAATTGGTGTGACAAATGATTCACCCCTCCTCTCAGTTGTCCTCCACCTATTTAACAATTGGAATCAAATCTTGTGGTTCCTTACTATAGAAGTTAACCACTTAAGGAAGATTTGATGGCACACAAGTTGTTGATCCCTATGTTTGATGGAACTGACTACAAAGATTGGAAGGGACAAATGAGAGGATATATTATCTCTCTTGGTTTCAAGACCTAGAAGGATCTTGAGAATAAGTAGACACTTCCATCTGATGGTGTTAATACTTCAAATGAGATATCTTCTTATGAAGAAAATTAGAGGGAGAAGTATGTGATTTGTAGTGGTTTACTAAAAATGAACGAATCAAGGTTAATTCATTAGACACTGCATATAATGTATGGAAGAAGCTGGAAGACATGTATGAAGGGAATGAAAAAGTGAAGTTGACAAAGAGACTAGTGGCAAAGTATAGATTTTTGAACCTGAAAAAATGGAAGATGGTGAAGAATTTACAAGTTTCTTTCACAGGGTTGAACATATTGGAAATGAGGTTAGAAATCAAGGAGGAAAGCTAGCAGATGGAGATATAATAGAGAAGATCCTGATCACACTACTGGATTGCTACAACTATAAGATCTCGGTGATTGAAGAAATGTATGACCCTAAAAAGTACACCTTGGAACACTTTGTTCGGCACCCTGCAAGCATTTGAGTTAAGAAAGTTTTGGAAAAATGTTAAGATAGAAGAAAAGATAGAAACAAAATTTAAGGAAATGAAGATTGAGGAGGAACCAGATAGCAATGATGTTGATGAGTTGGAAGCTAACTTCACTAGGAAGTTGAAGAAATGTACTAGAAAGTATAAAGGTATGTTGCCCTCTAAATGCTTTAGTTGTGGTAATATTGGTAATTATGCTTCAAGATGTCCAAATAGGGCTGCACATAAAAAGAACAAGGACTATAAGGATAAGGATAGGAAGGATAAGAAGTATAAGGAGTTGCACTATGTTAAGGAAGAGGTAGGTATTTCTGATGATGAATCTAAAAATGAGGTTGATGATAGTGAATGCTTATTCTTAGCTCTGGAAAATAAATCTATATCCACTAACCCTGGAAAGTGTGTAAGAAAAATGGCTTTGGAAGTTAAGAAGAATAGGATGGAAGGAACTCTAGTTACCACATTTAATGCAAGATAGAATGAAGAATACTAGGTAATTTATAGTGGATGTTCAAATCACATGACCGGAGATAAGAGTAAGTTCACTAAACTTGAAAATTATGATCATGGTTTAGTCATGTTCGGTGATGATTTAGGAGCTAAGACTTATGGTAAAGATTCAATTAGTTTTGATGAAGTACATAACACTGATGATCTATATTATGTGAAGGGTTTGAGGCATAATCTTTTAAGTTTTGGTCAGATGTGTAGCAATGGATTTAAGCTTGTGTTTCAGAAAAATACCTATGAAATCATAAAAGGATTCATAAATCGAGATATTAATAATGTTGGAAGAAAAACTTAGGGAAACATTTATTAGCTGAAGGAAGTTTATGGTCATTGTCGTGTATCTCATATTAGTGAAAGTTGGTTATGGCACTAGAGAATGGGACATGTGAATTTGGATAACCTAGTCAATATTACTAAAATGGAAATAGTTTGAGGATTTCCTAGAATCACAAGACCTACTAACACTATCTATAGAAGTTGTCAACTGGGGAAGCATACAAGATGTAGCTTTAAAGGAAAAGAATATTCTACTACTGGTATGTTGGAGTTGGTACATACTAATCTCTATGGTCCGACTAAGACTAGAAGCTTGAATGGTGATAGATATTTCATGGTGCTTATTGATGATTACACTTGAATGACGTGGGTTGCATTTCTCAGAGAAAAGAATCAAGCCCTGTATAGGTTTAAGGTATTCAAAGCAAGAGTGGAGAATGAAGTAAATCTGAAAATCAAATGTTTAAGATCATATAGAGGTGTTGAATTCACTTCTGGTGAATTTAATACATTCTATGAGAAGCATGGCATAAAAATTTAGTATTCTACTCCCAGAACCTCATAGGAAAATGGAGTAGTTGAAAGGAAAAATAAGGTAGTACAGGAAGCTACTAGAAATATTATTAAAGAATCTAATGTATCAGATGTATATTCAAAAGAAGCAATACATACTGTTGTTTATGTTCTTTATAGAGTTCAGATCAAACACAACAACACAAAGACACCTTTTGAGTTATGGACTGGTAAGATTCCTATTGTGAAATATTTTAAGGTATTTGGAAGAAGACGCTATATTAAAAGAGATGATGAAAATATTGGAAATTTTTATGCAAGATGTGATGAAGGAATATTTCTTGGATACTCTACCACTAGCAAGGAATATAGATGCTTTAACAAAATATTGAGGAAGATTATTGAAAGTGCTAATGTGAAAGTTGATGAAGAAATACACACACCTATTGAGATAAGTGAAGTTGAACTTGATGATCCTATCTACAGACATATACTTGAAGAAAATAAGGAGAAGAAAAAAGAAGAAGGAAAGGAAGAAGAAGAACAAGTGGAAGAAGAAGAATAAAACGAATCAAAACCCATTGCTAGGAATCCTAAATATGTACAGAAAAATCATTTGGAAGATCAGATAATTGGAGACAAGAGTAAAGGTGTAAAGACAAGAAGCAAAGTTGCAACTAAGGTAAATTTGTGTTTACTCTTTAAAATAGAACCAAAATCTATAAAGGAAGCATGTGAAGATGAAAGTTTTTTGAGAGCTATGAAAGAGGAATTGCAGCAAATAGAAAAGAATTAGAACTGGGAAATAGTCCTAGGCCTGTGAACAAAAAATGTGATTGGCTCAAAATGGGTGTTATAGAATAAGTTAAATGAAAATGGAGTAGTGAGGAATAAGGAAAGATTGGTATGCAAAGGATATTCACAAGTTGAAAGAATAGATTTTGAGGAAACATTTGCTCATGTGGCTAGAATGGAAGCTATAAGATTGTTTTTGGAATTTTCTGCACACAAGGACTTCAAAGTATATTAGATGGATGTGAAGTCATCTTTTTTGAATGGTGAGTTAGAGGAAGAAGTATACATGGAGAAACCTAAAGAGTTTAAGCTATCTACAAGCCAGACATGGTTTGTAAATTCAAGAAAGCATTGTATGGATTGAAGAAAGCTCCTAGAGCTTGGTATGCAAGACTGGACAAATATTTGACAAAGAAAGGATTCAGTAAAGGTTATATTGACAACAAACTCTACTTCAAAGTGCAAGGTAATAAGATGTTGATTGTGGTTATTTATGTTAATGATATATTTTTTGGAGGAAATGAAGGCATGTGTAAAAAGTTTGTTGAAGAAATGTAGAAAGAATTTGAAATGTCTATGATAGGTGAATTGAATTTCTTCCTTGGTCTACAAGTGAATCAAACTAAAAAAGGGATATTAATTTCACAATCTAAGTATGTAAAAGATTTGTTGAAAAAGTTTGGGATGGAGGATTCTAAACCGGTTTGTACTCCTATGTTAACTAGATGTAAACTGAGAAAGGATGATGAATTTGCTAAGACTAATCAAACAAAATATAGATCCATGATTGGAAGATTGTTGTATCTCACTACTACTAGGCCAAATATCATGCATGCATTGTGTTTAGTTTCTAGATTCCAAGCATATACTAGAGAAGAACATCTTATGGTTGTAAAAATAATATTTAGATATCTTAAAGGTACACAAGATTATGGACTATGGTATCGTAAGAGTAATGATTTCACCTTGAGTGCTTATACAGATGCTAATTGGGTTGGATGTGTAGATGACCGAAAGAGTACTGGTGGTGGTGATTTCTTTCTTGGTGGAAGACTAGTTTCATGACTGAGTAAGAAGAAAGACTTGGTTTCTCTATCCACTACTAAGGCTGAATATATTGATGTAGCATCCTACTATACACAAGTTTTGTGGATGAGGAAAACCCTGAAGGACATTGGAGTAATATGTGATCAGCCTATTTCTATTTTTTGTGACAATATAAGTGCAGTAAACATTTCAAATAACCCAGTTATGCATTCAAGAATGAAGCACATATCTATCAAGTATCATTTTTTGAGAGAGAAAGTGTTGGAGAATGAGGTCAAATTGGAGTATGTAACTACAAAGGAACAAATTATAGACATATTTACTAGGGCTCTTCTGAAGGATACTTTCAAGCATCTTAGGGATAGGTTTGGGGTCATTGGCCTTCCTAACTAGGTGCACATGAAGGTGCACTAGTCTATTGAATTCACAGATTCTTCATTTACCTGAACTGATTGATGGGTGTACTCTACAACGGGAGTAGAAAAGATTTTCATTGTTGCAATATGAGTGTACTCCTAAGGGGGAGTAATCAGAGTATTTTTTCTTTTCCATTGATGCTAAAGAGGGAGAAAATGTTGTGTTGCCATCAATGACAAAGGGGGAGATTGTTGCAAGTATGAGCTTGTATGGGGGTGTTGTCATTAATGTTGTCATGGATGTGAACATTGTTCAATATGTTCCAGATTGTATATATATGGTTGAGATGTTGATGAGATGTTGTGAGTACATTGAGCTACCTTTATGGTGTTGTAGATATGTTAGTATGATGAGTTTCCAAGTTATTTTGAGAAAATTAATGAAGAAGAGAAATCAGAGTGTTGGAAATGTTCAGATTGTGCTCCAAATTTCTCCTATGGTGATCCTATGGTTGTGTAGATCGGAATGGATTTTTTTGGTGATTTGATGATGATATAGTCTGAGTTGCAGTTTCTAGTGATATGGTACATGAAAATTGTGTCCACCGGTTTGTGTGTTCCACCAGCTGTGTTAGTGTTCTATGAACTAGGAGGAATATGTTTGCTTCGCATTCCTCTGTTGTTGTTTCAAATCATATAGATCCAATAAATGTCTTGTGAAGGTATTTCCTATGCTTTGGCAAAGAGGTTTGGAGTTTTCTAATCCAGAAATCATGTTTTAGTATTTTTGTGTGTTTCTACATAGACCAGACAAACTAGCAAAATAAATTTAGTGATTGAAGCCTTTTGTTTTTGCTGAGATGTATCTGGAAGATTCTGAGATGTATTCTCATGCATAATGAAGTGTGTTGTGTCATTTGTGTGTCATCCTCTTGTTGGGAAGCATGTGCATCATTGATAATTTATGTTTTCATTAGGTTTTGCTGACCTAGTGTTTACACTTCATTCAAAGAATTAAATTTAATTGAGGAAGCATGTAGAATATTGAAGAATATTATTTTTTATGTTTTTATTGGTCCACGCTTATTCCATTCCACTGCGCAAATTTAGAGTTGCCAACCTAATTTGAATTTATGAAACAATGTATTGTAGATGACCTTGGTAAATGTTTCTAAGGTTGAGAATGGTATAAAAGAAAGGCCAGTTGTGAAGAATTGTATGATAGTGTGATGCAAAGTGAGGAAAGTGTGCCACAAATCATAAGGGCATAAAGTGTGTGTGAGTGAGTTGTGATAGAATTTTCTCAATGTGTTGAAGGCAGTGAACTGAAGGTTTCTGTAATCCTACGAATGTGCTTTAATTGTTGTGGTGGATCTTTTGTTCTCTTTTGTATCTATAGGAAGTGAACCTCCCTATTGGATAGTGAGCCTTTGTACTTGGACAGTGAGTCCTCTTTTGGGTAGTGAGCCTTTGTATCCAGTTTATAATCTTTATATTGTGCATTAATCCTCACTGTTGCTTTTCCCTTATTGGGTTTTCCACGTAAAAAAATGGTGTTCATTGTGTTGATTTACTTTCTGTTATCTATCTTTCATGCTCATATTTAATAATATTTAGAATATTTTGGTTGAATATTTTATAAGTGATTAAGTTTTAAGTTTGAATTTATGTGACAACTACTTCATCCCCCTCTTAGTTGTCCTGCAACTATTTAACATGACCAAGGAAAACCCCTATCTACTAACCTCACAAAATTTTTCCCTCTCCTTTATGTGTGATTTGTAGTTCTACATTGCATATTTCCTAAGGAGCAAGTTTGGATAAAAGTTGCAAGTTGTTTGAAGTTTTCAAAGTAGTCTTGGAGAACCTTGGAGAAGACCTAGAGGTTGCAACTCAGAGATTCAGATCTAGAAACAAATTAGGAAGGAAAAAGCATATAGAGAAGAGTGGTATAAGCTCTTGAAGCTTCAAAAAATCCCAACTGGACTAATTTTCCACTTCTGGTGAATGAGCCCCACTTGTAGTCATTTTTCAGGACTTTGTAGATTTGGATACTTTTTTGGGAGAAACCTGTTCCTACACAATTTCCCAAAAATAGGACTCATTCGCTAAGTTGGGAAAATCACTCCTATTTCTGAGAAATTGTATAGGAATAGATTTTTTTCAAAAAGGGTATCCAAATCTGAAAATTCCTAAAAAATATTTGGAACTAGGACTCATTCGCTAGAAGTGGTGAATCAGTCAAGTTCGTATTTTTTGATTTACAGTTTTCTATGTTGTTTTGTTCACTTTGCTAGTTCATTTAGTACTACTTTGCATTCAATTAGGGTTTTGTATTACATCTTGCATTTCATTGTCTTTTCCAAGTTTAAAATTGGTGGTTAACCCCTTTATAGCTTGCATTCAACCCCTAGGAAAACCCTACTATAAGATTTATTTCCCCTTTTGCATTGAGATCTTTAGGGTTACCCTTGAATGAAATTGAAGGAGTGGGTATGCTCTATGACCAAAATCATATGATAGCACCATCCAACAAATTCATCATTTTATTTACCTATAGAGAAAACTATATTATGGCACCAAAGACTTGGCCACATTGGAGAAAAATGTCTAAGGACATTGAAAAATAAAACCATGTTGAAGGTTTGTCTAATTGTAAACTTGAATTCGATTTCTATGAGCATTGCATTTCTGGAAAAAAAAATCATGTTCAGTTTTACTTGATTTCTCATAAATCTTGTGGTGTATTAGATCTTATTCATTATGATGTATTTGGTCCTATAGATGTTCCTTCAATTGGTAAATCCACATATTATGTTTCATTTAGTGATGATTATAGTAGGACATGGGTATATTTTGTAAAGAGTAAATCTAAAGTTTTAAGTCGATTTAAAGAAGTTAAAGCAATGGTTGAGTTGCAGAATCAGAAGAAATTAAATTGTTTGAGAACTAATAATGGCAATGAATTTTTCTCTAATGATTTTGATAGATTATGTAAAGATTTTGGTATTTCTAGAAAGAATACAACTTCATATCCTCCACAACATAATGGAGTTGTAGAAAGAATGAACATGACACTGATGGAGAAGGCTAGGAGTATGCTGAGTGGTGCAAGCCTAGAACAAAGGTTTTGGGCTGAAGTTGTTGCCACTATATATTTCTTGATTAATAGGTCTTCTACATTAGCTCTTGTTGATAAAATGCCTATAGAGGCATGGTCAGGTCACAAGCCTTCATTAAGACATATTAGATTTTTGTTGTTGTGAGGATTATGCATATATGCCAAAGGAGAAGTGAACAATCTTGGAGAAAAATGTTGTGAAATGTATCTTCATCAGATATAGTTATGGTGTGAAAGGATACAAGCTTTGGGATCCTATTTCAGAGAAGCTAATACATAGTAGAAGTGTTATTTTTAGATAAACTAAGTCTTCTTCTCTTACTCTGCAGCTAGAACAAAGTTAATAGGAAGATGTGATTCAATTTCTTTCTACACCTAAGAAAGTTGAATCGAGGCCCAAGGATAGACAAGAAGTTGAGGAGATTTCATCTAGTTCTAGGTCTTAGAAAGAGGAGGAAGAACCTCCAACTTAGATTTTCCATAGGTCTACAAGGCATAAACAACCACTTGAAAGGTATTCACTTGTTCATTGTGTTGGAAAAACAAGGACATACAACTAAGAGGGGGGGTGAATCAGTTGTCACGAAAACTTAAAATTTTCTCTCTTAACTTAAATTAATCTCAGATCAAATAAGAATTAACCACAAGAAATTAACACATCATAGAGACAGACAACACCAAATTTTCTTACGTCGAAACCCTATTAGGGGAAAAACCATGGTGGATGTTAGTCCACAAGATTATACCCTGCTAAAAGTATAATGAGAAATAATAAGGGGAATGCACATGCATTGAGGCATACTGCCTAGAGCTCACTGCTCAAATGTAAAAGGGGGGCTCACTACCCAACAATATAGAGTAGGATTAAAATATAAAGGGTATGAACTGAAAAATAGCTTTTGCATAAGCCCGATTATAGTTCCAATCAAACTTAGAAAACCTTCTTCACACTTCGCTCAATCCTCTTCACACTTTTCTCTACAATCGAATGATATTCACATATACACACATAGAAGCACATGAGCACATGAAGTACACTATCCACTGATGAAAAAATCACACTTATATATCCACTACATGAGATTTCATCACAACTTAGTCGGCTAGGAAAATAACACAAATTTGTAATGTCAGCCCAAATTTATAAATAAATTTTTAATGTGAATCCACCAAGGTTAGACACAACATAGTGGAGACCCAAATTAACATCTCAAACAAAAAAATACTTTAACTAATTCCACCATGAAGATCCACAACACGCTACCACCAACATGTCAGCCAGGAACATGAAAAACTAAACATGCATAAGAAAATATCTTCAACCACAAGCTCTCTGATTAATGTGGATGTACCACAAAGATAGAGAATAATATAGAGACATCTGAGAACACCAAGAAATAATAGATAAACATCTGAAACAACTGAGATTATCAGAGTCACACAATCTTCATTCAGGAACACTGATAGAGACCACAAAAACAATGTTAGACCACAACACAATCAAAACTTCATGTAGACCTCTAAAACTTCCAGTAGATTATCTAGAAACACTAAAAAACAAGCCCTTTAATACACACCAAATAATCTTCAGCGTAAAGAATAAGACACCTTCATGACCTGCACAGTTCCACTAGGAACCTAGAATACTTTCTTTTACAATTTTCTTAATATCCTCAACATATAGAGTCTCTGATACACCAAATGCTAATAGTGTTAGCATTAATGACAACCAGATATCAGCAAGACATCCACAACATCCAAGAATCTCCCCCTTTGGCATTGATGGAAACACATGATGTGAAAAATGCCATCAACCCAACACATTGACTCTTCTTCTGAACTACTCTTCTCCCCACAAGTTTCTTTTTATTTGAAATATTTTTCACATTTCACTTCTCCCCCTTTGACATCAATGGAAAAGGTAACCATGACCTTTCCAAATACACACTCTAAACCATATATCTACACATCTAACTACTCCCCTTGAGTAGTAGGCACAAAAACATCAATTTGGATCAGAATATAACAATGTAGCTCAAGATTGATGCAAGAAAATGTATCTTCTAGTTCTTATCAGGAGGGGTAATCACCCCTAGCATTCATTTGAGATACACAAAAGTATCCTTCAGCAATGTATTAGTAAATATATCTACAATTTGTTCTTTGGTAGGTACATATTCCAATCTGACTTCTTTTTCATTCACTTTCTCCCTCAAGAAATGAAACCTAATTGATATATGTTTAGTCTTAGAGTGCATAACTAGATTCTTTGAAATATTTATTGCACTTGAATTATCACAATATATGGAAATAGGCACTTCATATAACACCATGATATCTTTCAACATCTTTTTCATCCATATCACTTGAGTACATTTTTTAGCAGCAGTAATGTATTTTTCTTCAAAAGTAGATAGAGAAATTGAATTCTGCTTTTTGCTCAACCAGGACACCAACTTATTCCCTAAGAAGTAAGCACCACCACTAGAACTTTTCCTATCATCTACATCTTCAGCCCAATCCACATCAGTATATGCATTCAAAGTTAGATCATCATCCTTCAGATACCAAAGTCCAAAGTCAACTGTTCCTTTTAGATATCTGAAGATTCTCTTGACAGCAGTCACATGTGATTCTTTTGGATCAGCCTAAAATCTAGAAACCATACATACAACATTCATAATGTATGGCCTAGTCTCGGTCAAATAAAGTAATCCACCAATCATTGACCTGTATCTAGTTTGATTTTCCTTAGGAGAATCATCATTCTATGTTAGCTTGCATCCAGTCACCATGGGAGTACCTACAGGTTTTGAGTCATCCATTCCAAACTTCTTCAATAGTTCTCTCACATATTTGGATTGAGATGTGAAGATTCCCTTGTCTAAGTGAGTAACTTGCAATCCCAAAAAGAACTTCATTTCTCCAATCGTACTCATCTCAAATTCATCCTTTAGCTCATTAGCAAACTTCATACATAGATTGTCATCTCCTCCAAAAATGATGTCATCAACAAAAATTTCTATAATTAACTCCTTAACATGATCTAATTTTAAGTATAAGTTGCTATCAACATTACCTTTAGTGAATCCAAGCTCCAACAAATATTTGTCCAACCTAGCAAACTAGGCTTTGGGGGCTTCCTTAAGTCCATACAAAGCTTTCTTTAATCTACAGACCATATCTTCCTTGTTAGTTAGATGAAATCCATCTGGCTATTCAATGTATACTTCTTCTTGTAGTTCTCCATTCAAAAATTCCAACTTCACATCCATTTGATAAACTTTATAGTTCTTATATGCGGCATAAGCATGAAACAATCTTAGGGTAAGTGCACAAAGTTGAGTCCACGAAACGTGGAAGTTTTTGCCTTAGCCAAAAAATTGAAATCAGCTTTGCAAAATTGGGATCTTGAGTTTTAAAAATCGGGATCTTGTTTAGCTTCGGGATCCTAAACCAACAGAGAAGGAACGAGATCCCGATTACTATGAAATGAGATCCCAATTTGTAAAAATTGGGATCCCGTTTTGTAGAAATTGGGATCCCATTTTGTAGAAATCGGGATCCCATTTTATATTGCTATTTATCTTTTTAAAAACAAATAGATTTCATTTCACAGTGGATGGGATCCCAAGTACAGGCAACAACGACCCCCACAAATAGCTATAGGTACCCGCCCACGCCCCATTTTTTTGCATTTTTGCATTTTTTATTGAAATTGTGAAGAAAATAAGTGAATTTAGCATGTTTTTTTTAATTGATTTCACATTTTGAGCATTTTTTTCCTATTATAGTAGAAATGAGTAATTGTAAAAATGGACAAAAAAATGCAATGAAACCTAAATATTTTTTAATAGAAATGAAAAAATGAACCTTGAATTGTGTTTTACAAACAAAATTTAACTTTTGAAACCTAAATTGTTTGACTAAACCAAAAAAGAATTAATTTGAAAACCCTAATTAAAACAAAACAAAAAAATTGCATTTGAAAACCCAAGAAATTGAAATGAAATAAAAAAATTGCATTTAGAAATCATAATCAAGCTTTTTGAAACCCTGAATTCAAATCAAACAAAAAAAATTGAATTTGAAAACCCTAGTTTGAATTGAAATGAAAAAATTGCATTAAAAACCCTAATTTCTTACAAATTGAAACCCTAAATTGAATTGGAACAATTTTTTTATTAAAACCCTAAATTGAAATCAAACAAATCATTTTGATTTTGAAAACTAGGTAATTTCGAGCTAAAAAAAATCATTTGCATTGCTTAAATGTTGTAAGTTTTATTTGCATTGTATGCAAAAAATGATATGTCTAAATTTAGTTTCAATGTTAAATTATAATTATATTAGAAAACAATATGTTAAAGAATAGTTAAAATTCATAAAGTTTATCTTGATGTTTGTTTGCAAAATTTAGTTAGCAAATTCGTGAATCTAAGCACGTACAATCGATTCCAATTGGCACTAACTTGCAAGTCTAAATTATTTGAAGGGCCACCCAAACTTCACCCTAATTTTTCTAAACCCTAGACCTTGAACTATAAAATCTAAACCCTCAACACTAAAGCATTTGAATTTTGTCATAGGACCTTAAAATGAAATTTGGTTTCCTTAAAAAACCCTCTATTGTCACCATTCAGTAGATCTTTTTGTAATTTTTTCACTTATTTGAACATATAATATAAAACCTTT
Source organism: Sequoia sempervirens (assembly GCA_007258455.2). Classification (NCBI taxonomy): domain Eukaryota; kingdom Viridiplantae; phylum Streptophyta; class Pinopsida; order Cupressales; family Cupressaceae; genus Sequoia; species Sequoia sempervirens. The sequence goes on along the minus strand of VDFB02047230.1, from coordinate 248,653,765 downwards.
TGGTTTCTACAAGTTTATGAAGAGTGGATGATGACTCTCTATGACACTTAGACATGATTATTAGGGATCTAAATCATTGGAAGAAAAATTTATTCTATTATATCCACAAGATAGGAGAGCGCGAGTGAGAGTGCTATGGGTAAAGTTTCTTTCATTGGACATACCTAAAATTATGTAGGTTCAATGTCAAGAATGGGTCTATTTGGTAGATTTATGAAAACTATTATGAATATCTAGAATACCATAGAAGTATAATTATAGCAATTCCAAATGGAAACACTTGGGTATATATCATATGAAATTTAAATTTAGTACTTGGTGTCTATTATATAGGAGAGTTGATAATACATGGAAAGAGGTTTGTATGGGAATATATGTATTAAGAAACACATACCATGACCTCTATAGGATTTTTAAGATGTGATCCTAGATAATAATCCACCCATCCTCAATCATAATGGATTCTTTAGCAATTAAGAGAGATTCAATAACCATAAAATTACCTATATTTTGATACTATATAGATTTATGTGGAAGGATAGAAATGCATCAATAAGGAGACCAAGATGGAACCATTTAACACCTAAGGTACATCTATTACATGGGAAAGGAAGGAGTTACATCATGATAGGTTGGAGGAACTATGCTATTATTACAATAGAGATAGGAGGAGGATTCATATTATGCTCCTATAAATAAGAGGTTAATTTAGAAGATTAAAAGAACTAGATAATAACAAAGGAAATAATTCTATAGAGGGAGTGAGTGGGATTGTTGGAAATATACAAGGAGAGAGGTGAAGGTCCCAACACCTACATAGATTCCTACACAAAATACACCAATCTAGGCACTTCCTAGAAGGATCAAGATCCATGTGAGTAGCCTCTTTTTATTTTTGTATCTTCTACATATGCATATTTATTCCTTTATTATGTGATTAAAATAATGTGTGATATACCTTATTAATAAGTGATTACAAGTATAATTATTAAAATATTTCATATTTATTTTGATATCCTCTAATGTAGGAGGAAATTTTTACTTGTTTGAATAGATGTATGTTATTTTTGTGATATGTATAGATTGATTCATTTTTAACATGATAATTTTTTTTATTAGAGGGGTAAACACTTTTGACCCAAAGCTAGATTGAACCAATGAGGCCATAGTATGACTAAATTTGGACCTCACTGGACATCTAGATCCCCTTAAGCCATCCTATCACCCTAAATCGTAAATTTATTTCTTAAGGGGTCCCAATATGACATTTCTTAAGGGGATCAAAGAAGTTATTAAATTTGGTGAAGTTGCCCAAGGAAACCAAATTTAACAATAATAAGATCTTGCAAGATTATAATATGAATGAGATTTCATGATCTAGGTTGGTCAGTTGAAAAAAGAGTAGATCTCAATCAAATATTCCACAAGAAAATGTTCTTCACTAACTTGAAAGTTCATTATATTCCAAGGGGCACCAAAACTTCACCCTAAGTTCTGTAAACCCTAAACCTTGAACTCTAAAATCTAAACCCTAAACACTAAACCATTCATTTTTTCCTACCTGACCTTAAAGTGAAATTTGGTTGTCTTAGGAAAATCCACCAAATTTCATTCCCTTATCCATGTAATTTTTTCATAGGATCTTACTACATATATCCCCTTAACTTATCCTATTACCCTAAACCGTAAACTCTAAACTCTAAACCCTAAACCCTAAAGCCATCATTTTTTCTTAGGATCTTAATGAAATTTGGTTGCCTTAGGCAACTCCACCAAATTTCATTCCCTTATGCCATTTAATTTTTTCTGAGGATCTTACTACATGCAGATCCCCTTAAGATATCCTATTACCCTAAACCCTAAACTCTAAATTCTAAACCCCAAACCCTAAACCCATCATTTTTTCTTTAAAGGCTCTTAATGAAATTTGGTTTCCTTGGGAAACTTCACCAAATTTTATTCACTTGAGCCATGCCATTTTCTCCTAGGACCTCACTAGACGTAGATCCCCTTAATCCATCATGTCACCCTAAATCATAATTTGATTTCTTAAGGGGTCCCAATATGACATTTCTTAAGGGGATCAAAGAAGTTCTTAAAATTTGGTGATCAAAGTTTCCCAAGGAGACCAAATTTAACAATAATAAGATCCTGCAAGATTATAATATGAATGATATTTCATGATCTAGGTTGGTTAGTTGAAACAACAATAGATCTCAATCAACTATTCCACAAGAAAATGTTCACTAACTTGCAAGTTCATTATATTCCAAGGGGCACCAAAAATTCACCCTAAGTTCTGTAAACTCTAAACACTAAAAGTGAAATTTTGTTGTCTTAGGAAAATCCACCAAATTTCATTCCCTTAATCCATGTAATTTTTTCATAGGATCTTACTACATATATCCCCTTAAGTCATCCTATTACCCTAAACCCTAAAGCCATAAATTTTTTCTTAGGCTCTTAATGATATTTGGTTGCCTTAGGCAACTCCACCAAATTCCATTCCCTTATGCCATGTAATTTTGTCCTAGGATCTTACTACATGTAGATCCCCTTAATCTATATTATTACCCTAAACCCTAAACCCTAAAGCCTTCATTTTTTCTTTAAAGGCTCTTAATGAAATTTGGTTGCCTTAGGAAACTTCACCAAGTTTCATTCACTTGAGCCATGTCATTTTCTCTTAGGACCTCACTAGACATAGATCCCCTTAAGCCATCCTGTCACCCTAAATCATAATTCAATTTCTTAAGGGGCCCCAATATGACATTTCTTAAGGGGATCAAAGAAGTTCTTAAAGTTTGGTGATCAAATTTTCCCAAGGCAACCAAATTTAACAATAATAAGATCCTGCAAGATTATATAATATTAATAGTTAATTGTATTTTCATTCAAGTAACATGTTCCTTAGACATAAATGAGGCTTACATATTTTATCATTTGTATTCAATTATTTAAGGCCATTTATATTGAATGGTTTAAAGTTATTTCCTAAACATGTATCTTACATCTTGAAATTAAAAATCTAATGCATGTTTACTCATATCTTAAAGATCACATGGATCCATTCAATAATATTCACAATCCACCTCCACACCATCCATCTCCACCACCTTCACCTCCACCTCCACCCACTCCACATCATAACCCCCCACCTCCACCACTTGAAATCAATGAACATGCTCATTTTCAAGCACAAATCAATGCCAATGTTAGAACCATCCAAGATCAAATCAACATTATTCAAAATGAAGAATGTGTCGCACCTCCTGTGAGGATGTTTGCATCTAGGATGCACAACCTTGTTGATGTTGTCAGGGCTATGGATGGGATCTTAGATGAGCATCGACAATGGCTAGAGGAGAGGAGAACTTCTGATTCTGAAAAGGAAAACACAAAGAAATGAAGAGATGTAGTAGAGAGCTACAATAGTTTCTAAATTAATACAATGATCTTAAATAGTTATGAATTTATAAATTTGGTGAACGATGGATATTTTATGTGATGAATTTATAAATTTGGTTGGATGGATTTTTTAGTGACATGAATTTATGATTTTGGTTCTAGATGGATATTTTTAGTGACATGGATTTATGAATTTGGTGGAATTTATGAACTTATTATGAATAATATATAATAGTATAAATTTTATGGCTATCTACTAGATCATGATTTCTCCTCTTGAAAAATTGTAATATATATATGTGTGTGTGTGTTAGACATAAAATGATCTTTTTTGAATGTTTCAAGTTTATTGTTTAGTATGTATGTGCATGTATTAAAAATTTGCATATATAGTTCTTAAATTTTGAAATTTGTATGTATGTACATAGTTTAGTTTAATGATTTGTACGCATGTAAATTATGCGTCATATTTTTTATTTTAAATGTACATGTACATGTTAAATTTTTAATTTTGTATGGACATGCTCTTGAGTTGAACAATCAATGTATATATATGTGCATTTCAATTAAATATATGATCTTAATATATATGTTGCTCATCCTATTTCAATAAAATATGATCTTAATATATGTATGCACATCCTATTTTGTATGATTTAATGTAGGTGGAAATTTATATCAAGCATATCATGGATGATTTTAACATTGATGATATCATCAATCCACCACCTCAGCCATAGCCACATCCACCCCCCTCCCCCTCTAGATCCACCTCCCCCTTCCCCTCACCCTCCACCTCCCCTTCCACCTCCTTGTCAACCTAATATGCTACATCCAACACCTATCACATCAGATGAGGCTCACTTGAGAGAACACATAAATGATCAAGTTGCATCCTTACAAAATTAAATCAATGCTATGTAGAGTCAAGCATTGATTCCTCCACATGTGAGACATTTTTCATCTGCAATGAAAAATGTTGTTGATTCCATCAGGATGATTGATTCTAATCTTGATAGGAATCTACGAGAGAGAGAACAAATGAGACAATTTTATTTTGATGGTCTCTCTTACAAAAGAATATTAGACCTTAAAATAATGAAATCCCATCTAGCCCCCTACTTTCTTGACCCTGTTACTCGACAACCCATTCCACCCAACAAATCTAGAATATCCATGAGGTGGTGCATACATCTGCAAATGAGTGAAATTTTTTGGGATTGATGGTATATGGTTTTTGATAGTCCCTCACATGCTAATTGGGAGTGCCCATTATATTTTTTGAGAAAATTGTATGTAGAATTTTTTTGTGGAAAATGCCCAATTATTTTGATTTTAGATCATTTCAGGGTGCTGGTGGTGGCATGCAACAATAGAGATTAGAGGCAAGGGTTGATCCCCAATGCCCTGTGCATGCACAACCCCTTGTTGTTGCTCTTGGTCCTCCCATTCCTACACCTATACATCATCGATCTCTGGTCTCAACATTAGGTTCCCTTAGTACACTCACAGGAGACCTTGATCAACATGCTTCTGCGATAGCAGGTGGGGAGCATACAGACGATGATGATGGAGGAGTTTTTTATGGAGTTGGTCTAAGTACTACTCTAGGAGTGTTGAGGCCTGTCCCCCATATATGTACTAGTTTTCATCAAGTATTATATGGACTTGATCAGGCCACACCTAGTTTAGGTGGATGGGGAGATTTTGGTGGTTCATCTGGTTGCATCAGTTCATTTGTATAGTTTCTTATAGTAGACCATCACCCTGAGGATACTGAGACATAGGTATAAATATGCATCTAGATGTATGTTCATTTTATAAGAATTTTGATGGATGTATATATCAAAGAAATTTTTTCAATACATTTTAACAATCAAATTGTTTGGTGTATAGATAAAACTAACGATGGGACAATCATTTGTTCCACGAGTACATACATCGACACCGATCGTACTCGGCAACCCTTATGGGGTATTTTAATTTCATTTTTTTAAAATTATATATGAAATCATAAATTTAACTTGAGTTT
>VDFB02047230.1:248490413-248648225 GCA_007258455.2 Sequoia sempervirens | reverse complement strand
CCATGCCACCTATAGGAAAGAAGCCTTTGCTGGAGGCCTACCCAAACTCTCCCAAAATTCTATTAGGGAGGTAGCATGAATACAACGATGATGCCAAGCCTCCCACCACCTATGTCATATCTCTCTAGAAAAAGGGCAGAGAAAGAACAAATGGAAAGTACATTCCTCACTTTGCAAACAAAGGAAGAAAATAGGTCCCTAAAAACCTCACTTGTGAAGATTCTCCCAAGTGAGGCATTTCTTCAGAGCAACCAACCATAAGAAAAAATTGCATTTGGGCCAAGAACAGTTGTTCCATACCTTCTTCCACTAGGGCACCTCAGGAGAACCATGTAAGTTCTTGTCTAGTATAGCATAGCCTTGAGCAACAGTAAATTTACCTTTTGGGCTAGGACTCCAAGCCAACGTGTCCCTCTCATTAAGGGAGCTACAAAACCTACCCTCCAAGACTTTAGTTAGATCAGCATGATCCTCATCAGAACCACCCATGGGCCACTCCTAAGGATCCTTCTAGCAAGTCACCTCCACCTAACCAATACGCTTGATTCTTTTAAAATTCTCTAGCTTAATCCACCCAACATCAGTAAAAATATGGCAGAGAGGCTAAAGCTGAGGGAAGCTAGAAAAAATGGGAGGGTGGCCATCCCAAGAGTCCTACCAAAATAGAGCATCAGAGCCTCTATTATAGATCCAAAAGAGACCATCCTTAATAAGATGAGCTCCCTTTTTAAGAGTATCCCAAATACAAGATCCTTTTCCCAACAAAGCAAGTCACGACACATATTGGCTAGCAGCACTTGGAAGATACTTGTGGGCAAGAATCTTGGCCCAATCTTGATCCTAATTATTGCACCACCTCCAATACATCTTGGCCACCAAGTCTGTGACACACAAGATCCATAGACCTAAGACCAAGGCCCCGAACATGCTTCAACCTATAGAAAGACTCCCACTTGACTAAACTCCACTTCGAGGATAGAAGGCTACCTGACCAAAGAAATCTCTTAGATAGAGCATCAAATTCCCTCACAAAGGTGGAAGGGGGAACCTACACACAACACCTATAAATGGGGAGAGACTGCACCACAGTCTTTAGGAGAGCCACTCTCCCAACAAAAGATAGCCATCTATAAGTCCAGTGACTAACCTTACTTCAAAATTTATCCAAATTCCCCTGTGAGTAATCTCTATGCTGAGATCCAAAAGCCAAAGGAATCCCAAGGTACATCAAGGGAAGAGAACCGATCTGAAATCTAAGGATCCTAGCAACCCTGTTCTAAATAAGTCAAAGAGTATTAAAGAAATAAATGGAATATTTATCATCATTAATACTCCGACCTGAAGCTTTCAAATAGATGTCTAAAGCTCTCTTGAAGTTCACTACCTCACTAATTCTAGCCATAGCTATCAACCCAGTATCATCCAAAAACTGAAGATGAGAGTAGGGAGGAAGATTATTTTCCCAACTCCAACCTTGGATAAGACATTGCCTCACCTAAGATTTAATAAATCTTCCAAGACCCTCCACCATGATAATGAATAAATAAGGAGATAAAGGGTCCCCTTTCCGAAGGCCCCGAGAAGCACTAAAAAATTCTGAAGGTTCCCCATTAATGAGAACTGAAAAGGAGGATGAGGTCACACAACTAAGAACCCAATTTACCCACTCCTCTTCAAAGCCAAAAGCCAAGAGCATTTTTCATAAGAAATCCCAGCTCACCCAATCATAAGCTTTAGCCATGTCAAGTTTAATAAACACAACCTTCTCCTTAGAGGTAGCCATAAAGTGAATAGCCTCCATTGCTATCAGAACACCATCCAAAATCTGTCTTCCTTCAACAAAACCACCCTGCTCAGTAGAGATCAAAGTACCAAGGAGTGGTTTGAGTCTCTCAACAATCAATTTGGTGATGATCTTGTAGACAAAATTACATAGAGTAATAGGCTTGAATTGATCCAAATGATTAGCCCCCTCCTTCTTAGGTATGACAGCCAAAAAATTAGAATTCAAAGACTTAAGAATTTGTTTGTTCCTATGTGATTCTTGAACCACATTGAGAAGATAAAACTTTATTATTTCCCATAATTCCTAAAAGAACTCAATCAGAAACCCATGTAGGCCAGGAGCCTTACCTTTTTTCATATTAAACACAACTTTCTCCAATTTAGGTAACAAGATAGGCTACAAAAGAGCCACATTCATCTCAGCAGAGACCATGAGGGGAATACAATCCAAGATAGCCCTCTCTTCAACCCTATCTGCAAGATCCTCCCTAGTAAATAGATTTGAAAAATACCTGATAGCTTCCCTAGAAAATTCTTCATAGGAAGAGAGTTGAGCCCCTTCTTGAGAAACAAGAGAGGAGAAATAATTCCCCTGCCTCTAAGCCTTAACCGAGTTATGAAAAAATGTAGTGTTCCTATCCCCCTTTTGAAGCCAATCAACATGAGATTTCTACTTCCAAAAAATATCCTCCTGAAGCTCCCACTCTTCTAATCCGTTAAGAGCCAAGGACTCAGCTTTACTCAGATCAGAGGTCAACCCTTGGTCCCAAATCTAGTGAGTGATATTATCCAACTTGGACTGAGCAACAATCTTCTGAGCATGTAGGTTCCCAAAACATTGTTTATTCCACCTCTTACTAAAAGTAAACATGGCCATACCATGGGTAGGCACCCCTTCATACCACCAATCCACCATAAGATCTTGTAGAGATTGATCTCTTAACCACATCAACTGAAATTTGAAAGAAGGGTTTTTGAGGTGGTAGAGAACTTGATAGGCTAGTGATCAAAGCCCCTCCAATCAAGAATTTCTGAACTGGTGGACCACTTGCTATTCATCAAATAGGAAGAAACCAAAAATCTATCAATCCTTTCAGAAATAGCCTCAACCCCCACCTCCTATTATTCCAAGTAAATACACCATTAGTTGGCTTCACATCAATGAGATTTAGGAAACCAATATTATCTCTGAGCAAATTTGAAGAAGGGTCCAGCCTGGCTAACCCACCACATTTTTCATCCAAACTAGTAACAACATTAAAATCACTAGCCATAATCCATGGGAGAAACTGTTGCAAAGACCAGATGAAACTGATGTGAGCCCAAAGATGTGACCTACCTAAAAAATTAGTAGGAGCATAAATATTGGATAAAAGACACCTTTCTCCAGTCTCAAAACTAGAGATGACCATAGAAGTGGAAGACCGACTAGAAATCCACCATAAGGGGGAAACCTTCATTGGGTTCCAGAAGCAAGCCACCCCCCTAACCTACCCTAAGCACCCACCCCCTGCCAATAGCCTTGCGGCCAAATACATGGGGCACAATTAGCCAAACCATCCACTGTAAGCTTGGTTTCCTAAATAAAGACCATATCAAGAGACTGAGACTCAATTATTCTATGAACAACATTTTGTCTAGGGATGTTGTTCAACCCCCTTACATTCCATGATAAAACAATCTTTTATGGGGGTGAGAGAAGTGGGAATCAATGGGTTTCATAGACCCAAACTCAACCAATGTATCACCCATAATCTTGACCTTCTCTTGATCAGTCTTCCTTCCACTCCTTGATGGTTTGTCTAGAGGACCCTTTTTAAAGGATTTCTGTAGTAGGCCTAAGGAATGAGAAGCTTTGTTACCCTTCATAGAATCCAAGGTCTCCTTAGTAGCAGGGGGGTCAAGATCCAACACAACTGAACTCTTTGGAGCCTGTGACCCCTGAAGATCTCTAATATCCTGAACTTGAGAAGGAAAATCCATAGCCATCTGTCCAACCTGTTGGTCCCCTAGAGATAAAATATGATCCTCTTTCTGTACAATCTCATCCTGAACCTCTTGTTGACCCTTAGCCATAGAAGAGAGCTAAACTGGAATTCCTCCCTCTTGGACCAAGTCATCAAGAGCATCAAACCTATTAAAAGTGCCATCATTTTGTCTATCCATCTAGTTTCTCTTCTTTCGTTTGCCTTTGTTATGGGACTTAACTAGAATAAATCCATCCTTGTCTGCAGGTCCATCTAACAAAGGATCCTTCCCCTTGACCTCCCTAGGAGGTCTAGAGGCAGCCAAGGGGGAAGATTTATTTTTGGGACATCTGTAATGTAAATGACCATATTCATGACAAATTTTGCATCTAAATGGTAGGGTCTCGTAATCCAGCTGTTGGATCCAAGAGGATGAACCCATGAAAATCTCCATAGAATCTGGTAATGGATTATTTAAATCAACCTCTACAAAATACATGCAAAATAAATTACCTTACGATCTTGAGTTTTTGTAGCCAATCTCACAGGTTTTACAAGAAGCATTGAGATTGAATGAAGAATATCTTCCATCCAGAATTCCAAAGGAAGCCTTGGAAATCGAACCCACACAGGCACCCGCGAGGGGATCACCTCAGTAGAGTTGAAGCCCATGTGCCAAGGCTTAATGAAGAGCCCCACTTGGTTAAAGAAATAAGGGCCTCCTTCAAAAGCCCTATTCCTATCTGACATGCTTGAAAAGATAACCAGAAAATAGTTATTAGCTACTAAAAGAATCTCCATATCTCCTTCTGGGTTCCAAACCCGATATGCCCAGGATTTCAGCATAGGTAGAGAAAGATGAAGGCCCAAAAATTTGAAAATAAGGGCATGATTGCACTAGTATTCAACATCATCTGAAAATTTCTTTGGTTGAATAATGAAAACTTGTCAATCCTCAGATCTCTCCAAACATCTATTTACTTTTTTAATTCAAAACATCCCTTTTGAAGAGAACCCTTCCCCAGATTGGGGTTTACCTATTTGATCCTTAACAATGGCATGCAGTGAAGAAGATGGCTCTACCATCTCCAAATCCCTAGAGTATACCTGAGAAAAGGAAAGACCACGATTCTCCATGAACCAAAGAGCACAAGCCCCACCAAAAAAGAGAGAGAGACGAAGCAGGAGACACACAATGTCAGTTCACAACACACCACCTACTGAACACACACCAGCATGGAAAAAAATTACAGAAAACACCCACCCACAAACCAACAAAGGTTGAAATCCCCTATCTAACCAATGCACCCTTGCAAACAATCAAACCCTCCCCCTAGAAAGCAATAGGAAAGGCACAGACATAGAATAGGGACACAAGAACCATGACGAGGTAGGGCACGCAGGCCCTAGCTTGTGCCAAACCACCATGCAAAGCCATCCAAGTTCCAGAAATACAAGAACTCAAATAAAATAATTTATCATTAGATTTTTCACAAAAGAAAACGTAAAATAAACTCTCTTATTGCTTCAGGTGGCATATCAATACCAAAATGTTTTATAATCATGTTAGTATGCAAGGTACAATGTATATATCAAAAAACATTAGAAAAATAATGAAATTGAACATGTATTTTACAACAACAACATATTCATTGCTTATGAATTTTTACATACCAAGGTTTAAATTTTTCAAAAGACCTTTGACTTATTTTAATATTACCAGGTAACATTAAATCACTACAAAATTTTCTATAAAATTCAGTTTGCATTGTATCTAATAGGTGTTTTGGGTGAGGATCACAAACTTTGGACCCCACCCTTAATTTTAAAACATCTCTAGAATTAGATGAAACCCTACTATTATCATGCCACTATTTTTTCGATCAAATATTTAATTACAACATTCAATTTTATATCATACCTCGGTAGTCGTCCACTAAAACTCCAACATTGATTGATATGATCATTTTCTATACTTGCTCTTCTTTTTCCCGCTCTTAGTAATGTCTTAGGATGTATTTTTAAAACTTCACTAATATTTCTTACCATTATTTTATTCAAAGTTGTTTTATTAACTATAGCAGTTGTTATAACTCTTCTTGCTACATTTTTATCTTTAGGTCAATTTTTTTCCCAATAGATTGAATGGCACTAGAAATAGTAGACATAACATGTTTTAATGATTGATCTTTTCTTTTTGGTTTAACATAAAAGCCTAACCTTTTCATTACTTTCCTCATTTTTTGCATTCTCATCAATTGCATCATTAGTTGACATTGAAATACAAATTTTTTTATGATAAAAGAATTTGGTGTATATTCTATTCACGTGTTCTTATTTGCCTCCAAGAAATTTGACTAGGAAGACTATCAAAAACACCACTTCCAATTTTAAAAAAAGTATTTTCATTAAATTCAACATCACATCCTATATTTTCATCTTCATTTTCATCTTCATGTGGATTTACCATTTCACTAACATGTGGATTTGAAGACATAACTGGATTTGTGCATATTGAAACATTCTCCATAGCATTCAAAGAGGGATTTTAAGAAATAGTAGGACTTATTTGTATAATCATATTCTTCTCCAAATTGACTCCTTGCAAATTAAGTTCATCTACAACCATGTTATCCTCAATGTTTTAATCTTCAATAGTTGTGGAATTGGTTGCTCTACCATCATTCATTGATTTCATTCTCATTATTCTCTCTTTGTCTTTGTCTCTCCTCTCTATTTGCTTCAACTTCTTGAGGAGTCAATCTCTTCCTTCTCTTATTACAAGCTTTATCTCCCATAATTATAAAATTCTCAAGCACAAATGAATGTTAATAGTGAAATACTTCAAAATATTCAATCTAAATTTGAAGTTGAATACCTATTCAAAAAAAATTCTTCCTCTTGTGTTCCTCAAAACAAGTAGAAAACTAGCACAATTCCATTTTAAAAATTATTTTCTTCATGCCTCCTTTGAAAAATTCAATCCATATTGCAAATTGAAGACCTTTTGTTCCTCCAAACAAGCACAAAAACAACACAATTCCACTTCAAAAATGGTGTAGATGATGCCTTGTTTGATAAAATAACTAAAAATCAAGTTCACCACCTATAAATACAATAGCTCATGAAAAATAGTTTACTTTTACTACTCTCAGTCGTACATGTGAAGTTACAGGCTTCACAGTAATTTTTTGTATTATATTTAAATAGAAGAAATGAGATCCCCTTTATAAAAACTGAGATCCCATTCTATAATCAAGATCTCGTTCTTTGAAATTGAATGTGGGGACAATTGGAAGGGAAATGGGATCTTGTTTATAAAACGGGATCCTATTTCCCTCCCAACAGTCCAAATATTATAGACTAAGGAACGAGATCCCGATTATAAAACATGATCTCATTTTTTAAAATTTGAAATTTTATTTGCTTTGTGGTCGGGTTTTTGCCTAGGATTTTGCTTCAGGAAAAGCATTGTAAATCTAAACCTAGGCTTTCAACTTGGTTTGACCTGCAAGTTGAAGGTCCTAACAATATAAAAGAAAAATACCAACTTTGGACATATGGCTGATGAGCTTTTTTGCAAATTTTTTTGATGAAATTAAAACCCATTTTAGATGAGACTGTTGATTCTAAATATGTAATATTTTTTGCAATTGGATTATTTTTTCTATTTTTCAATTAATTTCTAATATCAGGGTTTTTTACTATTTTAATAACTTTTGATCAACATAACATTTTGACAAACATATTGCACTAGAACAAACTTCAGACAATTATTTTCAATTTAAAAAAGAAAAAATCAAAAAATGATAAGTTTAGGTCATCTTATGCATGTTGTACACGACAATTTTTCAAAATGACAAATATTCCTAATAAAAATTTAACAAAAAAAGAATATTCAATAAAAAATTACAAAAAAATATCAAGAACAAGCTTCAGTGAGTCACAAATATTTTCCCAAAAGGATTTAGAAAAATATGATAATTAAGTCAAAATATGGATGTCGTACACGTGCATGGTATGGTAAAAAAAAAGTGACTTTTAAACAGTTGTTTTTAGAAACGCCTATTCAAATTTAATTTGTACAATTTGGGTATGAAATGAATTACATATTTGGAAACTAGACTCCGAGCACTACATTTTATGATTAGTTACTTTTTAAAAGATTTCATCTCTAAGTGCTTCAAATTTTAAGGTCAAATGTGTCAAATTCTGAAAATTAGGAGAAACACTTCCACTTTTTGGCCAAAAGGTGGACTCAACTTCTTGCACACACCCCTCATAGCTTCAATTCTAGCAACAGGGGAAAAGATTTCTTCAAAATAAACACCTTCCATCTGAGAATACCCTTTACATTCAAGTCTTGCTTTATTATGGACAACTTCACCTTGTTCATTTAGCTTGTTCCTAAACACCCATTTAAGACCAATCACATTTTTGTCTTTAGGCCTGGGAACTAGTATCCATGTGTCATTCTTTTCAATTTGTGTCAGCTCTTCCTTCATAGCTTCCAACCAATGTTCATCTTGACAGGCTTCAGTGACAATTTTAGGTTCAATCCTGGAAATCAGATAATATTTTTCTATAATTTTTCTTCTAGTTTGCACTCCTTTATTCTTGTCTCCTATAATTTTGACTTTCAAAATGATTCAACTTTACATACCTTCGAGTTTTGGGACATTCTTGAACTTCCATATCTTTTGATATTTCTTCTACACTTGCACTTGTTTGTGTTTCCTGATTGACTTGGTTTACCAGAAAAAATTGATGTTTCTTTATTGGAACATATGGAATAATCTGAAGTAGATTCTATGTCTGAGAATTCTTCCCTTGGCTTGTATTGTCATCATCTGAATCATAACCACAATTTCTAGATGATTTGACAGAGTCCTCATCAACTCTAACATTTTCACTTTCAACCATCTTTCTCAATCTTTTGTTAGAGCACCAATAGGCCTTGCTTTTAGTAGAATAACCTAGGAATATCCCTTCTTCACTTCTTGCATCAAACTTTCTAGTGTCGTCATCTCTCTTGATATAACACTTGCTTGCAAAGATCTTGAAATATTTAACAGTAGGCTTGTAACCAAACCATAACTCAAAAGGGGTCTTACTAGAATTACCATTAACATTTACCCAATTCAAAGTATACACAACAATACTTATGACTTCACTCCAATACATCTGAGACACATTTCCTTCCATCATCATTGTTCTAGTAGCATCCAAAATTGTTTTGTTCTTTCTCTCTACAACTCCATTATGTCGATGGGTTTGGCGAGCAAATAACTGTCTTTTAATTCCATGTTCTTCACAAAAGGAGTTAAATTCCCTATAGGAGAACTCACCACCTTTGTCAAATCTCAAGCACTTTATTTTTAGACCTTTCTCATTCTCTACCAAAGCTTTAAAAATTTTGAACTTTTCCAATGCTTCACATTTTTCTCTCAGGAAAGAAACCCGTATCATTCTAGAGTAATCATCAATAATTAACATAAAGTACCTTTCTCCATGAATGCTTCTAGTTTTGGGGGGACCACAAAGGTTAGTATGTAGAAGCTCTAGAAAATTATTTGAATGAAACTATTGGCTTTGGAAGGAGAATAGTTTTTTTACCCATTTGACATTCCTTGTAGATTGTATTAGCAAGCTTCACTAACTTAGGTAGATCTCTTACTGGTTGAGTAGAACTTATCTTGATAATTTTATCAAAATTTACATGACACAACCTCCTATGCCACAACCAACTTTCATCTACTTGAGAAATTAAACAACTCCCACTAGCAGTATTTAGGTGAAAGATATTACCTTTTGTCTGATTACCAGTAGCAATCATATTTCCAGAACTTCCACGTATCTTGTATCTTCCATTTTTGAACTGAAGATCATAGCCCTTGTCCACCATCTATCCAACACTCAACAAGTTGTGCTTCAAGACTTGAACATAAAGAACATCATTAGTGTTATCCTTCCCACCCGGACAAATAGATCCTCTGCCATGAATCACACTAGCATTGTTATCTCCAAATCTTACAACCCTTCCGTCATACTTCTCTAGACTTACAAATTTGCTTTTATCACCAGTCATATGATGTGAGCATCCACTATCAATGACCCACTCATATTTTTGTTCAACATGGGCTACAAGAGCCTTTTCATCTTTAGTAGATTCAGTAGCCACAAGATTATCTTCAATGGTAATAATCATCTTCATTCCATTATCTTTATCTAACTCATCATCAGTCACTACATCTTCAGCAAAATAACATCTCTTTTGGAATTTAGAATTTTTAGGCTTAGATCTAGGAACTCTTTCAGAACACCTTGATGCAAAATGACCTATTTTATTGCAAGAAAAACATTTAATATGAAATACATCTTCGTACTTACCTTTTCCTCTTCCTTATTGTTTTCCAATCAGCGCTTCCAATTCTTCTACTTCTCTTTCTTTATCTTCAAGTTGTTTTAGTTCTTCATCATACTTGGATATATTTCTAGAACTCTCTCCCATACTATATCTTTTCCTATTACTTCTAGATACAATAGCCTTGAATGTAGATAAAATATTTGGTGTAGATTCACCAAATTCACTTATCTCAAAAGTAGGCAGTTTACCAACCATCGTGTCTCTTGTCATCTTGTTTACTAATCTAAACTCTTCAATAGCATGAGATTTCACTTTGTAGGAGGGAGGAAAGGATCTAAGTACCTTAGCCAAAATTTCATTCTCATCCATAGAACAACTAACACATCTAATACCCATCGCTATATCATTTACTCTGCATAAAAGAAGTGATATTTTCATCTTCACCCATCTTCAAATTCCCATACTTTCCTTTCAAACTCTGTAGCATAGCCATCTTCACCTGAGCATCTCCTTGCTATAAGGTTTCTAGCTTCGTCCAAATCTCATGAGCTGTCTATAGTCCTATCACATTAGCTATCTCTAAATATTTCAGAGCACTCACCAAAGCTTCAATATCCCTAATATTATTCTCAGCATCTTTGATCTCATCAGTAGTGGAGGGACCATTCTCTAGAATAACATATGGATCTTTTGTAATATTCCAATAGGCTTCACCAATACACCTTAGGTGACATTCCAACCTAACTTTCCACAATGAGTAGTTGGTTCCATCAAATCTTGGACTATCCTTTTTGAATGTTTCCATCTCAGATCACCTCAAGCTTTTAGACTTCTTTAGAGGAACTTGCTCTGATACCAATTGTTGGCAAAACAAGGAAAGACAAATGAGAGGGGGGGTGAATCAGTTGTCAAAGATACATAAAATTTTCTCTCTTAACTTATATTAGTCTCATATTAGATAATTAATTTACCACAAGCAATTAACACATTAGAGAGACAAAGAACACCAAGATTTTTTATGTGGAAACCCTATTAGGGGAAAAACCACGGTGGATGTTAGTCCATAAGACTATACCCTACTAAAAGTATAATGAGAAATAATAAGGGGAATGCACATGCATTCAGGCACACTACCTAGAGCTCACTACTCAAATACAAAAGGGGGCTCACTACCCAACAATACAAAATAGGATTAAAATCTAGAGGGTATGAACTGAGAAAATAGCTTATGCACAAACCTGATTATAGTTCCAATTAAGCTCAGAAAACCTTCTTCACACTTCACTCAATCCTCTTCACACTTTTCTCTACAATAAAATGATATTCTCTTATCCACACATAGGAGGAAACAAGCACACAAAGTACCGATGAAACAATCACACTTATATATCTGCTACATGAGATTTCATCACAACTTAGTTGGCCAGGAAAAAAAAAAATTTGAAATGTTGGCCCAAATTTACAAATAAAATTTTAATGCGAATCCACCAAGGTTAGCCACAACATAGTGGAGATCCAAATTAACATCTCCAACACAAAAATACTTTAACCAATTCCACCACGAATATCCACAACACGCTACCACCAACATGTCAGCCAGGAACATAAAAAATTGAACATGCACAAGAAAAGATCTTCAACCATGAGCTCTTTGATTAATGTGGACATACCACAAAGATAAAGAATAATCTAGAGACATTTGAGAACACCAAGAAACAATAGAGAAACATCCGTAACAACTGAGATTATTAGAATCACACAATCTTCATTCAGGAACACTGACAAAGACCACAAAAACACTATCAAACCGCAACACAATCAAAACTTCACGTGGACCTCTAAAACTTCTGGTAGATGATCTAGAAACACTCAACAATAATCCCTTTAATCCACACTAGCTAATCTTAAATGTAAAGAACAAGACACCTTCATGACCTGCACAGTTCCACTAGGAACCTAGAATACTTTCTTTTACAATTTTCTCAATATCCTCAACATATAGAGTCTCTGATAGACCAAATTCTAATAGTGTTGACATTAACGAAAACCACATATCACAAACACATCCAACACATTGGATATGTATTTTTTTCTTTCAATACTAACATGGATGAACCCAGATCTATAGAAGAGGCACTAGGTATGAATGTTGTAAAATCCTAGAAGATTGCTATGGATGAAGAAATGGCATCTTTGAAAACGAATGATACATGGGATCTTGTACCATTTCTTGAAGGATGAAAACTAGTTGGTTGTAAATGGGTTTTCAAGAAAAATATTGGTTCAAATGGAGGTATTGAGAAGTACAAAGAAAGGTTGGTTGTGAAGGGTTACTCTCAATTTGAGGGTGTTGATTATGGTGAGATATTTTCTCCTATTGTAAAAATGACATCCATTACATTTTTACTTTTTATTCATGTTGCTTATGATTTAGAAGCTGAGAAAATGCATGTGAAAAATTCTTTCCTTTATGGTGATTTGGAGGATATTTTAATGACACTGCCATAGCACTATGTGGCGAAAGGTAAAAGTAAGTTTGTTTGCAAATTGAAGAAATCTTTGTATGGCTTAAAAAAAGGTCCTAGAATGTGGTACCATAAATTTGATACACATGTGTTGAGTTTTGGATTTGAGTGTTCTAAATCAGATCATTGTGTTTATTATAAAACTGATGGTGATAGTTTCCTATTTATTGCATTTTATGTTGATGATATGTTATTAATTGGTAGAGGGAAATGTATGATTTCATAACTAAAATCTTAACTTGCTACTAAATTTGAAATGAAAGATCTTGGTGCAACTAAACACATTCTTTGGATGGAAATTAAAAGAGATAAAGTGAACAAAAAGCTATGGCTTGTCCAAAGCAAGTATGTCAACTCAATTTCACAAAGGTTTGATATGCATAATTGTAGACCATTGTATGTTCATGTTTCAATTGGAACAAAGTTGCCTATTTTAGATTGTCCAACATCTCCATCAGTGATGGAAGGCATGAGTAGAGTTCCTTACTAGAATGCAGTCAAAAGTTTGATGTATGCTATGGTTTGTACTAGACTAGATGTTGCCCAAGTAGTGGGAGTTCTTTCCAGATATATGTCTAATCTTGGTAGAGTTCATTGTGATCTAGTTAAAAGAATCTTCAGATATTTGCATAGTATCTTAGATTATTCCTTATGTTATCATAGTAATATGACTGAATATGAGATTTCCCTTGATATTCATGGTTATGTGTATTCATACTGGGTAGGCGATGTTGATAATACAAGATCCACCAATTCTTATGTGTTTTCTTTATTTGGTGGTGCAATTATTTGGATAAGTAAGCGACAGGCTATGGTTGCTTTGTTCACTATTGAATCAGAGTATATGGAAGATACTCATGCTTGTAAAGAAGCCCTTTGGCTTAAGATACTATGTTCAGATATTGGAATAAAATAAGGTGTAGTGACAATTTATTGTGATAGTTAGAGTGCAATATGTCTAACCAAGAACCCAATGTTTTGTGCCAGGACCAAGCACATTGATGTACAATATCATTTTGTTAGAGATATAGTCGAAGATGGTAGGGTGAAGTAGGTTAAGGTAGATAATTTGATGAATGTTGCTAATTCTTTAACTAATCATGCGAGCACAAGATGGTGTTCAAAGACTATGGGTCTTTTGGCTCCTAGAAATTAGAGATGATGATGACACCCTTCTATTGTCCTTGCAAGATGTTTGACAGGTGGGAGATTTGTTGGTAAAATTTGTCTCAACCTTCTAATTATATACCATTTATTGATAGGATGTATGTTGGTATGTGGCGAATGATCATGTAAATATTGTACACTCATAAGAAGACATGGGGTATGGGGCAACAACTCAATTTCATTTTCGCTAACACATCAAGGTTTTTTCCCATTAACATGTCAAGGTTTTTTCC
This sequence comes from Sequoia sempervirens, assembly GCA_007258455.2. NCBI lineage: Eukaryota > Viridiplantae > Streptophyta > Pinopsida > Cupressales > Cupressaceae > Sequoia > Sequoia sempervirens. The sequence continues at coordinate 248,634,181 of VDFB02047230.1, read as the reverse complement.
CACTGACACAAAGTTTTTTCTGTTAACACATCAAATGAAAAATGACCTTGTAAAACCCTAATTATAGAAAGTTCCAAAAAAAATTTAATAAGTGGGTGGGATGTATGTAGATGGGGGTGTATTCTGAGAGTCTTATAGTAGTTGTGGTGTCTCTTGATCTCTGGTGGTGATACTCCTATGTGTATCTTTCTCTTCAAGTATATTGTAATCTTTTGATTTTTGAATAATATATTGGGTAGCTTTTGGAGTGTGGGGTTTTTCCCTCAAAATGGTTTTCCCCACATAAATAATTATGTTCTGGTATGCATGATACTTTTGTTTATTTTTATTTAATTTTTTGTAACTATTAAAGATCTGTAAAGGTTTTGCATCATTGTCCTCTCAAGGTTAGTGTAGGAAGTTGTTCTGCTACCTTAGCTTCCTTACATTGAGGACACTTCATTTTTGGGGAGCAATCTAGTCTCCATCTAATCCTTCAATGAAGGGGTCATTGTATTGTCTTTGGATCTTGTTCAACATTAGTTTTTGCATAGTCCTGGTTTGGATCTTGTTCAACATTAGTTTTTGCATTTACCTACTTTGATTGTGTCATCTTCATCTTCCTTGGGAAAGGAGACACATGAGAAATTTTCAGATACATCATCATCATATACATTCATCCTTCCTTCCTTCAATTCGTATCCATAATGGGAAGCATGCCTACAATTGTAATTGGTTTTTTTTCTTCCAAAAGGGAGACAAGTTAATTGTTGACATTGGCTAATGTTTTTTCTTTAGGCACTTACCATTTTTGTAGGTGATAACATATTATGGGGGAGCTATATTCTCTCTCTATTTACCTTTTATGGGGGGATATTGATTATAGTAATCTTGTGATGGATGTATCTCTTGGGGAGTATTGATGTTGAGACCTCCATATATCACTTCTTTTACTTGTACATGATTAGCATTAGATTTTTCATTATATCTCTTTTTTTGGGGAGGAGTTTTTTCCCATGAGGTTTTTTTCTTTTCTCCATTTGTAAGAGATTGCATTGTCATTTGTACATGGATACCTAACATGGACATGTAACTAGGACCCATCATTACATCATATTGCATCATTTGCATCATAACTACACTCCCAAGTTGCATTTATGGGAGAGTGTTACTGTGAATAGTGATATTTCCTAACAAGATATTAGTGAGGACCTATTCACATCATTAATAAGTTTAATTAGGAGTTAGTTTCCTAGGTGGAATTCTAGAAACTAATATTTACTGGGACCATATCTCATTAATAGGAATGTAGTTATCTAGGAGTTTAATATTTCTCTCATGGGTATGTGCAGGATCATGATGGGTCAAAAAGTGGTGATATGTAAGTGATATCATGGCCCATGTGGCTGATGATTTTTTTTAACCCAAAATTGATGAAACGAAAAAGGTTTTCAAAGGAGATTCTCAGCTTTCCACCAATATAAATTATGCTTTACTTTGAATTTAGTATATAATAATTTTTTTATTTATGAATAGGCAGCTATCTATATTAATTTAAAGATAAAGATACATACTCACAAAAAAGGATGGGTGGTAAAAAGGAACACCCTGAGAGTCATATGGGCAGCGCCCAGAAAAATCGACAGATCACATGGGCCAAGTCCAGAAGTTCAAAATTATAAAGTAAATAAAAAGGCCATTAAGCAGCCAAACTAGTGCTAGAAAATCTAGGAGGGTCTCTATCATACATATTTTTCCCCCATGCATCAGCGGGTCTAGAGTGAATTACGACTAAACTCCTGATTGATAGGCTAATTGAAAAACATCTATAGCTTTCAAATTGTGTCACATTTTTTGAATCCAAAATATGCATCACATTATATGCTTTGTATACTATAGGATCAAAACAAAAAATTGAATTTCATGAAGTTTTGACCAAGTTAAGGTGGTCAGACATACAATTTTTTATATTTTTTAAAATTTATAATAAAAAATTCATAATTAATTATTTACTTGGAAAAAAATTACAAAAAAATATGCATCACATCGGGACATGAGTCCTCTAATTATATCTCAAATTTTATAAAAAAATATAATCATTTTATTGTGGTTAGGGTGGTCAGACAAACACCTACTTCTTATTTTTTCCCTAAAATTTAAGTACTATTGCATTGAAATTTCAAATTTACACCAAATAGATTTTTTTTTTTTTTTAAATAAACCTAGTATTTTAAAAGCTACATTCAATTTTCTACATATTGTATTCTTACATATTTTTGAAATAATATAGATAAATTATTCAAATTTTTACATCAAGTTGCCTAACTCATATTTTTCTAAAATTTATTGTCACTTAAGGGCCTGTTTTTTCCATGATGATCCTGCACATACCCTCATGCATTTATAATTATGCACTAGGAATTTAATGTTTGTAACTAAGGCAGTTATCCAACCTCCTCTCTCCTTTCCTATGTAAGCAAGGCTCTTGTACATTTTTAGATCATCTTAGAGATTCTAGATCAATTCATCATAGATAATCATTTGATCAAGTTGTCTTCTTGCTCATGTTGCAACACTTCTTTATTCATGTGGATGGTATTCTTCTTTGTTGATCCTTTCAAGTGTGGCCAACTTCATTTGGGTTATTGTTCATATTTCAAAAAATAAGGGTCCTCCATGAATACATAAAATCAAGAAGGGTGGAAACACAACACACACACATCTAATCTAAAAATAAGGAAGAGGAACTCCCCTAGTCCTAATCAACGAAAAGGTCATCATTCTCCCAATCTAGATCATTATATGGGGAGGGAAGATGTTCCTACAAGGACAAGATAGCAAGAGGAGAACCCTCCAACTCCCCGAAGAAAATAGCTAAAGGAGAACACCCCTCAAGGTATCTTTCACCCAACGCCTATGAGGTAAAATTCATCAACCTCACAAAGATCACAGAAAGAGCTAGTACATTATCCAATGAGATAATCATGAACTTAATAGGAGTGCCATGTGTTAACTGAGTGGGAGATGAAGAAGGCACCTAAGATCCACCATCAACCTTGTCAAGAGGGATGGTGACGAACTCAAGATATGTCACAACTGTCACCATCACAAGGATGATGAAAGCCAAAGAAAAACTCCCTTCTTCTGACCTCCATTGGAAGCGAGGTTGTCCTCCAACTTATGCTTCATTAGAGGATGTAGAATCCTTAAATAAGAAGTGAAAGACAACGAGGGAGAGGAAAAAGTCACATCAAACACCACCATGGTGTTTGGAATGTCCGTGGGTCAGGAAAATGGAGGGATGTCTAGAATAGACATCAAAAGAGGGGCCTCCACCAAGGGAGTGATGAAGACCTACCCTATTTTAGGGTGAGGGTCATCAACATTTGTGGGGGAAGTAGGAAGAAAAACCAAGGCAAGGGGAACTAAAGAAAAAGGAGTAGAAGAGGGAGGCACAACATGAGATGTTTAAATAGGAGTTGGCTCCCATTTTTCCTTCTATAAGGTAGCTTATTCAGTAGCCAAAGCCTTTCTATGGAATTTACGCTGCGCAAGAAAGTTTTCTATCTCTAGGAACTAGAAGTTACTACTTTAGAAGAAATGAGAGGCTCCTATTCTTCCTTAGGCATGTCCTCCACAACCATTGTTGGTGGAAGGTAAGCCTCCTAGATGGGAGAAGAAAGAAGCATAGGAGAAAAAATGACAGCAAGTGGAGAAGTAGACATAGGCACCTTAGTAGGGGGCCTCTTCCCATTTAGTGCCTAATGGGAAGGAGTGCTAAGAGGTCATGGAGGTTGAGACATAGGCACAACTCCACGAGGGCCCTTCTAATTACCATAAAAAATGGGCCTCAGAACCATGGGCAAGGTGAGAAGTTCAAATACTTGATGCTTGGCCTTCTGCCAAGTGGGCACCATCAAACTCCCCATGAGAGGCATGGGAGTAAAGGCCAAAGGTGCCACAATAGGGAAAGCAATAAAAGTGGATGGAACAATAGAAGAAGATGAATGCTCTTTGGTGCAAACAAGCTTCCCCTTACCCTTTTCTTGAGAGGAGGAGCCAACTTGTTGTTGTGCAATCATAGAATCCTTAATTGAAATGGCTTAAGGGGAGATAGGGTAGGTCACCTTTGGCATCATATCCCCAATATTATATTTGACATAGGTGCAATACAATAATTATGTCCTCAAGTGAAGTGGACCAACTGGGGTAGGCCAAAAGTGATGTAATGAGTAGCCCCCCTAAGAGAACATCAACTTATACCTAGTGTTGTGTGCAACGTGCATAGAGCCTTCATAAGAAAACTTCAAAAACTTATGAATTATTGACAGGATTGCATTCATGGAAACTAGCCATGGGACACCTAGTTTCACCATAAAAAAGTCTTACTTTGGGATGATATCAAAAGGACCATTTCTAGTCCCGGGTCCTACCAAGACTAAGTTATTGAACCAAGGTGAGGGACTTAGAGTTTGTTTTGTGTACATATTTTTTTCTTTGATTCATCATACCCATCCTTATGTAATAAATTTATTAGTAGAGTATCCTCTTTAATAACATTAAGATGAAATGTGGTATCAACTAGAACACTAGTCATGATGTTCCTAATGGAACCTCAAAAATATATTTCCTTATTCCATGTTAAAACCCTTATTGCATTTAGATATAGGGTTTCTATCTGCAAAAGCTTATAATATTATATTGGGCCATTGATTCCCTATTACCTGCTTCCAATTATTTTAATGTATGTTAAGTCATTCATTGTCACCTGGTAACCAACCCTTTCTACCCTAGGTTCATACCTTTCTATTTTATAAAATTGGGTAAGGATCTTTGAGACCTTATGCTCTTTGTATTTTATAACTTAGAGGTTTTCAAGTTAATTATTGTCCTAGGGATTCCCCTTCATAAGAACGAACTAATGAGCATGTGCTTAAAAGGTTCCCACTCATGACCTGATGGCCTTCAATGCTATATTGCTCATCACTGATTTTTCATTAATTCACAAATTGTCATAGCGATAAATGATGGATTGATTTTTTCCTTTTAATATCTCTCATTGCTAATGGCTTTTAAGTTTTCAAAATTATAGTAGCGATGAGTGATACTTCTATCTTTATGTTCTTATTGATCATCACTAATGGTCATAAAAAAGTTAAACTTGGAATGACGATGAGTGATGTGATCACTTGATCGCAGATATGTTTTGAATGTAAAATCTCACATCAGCAATACACGATGGAATTTAAAAGCTGTAAATCTTCTCATCACTAATTGCTTGCAAAATATATGAGGAGAATTAGCGATGAACAAGGAAATTATGTTATAACTTCATTGCTCATTGCTGATTTGTTTTAGAACTTGATTTCTAAATTGGTGATAAGCGATGGATGTTCTCTAAAAGGATTTTTCTCGCTAAAATCATATGATCCTATGAGAGATGTCTTTTCTGATGTTTGGTTTATCTAGGTTGTATGTGTCCAAATTTGGTGCAATGAGAACATTTCCTATCATAGATAGAAGCATCAGCACAAGGTTTGAATTAGCGATACACGATAGGAGGAGAAGTGTGACAAACAATCAAGCTATGGAACCAAGGTCTAAAGATCATCGCCAAAATGTCTAAATCACTAATAAGAGTGGGGAAAAGACAAAATAGATCAGCGACGGGTGATGGTCACTACATGGAATAGGCTATGTGCAAAATCCTGAAGGTCTCGCATAGAGAAAAAAGGAAAGCAGCAAAAAGATTGAGGAACCGTTGATAAAGTTTTTTAAAGCAGGATAACCCAATGGATTGAGAATCACTACATAAATTCTTTCATAAAAAATTAGGATAAGCGATGAAGTGATGAAGTGTATAAAGAAAGTTTCCCTCTAAGAAAAACTTGCTTTGTGTACTTCACCAATATTAATGAAAGCACAGATTAGGTTGGTGATACATGTTGATTGAAAAATCGCAAAACTTGAGCTAGAATTGTTGTTTTCCATGGATGAAGTTTTAAGTGTTTTAAAAGAAACAACTTAGATTCAATCTTGAGTCATAAGTTATCAACTTGCTCGCATAAGGAGATTTCGAGTCATTAATCTTGCATGCTTCCAATTGTCTATTTAATGCAGATTACTTGAGTGATTTTCCATGTCATAATTCATTTTGCAATGAATGAGGGTCGAAGGCTAATAAAGAACTGTGTGGGAATTGAATTCTCCTTAGAAGTGTGTATACATTCTAGGCAAGTAGGTCTATCATGATGATTCGATAGTTTGAGGGGCTAAGTTTTTTTGAGCCTAAGGGAGGTTTTGAGAATAAAAATGGAATAGATGGAGCTCCTGATATGCCAAAAAGAAGAGTGGGATTAGGGAAATTCAAGGAGTATAGTACCAAAGAAGAGTAGGATTAGGGAAATTCAAGGAGTATAGTACCAAGGAAAATTACCATCCAAGAGAGCTGATGTAGTGCCCTCCGTCTGTGATGTCCTTGTGTTGCCTCTAACTCGCTTGTAAAGTTAGTATTGATTGGCATGATTTGAATTGATTCAATTTATTCTGTTTGTGCTTTGAGGTATTAATAAAATAAAAGTTATAATACTCCTATGTTTTTGTCAAATAAAATATTATTAATGTTTAAAATGAATTAAATAAATCAAACTTGAATATTATAATTAAATAAAAAATTAAATGATTGTGGAAGTAATGAATAATAGTATAATAAACAAAATTAAATTCAATATTATGTCAATTTCACATAAAGATTTAATTATAGAATTTCGCATGTAAGGTTTTTTAACTGCTCAGAATAAATGTAGTCCTTAATTAAAGATTCTTTGTAACTGAAACTTGTTGAAAGAAATTACACCTATAAAGCATTTGGAAGTCGAAGAAAACTATAGAATATGCAAAATAAATAATAACTATATTTAGCTTTTGGAATAGGGAGAATGGGGGAGGATCCTGTACTGTAAATGAAACATAACTTAAAAGAATTGTTAAGGGATTTTTATCTTCCCATTTGTGCAACTCAATTATACCCTGGTTGCATCATAAATATAATCACTGAAACCAGAAACTGGAAAGGGATTCCCCAGTTTTCCAATTTGGTGATCAGAACAATGGTGATGTGAAAATGCAGATAACTTGCTCTGACGGCCAAGCATACGGTGGTAATCCCAATTACCTACATTCTCAAGTTTTGAAGAAATCAAGATATTTTGAAGTCGTGCTTTCTGGAAACCGGTCTCCAGACAAGTCTTCTTCTCCCAAAATCAGTGTGACACTTCCTTTGAATGTCTCTGCTGAGAATTATATCGACTATATTTGCTTCATGTATTCATCTGACCGGGAAATACTCCTTTATTTCTCCAATGTAGATCATTCCCTACGCAATTTACCAGTTGTTTCCTTATTACTGTTTGAAGACGGAATTCAAGTGTGCAAGGAATTGGGCGGTTCCTCTTCTGGAGGGAAGGAGGTAGTGGTAGAGTTTAAACATCGGCAATGAAGGTAAGGTGGAAGATGGTAATAACAACACCTCTTTCCAGGTATATTTCCAGTGTCTTAATCCTTGAGTCTTTTATTTTGTATGTTATTGTCTTGTTTATGTTAACTATGTAGGAAAATGAGCTTCTAGCTATTGTATGCTTTTAATTAAGTTGCTTGAGTGATGCATTGGATAGTTTTCTAATGTATATATATATATATATATATATATATTGTAGTGTAAGTATAGATTATTCTTGATTGACTTGGACTAATTAAGTTGATCTAATAAGTATATGGTATTCAGCTAATGCATATGATGGGGTATTTCTATGTATTCTTCCATCATGAATGATTTTACCACCATGTATTTGGGTGCACTATATCTTTCCTTATGTTAATGTTTGAGGGTATCTGATTACATGATATTCCTCACATATGATATTGAATGGTTGCACAAGGCATGAGGGATAGCTCGAGTCAAATCTTAAAGGAATGCCCTTCAAGCTTGGATCTGTGTGAAGGGTACTTTCTTTTGTGTGTTTTATGATCAAGGTAATAATACATTTCTATACTGTTCTTATCCCCCACTTCTTGTAAACGTTTTTCCCTGGATATCAGGATCTGCATTTACTTGTTCTTGATTCTGTGACCTACAATGCTTTAAGATCATTATATGACTATGAAAGAATTCCATGATCGATCTAGCATGCAAAATGGTGACACTCCAATGTAACACTCAAAGTTGATGCTACAATTCTTCTTATCCATGCATTGTAATAGATGTCTCAAATTCTAAATTTAAAGCCTTGTTTCCTTAGCGAATATACCAACATAATAGAGATATTTCCTTTGATCATGGTAAAGTTTAACTCCCCAAACTTCAAATCTGAGTGCATCTCTGGAAACTCACTACCAAACAGAACTGCGTCTAGTTCAAAAAGGAAAGGTTGTTCATTATTTCTCCGGCTCTTAAGTCACATTTTTGCACCTCACCTTTCTCCTTCCCTTCAGTCTTGGGGATAACATTTGGGATTTGACAATAATGGAAGAAGATGTCGATATTTCCAAATTCCATTATTCACTATTTAATATACTTGGCAACCTGTCTCTGTTACAGCGTTTAGAGTTGAGGTATTGTTCAGAATTAGATAGCCTCCCTGAAACCTTTGGTAACTTTTCATAGCTGCAACTAGTAAATTAAATAATCTCTTTGATTTCATTATCAGTCTATCTCAACCGCACACTTTTGAAACATAATAGGAAGTTTAAAGGTTTAAATAATCTCTCTAATTCCTTTGTGAATCTATAGCAGTGGATGCATTGGATTTTAAGTTGTATTTTTCACATGCTTTTGTAATTATATAATGTTAGTATTTAAGTCATTTACTATGATGGAGAGTTAGTTATTAAGTGAATAAAATGGTCTAAGTTGAAAGAAAAATTTGACTATATTTAACTATTAGGTTATATTATTTTGAGGAAAAAAAATTACTTATCTATTATTCATTAATAAAAGGTTCTGATCATAATAAATAAATATAAGTATGGGGCTATAACTAGGTAATAGGAACATAAATTTATGTGTCCTTTTAGATGTAGGTATGTGGATATAGGTAGATCAATGAGTCTTTCTCTTTCTTATTATATGAAGTTTTATCTTAGGTACGCTTATCTTTATGTTATGGTATATTTTAGTTAGGAATGATACCTCTATTAAGATGGAATAAATGAGCTATAATTTAAATGATACAAATGGGAGGATCAGTGCTATCATCCACATCTATTTGACCTCAGACTAAAAGGTTGTGGTCATATAAGGGTAGAAGTGTTAATTGATCTTTATGTAGATATTTGTAATATTTGTGGGGTATGGTGATTATGCTATGTAATAATGTTATAGGTGATATTTTACCAAGTTAAGTTAGTGCCATTAGTTTAAAGTATATTTTCACATAATAATATCATCATATTATAATCTTGTGTCATGGAGTATATTACTATTAAGTCAATATTTTGAATAATTGTGTCCAAGATACTTTTTTCTCATTAGATTTTAGTTGCAGTCGCCTGGTAAGCTATGTGGTAAGAAATGTGATAGCTGTGTTGATATGGAGGTTGTAGAGAACATGAAATGGGATTTATTGCTCTTAGTCCTTAGTAAAACATATACGATGACTTAAGTAATTATTGGATTATTGAGGAAGTATGTATTGAAAATTCTTTTGGTTGTATGAACTACATCTTATTAAACAAATGGATAAATTGTATTTGAAAGTTGACGTTCTTTAGTGAATAAGCATTGAATGCATATGTATGTTTAAGGTCTAATTTGATGTTTCCAATTTGATGTGTCCTCCTTTATGTTTGCTTGGTTTCAAAAATGATTTTATTCCGTTGGGTTCGTGTCGATTTATGAGTGATTTGACGGACCCTTTCATTGTGACTTTTCTTGAGTTTGCATGAGTTGGGAATCCTCTTTAATTTAAATTGTGTTGCTATTCATTAAACCCTGCGTGATGAATTCTTGGTTGTTTGGAGTTGTGGGGGTCTTATTAATTGATTTTGTGGTGGAATTTATTGGATACTTATGCGATGCTTGGTGGTGATATGTTTATGCTCCTTTATTGAATGCAGTCTCCCCACATTTATTATTTTGGTGAAACATTAAATTATATTGTTGTCATGTTTGTTGTTGTTGTCATGGGTCATTTGTTTACCAATTGTATGGGTATCTTGTGAGGAGGAAATTGAGGTCTTCCTTGGATGTCGGTTGGATGTTCCTTTTACCTTTGTTGTTTTTGGTTGGTTCTGTGTTGATGTGAATGCCTTTGGAGACTAAGTTTTATTCAAGGAATACTTTGTCATTTAATTTGTGTTGCAATGTAATTGGGAATTCATGTTTTTTTATGAGTTGTGGATAGTTGATCTTCTTGAATTCCTGATTTATTTTGTATCAAAGTTAATTATGTAGTCTGGATGGAGTTGTTGATCTTATTTTAATGTATTCACTCATTATATTTGAATTGAAAATAGTTCTTTAAGGTCTTGCATTTATTGTTGTCAATTTTTTCATGGGGAAACCCTAGTGTAAGCCCTTTGAGATACTTCCAGAGGCATTGAGAAAATTTGTGAGAATTTCATTGATTTCTTTTGGCCAAGATTGTGATCATATTGTTGATTTTTCGTGATTTTTCTTGGGTTGTACCATGTGAATGAGATTTCTATTTCGTGGTTTTGGCGGGATGGGTAATGTATTGTGTTTGCTTCAATTGAAGTTGGATATTATGTTTCCTTGTTGGTACAACCCTTGGATTTTGGTTTTTATGTTTTGAGTGTCTAGAGACAGAGTGGCTCTAAGTGGGTGGTCGGTGCACAAAGGGCCGCTAGGATAGCCCTCGTTAGAGTGTGATTAATAAGTGAAAACCTAAGTAATTAACTAGGGGGTGGGTAGAATCACATTAAAAAGATAATTGATGCCTCACCCACCTTTTAGTGCTATCACAGGTTAAAGGGGATTGAGAAGACCGTGGTTGGCAAGATTGTTGCCTTGTCTTCATGAAAGGTTGACGGTTCTGCATGAGCAACCCTATGGGGCAGTTCCTTGAGATAGGTAGCCTGGCAAACCATAGATGGAGGCGGTTCCTAGAACTTGGTTGCCTGGATAATCCATCGGTAGATGGAGGTAGTACCTTGTGATAGGTAGCCTGGCGAATCCATATAAAGCCATGTGATGACACTCTCCTCTAACACTCCTTATTATGTTGCTTCTTTGTAAATCCTCTGGAAGTGGTCCTTTGTCTTCAATTGATGATTTATTATTGTTTAAGTGTGAGTGATCTTATGTGTTTATATTTTTCTCTTGAGTTGGTCATATGTCTATGTCTGGATGTTCTAGGTTGGGGATTCTTCCTTATTTACTCCGAGCATGGGGGTGGTCAGGTGGATCGTGCTTCGCACCCCGTTGAGTTCCCTCTTTTTATGTAGGTTTGTTATTCAGTGCTGTGCTAGTAGTTGTTGTTGATCCAGTGTTCGTGGGTACCAGATTTGTGTTCTTCTTATGTAATTCATTATTGTTGTATCACTCCCATGAAGTTGGGAAGTTTTGTTTTGTAATTGTATATGATGTTGTTCTGATGTAATCTCTTATTGATGTTTTGTACTATCACTCTTGTGATTCATCTTGTACTAATTTCATGATACAATTTTATATGATGTTTATATCTTTGATTATTCTATTATCTTACGTCTCTATGATTGTATTTGATATTCAATTTTTTTTTGGATATTAGGAATGTTTGTTGTATTTACATACACAGATGGTTTCTTATCAATGAATTTTCATGAATGTGTTACATTTGTTAATGTTTACTTTGTTATGTATTATATCTTTGGATTTATTCTTTACTGCTGTTGTATGGATTTAAGTTTGTAATGTCTCCTTGTGTACCCCAAGGGATGTATGTGTTAGTGAATCTACTTAAAAGAAATTCATGTCATGACTTAATGTGTATTACATGTATGTTATGTTAACTTAAAAAAAAAATTGTGTAGTAATTATTGTTTAATTGTCCTTTGGGGTTCACACGACGGGGCGTTACAGCTGATAGTTCCAAAAGAATTAGTAAAACATAGAGAGAAGAGGATGGTAAAATATGAAAAGAGGGCATGGATGGAGAGTGAACATTATAAGGCCTATCTAGAGGAATGCAATTCTCCATGACACTAAATCAGAGGGTGATTATTATTCCCTCTCCATGGTTCTATCAAGGAATCCTGATAAAGAGATGGTGATAGTTTATGTAGTCCCAGCACAAGTAAAACATGGACGAATACCCTCTGAGGTTGATGACTCAGAGTGATGATTGCACCCTATTTTTTTTTTTATGATACCATGTCATTTCTATTAGGATTGTCCTATTCAACACTCATGCGATTTCTTGTTTCATGTGTTGAGGCGAAAAGTTTGCAGGCTAGTATGTAGAAGTGCCAGACTAGTTAACCTTGGTAGTGCATATGTTGTTTACAGATGATATACAAGTTTGTGTTGAACCTTCTATTGGAGAATCCTCTTTGGTAAAAAAGGATGAGGATTCAACACAGTTACAACAAACTCTGCTTTTCAAGGAGTTGGCATGTCTTCATTTAGGGAATGTGGAATGCGTTCTTTTACTCTTCCATTTTCCTCAAATGATTGCATGTAAAAAACTAAGAATATCTCAAATTATGGTGAAATGAAATAAAATACAAACATAATTAAGCCCAATGCTTGTTGCTCGCTTATCCTATAAAAGGGGATTTCAGGGCTTATTACAAAGGTCATATTTTGAAGTCTTAAAAGAGTTCTAGGTAAAAGCTAAGTTCAGAAAGGGCACTTAGAATAGAATTTTGAAGTACGCAAGTAGTTTTTCTTGGAGAAGAAGTCATGTATGTAACGATCTTAAATGAGTTTTATCCAAATTATTGATATCAAAATAATAATTAGTCAAGAAATTTATACTCTCCTATGTATGTTCATTATGGAGTTATGAATGAGAAATACCAAAGGTATTATCATTTGTCTTCAAATATTTCATTTGAATATATTACTCTATTTTTTATCTTTAATTCAAGGAATTAATAAAAATGTTTGAATAGGGTTATATACTTTGTAAGGAATGGCTTAGGATTACTAAGAAGTTAATGTTTCTTTCATAGTAAGTTTTCATAATGTAAAGAAATATGAAAATTTTATGTTTCTCCCTTAAAAGAGTAATTTTTAAATTATTGATCCTCTTGTGTACTTGACTCCATTGCTCCAATTAATTAGACAATGGTCATTCTATAATAAAATCTTGCATAAGATGAACAAATAGTGTTCCTAGCTCTAGACTTATTAGAAGAACAATAATCACAATAGAAAATCTCTCCAGGGGTAGTAGAAGTGGAATTAATCTTAATTCCTAGCAGATAGCTAGTACTTCATTTTAAAATTTTCCAAATTTTTAATAAAAGTGATTTCATCTGCCACAAAAAGGAATTAATCTATGTATAAATGTGTTACTAATTGATTATATTGCACCAAAAATGAAATTATGATTACCCTTCTCGGTTTCACAGAGCCTAAAGTGAAGGAGTACGAACTTTAAAATCCTATGTTCATTGTGTTGGCCACTAACTTAACTGTTCTTCATCATGGGAGTTGGCTACTTCTTAGAGGATTGTTTGGTTTTGCTAGAAAAATCACCAACATAAATAGTGACTCTTCTGGGGACATACTATGAATCTCCAATTGTAGATTATCAGAGTCAGGGAATTGGTGAATTTGAACATCTAGTTCAAATACTAAGGAATTACTAAACCTGGAAATGTTCCTGTTGAGCAAGTTTCAAAAGATATATGTATGAGTGTTGTGGGAGAAAATCTAGAAGGACATTCATCTTTGAAGGAGCTTCATATTACTTTAATTTTATTCCTCTAAAAAGACGTGGTGACTTTGTTAAAGAACCTGATGAAGATGTGAAGAACATTTCATATTTGCAAGCATTTCTAATCAAGAAGGAGAACCCTTTGCTGTAACAAATCTAGGTATTCTTCAGTTTTTGGTTTTCAAGAAAGAAAAATCTATATATGAAAACCATAGTTATAATTCTTGTAAAAATTTGATCCCCTATTGAGTGATTAAGCACTAAAGAAGGGAAATATTAGTAGGCTTGCATACTTCTGTATTACTAAATGACATATTTATTTATGAAGTTATGTATGCAATGAATTCATTTAGGAGATCTTAAGCGAGTAGAGATAGAATTTGCATTTGTAAAAGCTTGAGATCTAGTAAAAAAAATTGGGTATGAGTTACCCGATGTAATTGCATAATATAAGAAGGCTTATATAGATGTAAGTAAAATGTATCATCAACTTATGCATCCTTGTGTGGACCCAAATGTAACAATGCATAGTGCTCGAGCCTTGTCATGTAATAAAAGAAGCTTCAACATCAAAAGGTATATGGCCATAAATTTTGATGGGATTTCTGGTTACCCAAATATTATTCCCTCTGAAATAAGAAATGAGCTACCAAAGTTTAGTGGTACAAAGAGTGAGTCAACAAGTAAGAATTTGAAAGAATTCAGCAATTTAATGGATTATTGTGAGATAGATCATGAGGACATGATCATGAGGTTATTTATTCAGTCCCTAAAGGGAGATTCAAGAGATTGGTTCTCTAATTTACCAATATGCTTTGTCTATTCTTGGAGTGACTTCAAAATAGTGTTCATGGAGCAATTCAATGAAAGAATCAATGTTGGCTATTTTCTCAATAAATTTATGAACATTGAGAAAGAAGATGATGAGCTAGTCCCAACATTTAACCAAATATTTGTTAAAACATTAAGGGATATTCTTGATGTTTTTCATTTGAGTGATGTCGTATGTTTGGTGTTTATTTGGGAGCTTTTGATAAAAAAAAAGAGCTATCTACTGAGAAATAATGATCCCAAAACCTTACATCAGGCCTATGGGATAGCCATGAATATTGAAAACAACTTGAAATATGGGATGCAAAGGAATCACTTGGATACACATGTTTACTACCATAAAATGCTTAATATTTATGAATGGTGTAAACCAAAAGTCAAAAATGAATGTAAAAACATTTGCGGTGCCCCTATGTTTTAGCTTGCACATCATTTTGCGATACTGATCTTGTAAAGTCCCAAACACATCATCAAGAAACCATCATGTCTTCAAATTACAATGATAATAATTTTGTTGCTTTGTATGAATCGAGTAGTGAGATATCAGATGAAGAGGAAGATAGTAGAGAAAAGGATAAAGATATATACTTCAATGAGAAAAATGAAGGGTATGGTTCCAGTTCAGTTGAAGAGTCCACTACCTATGCTCCTATGGATCACATAAGACTGAGCATTTGCTTTGAAAATTCTGAACATAGTTACAAAATTGAGTAGCCCTCTTGCTGTAGTAATGATGATGGCATTAAGTAATATAAATTTTCTGTGGATTGTGATTATCCTCACGAAGAAGAGATAGAGTCATTTGTTGTAGATAAGAAATGTGTTGATAATTTTGTAAGTGCATTAGAAAATATGTCTTTTTTCTCTTCTAATGATTACAATGATTTTGGATGTTGTAATGACTTATAGGAATTAGACATCCATGTTGACAAAACTGAGGCTCTTATGTCAAAAATAAGTGTAATGGAAAATCCATTGTATGATGAGCCTCCATCTTCACCAGAGATAAGAAATAATGATCCTTATTGGACTAGATATAATCCACTCTTTGTTGAGGATTCCGATGATACATCTGATACAAGGTCAGAATATGGTCTTGAGAATACAAGGCAACACATTAATGTGCTCCCTGAGGGCATTGTTTATGAACGTACTACCTTTGATGCAGGGGTTGAAGATAAAGTGGAGTATCAAGGTGTCAGTTACTTGGAGGAGTATGAATGTTTTCAGTTTTGAGTTCACTAGGAAGGAATTTTGATGAAGCATGACAATGGGATGAATAACGAGAAATGTTATTTTAAATATGAACATAACATATATGTGTCATGTGATGATGAAAATTTACATTTTATGCCTAACTCTAGACTATAGGTTGATGAAAGTTACACTTGTAGTTTTATACTCAAAAAGGTTGTAAGAAATGGTGATAACAAATATTATAATCAGATAGAATCTCACTTGTTAAAAAGAGGCCTACCATTTGTTCTAGCAGGATTGAAATTTCTCTTATTTTAGTGGTACAATAAGGACAAATGTGAATGGAAAAAAATCATCTCCTTTAGAAGGCTTGTTTTGACAGAGGCATGAGCTTATTCGACATTTTTGTGGCTTAGTTCCACCAATTAGGAGGGTAAAACCTAGTTGAACTAAGGGATGCATAACACAGTTTGCATCTTTGAATTTTTTGTGTTGGTTGGGTGGAGATTGGATCTCCCTTTTCAAATCTTCTTTTCCTATGTAAATTTTGTACATATGTTGTTTCTTTTGTTTTTTTTTGCGCGTAGTCTACTTCACTTGAAATTATGAGATCTTGCCATGCCTACAAGAGGCATGTGTCCCTAGTTGGAGCCACTGATGGAACCCTCAAAAAAAATTTCCTTATTCCGTGTTGAAACCCTTATTGCTTTTGGATATAGGGTTGTTATTTGGAAAAGCTTATAATATTCTATTGGACCATTAACTCCATATTATCCATTTCTAGTTATTTTAATGTATCTTTAGTCATTCATTGTCACCTGGTAATAGACCCTTTCTAGCCTAGGTTTAGACCTTTCTATTTTATAAAATTGGCAAAGGATCTTTGAGCCCTTACACTCTTTGCATTTTATAACTTAGAGGTTTTCGAGTTAATTATTGTCCTAGGGAGTCTCCTTCATGAGAACAAACTAATGAGAACGTGCTTAAGAGGTTCCCACTCACGACTTGATGGCCTTCAATGCTATATCACTCATCGCTATTTTTTCATTAATTCAAAAATTGTAATAGCGATAAGTGATGGATTGATGTTTTCCTTTTAATATCGCTCATCGCTAATGGATTTTAAGTTTTTGAAATTATAGTAGCGATGAGAAATACTTTTGTCTTTATGTTCTTGTCGCTCATCATTAATGGTCATAAAAAAGATAAACTTGGAATGGTGATGAGTGATGTGATCGCTTGATCATGGATACATTTTGAATGTAAAATCTCACATCAATGATATGCGATGGACATCAAAAGTTGTAAATATTCTCATCACTAATTGCTTGCAAAATATATGAGGAGAATTAGCGATGAACAAGGGCCTTATGTTATAACTTCATCGCTCATCACTGATTTTTTTTAGAACTTGAGTTCTTAATTGATGATAAGCAATGGATGTTCTCTAAAAGGATTTTTCTCACTAAAATGATATGATCCTATGAGAGATGTATTTTGTGATGTTTGGTTTACGTAGGTTGTATGTGTCCAAGTTGGTGCCATCACAGCATTTCATGTCATAGATAGAAGTGTCAGTACAAGGTTCAATTAGAGATATGCGATAGGAGGATAAGTGTGACAAATGGTTAGGATATGGAACCAAGGGCTAAAGATCATCGCCAGAATGTCTACATCACTGATAAGAGTGGGGAAAAGACAAAATAGATCAGCGACAAGTGATGGTCACTGCATGGAACGGGCTACGTGGAAAAATCCTGAAGGTCTAGCATAAAGTGAAAAGGAAAGCAATGAGAAGACTGAGGAATCATTGATAATTATTTTTAAAGTAGGATAACCCAATGGAATGAGAATCACCATATAAATTCTTTCATTAAAAATTAGGATCAGCGATGAAGTGATGATGTGTATAAAGAAAGTTTTGCTCTAGAAAAACTTGTTTTATCTACTTCATAGATATTAATGAAAGAACGGATTAGGTTGGTGATACATGTTGATTGATAGATCACAACACTTGAGCTGGCATTTTTTTTTTCCATGGATGAAGTTTTAAGTGTTTTAAAAGCAACAACTTAGATTCAATCTTGAGTTGTACTTGTTTTCAACTTTCTCGCATAAGGAGATTTTGAGTCATTAATCTTGCATGCTTCAAATTTCCTATTTAATGTAGATTACTTGAGTGATTTTCCATGTAATAATTCATTTTGCAATGAATGAGGGTCGAAGGCTAATAAACAACTATGCAGGAATTGAATTCTCCTGAGAAGTGTTTAGACATTCTAGGCAAGTAGGTTTGTCATGATGATTCGAGAGTCTGAGGGGTTGAGTTTGTTTGAGCCTAAGGGAGGTCTTGAGAATAAAAATGGAATACATGGAGCTAATGATATTCCAAAAAGAAGAGTAGGATTAGGGAAATTCAGGGAGTATAGTACCGAGGAAAATTACCATCCAAGAGAGTAGATAGTTCCAAAAGACTTAGTCAAACATAGAGAGAAGAGGATGATAAAATATGAAAAGAGGGCATGGATGGAGAGTGAACATTACAAGGCTTATCCAAAGGAATGCGATTCTCCATGTGAGGTTCTTAATAACCCTTCAGAAAATAAGGATGGTATTGAATCAGAGGGTGATTATTATGCCCTCTCCCTTGTACTATCAAAGAATCCTAATAAAGAGGTGGTGACAGTTTCTCTAGTCCCACCACGAGTAAAACATGGGAAAATATCCTTTGAGGTTGATGACTCAGAGTGATGATTGCACACTGTTTTTGTTTGTCATGATACCATGGCCTTTCTATTAGGATTGTCCTATTCAACACTCATGTTATGTCTTGTTTCATGTGATGAGGTGGAATGTTTTTGGGCTAGTATGTAGGAGAAGTTCTAGACTAGTTAACCTTGGCAGTGTGTATGTTGTTTATGGATGATATACAATTTTGTGCTAGACTTCCTATTGGAGAATCTTCTTTGTCAACAAGGATGAGGATTCAACATAGTTACAAAAAACTCTGCTTTTAAAGGAGCTAGTGTGTCTTCATTTAGGGAATGTGGAATGTGGTCTTTTACTCTTCCATTTTCCTCAAATGATTGCATGTAACAAAATATGAATATCTCAAATTCTGGTGCAAATGAGATAAAATGTAAATGTAAGTAAGCCTGATGCTTGTTGCTCCCTTATCCTATAAAAGGGGATTTCAGGGCTTATTAAAAAGGTCAGATTTTGAAGTCTTAAGAGAGTTCTAGGTAAAAGAAAAGTTTAGAAAGGGCATTTAGAATATAATTCTGAAGTAGGCCAGTAGTTTTTCTTGGAGAAGAAGTCATGCATGCAATGATCTTAAATGAGTTTTATAGAAATTATTGATATTGAAACAAATATTAGTCAAGAAATTTATACTCTCCTATGTATGTTCATTATGGAGTTATGAATGAGAACTAATAAAGGTGTTATCATTTGTCTTCAGATATTTCATTTGAATGTATTACTCTATTTTTAGCTTTAATTGAAGGAATTAATTAAAATGCTTGAATAGGGTTATAAAATTTGTAAGGAATGGCTTAAGATTACTAATTATTGAATGTTTCTTGCACAGTAAGTTTTCATAATGCAAAGCAATACGAAAATAGTCCATTTCTCCCTTAAAAGAGTAGTTTGTAAATTATTGATGCTCTTTTGTACTTGACTCTATTGCTCCAATTGATTAGAAACAGGTCATTATATAAGAAAATCTTGCATAACATGAACAAATAATGTTCCTAGCTCTAGACTTATGAGAAGAACAATACTCCCAATATAAAATATCTGCAAGGGTAGTAAAAGTGGAATTAATCTTAATTCCTAGCAGATAGCTCAATCCTTCATTTTAAAATCTACCAAATTTTCAAAAATAGTGATCTCATTTTCCACAGAAAGGAATTAATCTGTGTATAAATATGTTACTAATTGATTATATTGCATGAAAATGCAATTAGGATTACCCTCCTAGGTTTCATAGAGCTTGAATTGAATGAGTATATACTTTTAAATCCTATGTTTTTTGTGTTGGCGACTAACTTAATAGTTCTTCATCATGGAAGTTGGCTACTTCTTAGCGGATTGTTTGGTTCTGCTAGAAAAATCACCAATAGTTCCCATTGGTGTGAGCAGGAATGTATAAAGGAGAAGGGTCTTTTTTCATAGGTAGGTTATACGATGTGAGAGTTATATCTAGTGATCCATTCATAGGTTGGGAAAGAGGGAGATGCATAAAAGAGACCATGTTTACGTACTTTGAGAGGACTTCCTTAGAATACTCTCAATGTTCAAAAATTAGATAGTGACCTATCTAAATTTTTCCTCCTAGTATCTAGGATCCCCTCTAACTATGTTGCTAGGGTTCATAGGTTGGGTTTCAAGGATATGCACCCTACAACACACAAACCTACAATGTGCCTAGGATATGAGATAAGTTTCTCCAATACCTAGACACATAATAGAAACAACTCATGTCAGGTTAACCAAAGTGTAGAGGAGGGGGACTAGCTACTCTAAGACTCCAATTCATAGGAGATTTCTAAGCAACAAGTTTCCCTAATCTACCTCAAGCTTTCTAAATGAATTTTAAATGTTCAAAGTGTTAAGGATGAAAAGGAGGAGCAAGTGGGATGACATTGTCCTTCAGCTAAATCAAATGTTTTAGAAGGTAAAAAAAGTTGATTTCCAGAGTTAAATTTGCTAACTAGAAAACTTACTTCTTAAGGATGATAACACAAGATATAGACTCCAATGTGGTGCACTGGCATCTCAGTGGTGCATTAGAATCCATATCTAGATAAAGAGTCTAAGTAACAAACAAAAATTCTAGAAAAGAAACTAACAATCTGATGAATCAAGCTTCATGCTATGATAGAATATAGAAAAAGTACAAAAATTAAGTATAACAAGAAGAATACTTTAACTAAGATACACTCGAATTGACAAAGGAAGTGAGAAAGTAGTACTGAACTCCTTGAAACTTGATTCTTCAAAAAAATCCAATCGAAAATCACCTACACACACAAGACCAAGGAAAATATTGGGGTTGTTTTTAGAGGACTATCTCATTTAGTCCCTCACTTTGGTGTTTCCACCTCCATGGAAAACCAGATAGCAATGAGTGTAGAAGATGATAAAGAAATGTATGGAAATGGAAGTTCCAAGCAATAACATAAACAATAACATGCTACTATGTAAATATAATGATGTAGAAGTAATGGGAAATGGGAGAGATCACCTTGATAGCTACATGCTCTCAAGGAAAGTAGAGGATGGAGTGAGCCTAGAAATTCTCCAGCAACAATGATGTCACAACAAATAGAGTGGAGGATCCAATAAACCAACACCTTACAGCTACAATGAAGTGGTGGTGAAGCTTGAAATGTGAGAGTTCATCAAGAGAGCATCAAGAATTTCATCAAAAGTTTCACAATGGTGAAAAAGTTTGATAGAATGAAGAATTAGGTAATTTGAATGGAAAGGAGGAAAATGGGAAATTTGGTGTTAGTCAAGGGAGGAAGAGACATTACACTTTGCCAACAACGGAGAAATATAATACCCAAATGGATTCCAGAGGTAGGAATCCTATCAGGATGGTAGCACGATGCACAAATGTCCATGTAGTGTGATGAGCTTAAAATACGATCATAATTTGGATGTTATGATAAACTTTTAATGTCTTTACTTTTGTTATTTCATGGCTGTTTAAACTTTGTTGAAACCTTTTATGGGGGATGTTATCTTTTAATGTCTTTACTTTTGTTATTTCATGGCTGTTTAAACTTTGTTGAAACCTTTTATGGGGATATCAGCATAATACTCCCTACAGCTCATGGTGTTGACTTGATTGCATTTATTACCCGTTGACTCCCTAAAATGGCTGGTATATCATATACAGTTTTTGAATGATGAAGTAGATTTAAAATGTGTGATTAATGAATAGATATCGTGTATGTGCCATATGCCTTTTCTTTCGCATCTGTTACCTTTTGTTTTGCAGGTTGTTGAAGAATGATCGAGTCAAGCGCAACCGATCTCGACCTTACAGTAAAGTCCATTTCCTGCATGACTACGAGGAAGCTCCAGTGAAGACTCTTTGACCGAAACCATGGGAAATAATTTTAATGACAGTCAATCTAGAAAAAGTGGAGCGCTAGATTCTCTCCGAATTGGGTTGAACGCATAAATTCATTATGAAGTTTGTTCCTTAATTTGGGGATATACTTTACTTCCACGTCTTTCTTTGATTGGGTTAGTTAGTTAGTTGCTCTCCTGTTTATAAATAAAGTTCTCCTCCTGCGCGAGAGGGACAGAAGAGGAGAGGATAGTTAGAGAAAGTTAGAAGCATAGTAATAGTAGATATTATGTAAGAGTCAGTATGATAATGAGAAACAGAATCTGTATGATCAAAGACAGAGTTTGTTGTTAGTTTCCACATCAATAAAGCAATGTATATCATTCTGTTTTCATGAATAAAGTTCGATGAAGTTATGAGTTTAGCATCTGTGTAATCAGTAGATGCTTGCTAAGGGGGCCCACTTAGTAAGTATCTGTAGCTAGTTAGTTAGTTGTTATTTTCTGTTAATCTTTAGTTAGCTTTCATCTTTGAAGTTTCCATACAAACTCAGTCTTATAGTGCTCCTGCAGCATAGAGAGTCCATCCCTATGACTGTTCTTGCAGCATAAGGCCAGTTCATAGTTTGTGTTTCTGTCATAGTTGTTATGGTTTCAATCATAGTTGAGTTAAATAATTTTGCATTACCGTTCTGTGGCTTAGATAGAATTTCTTTCCAGTATTATTTCTGCTAAGATTTGACCAAAACTAGTTCCTAGTGCATATATTTTGCCGCACCATTTAAAGTCTACATCCCCTAGTTTGACAAGTAAAATGAATGTCCATAGAAAGATATAAGTCACTTGTTGGAATGTCCAATTCCCAGGAAAGGTTTTACTGTGATTTTCATATCCTTTTGTGGGCGCGAGCCATTTTTGGCACCGTTGCTAGGGATGGTGTCTAGCTAGGAGTTTGTTAGAAGTCATTCTTAGTATTAGTTTAGTCTGTTAGTCAAAATTTTCAAAATCTTTCAAGCCACCACTCACCGTATTGCATGCATAGAAGAAGAAGAGATGCACTGGGAAGGTTCCTCCTTGAAAATCTATTTATTGAAATACCATTTGACCCAGCTGATAACGAACCTGAGGAAAATCCATTCGCTCTATTATTATAGCAACCATACATGGCAAATAATCCACCTAATAATCCACCTCCTGCATTTGAGTTTCCCATTGTTCCTCAACGAGATACTGACAATCTTAAAAACATTCCCTCTTCCTTGCTTCCAAAGTTTTATGGCTTGGCTATAGAGGATCCAGAAACTTTTCTGTTTGAATTTGATGTCCTCTGTCACAGTTATGACTACAACACAGACGCTCATAAACTAGAGCTATTTCCTTCCATCTTGAAGGAAGGAGCTCTCAGGTGGTTCATGAGTCTGGGAAGAGGCGTTGTAGATAGTTGGGCAGCCATGCAGACGAAATTCCTTGAAAAGTATAAGGAATATTGTAAGAGTGCTAGCAAAGGTGATGACATATTCTGAATTCAGCAGAAGGATGAAAGTTTGGAAGATTATATTTCTAGGTTTTTGTTTTCACTAAAAAGGAACTCAAACCATACTCTTAATGAGGATTCTCAGAAACTGCTCTTTCTAAGGGGAATTAGTGATGCCTGTATTGACGCCCTAGACCTGATGGGAGGAGGTGATATAACTCAACTGCCTTGGGATGATATAAAGAAAATATGTCTTAACTACTCTCGAGCAATAGTTAAGAAAGGTCAAGGTCATCATGCTACAGTGGGGAAGTCTTCTTCTGGTGGAGTTTCCCAGATGGAGATCACAAATTTTCTATCTAATTTCAAGCAGGACATCATTAATAATATGGCTACACAACTAGACACTATGCAAGCTCGGAAGAAACATGCAGAAGCTGAGGTAGTTTTGGCCGAGTTCTATCCATACTGCAGACAAAAGAAGTGTGATTGCAAATGCAAGATGGTGGCTAATTTGGAAGCTAGGCAACTGCCTACTGACTTCAAACCAGTAGAAGGTGATGCTGATCAATTGTTCTTTGTTGCGCAAAGAAGACCATGGGCCCAAAGACAAGGTATGCCTCAAGACCCTTTAACTTTTGGTAATCCTTATTCTGGCTATAATAACCAATGGCAACATGCATATGGACCCCCACCACCATGGAATCCGCCTCAACCAAGTTGGCTTAATTATCAGACCCCACAGTGGCAATCTCCTCAAGGAGGTTGGCAGCAGCCACAAGGGCAATGGACCCCACCTTCAGGAAATTGGCAACAAAATCCACAATGGAGAGGTCCTCAACAATGGCCAAACCAGTCTCCTAGATTCTTGCAGCTTCCACAGCCACAACAACAGGCCCTCATGCCACCTCCTGCAGTAACTGCCACAAATTCTGGCCCTCTAAAGCAAATGCATATGCCTGCCCAGCCGTTGCCCAATCCCAATAATAAGCAACAACAGCAGCCACAATAAACTGCGTATCTTGTTGAAGCCAATCAATATCAAGCTTATGCCTTAAATGTTAATGACATCCATCTGAGGTCTGGAACTACTTTACCTGCTCCCAAACCACCTCTAATTACTGAAATACCAGATTCTCCCCTTGAAGAATCTAATGCACCTGTTGTTCCTACTGAGCATATGCCTATACCCGATACAGTTTCTATGGAACCTATTTTTCAAAGACAAGACAAACCACCTTTTCCTTAGAGGTTGCAAAGCACTGAATCTAAATCCATAGAAGAACCCACTTTTGACATTTTGGATCAGCTTAAGAATGTACAGATCCAAATCCCTTTATTTCAGGCTATTAAAGATGTTCCCATTTTTGGAAAAACTATTAAAGAAGCCTGTTTGAAGAAGCATGGATGGAAGAAAAATGATCCCCAAACAATTCATGTCTTAGGGAATTTGGCTGATATAATGTTGAGAAATGTAGTTATTTCAAAGTACATTGACCCTAAAAGTCCTGTAGTGCAGATACATATAAATGGCCAAGTTGTAAAAAATATTTTGATTGATTTAGGTGTTGCCATTAATGTCATGACAAAGCATACTATGGACTCCTTGAATATTTCAAATATTAGGTCTACACCCATAGTTCTGTAGCTTACAGATAGCTCCACAGTTAAACCTGATGGGATGGTGGAAGATGTAATTGTCACTCTTGAATCCTGGGAGTATCCTACTGATTTCACAATATTATCAGTTAAGGCAACTTTAGGAGGGTATCCAGTTATCCTTGGTAGACCATGGTTAGCAACTGTTGATGCTTTTATAAGATGTCGTTCTGGAGATATGACTATTTCTAATGGGCAGTCCACAAAGAAATTGGCCTTGTATCTGTTTGCTAGACCTCAACTAGATTTGTCCCAACCTGTTTGGCTAGATGTGGGGGAAGAAATTGAAGAAGCCAATTCTTTGGCTTAATTAATGATGCTTCAAAATGATCCATTCTCACAACTTCAGAGTGAAGATGCTTTGCTTTTTCAAATTCTGCAATTTAACACTGATACAGGTAGTTCATCTGATCCAAGTGGCAGTCATCATCAATGTTTCCTACAGCAACTAGGTTTTGAGAGTTCATTGCCTAAACTTTCAAAAAAAATTCATAACTTGCTTCCACAAAAGGTACAAACATTACCTATTGATTCTATGAGTAATCTCACTAAGCAGATAGAATTATCTCCAGATCACTGTTTGAATGTTAATAGCAAGTTGTCACAGTCTCAAGAGGCTGACTTATTAAAAATGCTACAAGAACAGCATAAATCTTTTGCATGGGAATATGGGGACATGCAAGGAATAGATCCTTGAGTTTGTACTCATAGGATATATCAAAGAAGATTGTTTACCAGTTAGAAAACCTCAAAGAAGAGTAAATCCAACACTTAGAGAAATAGTGAAAAATGAACTTCAAAAGTTGCTTGATGCTGGTTTTATTTACCCAATTTCTGACAGCCAATGGGTTTCTCCATTAGTCATTGTCCCCAAGAAAGGAGAAAAATGGAGAGTGTGTGTAGATTACAGGGAATTGAACAATGCCACTAAAAAAGATCACTTTCCACTACCTTTTGTAGACCAAGTACTAGACTCATTGTCTGGCAAAAGATATTTTTCCTTTTTGGATGGTTACAGTGGGTACAATAAGATAAAAATTGCCCCTGAAGATCAAGATAAGACCACTTTTACCTGTCCATGAGGAACATTTTCTTATTCAGTCTTACCTTTTGTTCTATGCAATGCACCAGCAACATTTCAGAGAGCAGTGATTAGTATATTTGCTGATATATCTCATGAATGTATGGAGATTTATATGGATGATTTCACTACCTATGGAATCACATTTGAAGAAGCACTGATGAATTTAGAAAAAGGTATTGAAAAGGTGTAGGGAGAAAAAAATTGTCTTTAAACAATGAGAAGTGTTTTTTAATGATGGAAGAAGGTATTGTTCTAGGTCATCATATTTCAAAGAATGGAATTCAGGCTGACCCTGCTAAAATTGAAGTTATTCTGAATTTACAAACTCCTGCAAAATAAAAGGATGTCAGAAGTTTCCTTGGCCATGCAGGGTATTATAGAAGGTTTATAAAAGACTTCAGTAAAATTTCCAGTCCACTTTATGCCTTATTAACAAAGGATGCTCAATTTGAGTGGACAAAGGCCTATGAAAAATCCTTCCTACAACTAAAAGACTTGCTTACTAAAGCCCCTGTTCTTCAAGGTCCAAAATGGAATTTTCCTTTTCACATACATGCTGATGCATCTGATTTTGGTATAGGAGTAGTCTTAAGTCAAAAAGAAAATTCAATTGAGCATGCTATCTACTTTATCAGCAAAAACCTTCAAGGTCCTAAGCTCAACTATACTGTTACAGAAAAGGAATTGCTTGCAGTAGTGTATGCTTTGAATAAATTTAGACATTATGTCACAGGTTATCAGATATTCGTTCATACTAACTATGCAGCAATCAAGTACCTGATGAACAAGCCTGCCATTTCTGGTAGATTGGAACGATGGCTCCTGTTGTTACAAGAATTTGATATCACAATCATTGACAAACTAGGAAGAGCTAATGTTGTAGCTGACTTTTTATCAAGACTTCAATCGGCTACACCTGATGAACATGAACTTATTGATGATAGGTTTCCTGATGAACACTTGTTCTCTATTGTTGCACAAACTCCATGGTATGCAAACATTGCTAATTATCTAGCAGCAAATAGAATACCAGCTCACTTTTTCCCAAAAGAAAAGAAGTTGTTGATAGAGAAAAGTTTTAACTTTTCCTGGATTGCAAATTGTCTATTCTATACTGGACCTGATCAAGTAATATGAAGATGTGTAAGAGAAGATGAGACTTATGATATCTTGCATGCTTGCCATGATGAACCATGTGGGGGGCATTTTACAGCAAAAATAATAGCAATGAAGGTTCTTACAACAAGGTACTACTGGCCAACACTACACAAGGACACTGTAGCTTATACAAGAAAGTGTGATAGATGCCAGCATATGGGAAGACTAACTAAGTCAGATGAAATGCCACTATATCCGTAGGTCATAGCCACCCCTTTTGATAAATGGGGAATGGATTTTGTAGGACCAATTGATCCACCATCAAATGGCAAGTCATATATTCTGGTTTGCACAGACTATGTTACAAAATGGGTCGAGGTAAAAGCTATGACTGATGCCCGAGATAACAAAGTTGCTGAATTTCTGTATGAACAAATTTTTACAAGATTTGGAGTTCCCAGAGAGCTTGTAATTGATCAGAGAGCTCAATTCACATCGAATCTGATCACTGCACTAATGAATGACTATAAGATCAAACATAGGAAGTCCAGCCCCTATCATCCTCAAGCCAATGGTCAGGTGGAGGTAACAAATAGAGAAATTAAGGTGATCCTCACAAAGACAGTGTAGATCCATAGAAAAGACTGGAGCAATAGACTTCCTGAAGCAGTTTGGGCTTACAAAACTACATGGAAGACAATTGGGTTTACACCTTTTGAGCTGCTTTATGGGAAAACAGCTATGTTACTCATAGAATTTGAACATAAAACTTTGAGGACAGCTCTTGAACTCAACATGGACTTATCTGAAGCACAGAAGGACCATCTCCTGTAGCTAAATTCTTTGGAAAAAATGAGAAAAATTGTCTTGCAACACACAAAAGCAATCCAACAACAAAGGAAGAAATGGCATGATCAGCACATCAAAACCAAAAATTTTTCTGCTAGAGATTGGGCCCTGTTATATGATTCTAGATATCAAGAAAACCAGGGTAAGCTCACAACACACTGGTTTGGCCCCTATGAGGTTGAAAATGTGTTCGACAATGGAGCTGTACAGCTGGTGACAATTGATCCAGTCCGTTTTAAATTTCTAGTCAATGGCCATCGACTCCGGTTGTACCATAAACCAGTGTCAAAGGAAGAATTCATGCAACAGTTCATTCAGGTTCCTCCCGCTACTCTTCCTGCAGCATTGCCGTAATTTTTTTTAAAAAGCATGCCCATAATAAAGGTTTTCTTTTTAAGGAAACCCCTTTTTCTCCATTTTCATTTATCACCCCCATCTCAATTCTTTATCTTCCATCCATCCATCCCATCCATTCATTTCATTCGTACATTTCATCCACCCATGTCACCCATCCACTTCATCTGTCTGCATCAACCTTCATTAAGATATCTTTCCCACTTGTCAATTCATGCAGCACCGTCGTCTTTCTTCACACGTATGAACAATTATCAAAGGTACGCCATATGTTTTCTTATCGCATATTTGATTTATTTCATTCTATTCATTTACTACTATGCATGTACTGGTCATTATTACTAGACTCACTACTTGTTCTTTAGAACATGTGAGGACACATGTCATACTTTAAGTAGGGGGCGGGGTAATCTATCTTTTAAAACCTGTCTTTTTGTCGCTGCCATAACTGCACAAATAACCTTTCTTTAATGCTTTTCTGGTACTTTCCAAATGTGATCGCATGTCCTTCTTTAATGCATGTTTTTCTTGTAAACTACGATTAAGACTGATTGTTCATAAAGCTCATTTTTGGAAAAAGAAAGAAATGTGATAGCACGACAGAGGAAAAACTAGAGCAGAAAGGGAAATAAAGAATTTGAATCTTCAGTAAGGAATTGAGTTCAGCTAAAAACTGCAAATATGGGTGATTAGTTGGTGTGACATGAGCCTGTAGCTCATGAATTGTTACTGGAAAATCCGCAGACAGTCCACACATTCAGCCTCTGTGGATGGTTAAATTATTTCTTGAGCTTAAATGATTTTGATCACCAGGCTACAAATCTTAACAATGAATTAGAAGACCAAAGATATGAAAGGTGCCGAGATTTCAGAGGATTCTATTACAGGTTTGGACATCCATTCTAGAATCATGCAGCCACCACTGACTTCAGAGAAACGACAAGGAAAGTTAATGCTAGAGGACCAGCATTGGGCCAAGTAGGGGGCAGTGATGAGCTTAAAACACGCTCATAATTTGGATGTTATGATAAACTTTTAATGTCTTTACTTTTGTTATTTCATGGCTGTTTAAACTTTGTTGAAACCTTTTATGGGGATATCCTGTAGCATAATACTTTCATATTCCTGTAGTTCATGGTGTTGACTTGATTGCATTTATTGCCCGTTGACTCCCTAAAATGGCTGGTATATCGTATACAGTTTTTGAATGATGAAGTAGATTTAAAATGTGTGATTAATGAATAGATATCGTGTATGTGCCATATGCCTTTTCTTTCACATCTATTACCTTTTGTTTCGCAGGTTGTTGAAGAATGATTGAGTCAAGCACAACTGATCTCGGCCTTGCAGTAGAGTCCATTTCCTGCATGACTACGAGGAAGCTCCGGTGAAGACTCTTTAACCAAAACCATGGGAAATAATTTTAATGAAAGTCAATCTGGAAAAAGTGGAGCGCTAGATTCTCTCCAAATTGGGTTGAACGCATAAATTCATTATGAAGTTTGTTCCTTAATTCAGGGATATACTTTACTTCCACGTCTTTCTTTGATTGGGTTAGTTAGTTAGTTGCTCTCCTGTTTATAAATAAAGTTCTCCTCCTGTGCGAGAGGGACAGAAGAGGAGAGGATAGTTAGAGAAAGTTAGAAGCATAGTAATAGTAGATATTATGTAAGAGTCAGTATGATAATGAGAAACAGAATATGTATGATCAAAGACAGAGTTTGTTGTTAGTTTCCACATCAATAAAGCAATGTATATCATTCTATTTTCATGAATAAAGTTCGATGAAGTTCTGAGTTTAGCATATGTGTAATTAGTAGATGCTTGCTAAGGGGGCCCACTTAGTAAGTATCTGTAGCTAGTTAGTTAGTTGTTATTTTTTGTTAATCTTCAGTTAGCTTTCATCTTTGAAGTTTCCATACAAACTCAGTCTTATAGTGCTCCTGCAGCATAGAGAGTCCATCCCTGTGACTGTTCCTGCAGCATAAGGCCAGTTCATAGTTTATGTTTCAGTCGTAGTTGTTATGGTTTCGATCATAGTTGAGTTAAAGAATTTTGCATTACCGTTCTGTGGCTTAGATA
The DNA here is from genome assembly GCA_007258455.2 of Sequoia sempervirens. Classification (NCBI taxonomy): domain Eukaryota; kingdom Viridiplantae; phylum Streptophyta; class Pinopsida; order Cupressales; family Cupressaceae; genus Sequoia; species Sequoia sempervirens. The sequence continues at coordinate 248,603,607 of VDFB02047230.1, read as the reverse complement.
TAATTTCTTTCCAGTATTATTTCTGCTAAGATTTGACCAAAACTAGTTCTTAGTGCATATATTTTGCCGCGCCATTTAAAGTCTACGTCCCCTGGTTTGACAAGTAAAATGAACGTCCATAGAAAAATATAAGTCACCTATTGGAATGTCCAATTCCCAGGAAAGGTTTTACTGTGATTTTCATATCCTTTTGTGGGCGCAAGCCATAGTGCACATGTGTCCTTGACAAAATTTATCCACTGACATGAAAATGAGTCACCAGGAGGACGGGGAAAGGTGGTAAAAGTGGGAAGGAAAAATAAAAAGTGTCATCCATAATTTCACTTTAATGAAATATAAAAGAGGAGTTACAACTACTCATTTACTATCTTTGTAATAGCCATGGATTAAAAAAATGATCCCCAAAAAACTAGTGAGCTTGCAAAAATGGAAAATAAAATATCTCCTACAAAAAAAACTAATTCTAAATGTTTTATGATGATGTTTAGGATAAAAGATACTTAAATTATTAATAATCAAGTATTCTAATTTGGGTTTAAAATGCATAGAAATTTTGAATCCTTGATACAATGTAGCCTCCTATTAAATCCTATCGATAAAATATGAGTAACTTGGATTTTAAATAGAACATGTTGTAGTTATCTTAGAATTGATTATATGTGATGCCTCAAACCCTATAGTGTGTAATGTTATGTGTAGTTGGCTTGTGGCTACCTTAGCTCTTAAATAATTTACATAATCAATAATGTAATTATATATGTATTTAGGTCATCCTAAGAGTTATATACCTAAGTATATAAGAGGACCTAGGTGGTATAAAAGTTATAAGGAATATGGTATATATAGGAGCTATTGGTTAGTTATTATTATCATGTTGAGGATTGATTTATTATTGAATAATGATTGAGTTATCCCATTTGAAGTGGATTGTGAGGTTGGTCCCTTGAAGTGGCATATCATTATCAAGTATTTGAAGAATATTTGCTATCACCATCCCTCTATTGTGTAAGTTATTTCATTACAAGTGGTATCTAGTGGAACCCTAAAATTTCATCATTCCATTGGCTCCATGGTCAAACCTGTGATGTTTTATTCCACATTGTCATTAGGGTTTAGGGTTTAAGCATTCTATTCCTTTATACTCTTAATTCATTTATTGGCTTGTATTTTCTCATTAACCGGCTGTATCAGGTCATCATTTTAATCAAGTGGAATTTTATGGCCTCTGCCATCATCATTTTGGCCCCATTGTTCAAGTTACACAATGTGCCTAGGAGGGCCCTCTTTTAAGAACAACTTCACCACGTGCTTTTAAGCACCCTCTAAGTTCATCGCTAATGGTTCATCTCCCATCACATGTTCTATTTGAATTGCTTATGGTCATCCTGTGATGAATACTATATTGCTTTTCAAACTTCCCATATTCATCGCCCGTTGCACGTTGTGTTTTCACCACTAGAGAGTAACAAGTGATGAGTGATGCCTCATTATTCTCACCACCCCAAGGTCCATTGCCAATCACGGATTTTAGTCTCGCCATCGAAGGAACAACCCACGATCAACAATGTTAATTTCATAAGCCTTTGTTGGTCCTTTGTCTATCGTCGGTTGTCTCATGTTATCTAAAGTAGAACTTGTGACCACTAATGGGTGGATTTTTTCCCCATCACATGGGTTTGGTCTATCACAGGTTAGAGCTGCTCGATAGAGGGGGAACTCATGATGAGCAATGTAAAGCAAGGATTTTTTTCTAGAATCTTCCTATGACCAAATTAGTAGCTTGTATCTCATCACTAGCTCCAAAGTTATCATTTGATGAGGTTCCAAAATGGAATGTGAACCTGCAATGGGCGAGGTGTTTTGATATGCGACAAGGATTTTCCCATGATCATCAAGATCACAGCGGGTGAGTCAATGATAATAGAGTAAGGATGTGAATGGGTACGGGAAGCTTTAAAGAATATCCTCGATGTTCTAAGTATGATCAATAAAGCAAGTGTTGATTCTTAATGTGCCTCATTGATTAAGTTTTAAATCTAGGGAAATTGACGGTTGGGATGTGACATGCAGTAATTGATCTTTTTTCTCACATAAGCAAGCCAAGATGGCCATTAATTACAACTAGCCTCAAATTATTCTATTTAATGAGGATTTTCTATAGTCTATTAAATCATTCTTAAATAACTATGGCACAAAGTTGATTGTTGTGAGTACCAAGGAAGAAATTTTAGAGTTTGAGACGAGGTGGTGCAAAGGCGGCTACATAGTTTCTCCTGATGTGGTCTCGTGAGAAAATGAGTGAATTGAGTACTCCTGTTACAAAATTTCAAAGTTCTAGAAGATTGATTTTTTAGGAGCCTGTTGTATACATATCTAAAACCAAACCTCTTCTTGCAGAGATTCCAATTGTCCCTAAGGGAAAAAGAAGTGTTCACAATAAGAGTGAGAAGGTTGTTGTTAAGAGAACCTATGCATTAAGGAATGGATTGTGTCACAAGGACCAATTGGATTTGATGAGAAGAGGCTTGTGTTTGTGAAAGAATTAATGAGGCCTAGTGCGGGTCCTAGGGTTTTCTCAAATAAGATCACTAATCCTATTCTAATTTCTAATGATTCTTCAAGCGAAGGAGGAGTCGGCCCTAGCCCTAACAAATTCCTTGCTTCTCTTGTGCCTTATAGTGACTTTGATGATGAGATAAATATTGTAACTCCACTCTTTGTCAAAACACCGAGTTAGGGTGTTTAGTCAGCAACTAACAAGGCTGGGTAATGCTCATTTCCTCTTCTAATGGTGTTTGGTTTCTTGGGTGTTTTGTTGATTGGAATTCTGGGTGGCTGGCTTGTGGGTTCGTGCTATTGATAGTGATGGTGGTTCCTTTGGTATTGGTAAATGAGCCAATTTTGGTGATGCCTTTTGGAAGGCTTGTGTGGCATCTTTGACAAATGGCCCGGCACTCCTTTTTCCTTTTGCTTCCCCATGGCGGTGGAATGATTGAAGATATAATAATCTGGGATTCGACCCTAATAAAATGTAACTACATATGAGTTGGATGATTGTTGCTCCCTTGTATTATAAAAGTGATTTATTGGCTCAATGTAAAGAGGGTTCTAATCAAAATTTTGAGTCTAGTACGTTCTAGGTAGGATTCAAGTATAGGAAGCAAAACAAAAATGTAGAATGCTTGATGAATCTGCTTGAAAATTGTCTTAGGTATAGGTTATATATGTAACAGTCTTAAATGGTTTTACATAGACTACTAATATTGAAACAAATATAAATTCCAAAACATATACTGTCCTTTTGTACACTTTTACAGATCATAAATGAAATTATCAAAGATATTTTCATTTGTCATCAATGGTTCAATTAAATGTATGGCTTTATTTCTTTGCTTTAACTCAAATGGTTAATTAGAATGCTTGAGAAAATTCATGGGTCTGTGAGAATTTACAAGGATTTGATAAGATGTTTTGGATAATTTGAGTTTTTGTATTGCAAGGCATTACAAAGATAGTCCATATATATCATAATTAAATAACTGGTGTACTATTGGTTGTTTCATATTTGACTCCATTTACCCAATTGATGAGGCACTAGCTTATTTATCAAGAATTCATGTAGCTAAGTGAATAGTGAGTATGCCTAGCCGTGGATTCAAAATAAGAACAAAATTTGTCAAAATTTTACTAATTCTAAAATGTAAGTTTGAAATATGTCCACATTCCTGGCAAATAGACATTTATTTACCCAAAGACCTATCAAATCCTTAGTGAATTTTGAAAATTTTCCTCGAGTAGGAATGAATCTATGCTGAAGTGTTCTTGAGGAAGTGATATATCAGATGAACATAAGAAGGAATACCCTCCTTGGTCCCATAGAGCTTAAAGTGCAAGAGTAGAGACCTCAGAATTCTCTATTCATTGTGTTGTCCACTAACTTAAGGAAACTATTGAACATAAGGTTTGCTACCCTTTAGAGAATTCAAAGGCTTAGCTAGATAAAATACCAATAGAAATGGTGACTCTACTAGGGACAATTATCATTCTCCAATCGTAGATTGTTTTATTACAGAGTTAAATGGTGTGACAATTTTGAACATCATGTTTAGATATTGCAAAATTCTTGAACCTGATGAAAAGTTTTTGTAGCAGCAAAGCTTGAAGGATTTGAAGGTGACTCCACTATTGGAGAAAATCCAGAATGAAAGTTAGTTTTAAAATACTTCATCTCATTCAAAGTATAATCCTCTAAAGAGAGGTGGTGACTCTAACTTTAAGAACTTGACAAAGAACACAATAAAACTTCAAATGTGAAAATTTCAAGATCAAAGGTGAATGTCTACTCTGAAACTCCAGGTATTCCCATGCATTTGAAGAAATAATGTTATATTTGTAGATAATTTGTGGGAATTTTCAAGGAATTCATGTGATACAAATAGTTCCCAATTTGGTGAAATAGTACTAAGGCAGGGAAAGGAATGGTAATCTTTGCATAATATGAAAATAAAATTGAAATAGATATAGAAGTTTCTCATATTCACAAATTTCACTAGTTCAAAGATATTATGCAAAGAAAAACTAGGAGACTTGCATTGTAAAAGGAACTTAAATTGCTCTTGACAAGTTTGACAAAGTTTGTAAAAGGGTTGTACAAGATGTCTTGTCAAGTTGTACACCTAAATGTAAACCTTAATGAAATGACACAAAATGAGTAACCTTTGTCATATCAAAGGAATTTTAGTAATGAGAGGTACATAACCATAAGTTTCAGTGGTATTTATGGATTTCCAAATACCATACCACATAAGATTAGGAATAAGATACTAAAGTTCAGTGGAGATAAGTCTGAATCAACAAGCAAACATTTGCAAGATTTTACGGATTTAATAGGGGACTATGAAATAAATCATGAGGATGTTGTCATGAAGTTGTTTGTTCAATCTCTTAAGGATGATTCTTGAGATAGCTTCTATTTACCAACATCCTCTATATATTCCTGGGAGGATTTCAAGGTGGCCTTTATAGAATAGTTTGGTGAAAGGGTAAACCCAAATTATGTAAGAAAAAACTTCATGAAAATCCATAAAAATGCAGATGAGTTGGTTCCTTCTTTTAATCTCAAATTCACCAAGGCAGTAAGGGAAATCCCAAAAAATATAAGACGAAATGATGTTGAATGTTTGGTTGCATATCTTGGCACATTTGATAGGAAGATGAGTTACCTATTAAGGGATGGAGCCTATGACAATAAATCAAGCATATCAAAACCCCATGGACATTGAGAATAATTTGAAATACTCCATCATGAAAGGAAACATGGCCACAAGTATGGGTTACCCAAGCACACCCTATGCAGATAGAACTCAAGGATTGGATAATAGAAATGGTTGTCAAGATGAAAATTCCTCTGATGTTATGTTTTCTCCATTGTTAGAATATGTAGATCACAGTGAACCCCAGGTTAAGTGTTAGTTGACTAATTTTAGCAATGTTGATCAAAATTCATATGTTCAAGAGTTGTATGAAATGAAGAGACATGAGGGAGAATTACCACATGAACTATTTTTGAGATTCTTGGATGCTTTAATAGAAGTCCCTGAAACTTTCAGACTTGAGGATTTAATATGCATCAATTTGTTTTGTGAAATTTATGAATCCGGGCTAAGCATTTTACACAAGGATTTCAAGCCTCATAGTATGGATCAAGTGCCTAATTGGATGAGGATTGTGGAATCAACCAAGTTTGTTCATTCACAAGATGTGTATTCCCAAGGTAGAGATACTAATTGTTCTTTTGAAAAGAATCAAAGGACATAACAACATAATATTGAGGCAAAAAAGGATGCATGGGATGATGATAAAGTAAATATGTATTTATTCTTTTATAGTGATGTATCAAGTAGAGGAGAAGTAGAAGAGATGAATGATTTTATTCCATGTGATGTTTTGGTTAGTGAGAATAATGTTAATGTTGATGTCATTTCATTACAAATTATTGATCAACATAGTGGAGATCGAATTTCAAGCACTCACTTCAAAGAACTTGAGCATGGTTTGTATAGTAATTAGTTTTCTTGTGATGGGGATTATGATGACAACCAACATGATTATTCTTCTGATGATTATGAATGATCCTATAAGGATGATCCAGACATATTTTCTTCACGTGAAGGATACAATGGTATGAGTATTGATGAAGTTACTTAACCCCACATAGATGGTCAAGTTGCACTTGTTGCATATTTGGAATGTAATTTGGGTTTATCATCAAAGGAGTATGTCAGTCTTGTGAATGATGAATAAATTGAAGATAAGAATATATGTGTTCAAAGTGTTGATGTTGAATATAAAGCTAAAAATGATGAACATCATTTTTGTCCTATTGTTCCTAACTGCTTATATGAATCAAAGGTAGAGTCAACTACACATGACAAATATAATGAGGTGCTCATGAATGACAAAAAGGTTTCATTGTTAAATGACCAAAATGCACATGATGACAAGCACATGGATCTTGAATCAACAACATTACCTATTGAAAGTAAGGAAAATATTGCTAATCTACTTGAAAATGAATTTCCACAATGTGAGTTGAAGATTTCAACCATTGATAATTAGAGTTAAATTGAGAATATATTTGCATATTCTTCTAGTGATTATGATGGTTTTGACAATCATGATGATATGGAAGAATTGGACCTTATGCTGAGAAGGGAGATGTTTTTATGACACAAATGAAAGTATGGTAGAATCCCTTATATGATGAAACTCCATTTGTATGTGAGATGGTAATTGACAACCCATACTAGTGCAGATATAATACACTATTTGTTGAAAACCCTAATGACTGTTTGGAAAATATTATTTGTAAATGTGAGTGAGGTGGTATAGATGGAACATCAAGGAATGCAGATCAGCTTTGGTTATACAACTATTTAGTCATGGGAAGATATGGTTGTACATATTTTGGAGAGTTGGTTTACTAGTGGTTAGATGACTAGATTGCATTTGATGATAGTCAAGAATGTATTTCATATGTGGTGTTAGTTGAATATGACAATTTCTCACATGGTAAATAACTTCTAGATGAAGATGTCATTGATGATGATGGTAATCCTAAATACAATGTTGATGCAAAAGAGGAATATACTTCCTTCTCTATGGTACATGGGAATGTGATTAAAAAATAGGATGAATTGTTAGCCATATGTGATAATATGGATGAAATACATATGGGTGAAAGAGGATGTTCCTCTTTGAATAACCAATTAATGCATCTTGAAGGGTACACTAGTTTTGAGCAAGCTTTGTTACATATTGATGATGAGAAACAGTTTGATGAGCCCTCAGATTATGTTAACGTTACAAGACTATTTGATTTATATGAGGAGTATAGGGGTGCATATGGCGTAAAGCACTATGTAAATCAATATAAATTTGCACATGAAATCTTTGAATAAGCTCCACATCTTATGGACCTTATCATAGAGTTGTTTCCATCTAATCAGATTAACACTTATGTAGATCAAAATGAAGACCCTCTTGAGTTTGTATCTTCTCTCTCTAATACTCTAGGGGACACTGATTCAAGTATACAACATAGTGCTTCTAAAGGATTTACATTTGATCACAAAATTGAGAGTGATTCATTGAATCGTATATTTTTGGCACCAATGCACTTCTCTAGCTCTTCTAGGGGTTTTCACCTAAAAGGAGAAAGGTAGGGCCAAAAATGCTAAAGGGTTAATTCAAACTATGTTATGTATGATGTTATCTAAGCTAAATTAAGTGAACTAAATGCAAGTAAGTGATTTAAATGAATGATTATGAATGCAAAACTAATATTTAGGCTATGTTGGAAAACACACTATGATATGCAAACAATGAACTAAAAGATGAATAAATGCAAAACAAAAAGAGAAAGGCTGAATTAGAGTGCACCTGGGAAAGGTTTGAGGAATATGGAATGGTATGAGTGCTGTCTAAAATTACTAAAAATCAATAGTGGGACTCATTCACCTAGGGTGGCAAATTAGTCCTACTATTGGTAAAAAATTGTTGAGAACCAATTTTTGAGTGTCAGGATCTAGAATTTGACATAACATAGATTTTTAGTCTTAAGGTGGGACTCATTCACCATTGGTGAAAAATTAGTCCTCTCCCACAATTCTAACAAATCAAGAGACAATTCTGCAACACCAGATCTGGAAATGTCTGATTGTCAGGTTGTCAAAGTCAATTGTGCAAGAAATAGATAGAATACCTTCTCCAAGCTTAAAATATGATTGATTTGACTTGAAGCGCCTACTTGATTTGTTGACCAATCTTCAATCACCTAATTTTTTGTTAAAACTACATACATAGGTCTGAAAACACACATGCAAGAGGGGAAAATCATTGAGGGTTATAAAATAGGGGTTTTCCTTGGTCAAACCACACTTTAGTAATCAAAACCTTAACGAAATAATGAAATGAAAGAGAATGATAAAAAAATAGCATGCAAATGCTATCAAATTACCAAACCCTTGTTGAATAAAACCTAAATATATGTCAATGGATGCTCCAAAATACTTGAATGATGCTTGATTTGATGTTGTAAGATGCTTAAATGCTAGAATATGATATGAGATTGAATGCTTGAATGAATTGGTGAATGAGTGAACTTGATGAATGGGGGTTGAAATGGATGTAAAAACACATATTTATACAATATTGTGCCTTAGTAACCCATTCATACCTCATCGTAGGCCAACATCAAGTGATTTTGTGAAAAATTCGAAAGGAAATTTAAAATATTTTGAATTTAGAGCCAAGGGGGACTCATTCACCACCCATGATGAATGGATCCCACCTAGGACCTAAAAATGGGTGTCAAGAATTATCTTGTATTTAATGTTGTTTGTTAGGCTTGCATTCAAAAATGTACTTAATTCAGGAATATAAGGGCATAAAGGGGTCAAATAAAGCATAAGAAAGGTATAAATAGTGAATTTATTCTTAGAAAAGCATGAAATATTGTTACAAGACTTTACAACACTTCAAAATAGGACTTGTTTAGTGATGAAAAGGTGATTTTTATATGAATTGTAATAAATAGAGTCTAGAAGAGTGTAGAAATGTTTTAGAACACTTCACAACACCTTCACAAGATGTCATTGTTTGAATTTTAGTACCTAAATATGCATGTTCAAGCCATGTTATGACATAAAATCAGAGAAAAATAGACCAAAAATCATGAAGCAAGGCCTAAGAGACCATGAAAATGATAAGGATCCATTTTTCTATGGTGGATTTATCCCCCACTTTAGTGAGAGGATGAACTTGCTTTAAACTCACACTAAAGTAGCCATGAACATCGAGAGGAGGGTTCAAATGTATTTACACTAGCAAGATGGAATAAAAATATCAAGAGGGATGATCAAGCCCCCAGGATGAAGATTGCATGGAAAACTAAGCATAAGATCCACTAGTTCCTTGGTCAATCCTGTGATCTTTTATTCCCCATTGTCATTAGGGTTTAGTGTTTCAATGCTCTATTCCTTTATACCCATAATTCATTTATTGGCTTGTATTTTCTCATTGACCAGCTGTACCAAGTCACTATTTTAATCAAGTGGCATTTTATGGCCTTCACCATCATCATTTTGACTAGTACCATTGTTAAAGTTACACATTGTGCCTAGGAGGTTCATCTTTTAAGAATAACATTTACCCACATACTTTTAAGCACCCTCTAAGCTCATCACTAATGGTTCATTGCCCATCATGTGTTCTTTTTGAACTAATTGTAGTCATCTCATGATGAATGATACATTTCTTTTTGAATTTCCCATGTTCATCACCTATCACACATTGTGTTTTCACCATTGGAGAGTAACAAGAAATGAGTGATGCCTCATTCTTCTAACCATCTCGAGCTCCATCACCAATGATGAGTTTCAATCTCACCACTGAAGGAACAATTGGTGATGAGCAATGTGGTTGATTTCTTAACCCTTCGTTGGCCTTCTTCCTATCACTAGTTGTCTCATGTTATCTAATGTAGAACCTGCAACCACCGATGGGTGGAGTCTTTCCCCATCATGCAGGTTTAGTCTATCACTGGTTGGCACTATTCGATAAAGGGAAAACTCATGATGAGTGATGTAAAGCAAGGATCTTCAGTGAGAATCTTTCGATGATCAAATTAGTGGCTGGTATCTCATCGTTGGCTCCAAAGCCATCACTTGATGAGGTTCCAAAATGGAATGTGATCCTGTGATGGGTGGTGTTTTGATAGGCATCCAAGATTTTCCCACAATCATCAAGATCAACAACAAGCAAGTCAAGGATGATAGAGTAAGGATGTGTATGGGTACGTGGAAGCTTTAAAGCATATCCTCATTGTTCTTAAGTATGATTAATAAATCAAGTGGTGATTCTTCATGTGCCTCAATGATCAAGTTTTAAATCCACAACAATCAACAGTTGAGATGTGACATGTAGTAATTGATCATTTTGCTCACGTGAACGAGCCACGATGGCCATTAATTACAACTAGCCTCAAATTCTTCTATTTAATGAGGATTCTCTATAGTCTGTTAAATCATTCTTAAATCACTATGGCACAAAATTGATTGCTATGAGTACCACGAAAGTAATTTCAGAGTTTGAGAAGAGGTGATGCAAAGATAGCTTCACATTTTCTCCTGGTTTGGTCTCTTGAGAAATTGAGCGAGCCGAGTAGTCTCGTTACACAATTCCAAAGGTCTAGAAGATTGAGTATGCAGGAGCCTATTGCATACATATCTAAAACCAAACCTCTCTCGAAATAGATGCTAGTTGTCCCTAAGGGGAAAATAAGTGTACGCAAGAAGATTGAGAAGGTTGTTGTTAAGAGCACCTATGCATTAAGGAATTGGATTGTGTCACAAGCATCAGTCGGAGTTGATGAGAAGAGGCTTGTGTTTGTGAAAGAATTAACAAGGCCTGGTGTGGGTCCTAGGGTTTGCTTGAAGAAGGTCACTACTCCTATTCTAATTTTTGATGATTCTTCAAGTGAAGAAGGAGGAGTTGGCCTTGGCCTTTACTAATTCCCTGCTTCTCTTGTGCCTTAAAGAGACTCTGATAATGAGATAATTATTACAACTCTACTCTCTGTAAAAAGGCCAAGTGAGGGTGTTTACTTGGAAGCTAACAAGGTCGGATAACACTCGTGTCCTCTTCTAATGGTGTTTGGTTTTTTGGGCGCTATGGTTATTGGACTTCTAGGTGGTTGGTTTATGGGTTCATGTTGTTGATGGTGATGGTGGTTACTCTAGTATTGGTGAACATGCCAATTTTGGTGACACCTTTTGGAAAGCATGTGTGGCATCTTCAACAAATGTCTTGGCATTCTTTTTTCCTTTTGCTTCCTCATGGCGGTGGAATGCTTGAAGATATAATGGTTCAGGATTCAACCCTAATGAAATCAAATGAATTTTGAAAGTATCATGAAATGTAATTACATTTGAGCTGAATGATTGTTGCTCCCTTGTATTATAAAAAGGATTTCATGGCTCAATGTAAAGAGGGTTCTAATCAAGATTTTGAGTCTAGTACATTCTAGGTAGGATTCATGTATAGGAAGCAAAACAAAAATGTAGAATGCTTGATGAATCTACTTGAAAATTGTCCTAGGTATAGGTTATATATGTAATAGTCTTAAATTGTTTTACATAGACTACTAATATTGAAACAAATATTAATTCTGAAACATATACTCTCCTTTTGTACACTTTTATAGATCATAAATGAAATTATCAAAGATCTTTTTATTTGTCATCAATGGTTTAATTGAATGTATTTCTTTATTTCTTTTCTTTAACTCAAAGGGTTAATTACAATGCTTGAGAAATGTCATGGGTCTGTGAGTATTTATGAGGATTTTATAAGAAGTGAGTTTTTGCGTAATTTGAGTTTTTGTATTGCAAGGCATTATAAAGATAGTCCATATATCTTAGAATTAAACAATCGATGTACCACTGGTTTTTTCATTATTTAATCCATTTACCTAATTGATGAGGCATTGGATTTCTTATCAAGAATTAATGAAACTAAGTGAATAGTGAGTATGCCTAGCCATGGATTCAAAATAGGAACAAAATTTATTAAAATTTTACTAATTCTAAAATGTAAGTTTGAAATATGTCCACATTCCTAGCAAATAGACATTTATTTACCCAAATACATGCCAAATCCTTAGTGAATTTTGTATATTTTCCTCGAGTAGGAATGAATTTGTGTTGAACTATTCTTGAGGAAGTGATATATCAGATGAACATAAGAAGGAATACCCTCCTTGGTCCCACATAGCATAAAGTGCAAGAGTAGGGACCTCATAATTCACTATTCATTGTGTTGGGCACTAACTTGAGGAAATTCTTGAAGATAAGGGTTGGATACCCTTTAGAGAATTCCAAGGCTTAGCTAGAAAAAGCACCAATAGTATCATAGCATGACCTTAGAACCATGTAGGTAAGACATTTTATTTCAATCTTGGAGGTCATTTTGTGAATTCTTCCAACTAATGGAAATTTTTTCCTTTATTTTTATCTAACTCATTAAGGGAATATTAAAGCATCTTTAGTTCAAATATCTAATAAATTAGAGTAGTATTAAGGGATTTATTGTATAATTAGTGTTTCTATTATGAAGAGCATATCTCTCAGATCTAGACAATTTTTTCCCTAATTTTTAAAGGGTTTAAAGACAAGAAAAATTAGTAACAAATAAGATAAGAAAAAAATAATAGAAAAGAGAACAAGGATAAAAAATTAGCTACTCCAAAAATACCTAATGAGACCTCATCTTTGAATAGTGACAACTCTGAGAAAGAGAAGGTCAAATGTACCTATTGTAAAAGACCTAGTCATGATGAGCATATAAGTTTAAAGAAAAAATTTGATCAATTAACACATATTATTGAAAATAATAATCTTAGAGGCCTTGAAATAGTAAAACAAAGTTTACATGAGTTTTCTCACAAGGAAAAAGATAATAGTAAGGGGAAATGAAAGGGTAATGAACTTGTAGATGTTGCATCTTCACCAACCACATGGGTTTTTTTTGGGTTCCTCGCACCACATAGCTTCATCTAAGGATGAAGTTGAATCTTTGGTGATATGTACTATTCCTTTCATTTTGGTGGGTGATGAAACTTCTGTTGACATGTGTGAGAGAGGGTTTGTTGATGTCGGTGATGAAACATTTTAGGATATTATTTTTGTACCCTCAGGTATGTGCAAGATCATGATTGGCCAAAAAGTGGTGATATGATGGGTATGTGGCTGGAGACTTTTTTTTACCCAAAATTGATGAAATCAAAAGGGTTTTTAAAGAACATTATCATCTTTTCACCAATATAAATTATTGTTTACTTTGAAATTAATAAATAACTATTATTCATTTTCTATTTGAATTACGAGTAAAGTCTTGATTGATAGGCTAATTGAAAAACATCTATAGCTTTCAAACAATATCACATTTTTTAATCCAAAATATGCATCACATTATATGCTTCACATACTATAGGATTCAAAAAAATTGAATTTCATGAAATTTTGACCAAGTTAAGGTGGTTAGATATACTAGTTTTTATATTTTATAAAAGTTATAATAAAAAAATTATAATTAATTATTTACTTGGAAAAAAATTACAAAAAAATATGCGTCACATCAAGAAATGAGTCCTCTACTTATATCTAAAATATTATAAGAAAATATTATCATTTTATTGTGGTTAGGGTGGTGAAATAGACACCTGCTTCTTATTTTTTCCCTGAAATTTAAGTACTACTACATTGAAATTTTAAAATTTCACCAAATAGATTTTTTTAAAATAAACCAAGTAGCTTAGAAACTACATTCAATTTCCTCTAGATTCTATTCTTATATGTTTTGAAATAATATAGATAACTTATTCAAATTTTTACATCAAGTTGCCTACCTTTGATTTTTTTGAATTTTTCTCCACTTAAGGGCCTATTTTTCCATGATGATCCTAAACATACCCCCTCATTATCAACTAATATTATATCAGTATATCAGATCAGCCACGCAAGTTCATGTAGGCGGGTTGACTTTCCCCTATTCTAGTGGTAATTAGTGATTTGCATTGTGATTTTTCACTTTTAGTTGGGAGAGTAGATCACCAATCACAATTTTTTTTAAAATTTTTTCCCTAATCCAACTTTGTTTACTTTCTTCACTCATTTTGATAAAGTGAGAAATTTGTGGTATCAATGATTTGGCCACTTGAAATACTATTGCTTATAGTAGCTTAGTTAGAAGGAAATGGTTCTAGGATTTCCTATAATTTTATTTTGTTATGACATGTTGTGAATGATGTATTCTTGGCAAGCATACAAAATAAAATTTTGATAACAAAATTCTTGGAGAAATTCACAAATTTGGAGTTGGTGTATATTAATTTGTTTGGATAATTCCCATAGCCACCTTTTAGTAGAGATTGATAAATTTTAACCTTATTGATGATTTTTCAAAGCAGACTTTCGTGTACTTTCTCAAAAAAAAGTATAAAGTATTTGATTCACTCTTGGACTTCAAACAATTTATAGAGAAACAACTTGGAAATCCATAAAATTTCTACATATAGATAATGGGGGAATACATCCACCATAGGTTTGAGTAGCATTATGCTTCAAAAGAATTTGATTTTCAACATATAGCTCCTTACAATCCTTAGTAAAATGGACTTACAATTTTTTTAAAAAGATCTTTGGAAGAGGTGGCCTATTTGATTCACTCCAAGTATTTGGCACCACCTTTCTGGGTAGAAGCCATTAATTGTGTGTGTTACATTAGAATTGAGTTCCTCACAAAACTATGAAAAGGGTAACTAAGTTTCAAGCTGGGACCAAATTGACCCTTAATTAAGAACTTTTTAGTGTTGGTTTATCGTGTATGGGCCCACATTCTAGTAGAGAAATGTAAGGCTATAAATTCATATAGCAATCCTTGCATTTTTTAGATAACTAGATGATGTCAACAACTACATTTTTCTACATCCTACAACTAATGAGCTATTCATTGAGAGGAGTTTCACACTTGTGGAGATCCCTTCAAACTCCCATCTTATCATTTTTCCATCCACTATAAGATTGAAGACCCTACATCATGATGATATTTCTTCAAAGGATCGTAATCCTTCTTATCTTAATGAGTATTCTTCTTTCTCTACCTTATATGATGACTACAATAACGAGGGTTTATATAGCCATAATTTAGAGGTTGATTATTCTCTTGTAAGTTATCCATATTCTCTAGTTGTAGGGCCTCTTTGAGATCATCAAATATTGAAATCAATCAGGGATATGGTGGGGGATCCTTTAGACCATAAAATAATAAGATCACAATTTTAGGAGGCTCCATGTCTCTTCATTGCCACAAATTTTGAGACATAGTCCATTCAAGAAGGTTTAGGTGTTCCCAAGAGGGATATAACAATGGAAGAAGATTTAATTCCTTGGAGAAGAACCACACTAGGGATCTTGTCCCTCTTCCTAAGGGAATGAAACTTGTTTGATGCAAGTGGATCTATCACCTTTTTTTGCAAATGGTTCAGTTGATAAGAATAAGCGTTACTTGGTTGTCAATGGATTCTCCCAAGTTCTTGGGATTGACTACTGTAAGATTTGTGTACCAAACACTAAACTAAATTCCATCCAATTTGTTCTTTCTATTACTATAACTCATATATGGCAAGTTCATTAGGTGGATGTGAATAGTGCTTTTCCTTACAATGACTTGATTAATGAGGAGATACACATGGCAAAGGGAAAAAAATATATTGAGAGGAGGTTGAATAAGTAGATTTAAATAATTGCAAAAATTCTAGAAACCTTCACAACTATATAGATTTTTAACATGAAGAGTATTGAACTATATAAGATAGCAAGTAAAGCAATGAAATAACATCACAAAATATCACATAGGCCCAAATTTTTTTGTGGAAACCCAAGATGGGAAAAACCATGGTGAGAAGCTCTCACAAGTAGGAATATAATAATTGATTTTTACAATGAGATGTAGGCACCAACCTATTGAAGACACCAATCCCCAAAATATTTAGTAGGCACCAACCTATAGGAGAAACCAATCCCCAAATGATTCATTAGGAACCAACCTATAAGAGACACCAATCTCAATTGGAATAGACACCAATCCCTATTGGAACAAAATAATAGGTAAAAAACCAATCCTACCAAAAAAAATAATAGTAGATTTGAAATTTAACTCTGACTAGCAGACACACTGATACTAACACTCACTCTTTTCTTCATGCTTCTGCTGTGAAACAATTGAATAACTCAATATAGTACTTTTACTATAATCATCAATAGATGTGGTACATACACACACTTGTACTAAACACTACAATGCATCTAAACATTTGAAATATATATGCATGCCATTACATTAACAATATTCTATGTTTTCCAGGGATCCACACCAACTTAGACAACATATGAAGGAACCTAAATTCAAATTACATGAAATTTGTAATACACTATTCTAAACTTGTCACCAAAAGAAAATTATGCCTTGCACCACGATGGGAATACTAAATAGGTCATATCCTCACTACACATGCTTAATTTTAATTTTGCACACTTATAGCTATTACTACACATGCCTCAAAATTTGAATAGATTGATGAACCTTTTCTTACTTCATTCATCCTTACACACTAAGTTGTACCACTAAAAAATTAAGGAACTGATAGAAATAGTGTAGGTACACTCTCTTTCCAAATTGTAGAGCAATACTAATTTTTGAAAGAAATTCTACCCATATTAGTTAATATCTCTACCAAAAATATATCCTTCTAGACCATCACACTCATGCTAGCTTTATACCCAACATGGTATAATATATTCATTATCTAAAGGCAGTCACACCACTATTGAAATAATACACTCTTCTAGAACCTTGAGAAAAATGATAATACTTGTACTCCTACAATATTCTTCATTTTAACAACCTTTACATTTGATAGGCTTGACACCCTTTAATAACCATATCAATATCAATGACCTGTTGACATTAATTTGACATCAATGACAACCTATACTCAAAAATATCCCCCTTTGTCATTGATGGAAATCAAAAAATATTCCAAGGCCCCCAAAAAACTCCCAATGAATAAGTCTTGATGGTTCATGTGTTGTAGAGTTTACCCCCCTATGAAAGATATGGCATTAAAGGATAGAAAGATGGTTATTCTTTCTAAGAAATCAAACATTCACTCTCTCCTTAATTTGACATTTCCTCAATTCAAGATATATTTTTTGACTAATTAAACTGTTAGAGAACTCATTCCCCCTTTAACATCAATGGAAAATGATCAACATCATCATCTGGTACTATAACATTTGAAAAATAGATTCTAGATAGACTCCCCCTAAGTCCAAACATCACTACTTTTGAAAAAAATTATGCAAGAGCACCAACTCTTTCTTGTAGCAAGGATACCAAGCTCCCCCTCACCCTCTACTTTCCTCTTGAATAAAGAGGAGGGAGTAATAACTCCTAACTTATTCAAGAGAAACTCAGATGTCTCCTTAGGAAATGGCTTCGTGAATATATCTAAAACTTGCTCCTTTGTATCAACATATTCTAATCTGACTTATTTCTCTATGCCTAATAGTTTTTCCTTGGTCCATGGAAAAGTTATTTACCAACATTTAAAAAGCCTAGTCCTATGTAGGTAGTGTTTTTTGAAGATACTTGAACCTGGATGGTGTTTTATATAGTTCACTGAACCTCCTACCTTACTGCCTGAGCTTTTTTTCTATTAAGTTTCTGATTTCTCTAATTTGGGTGATCCCTTATGAAGTTTGTCAAACTTTATTTTCCTTCGTATGTGATACTTGTTACTTAAGCGACATCTCGACATGTTATTCAAACTCAGGCACACTTTTGTGTAGTTTTTTGAACTCTCCACTTTATTGCTTATAGATGTAAGATGTTTACTTTCAAATTCTAAAAGATGGTTATATTGAAAGCGGTGAAGTGAAAACTACCATGTGCCATGGAGCAATTAAAATTATTAAATTCTCATCTACTCCCATTTTTTATTGTGAAGTTTAAAGAAAGTTCAAAGTGTTGGGAAAACATTCTCATTGTGACAAAGTTCTCCAAGGATGATATGGACAAGACACAAAATTGTTGTTACAGGATTCACCATTGAGGTATTTATAGTACTCACTTGTTTCAGCTTACTTTCTTGGAAAATTTCTATCTACATTTCAGAAGGTTATCTATTGTTGAGCTATAAACTCTCATCCATGGTGAGGGTTAAGTATGTAGGTTATGAATATGTGTTCAAGCTATCCTATGAAGGACCAAAAATTTGAGATACCTGTCTAGGGCCTATGAATTTGGATGAAATATGAAATAAATTTAATAAACCAAATCCCCTTCCCATCACTAAAAGGATAATTGATAGCGGACTAGTTGAAGCTACCACATTTCCTCTTGCAGTTCAATGACCTAAACTTATCTTACGAATGCATTAAGCACTATAATTCTCAAATACAAGAGGTTAGGATAGAAGATAATCGACTAGTTCTAAAAGTCTTGAGGTCCACCTTCATGTCTTACCTAAGAATCCTAGAAAAGGATGAGTATTCACTATGAATATGTCAAGTTATGAAATTGAATTTTCTACAAAGAAAGGGGTCAACATGAATGAAATAGTGAAAAATTGATTGGCCAAGCCTAAGAGGGGTAAGTCAAAATTTCCTTGGATGTTGTACAAAACTCATTTTGTGGAGGTTGCTGACATTGTCGTGTTACTACATAGGTTAAGGGGAAATGAAGACATTCATGAACTTGAGGAATGGATGTATTTCTTCATCCAAATTATGTTAAGTGGAGAACAATTTTTGGATTGGGCATAAATTATCAATGATTGCTTGCATGATTTGATGACATTCTTGACCCTTAATAAGTTCTTTTACATGCCTTCATATTTGATATATGCCATTTCCAACACAAGACCTTGCCCTGGATTAAGACCAAGTGACCCACCTCTAGAGAAAGTACCCATTTATGATTATTTTGATAAGCTACAACTTCATAAGAGCTTTCACTATTTTAGGAGAGTGACTGACACTTTCACTATTTGAATGGTCAGAGAGTTACATGGATGTCTTGCAATGCGGTTAACACCTGAAGCAATGTTGGCCTCCTCTAATGGTTCAATAACTAAGCCCTTAGAGTTGTAACTTAGGGATTAGACATTTGAACTAAGTAACTATATTACTCATCATGAAGGTGCATGTCATTGTCAACCTAGGGATGTAAACTTGAAATCGGTCAGCACTGTGTGTGCACTAGGACTCCACTATAGCCATCCATAAACTAGGAAGGAAACAATACTCTAAATAAAATGTTGGAAAGAAATCAACTTAAGCACTAAGAATAAATCAACAACTACACTAATCATCAACAACTGTACTGAAAATGGATGATAGAAATAAGAATCTCAACAAACAAACAGGAAACTACTCTTTTTGCCTTGGTTGTAGGAACCATCACAAAACAAAATTTTGGTGGCTGTGGGAACAAACAACTACTGAAACTAAAGCTAATTAATAAACAAAAAATAATTTTTAAACTAAATGGGTGGAATTTCCACCTTGAGTGAGTCTTCCTTGAGCTAACTCAGATGCAACAAATCAGAATATCATATTATTTCTTGAAAGCATGTACAACATTTCAACAATATGACTGTATTACTAAAATTGTAAAATACAAATAGAATCTCAAAACATCCAACCTTATGAAAAGGGGCATCTGACCATTATTTATAGAGAGAGAAACTTCTAATTAACCCTAACTACCTAGGTAATTAACTCCATCAAAATAGGAGGATGCCATTTATTGAAAGCATATAAAAGAGAGGGAGGAAGTTATGCATGTGCAAGATTTAGTCAAAGCAGACTTGCCCCAACGAAAATCTAGGATAACACACTCCCTATATTTTCTCAACAAAAAAACATGACCATTAAAAGGTAGTTACAATCTTTCATTCGAACTAGAAATTTCTCTCCATTAAGAGTTTTCCTCCTTTTCACCTCTTAATGAACGTCTTTTTGACTCTCTTAGCAACTGACCAGCTAGTAGAAGTTTCTTCCACTTTGTAAGCCTTCTTGACATCAACATCTTAATGTGAGCCTGCATAATGAAATTATCATGCAAAAAAAATTGCATATCAATAATTACCTTAAAGTAACATCAATTCAACCACATGTGTAATTAACATAGATAATTCACATAACATGTTAATGTCATTAAAAATCACAAGGATAAGTCTATGTCCAAGGTTTATGGTTTTAAGGAAATAACATGGAAAACATCAACAACCAAGTGCCAAAGTCTATGGTAACAACAAAAAATATATAATAAACCCTATCAAAATTCAACCATTAATTAGACTCATCATCTCCCCCAACCTAATTTTTTGTTCGTCCTCTAGCAAAGGGAGTACTATTCTTTTGCCTAGTCAGAGCTCTGAAGTCATCAACTACCAATTGCCCCAAATCAGTCTCTACAGTATCTAAATTGGGATCCCAGTAGAAAAATTGCTTGTTTTCCAATATGTTCCACCTTGGCATTTCTATAGCTGTCATACTAATAGTACTTGTAATCAATTATAGTACATAACCAAGTAGGTGGCTAAAATGTTAATGGAAGCTAATACTATTGGTTCATCCTTCCAATCTGCATGTACCTGTTAGTTTTTTTGCATGCTACAACATAATTTTGCAAGGAGTGGGGTTTAGCCTATTTTAGCTAATCTGTCAAACTATTTCCACCTTTGTGATAAGTACCCCATCATTGATTTCCTTGTAGTAGTAGGTACCTTCTCATATTCCATGTATGCTTCTTCCCTAATAGGCATGATCCTATTTTTATAGCTTGGGCGATAAATAATTTTATGCCATGTTTGGTAAATGTTTGTAGGGTTACTGGATTTAGCTATGAGAGGCAAAGAAGCATGGAGTTCCCTTTCCCTATAATTTCTAAACTATTTCCCCTAGCTAATTTCATTCTGGATCCATGACATAAATTCCATTAAATGGATATCTCCAATTTACAATAATGGGTTCCAATCATGATCATTAGGTACAACATAATTATGTAGGTACAATTCACACAACATATTTTTAACTTCAAGAGGGGAAGATTGATACCTACCTGGAAAAATTCATGAGGAGTTGCTCAAACTAGAAATGATCCTTGATAGCTTGAAGGAAAGATTTTGCTCCTTCAAATGTAGTGAATATACTCTTGGAGGAGTTCAGCATGCCATTATTTGGGGCACTAAAGTCACCACATTATCCACTTTTTCCTTCAAGGAAGTGATCTGTGCATTCTTTTCTTCAATTTTTGCATTTTTCTTTTTGAACTTTTTCCTATAGCTTGCATTTTTCCTTTTTCCACTCCTTCTCTTTCCTTCACATTTCACTCCTTAGGTTCAAAGCTACAAGATTCCATGAGAAAGTGAGAGGTTTATGTTTTCCTACCAAAATCTTCGCTCACGTTAATTCTTGTTGTTGAAATAACACTAGTTGTAGTGATTCTAGTTGTTCATCTTGCTCTAGCTATAGGGATTCTTGATTCTCATCTCGCTCTTGAATTTTAGCATACTCCACAATAGTAGCAAGCTTTGTTAATCTTATGTTTTCTTCTTCATCAAAAATATCTTTTTCTTCAAAATTTACCTACCACATAGGGGCTTTTGTCTTCTCCCTATATGTTCTTCTAATTTTAGGGATTCTCTTGGGAGGCATATCAGTGAATTGCTTAGCTGGCTTTGATTTCTTAGGAGGGATTTTATGTTTTCTTTAGCTGCAGGAAGACCAGTATCATTAGCCTTCCATTTCTTAGGGATTGGTGTTACTTTTCCTATCATTTGCTTCTTGGCCTTCCTTTTTCTCATTTGTGCCTCCTCTTTTCTAATGGCAGCCCTAGTTCAAATTAAGGTTTTGGGAAGAAGATTAACATTAGGGTCTGAGGATGAAATTTCCTCATATAAAGATTTTGATTCAGAGGAGCCAATTTCTATAGCTTCTTTGATTGCAAGAGGATTTATGCTAGGGTTTTCACTAGAGGTTGAAGCACTATGAGTAGTTTTAACAACCCTCTCACCCCTACTAACCCTATAAGGTTGAGGCTAAGCTCTAGGACACACATTTTCTAGTCTAAACTAATCAATTTTTACAAATTATTCCCATGTCATACCAAACACCTCTTGCAAAGATTTTTCTACCAACAATTTTATTAAACAATCATGGGAGACAAAATTATCCCCGCCCTTTTCAATTTTAGCTGCCATGATTGCAAGGAAGTTATACAAAACATTGGGCACATTCATCCTTCTAGCATGTCTCATATGGTTCAAGAGCTCAAAATGCACAGAATGGAGTCATAATTGGAAACCCTCACAAGTAATATACTTGACAATGTGGACGACTACTTGTTTCCACTTCTAAGGCAGTGAAGTTCTCCTCATTCCTTGCTTATCTAAAACCAATAGAGGGTCACTAGGTTTAGTGAATTTTTCCCTAGTTAACCTTGCATCCTTGGAAGTACGGTATGGCTATCCATCGATAGACAAACCAATTACCTCTGCAATTCTTTACTGAGTGGATCTCAGTTCTAGCCCTTTTACCATTGCCTTCTTGTTGGAGAGTGTCTATGCAAATTCTAGAGCAATGTCCTCATTAAAGATGTCAAGTTTTAGGAAGTAGTCCAACCATCCACAATTTTTAAACTTGGTTAGAGAAAGTGCATCCTTTAGTATCACATCATGAAATGTAGGTTCATTCTTAATCATCTAACCTCCCATTGTTTCAACTACCCATAATCAAGCAAAAACTTCTGTGAAATTTCCTTCCCTACAATCTTTCTCTGAAAATCCAAATTCTTCTTCTTGCAACTCTTTTGTAGTCCTAATGCCAATTTCATATGAAATTTACCTTTCTCGTGACGTTTAAGATTGTGAATAAGGAAATAAAGAAACATAAATGAAGGGTATCATCAACAAAAATGGAGGTGGTTGAGTGTCCTATCACACATGCAAGCTGGCATTTCAACTATTTCATTCAAATTGGCTCATTCAAATTTGTTGACATGTATGAAACATGGACATGTGGGTCGACATTTCCCTCCAACCTAAATTAGAGCCTGGGTGGTAATTATGATGTGACAGGGCATAGTACAATTATATGATATGTGAAATATCAACATTAATTTATAGTAATAAAATAATTGTACTTAAGATAATTTAGATATAATAGATTGTCACACACATACCTAAAAATTTGGAGTATCTTTTACAAGAAATGTGGAGGAAATTATTGGTTAACCTTTAAAAGTACAGTTAAGCAATTAATGTGGTGGTGATGGAATGAAGTGATGGTGAAGTGAAGTGTTGGTGGAGTTATGGAAGAGAGAAAAGATGGAGATGGATAGAAAGATGGGTTTATTAATGGAGAAGTGGATTCCCACAAAAGTGGAAATCTTTATTATGATGTGATTGCATGCATACCTTGACTAGGGAGAACGAGGGACACTAGATCCACTTCCTTTAGCTAAAGGAAGTTCAGAGGTTTGGTGTTGAATAAATTATTACATGAATTCTTGCTTGGAGGCTGGTTTATGATTCAACATGAGATGGTGACCATTGGCCAAGAGTTTGAAAATGACAAGGTCAATGTTAGTGAGTTGAACACCACTATTGGGGAAGAATTCCATAACTTCATACAGTCCCAACCACTTGGTCTATAGTTTTCCTGCACTATCTTGATACCTGGAGTCATAAAGGAGTGCCCAGTTAGCTGGATGGAACTACTTTTCCTTTATGTATTTCTCATGCCATTTGACCCTCTACTTTTGCAGTATCTCAATATGATGAGGGGCTTACTTTCTCATCTCATCCAAATCATTCAACTACATGATTTTGTCCGTTTGTGCCTCATATATGTCTACCCAAAGATCTATTGTAGTCCTAAGAGTTTTATGCTCAATCTCAATAGGCATCATGGTTGTCTTACCATACAATAATTCAAAAGGAGTGAAACCTGTGGTTGTCTTCCAAGTGGTCCTATAAGCCAAGACAACTTCTAGAAACCTATTTTCCCAATCTTTCCTATGAATAGCCATTGTTTTGTTCAAGATAGCCTCTATTTTTGTATTGGTTACCTCAAACTAGCCATTGGCCTGAGGGTGATAGGGCGTATATTTCCTATGTCACACATTATATTCATTGACCAATGTTGTGACAAGGGTTGACGTAAACTAAGCCCCTTGATCTGTCACTATCTCTCTTGGAACCCCATAATGAGTAAATATTTTTTCATAGAGGAACTCTGCAACTTTATTATCTATGGAATGTTTCATAGCTTTAACCTCAACCCACTTGGTCACATAGTCAATGCAAACCAAGATGTAGGATTTACCATTTGATGGAGGATCAATAGGACCTACAAAATCAATTCCCCATTTATCAAACAGAGTAATGACTACTTGGGGGTAAAGAGGCATCTCATCAGATTTAGTTGGTCAACCCATCCTTTGGCATCTATCACACTACCTAGTATACTTTCCTACATCATTATGAAGTGTGGGCCAGTAATATCTTGTATTAAGAATTTTCATTATTGTCCTTTTAGTTGCAAAATTCCCTCCATAGGGTTCATTGTGACATGCATGTAGTATATCATATGTTTCATCCTCCCTTACAGATCTCCTCATTACATGATCTAGTCCAGTCTAGAATAAACATCCTGCAATCCGTGAGAAAGGAAATTTTTTCTCAATGAGCACCCTTCTCTCTCTTGGAGAGAAATGAGGAGGAACTCTCTCCAAAACTAGATAATTGGCTATATTAGAATACGAGGGTGTGTGCACACTGATGGAAAACAAATGTTCATTAGGGAAAAAGTCATGAATGACTTGAGTGTCCTCTGATGTAGTTAATTTGGAGAGAAAGTCTACTACAAAATTTTCCTTTCTTGGTTCGTCAACAATGGTGATGTCAAATTCCCGCATCAACAATAAAAACCTTGCTAACCTACCTAAAATCAAGGGCTTATTCAAGAGGTATCTTATGCCTGCATGGTCTGTATGAATAAAGATATGATATCCTATTATGTAATGCTTGAACTTGTTAAGGGCATAGATGACTGCCAACATCTCCTTCTCTGTCACTATGTAATTAAATTCATTTCCTTGTAGGTTTTTGCTAACAAAGTAGATTACATTCTCAATTGATCCCTCTTTTTGTCCCAAGAAAACTCCTATAGCATAATTAGATGCATATGTATTAATATGAAAAGGGAGTTCCTAATTAGGGCATTTGAGTATAGGAGCATGGGTTAAGGCTGCTTTCAAATTAGAGAATGCTTTGTCACACTCCTCTATATACTAGAAGTAAACATATTTAGTTAGAAGATTGTAAAATGGTGCTTCCATTTTATTGAAATCTTTGATGAATCACCTTTAGTATCTTGCATGTCCTAGGAAACTTCTAACATCTTTTTTCTTGGAAGGAATATGAAGATTGGTAATCACCTCAATCTTGGCTCTAGGTCTAATTGAATTCCTCTCTGAGAGACGTACTAACCAAGGACTAATCCTTCCTACAACATCATGAATCATTTCTCATTGGTCAAGGATAGATTATGGTCTTCACATATCTATAAAACTTTCCTTAGATTTTCTAATGCTTCAACAAAATCAACACCATAGGTAGCAAAATAATCCATATAGATCTATATACAATCATGTGAGATATATGAGAATATACTAATGATTTCTCTTTGAAAGGTTGCAGGTGCATTACATAAGCCAAATGGGAGTACTGAGTAGGCATAAGTCACCCAAGGATAGGTAAAAGTTGTCATTTTTGTATCCTCAGGTGGAATTTGTATCTAATTATAACCACTGAATCCATCTAGAAAATAAAAATGTTGCTTACTTTCAAGTGAATCTAGTACTTGGTCTATAAAGGGTATGTGTAAGATCATCATGGAAAAAACAGGCCCTTAAGTGGCAAAAAAATAAGAAAAATCAGTGTTAGGAAACTTGATGTAAAAATTTGAATAAGTTATCTATATTATTTCAAAAATATGTAAGAATAGAATCTTTAGAAAATTGAATGTAGTTTCTAAACTACTAGGTTTATTTAAAAATAAATAAAATCTATTTTGTGAAAATTTGAAATTTCAATGTAGTAGTACTTAAATTTCAGGGAAAAAATAAGAAGTAGGTGTCTGTCTGACCACCCTAACAATAATAAAATTATAATATTTTTTTATAATATTTTATATGTAAGTAGAGACTCATGTCCGGATGTGATGCATATTTTTTTTGTAATTTTTTTCCAAGTAAATAATTAATTATAATTTTTTTATTACAACTTTGAAAAAATATAAAAACTCGTATGTCTAACCACCTTAACTTGGTCAAAACTTCATGAAATTTATTTTTTATTTTTTTAATCCTATAGTTTGTGAAGTATAGAATGTGACGCATGTTTTGGATTCAAAAAATGTGATACAATTTGAAATTTATAGATGTTTTTCAATCAGCCTATCAATCAGGACTTTAGTCGTAATTCTAATAGAAAATAAATAATAATTACTTATTAAATTCAAATTAAAACATAATTTATATTGGTGGAAATCTGAGAATCTCCTCTAAAAACCCTTTTCATTTCATCAATTTTGGATAAAAATAAAGTTGTCAGCCACATACCCTACAAATATCCATAATATTGCCACTTTTTGGCCCCTCATGATCTTGCACATACCCTAAAAGGAATGGAAAAATAATCTTTTTTTGGTGGCAGAGTTAAGTTCTCCGTAGTCAACAAAAACTCTCCACTTACCTCCCTTTTTAGGCACAATTACCAATGGAGACACCCACTGGCTGTCTAAGATAGGGTAGATGAATCTTGCATCCAATAATTTTTGTAATTCCCCTTTTACAATCTCCCTCGATGCAAGATTGATTTTCCCTTTTGGTTACCTTATTGGAGTGCAATCATCTCTGATATATATCCTATGAGTATAGAGCTTGGGATCTAACCCTTTCATGTCATGGTAATCCCATGCAAATACATGTTGATGGGTCTTCAATAGGTTTGTCAAGGACAACTATTATTCTTGATTCAACTTGTTAATATTCAGATGTTTCCCTTTGAACACTTGCACTCGTGTAGTTTACTCAATCATGGCTATTTCACTAATTCTTGCAATTTTTAGTTCACATGGCAACAATGTATGAAACATATTAGTTGTTGTTGGAAGTAAAGTTGCAGGAAGAGTGGGAAAAAGTGTTTTCATTGGACCTGTAGAACTAGATTCATGAGAGAATGATGCTTCATGTACCTCACAATGGTTTTGAATTAAGTTGGACAACACTTCTTCTTCTTGAAATTGCATGAAATGATTTCTACCTATCATCATGAGTTGTGCTACTAAATCAACTTCCTTGGCCTCCTCTCCAACATGTGGCTGTATGAGGTTATCCATATCATGGGATGGTTGATTAGGAGGGTAGATAACAAGATTTTTACTGCTTTTCCCATCAGAAATAGTCATGTCCCATGACTGACATCTAATGTAAGCATATTTTTTGGCTAACCACGACCTTCCTAGAATAAAAAGATACCCTCCTCATGTAGCTTTAAGAGAAAGGATCATGAAATTTGTTGGGTACTCCCAAGAGTCTAGAGTTAAAACAAGGTCTTCTACTATAACATCTAGTTTGACAGTGAAACTATCAGCAAGCTACAACATAGTAGGAGAAGGTCTCATGTTTGCAACATTTAGTTATTGCAAGATATCCTTAGTCATCACATTTATTGCTGCTCCCAAGTCAATTAGAGCATTTTTTTTATTTGGATTCCATTTATAATAACTCCTACCACATGACTACTTGGGTCAATGTATTTAGGAATAGTAAATTTCCAAAGGATGATATCTGCCAACTATCCCACCACATTAACGGTAGTGGGGTCATTCTTTTTCCTCCCTGGCTTTTTGAGGCATGCTTCCTTGATTAATTTTCCATATATAGGGACATCTTTTATGGCCTGAAACAAAGGTATCTCAACACATATGTACATTTCAATTGATCCAAAATATCAAAGGTTGTTTCCTCCTTCTCTCCCTTTTGTTTAACAACTTCTAACCTTTGAGGAAATGTTGAATCTTGATCAGTCTGTTGTACTAGTTCAAGACATTTAGGAACACTTCGCTGAGTAGGGACATTTTGATGCTCCTCTTCTACCACAGGAAGATTCATGATGATAGGGGTGGAAGGAGATAGAAAATTGGTTCTTGAACATAGATGAATGTAAGTCACACTCACAACATATTCAGGGAATTGATTAGGACCTACAGAGTAAACTAACTATTGTTGTGGTTAGTTATTTTGGTTAGGTGTGGGTTGAGTTGGTAACTAAGCAGGTCTAGGTGTACTAGAACTTGAGTTAGTAGGGGGAGGAATTATTGTAGGTTGTTGAGGCTGTGGAGGTGGCTACATGTAACTATTTTTCTATTTTGGCTATTGTTTCCCCCCCTCCATTGGGATGTCTATTGCCAGTATCCTAGAGGTGGCTGCCAATTCCCCTGGAATTGTTGCCAATTTCCCTGAGATTGTTTCCACTGGGGTGGAGAGTTTTTGTGGTTAGACCAAGTGTCTGGAGAGTTTTTCCAATGTTGAGGTGGATATCCTCCATAGTTGGATGGGTATGGCGGTTGCCACTAATTTCCAAATGCATAATAATTGAAATAAAGCCCAGCAAAATATAATGGATCTCATGGAATACGTTATCTTGGGGCACATGGTATCCTTTGTGCAATGTAGTAGAATTGATCATCATCACCCTGGATTGGCTTCAACTTAGGTGGGATTTGCTTGTTGTCAATGTTGGCTACCATTTTGCATCTACAATCCTTCTTTTGTTTGCAATAAGGGAAATATTCTGCCAACATTTCCTCTGCCTCATGTTTCTTCTTTGCTTGAAGTGTATCCAACTGAGTAACTAGATTGTTTATGATGTCTTCCTTGAAATCTACCAACAAGTGAGTAATATCCATCTTTGAGACTCCATTGGTGGAAGATTTACCCATAGAGGATTGGTAACCTCTTCCTTTCTTTGAAGCTGCCCTGGAGTAATTCTGAGATAACTTCTTAATATCATCCCAAGGAACTTGTGTGATATCTCCTCCTCCCATTAGGTCTAGAGAATCAATGCAACTTTCATTGATACCTCTAAGGAAGAGGATATTTTGAGACTCTTCATTGAGTGTACGATGTGCATAATTTTATAGGAAAAATAGAAACCTTGAAATATAGTCCTCCAAATTCTCATCTTCCTTCTTATGCATCCTAAATACATCATCTCTTCTCATATCACTACCCCTATAATATTCTTTGTACTTCTCAAGAAATTTTGTTTTCATATCATCCCAAGTCTCAAAAATATTCCTACCTAAGCATAGAAACCATCTTAGTGCAACTTCTTTTAAGGTGGTTGGAAACAACTTAAGCCTATGAGCATCAATGGTGTAGTCATAGCTTTTGCAAAGGATATGAAACTCAAACATGAAAGTGTTAGGATCTTCTACAACAAGCCCATAGAACTTAGGAAGGACTAAAGCATGGATTTTTTTTAGATTATCAACTTCATTCTGATGAGTGATAGGAAATGAAGAAGATGGCTGGTTGGGTCTATTTTGATGTGCCTCAGTCATGCCTACTTGATGGAGTTCAAAAACAAATGGATTCTCAATCATATTAGAGTCTTTAGAGGAAGTGTTAGAATTGGTCAAATTAGGAAATGCATAAACAAAAGGGTGTTCCTCTTCTTCTTCTTTGTCTCTTGACAGGTTTTGAAACTCAACTAGATGATTATTAGGATTAGAGTCATTAGGAAGGGATCTCCCATAAGAATCTCTTATGTCACCTTTATGTATAAGGTATCAACTCAGTATTAGCCAACTCACACACAAAGAATTGGTGAAAGAATAGAAAATCATTGCTTTCATAGATGAGGGGTATACTAAGAACAAATTTTAGAGACACTACAATAAGAAAGAAACTATCAATGACTCCAAAGAAATTCCTAGTTTGACACCATCCCTAGAAATGGCACCAAAAGTGTTGGTCTCCTCTAATGGCTCAATAACTAAGTCCTTAGAGTTGTAACTTAGGGATTATACATTTACACTAAGTAGCTATATTACTTATCATGAAGGTGCATTTCATTTTCAATACTAGGGATGTAAAATTGAAATGGTTTAGCACTGTATGTGTACTAGGACTCCACTATAGTCATCCATAAACTAGGAAGGAAAAAATACTGGAAATAAAATGTTGGGAAGAAATCAACTTAAGCACTAAGCATCAACAATTGTACTGAAAATGGATGATAGAAATAAGAATCTCAGCAAACAAATAGAAAACTACTCTTTTTGCCTTGGCTGTAGGAAAAGTCACAGAACAAAATTCCAGTGGCTGCAGGAACAAACAACTTTTAAAAAAAAACTAATTACTGAACAAAAAATAACTTTTAAACTAAATGGGTGGAATTCTTAGCAAGTGGGCCCCCTTGAGTGAAACTTCCTTGAGCTTACTCAGATGCAACAAAGAATAATATCATATTATTTCTTGAAGACTTGATTACAACATTTCAACAATGTGATTGTATTATTAAAACAAGAAAATACCAGTACAATCTCAGAACATGCAACCTTATGAAAAGTGGTGTCTAACCATTATTTATAGAGAGAAAAACTTCCAATTAACCCTCAGTACCTAAGCAGTCAACTCCACCAAAATAGGAGGATGCCATTTATTGAAAGCATAGAAAATAGAGGGTGGAAGTTATGCATGTGCTAGATTTGGTCAAAGCAGACTTGCCCAAATGAAAAATCCAGCATAGCACACTCCCTAGATTTTCTCAAGAAACAAATATGACCATTAAAAGGTAGTTACAATGTTTCATTCAAACTATAAATTTCCCTCCATTGGAAGTTTCCCTCCATTGAGAGTTTTTGTCCTTTTGAACTCTTAATAACCATCTTTTTGAATCTCTTGGCAACTGACCAGCTGGTAGGAGTTTCTTCCACTTTGCAAGCCTTGTTGACATCAACATCTTAATGTGAACCTACATAATGACATTAGCATGCACAAAAAATTCCTATCCATGATTACCTTAAAGTAACAACCATTCAACCACATGTATAATTAACATAGATAATCCACATAGCATGTTAATGTCATTAAAAATCACAAGGATAAGTCTATGCTCAAGGTTTATGATTTGAAGGAAATAACATGGAAAATTTCAACAATCAAGTGCCAAAGTCTATGGTAACAAAAGAAAATATATAAAACCTGTCAAAATTGAATCATTAATTGGATTCATCAAGCAATACAATTTGTAGACTTCTATGGCAGTCATTTTATTCAATTCCAGAGATTCTTCTACATAAGGGTTGGTGGTATGTTGGATTTCTGATCAAATTTTATAAATACCCTAGGGATAAATGGGTGCTTATTTAAGTAAGTAGGTAGTTGGTTGATGCAAATAGGTTGTGCCAAGGAAAAAAAAAGGTTAATGGTTCTCTTTCCCTTTGGTTTTGGTTCTTATAGTTTTCAATATATTTCTAATGCCCTAAATATTGAAAATGAATTGTCTAAGTATAATTTTCTCTCATATGAGGAATAAGTTCCTTTTGGTTTAAAGGATTATATCAAGAATAATTTGAAACTAAGTCCTAATTTTTTGCATTGGCCTAGCCTTGAGGATTATTGGTCCAACTATTTTGATGAGTATGAAGTTAGGAAAAGGAGTTTGATGAGGTTATCAGTAGAACAAATTATCATCTATGATTTGAAATGGGATCTATAGGGCATTGTGGAGGATGGGTTTGGCATGGTGGACCCAGTCTATACTGAATTAATAGAAAGAAAAGCTATCTATACCATGGAATAGACAGGTGGAGAGAAAGAGACTATTGAGGCAAGAACTGTCAATGACTTGACTAGAACATGAGAGTGGGTGACCAAGAGAAGAATAGAACAGTCTCATCCTCACACGAGGTCTAAAGAGTCATGACCTACCAAGGGAACTTCTCAAGCTTCCACAAGCAGGCAATCAACTGGTGATATTTCCCAATCATTACCATTGTGGACTCAAGAAGATGGTGGTGAGGATCCACTAGGAAAAAATGTGTTTTCAAAAACTTGTGGGGAAGATATCTTAAACCTACCTATTATAGGAAAAGAGAATGAAGGAGATGAGGAAGAGGAGGGTTTGGAAACCCTAAATATCAACTCATCTCCCTCTCAAGATCAATCACCTATCATAAAATTAGGTACATCTCAAAGGCCACAAGCAATTGCATATGTAGACAACACCCCTCCTATTACTAGGACATTGTTTGAATATATAGGTTTCAAGGAAACCAAGGTATCGATGAATTTAGTCTGGTTGGAAGACTCTTTGTTAAGAAAAAGAGAGGATCTACATAACAATTTACCTAAGAAGGATATGGTAGGCCAATTGTTGCAGAGAAATTCAACCCCAAAATAGAAAAAGTTAAAGACTACTACTAGATTGATAGATGATGTAGATTTAGGAAGCCTCCAAATAGAGATTACACACCCTTCAGTGCAAAGGGATGTTACTCAGGTAGCAGCAAGTGATTTTGAGGTGAACAAAATAGACTTTGGCCCTCCTACCAGAGATGGAGATGTTCAAAATTTCCAAGTTTTTGTGGCTAGAATGGTTGAAAGATCGAAGAAGGGTAAAGAAATTAAGAATGAATTAAAGGCCCAAGTTTGAACTTGACTGAGTGTCTAAGGTCTATCTTTGAGATTGTTCCTCAACCCCTATCTAAGGTTGATTCATTTGTAGAATCTCTAATTATATTTGGAAAGGAGGCCATAATTAAAATCAAAAGTTTCCAAATGCTAAGTAAGGTTATAGATGATTGGAGCAAGTCTCTGATTAAAAAGGAAAGCTTTGTCATTTCTGAATCCATAAAATGCTTCCAAGAAACAAATTCCTTGAAGACCACTTTGTGGGTGGAGATCACTGTGATTGAAAAGGAAGAAAATTTATGGAACAGTTACCAAACTAAATTGAAGTTGATGTTAAGCTGGGATATGGAGAAGCTGGCTACAAAGTAGATTATAAATAATGCTTCAAACACTTGTTCCTTGGCATGGAACAAGGGGGTAGAACAAAAGCTGTAGATTGGTAAATAGAGTTTGCAAATGGTATGTGCCGGATCATGATGGGCCAAAAAGTGGTGATATGATGGGTATGATGAAATGAAAAGGGTTTTTAAATGATATTTTCATCTTTCCACCAATATAAATTATGCTTTACTTTGAATTTAATAAATAATTATAATTCATTTTCTATTTGAATTACGACTAAAGTCCTAATGTATAGGCTAATTGAAAAACATATATAGCTTTCAAATGGTATCACATTTTTTGAATCCAAAACATGTGTCACATTCTATGCTTTGCATACTATAGGATTAAAAAAGAAGAAGAATTTAATGAATTTTTGACCAGGTTAAGGTGGTTAGACATATGAGTTTTTTATATTTTTAAAAAGTTGTAATAAAAAATTCAGAATTAATAATTTACTTGGAAAAAAATACAAAAAAAATATGCATCACATTGGGACATGAGTCCTCTACTTATATCTAAAATATTATCATTTTATTGTGGTTAGGGTGGTGAGACAAACATTTAATTCTTATTTTTTCCCTAAAATTTAAGTAACTACTACATTGAAATTTCAAAATTTCACCAAATAGATTTAAAAAAAAAAAACCTAGTAGTTTAGAAACTAGATTCAATTTGCTATAGATTCTATTCTTACATATTTTTTCCATGATGATCCTACACATAACCCAAAAGCTTAACGAAATAATTGATGAATGTACTACTATTTCAAAAGAAGCACTAGTCACCTTGGTGGCTATTGTGTTACTCTAGGATAGAGGTGAGATTAGGAATAACATATATATCAAGGGTCTAATAGATGGTTTCCATAAAATGGTTAAGGAAATGTTTGATTGACCTTCACTCAATGTTGAGCACCTACAAAAGCTTAGCGAATTACATTTATTTAGATCCCAAGCAATCGATCTCATAGAGGTTTGTGAACGTCGTGTGGACATAGCTAAGTATAATCATCTAACATGGAAGGTGAGGATAAAAAATGTGGCTATTCCTCAACATAAATAGCTATTACACATCCTTAAAGCTTTCGAAGCCTGGCAAAACAAACCCTTGGTGACCTCAGAAGCTGGAAATGAAGTGATGCCCTCATGATGGCTCAACTCCTTTCTTTCTTTTATTTTTCTATTCATTTTGATCAGCTATCAACATGAGAAAGAGGAAGTTACTCATCTACCTATTTAATTGTATCTATTTTTCATATGCTCTCTCTATAAACTTTGAAACTACTCAATATGATATTTTGTTGTGAATTAAATTACTATTTGTCTTTGTGCATTCAGTTTGTGAAGTTAATCTGGGTTCTCAAATCTTTTTGTTTGGGAACATCTTAATGCAATATCCTATCTTTGTGGAAGTGATGTAGTTTTATTCATAATTGATTTCATTTCTTAGATGGTATTGGGTGTATATTTTATTCTTGAATATTTTTGCTAAAGTTGGTCTTTGTGTTAATTCTTTTACTTGCCAAATCTTGCATTTGATATTTAGGAATTTTCTTGATATAGGGTTTTCCTTTACTATTTTTTGTTTAAAATCATACATGTGTTTGATTTTAGCATTTAAATTCATTGAAAATATTGTGAGGGAGTTGTACCTTGACAAAATTTAGAGGATACTTTTATTTGTTGAAAGATTAACCATTCAAAGCTATTTGGTTTGTTTTGGCACCTTTCGGACATGAAATTGTGATATATCAAGGTCTCCAATCTATTAGCCAACAAATTTTTGGTGACTTTGCTCAGGATCAAATTGTCAAGTTATGGGTTGTCTTGTTTGGGCATACTTAATGAGTAATTCAATTAACCATGGATTCTCATAGATTTACTAGAGGGGAAATAAGTAGGGCAGTTTCTAATCCTATTTTTGAAACCCTATAAAGAAAGAAATTTTCCTATATCATTCCCTCTAGGTGGAGGGTTATGGCTAGAAGAAGACCCAACTCACCTACTAGAACACCTAAAAATCACTTTATCTCCCAAGCACTAATTTGACACGAGACTATTTTACCAGTTGAAATTAATTTTTCCATTAATGCGGTTCATCAACAACCATAGAAACTTGTTCCTTAGGGCATTGATATTGGTCCGTTGTAGTTAGAAAATAACTTGCATGACTTACCCAAGGGTTCTCATAAGAACTTTCCTAAAATTTGAGGAGATGGGAAGATTTCACCAGAGGAATGACATTGATTCCTTCTTCACCACACACAACATACTTGTAGTACAAGAAGAATATGTAGTAGTAAGATTGTTCATAGAGTCTTTAGCTAATGCAGTGGAACAATGGTTTTATCAATTGCCTCACGAATGCATTATTAATTGGGCCACTATGCGTAGTAAGTTTGAAGTGAGATTCAAAAGCATAGATGATGGCCTAACTCTGATAGCACAAGTCACTCAGATGAAGAAAGAAGTGAATGAGTCTATGAGAGACTTTGTGGCCAAGTTTTATAGGATAGTGAATCAAATCAGGATTGATAAGAGACCCTCTATATAAATGCAAAAAAAGTTCTTCATCAATGCGCAACACCCTAATATTCATATTCTCTTAAAGAGGAAGCCATTGAATACTTTGGAAGCTACACATGCATTGGTTGTTGAATTAGAGGACAATTTTATTTCAATTAGGAAATGGAAAAAATAATTTCATATGTTCAAACAATGCAGTTCGTACTTCTTCCTTTGATCCTATGATCCACAGATAGGCTAATGAAATCATTTCTCTCAAAAGGAAAATGCCAATAGGTAACTAGCCCTATCAAGATATTCTCAGGAGGATAAATTTTTAGCCAGGAAACAAGACATTGCCTTTGCCTCCAACTCAACAAAGGCTGGCAATTGAGGCTCCTCTTCTAGATAACAAAAAAAACATGTGTGTCTTTCATCTTACATCTAATCAAGATGGTGCTGACTACCCCAAAATGAATTGGTTTATGCAATTAACCACTACCAAAGAAGTTATTGAAGAAGTAATAGAGGAAGGTACCTCATCAAATCAAAATGGAAACTCTACAATTGGATATTTGGAATTTGAACCCGATGATGATAGAGGAGGAGATGTTACATAACTCTGGATGATGCTACCTACACTGCTATTACTTGAAGCCAACAACACCACAACCAAAAAGGTACTATGAATTCACTTAAGGTCTTACTCATAAAAGCTAGTGAAACTTCCAAGGGTGAAAATGTTTCACAAAGTGTGGTTAGTAGCTCTCCTAAAAATTCAATTGTATCACCCCTAGAAGGTCAAGAAGGTGCTTTTGATATTGTGGAGTTTTGTAAAACTATTAAAGTTCAAATTTATCGGGCTGAGTATTTAAAGATGAATCCTAAGGAATTAGACAAGTTGATTGAATATGTTAGTCCAAGACATTCTAAATCACATGTAGTACTAGATGAAGAAATGATCAAACCTTGGGGTTTAGCCGTTGATGTAGCATCTAGTAGTAAAATTCTCTCTCAATCAACCTCTAATGAAAAACCTTACCCATTCTATGTATCATTATTTGTAAATGGGTTCAGAGTTAACAATTGCATCATTGAATCAGAGGCTTCTGACAATGTCATTCCCACACAAATTGCTAAATCCCTAGGGCTAGAAATGACTAAGATATTTGGGAAGTGTTATTCAATGGATTCAAAGCAAGTTCCCTTGGAAAAATTAAATATGCTCAAGTTTCACTTATGGCTTGTCCAAAAAGTGACTCAAACTCACCATATTGGTCATAGATATACCTGTTAGTTATGGTATGCTTTTGAGGAGAATTTTTTACAAAGAATTGGGAGGAGACATACAATTGGACTGGTCATATACCACTATACCAATCGGTAAGGAGAAAGTGTGCCTTGAACCTGAGTCAAAAGCCAAGATAACTATGCTCAAATCTGAAGATCCTATATAAAGAAAATGAGTTTGGAAACTATTAAGAATGAAAGGTTGAAGCATTATCAAAATATAGTCTGGACTTTCATTGAAAGTTTCAATGCCTTCTCAATAGAATCCATTCCTAGGGAGTTTAACACAAAGGTTGACGCACTAGTAGTCTCAGCCTCATTGCTCCTTCCACACTAAGAATTTAAAGATAAATCCTACATGATTGAATTGATTTATCAGCCCAACATTCTTGACAACATTAATCAGTGGTAGGTCTTTGAAGATGAACAAAAATTCAATCCTTCTTAGAAAATATCAAGGCTTTTGGGTGTGTGCAAGAAGTTGAGTCCACTTTTTGGCCAAAAAGTGGAAGTGTTTTCCCTAATTTTTAGAATTTGTCAAAATTGACCTAAATTTTTGAAGCACTTAAAGATTAAATATTTAAAAAAATCATTAATATGAAATCTAGTATTTAGAGTCTAGTTTCCAAATATGTAATTTATTTTAATACCCAGATGACACAAATTTATTTTCAATAGGCATGTCTAAAAACCACTGTTCAAAAGTCACTTTTTTTTACGATACCATGCATGTGTACGTCATCCATATTTTGACCTAGATAACTGCATATTTCTAAATCCTTTTTGGAAATGATCTCTAACACATTGAAGACTGTTCATGATATTTTTTTGTAATTTTTTTTTGAATATATTTTTTTTGTTAATTTTTTATTGGTTGTAATTGTTGTTTTGAAAATCCCACATGTACGTCACACATAAGGTGAACTAAACTTATCATTTTTTGAATTTTTTTTTAAATTGAAAATAATTTTCTAAATATTGTTCATGTACAATCTTATTTTTCAAAAATTTATTTAAATAAAAAGTTATTAAAATAATAAGAAAACCTGATATTTCAATTTTATGGACCAATTTCATCAAAAAATATTTGAAAAATAGAAAAAATAATCCAATCAAGGAAAAAATTATATATTTAGAATCTACACAATCTCATCTAAAATGGGTTTTAATTTTATCGATCAATTTTGAAAAAAAATCCCATTAGCCATATTGATATAGTCAGCTTTTTCTCTCAATATTGTCATGACCTTGTACTTGTAGGTCCAAGGCTAAGAATTGGGTTACCATGCCTTTTCTAAGCCTAAATAAAAATGAGAAACATGGATTGTGATTTTCAAACCTTTTGGAATGAGTACCCATTTTAAAATGGGTACCTATTCTAAAAAATGAATGGGTACCTATTTTAAAGTTGAAAAATGACACTTCCACTAGAAGTGGACTCAACTTCTTGCACTTACCTTTTTTCTCAAGTCTTCTTCGAAGGAAGCGATAATCGATGTAAAGATTTTTGTCCTAGTAGGATGGGTGGTCTCCATGATGAAATAATTCAACTAAAGGAGAATAAAATACCTAAAGGGTCGGTTTCTCTCAAGGACTTATTTGACCATCATGATCACTCTGTAAAATAGAAAATGAGTGCTTTTGTTGGAAAATCTGATAAATTTGAAGAAGTTAAAATTGGGAATCTTGATTTTCCTAAGATGGTTTACATCAGAAAATATTGCTCTCTAGAGGAGAAAGAAAAATTAATAGCCTTGCTAATTGAATATAAAGAGGTTTTTTCCTGGTGCTATGATGACTTGAAAAATTTCATGGATGGGAAGTTTCAGCAATACATACCACTTAAAGAAGGAAAGGCTACCTTCAGAAAGAAGTAGAGGAACTATAATCCCAAAGTAACTAATGTAATCTTTAAAGAAATTGACAAGATGTTGAAAGCATGGATTATATATGCCATACATCATTCTAATTGGGTGGCGAAGATTGTGTTAGTTCGCAAGAAAAATAGAGAGATTCACATATGTGTTGATTTCAGGAATTTGAATCAAGCTTAATTAATAAATAGTTATCCTCTTCTTAACATGGATCATATCTTACAACCAGTCGCTAGCTCAAAAAAGGTGTCCATGTTGTATAGTTTCTCTGGTTATAATCAGGCCAGTGTGGCAGAATGGGATCAACATAAAACAACATTCACCATGCCCTAGGGAACTTTCACTTATAATTGAATTCCATTCAGACTAATAAATGTAGGAGAAACCATTTAGTGGGCTATGGATCTATCCTTTGGTGATCTACAAATAAGATTATAGTGATTTATCTTAATGATTTAACCTAGTGTTCTCCAAGAAAATAACAGATCACTTGCAGGATCTAGAACAAGTTTTACAAAGATGTAAAGAAAATGGCATCTCTATTAACCCCAGGAAATTTGTTTTTGTCATCACCAAAGGTAAACTTTTGGGTCACATTGTGTCCAAGGAGGGTATTAGAATAGACCCAGATAGAGTAAAGGCTATCTTACAATTAAGCCTTCCTTCAAACTAGACTGGTGTGAAGTCTT
Organism: Sequoia sempervirens; assembly: GCA_007258455.2. NCBI lineage: Eukaryota > Viridiplantae > Streptophyta > Pinopsida > Cupressales > Cupressaceae > Sequoia > Sequoia sempervirens. The sequence continues at coordinate 248,563,971 of VDFB02047230.1, read as the reverse complement.
TTTTCGGCCAGGAAAATTTCTTGATGAAATTTGTTCTAGATTTTTTTTAAATTACCAAGCACATTATAGACATGATGAAGGAAAATTTTGATTTTAAATGGAATGTGGTTGGGAAGAATGATTTTGAAAATATCAAGGAAGCAATTACCTGATCTCCTATCCTGGTTAGTCCTGACTTCAAGAAAGACTTCATCATCTATTGCTATGCTTCTAAACATACATCTGCCATACTACTATAGGAAATTGAGGATAAAATTTAGGCGCGAATTACCTTTATGAGAAAACCATTAAAGCAACATGAGCTAAATTATTCTCAAATTGAGAAACATGTGTATGTAGTAGTTAGGGAAGTTAAGCAATTCCGCTTCTATATCCTACATTCACACTCAGTGGTGTATGTGTTAGACCTTGTTGTTAAGAACATATTGAATCAAGAAGATATTGATTGCAATAGGAGGAGTGGTCGGATAGCAAAGGTGAAAGAGTATGAATTAGACCTGAAGCCTACAATATTAGTTAGAGGAAGAGGACTCTATAAATTGATGGAAAAAATTCCTAAGAATGAAGAAGATGTAGACTTACCATTGGTTTTGACCATCATTTTACAAGATGAATGGTTTTTTTATATAGTCTACTTTCTCACTAATGGAAAATTCCCCAAGCACCTCTCAGGTAAAAGAAGAAGGAATTTAAAATTTAATGTGTTTAAGTATGTTATTTGGGGTGATTCCTTATACAAATGTGGCATAGATGGGTTGTTCTTGAAGTGTGTGGATAAAGCTCAATAGGAACGGTTGCTTACTATTTTCCACAATGAGGCTTATGGAAGTCACTTCTCTTCCACTATGAATGATTTCAAAATTATAAGGCACAGTTATTACTAGTCTGGGATGTTCAAAGACACTTATCACTAGGTGGCCAAGTACAAAAAATGCAAGTTATTTATAGCAGGACCTCGGTTAGTAGCCTTGCCACTTAAGCTTGTAGTTATTGATGGACCATTTTAGCAATGGGGTCTCAATTTCATAGGCCCAATAAGCCCACAGTCTAGTGGAGGCCATACATACATCCTCATAGCCATTGATTACTTCACCAAGTGGGTGGAGGCAATCCCAATCAAGAAAACCACTTCTAAACTAGTTTGTAATTTTATTAAAGAAAATATTTTGGTTAGGTATGGAGTTCCACATAAGCTAGTAGTTGGTTGACAATGCGACCAGTTTTTCCTCTAGTGAGATTTTTATTTTCTGCTAGGATTATGGAATCTCCCTTTCTCATTCGACTGATTAATACCCTCAAGGGAATGGTGATGCAGAGTCCAAAAAAAAGAATTTGATAACTATTATCAAAAAATTTGATTATGAAAACCATAAAGATTGACATAAAAGACTATATGAAGCTCTGTGGGAAGACCAAATGACTCCTAAGAGGGCCATTGGGATGACCCCCTTTGAGTTGGTATATGGGGTAGAAAGAACACTTCATCTTTCACTAGAATTATTAGTTCACAAATTACAAAACTGCTATTGAAGATCTTGAATTCAGTGATTCCTTGGAGAAAAGTATTTTATATTTGACTAAGATTCGGGAATAGTAGGAAGAGATGGTCGATAAGATAACCATGCATCAAGCAAAGGTTAAGAATTTTTTTAATAGAAAATTTAAACTAAGAAATTTTATTGTTGCAGATTCAGTCTTGTTGTGGGACAAGCGCAGAGAGCCTAAAGGAACCCATAAGAAGTTCGATACACTCTAGATTGGTCCTTTTAAAATTAATCATGAGTATGAGCCTAATAATTTTTGTCTCGCATACCTTGATGGGACCCCCTTGCCTATTCCTTATAATGGGAAATGTCTCCAACTCTATCAGCTTTGATCACCTTACGGTTCCTTTTGTACATAGTTAGTTTACGGTTTTGGTTTTGTTTTGGTTTGTTTCTTAGTTGCTAGAGACAGTGTTTCCAGTTTAGCCAAATTTATTGCCCAATGGGTAAGACACTGATCATACTAATTTGGGCCTAGGTTCATTACTTCATCCTAGTCAGTATTCGTCCCCAGTGAGAGCCACTGTTACCTAATAGTTTTTCCCTTCTCCATGGAAAAGTTATTTACCAAAAAATCTTAAACAACCTATTCCTATTTATGTGGTGTTTTGTGAAGATAGTCAAACTTGGATGGTATTTTAAATAGTTCATTGAACCTTCCGACTTACCACCCGAGCTTGTTTTCTATTAAGTTTCTGAGTTCGGTAATTTTGGTGGTGTCTTATGAATTTTGTTAAACTTTCCTTTCCTGCTTGTGTGATACTTGTTATTTAAGTGCCATCTCAACATGTTATTCGAACTCAAACTCACTTTTGTGTAGTTTTTTGAACTCTCCACTTTACTGCTTATAGGCATTTACTTTCAAATTCTGAAAGATGGTTATATTGAAAGTGGTGAAGCAACAACTACCACATGTCATGTAGCAATTAAAGGCATTAAATGCTCATCTACTCCCATGTTTTTTTGTGAAGTTTTAAGAAATTTTGAAGTGTTGGACAAAAATTCTCATTGTGACAAATTTCTTTGAGGATGAGCTAGACAAGACACATAATTCTAGTTGTAGGATTTTCCATTGAGGTATTTATAGTATTCACTTGTTTAAGCTTGCTTTCTCTGAATATTTCTATTTGCATTTTAGAAGGTTATATATTGTTGAGCTATACGATCTCATCAATGGTGAGGATTAAGTATGCGGGTTATGAATATGTGTCTTCACGAACTTATAAAGGACTAGAAATTGGAGATACCCATCTAGGGCCTTTGAATTTGGATGAAATATGAAGTAAATTTAATAAACCAAATCCCTCACCCATCGCTAAAAAAATAATTGGTAGCCGATTAGTTGAAGCTGCCTCCTTTCCTCAACTAGTGCATTGACCAAAACTTATCTTAGAATGCATTAGGCACTACAATTGTAAAATACAAGAGGTTAGGACATAAGATAATTCAATATTTCTAAAATTCTAGAGGTCCACCTTCGAGTCTTGCATGAGAATCTCATACAAGGACGAGTATTCACTTATGAATATGAAAAGTTCTCAAATTGAATTTTCTACAAATAAATGGGTCTATAGGAATGAAATAGAAAAAAATTGGTTAGCCAAGCTTAAGAGGGGTAAGTCGCAATTTCCTTGGAAGTTGCACATAACTCATTTTGTGTAAGAAGTGGCCGATATTGTATTATTACTACATAGGTTAAGGGGAAATGAAGACGTTCATTGATTTGAGGAATGGATGTATTTCTTCATCTAGATTATGTTAAGTAGAGAGCAATTCCTGGATTGGGAAGAAATTATCAATGATCATTTGCATGAGTTGATGACATTCTTTACCCTCAACAAGTTCTTAATTACATGTCTCCATATTTGATATATGCCATCGCCAACACAAGAACTTGGCTTGGGTTAAGACCAAGTGACCTACCTATAGAGAAAGTACCCATTTATGATTGTTTTTATAAGCTACAACTTCATAAGAGCTTTTAGTATTTCAGGAGGGTTATTGACACTTTCACTATGAGAATGGTTAGGGAGTTATAGGGACATCCTGCAATGTGGTTATCACCTGATGCAATACAATTTTTGGACTTCTATGGAAGTCATTTTATTCAATTCCAAAGATTCTCCTACATAAGGGCTGGTGGATAAGTTGTAATTTTGATCAAGTTACCTAAATACTCTAAGGATAAATTGATGCTTATTGAAGTAAGTAGGTATTTAGCCAATGTAAGAAGGTTGTTCCAAGGCTGAAAAAGGTTGACAGTTCACTTTCCCTTTGGTTTTGGTTCTTATAGTTGTCAATATATGTCTACTTCCCTAATTATTGAAAATGAATTGTCTAAGTATATTCTACTCTCAAATGAGGAACAAGTTTATTTTGATTTAAATGATTATATCAAGAATAATTTGAAACTAAGTTCCAATTTCTTCCATCGGCCTAGCCTTGAGTATTATTGGGCTGAATGTTTTGATGAGTATGAAGTCATGAAAAGGAGTTAGATGAGATTGTCAGTAGAATAGATTATCATCTATGATTTGAAATGGGATCTACTGGGCATTGTGGAGGATGGGTTTGACATGGTTGACCCATTCTATATTAAATTAATAGAAAACCAGCCTATCCCTACCATGGACTGGACTGGTAGAGAGAAAGAGACTATTGAGGCAAGGACTACCAATGTCTTGACTAAAACACAAGAGTGGGTGACCAAGAAAAGAATAGAACAGTCTCATTCTCACACAAGGTATAAAGAGTCATGACCTACCGAGGGCACTTCTCAAGATTCCACAAGCGGGCAATCAATTGGTGATATTTCCCAATAATTACCATCAGGGGCTCAAGGAGATGGTGGTGAGGATCTTCCAAACAAAAATGTGTTTTCACAAACTTGTGGGAAATCTTAAACCTACCTATTCTAGAAAAAGAGAATGAAGGATATGAGGAAGAGGAGGGTTTGGAAATCCTAAATATCAACTCCTCTCCCTCTCAAGATGAATTACCTGTTAGAAAAGTAGGTACATCTTAGAGGCCATAAGCAGTTGCATCTACAAAAGACACCCCTCATGTTACTAGGAAATTTTTTGAATCTCCAGGTTTCAAGCGACCAAGGTCTTGGTGACTCCATCCTAGATGGAGGACTATTTTTCAAGAAAAATAAAGGCTCTATAGCCCAGTTTACCTAAGCAGGATATGGTAGGCCAATTGTTGTAGAGAACTTCAACCCCAAAATAGAAAAAATTAAAGACTACTACTAGATTGATAGATGATGCAGAGTCAAGAAGCCTCCAAATAGAGATTGCACACCCTTCAACACAAAGGGATGTTACTTAGGCGGTAACAAATGATTTTGAGGTGAATAGAATAGACCTTGGCCCTCATACTAGAGATGGAGATATTCAAAAATTTAGGTGTCTTCAGATAGAATTGTTGAAAGATCAAAGAAGGGTAAAGAAAGTAATAATTAATTAAAGGCCTAGGTTTGAGACTTGACTGAGTGTCTAAGGTCCATATTTGAGCTTGTTCCTCCACCCCCTCTAATAGTTTGATTCCTTTGTAGAATCTCTAACTGTAGTTGGAAATGAGGCCATGATTAAAATCAAAAGTTTCCAAACCCTAAGTAAGGATGTAGATGATTGGAGTGAGTTTCTGATTAAAAAAAAAGCTTTGTCATTTCTGAATCCATAAAGTGCTTCCAAGAAAAAAATTCCTTTTAGACCAATTTGGGGGAGGAGATCACTATGATTTAAAAGGAAGAAAATTTATGGAACAATTACCAAACTAAACTGAAGTTGATGTTAAGCTAGGATATGGAGAAGCAGGCTGTAGATCAAATTATACCGAATGCTTCAAACACCCATTACTTTTCATCGAACAAGGGGGTAGAGTGGAAGCTATAGATTGATAAACAAAGTTTAGAAAAGCTTAAGGAAATCATTGATGAAAGTACTACTATTTTAGAAGAAGCACTGGGAACATTGGTGGCTATTGAGTTACTCCAAGATAGAGGTGAGATTAGGAATGACATAGATATCAAGGGTCTGATAGATGATTTCCAAAAAATGGTTAAGGAAATGTTTGATTTGTCTTCACTCAATGTTGAGCACTTATAGAAGCTTAGAGAATTGCATTTGGTCGCATCCCAAGTAATCAATCTCATGAAGGTTTGTGAATGTCATGTGGAGATAGCTAAGGATAATCATCTAATGTGGAAGGTGAGGATGAAAATTTTGGTTATTCCTCAGTATAAAGAGTTGTTGCATCTGTAGAGCTTTCCAAGCATAGTGAAAGAAACCCTTGGTGACCCCAAAAGTTGGAAATGAAGTGAGGCCTTCGTGATGGCTCAAATTCCTTCCTCTCTTTCATTTTTCTTGTCATTTTGATCAGCTAAGAACATGAGAAAGAAGTAGTTACTCATCTGCTCTCTCTCTAGACACTTTGAAACTGCTCAATATGATATTTTGTTGTGAATGAAATTACTATTTGTCTTTGTGCATTCAATTTGTGAAGCTAATCTAGGTTCTTGAATCTTTGTGATTGGGAACATATTAATACAATATCTTATCTTCGTGTAAGTGATGCATTTTTCTTCATAATTAATTTCATTTCTTAGATGATATTGGGTGTATAATTTATTCTTGAATTGTTTAGCTTAAATTGGTATTTGTGCCAATTCTTTTACTTGTTGAATCTTGCATTTGATATTTAGGAATTTTCTTGATATGGTGTTTACCTTTACTATTTTCTAGTTAAAATCATACATGATTTTTTTATTTTAGCATTTAAATTCATTGAAAATCTTGTGAGGGAGTTGTACCTTGACAAAATTCAAAGGATATTTTTCTCTATTGAAAGGTTAAATATTCAGAGGTGTTTGGTTCATTTTGTCACCTTTCAAACATGGAATTTTGATATCTCAAGGTATCCAATCTATTAGCCAACACTCTTAAAAATTCTCTCTCATGAAATCATATTTAATTGCAATGTGTTTTATTCTTGAGTGCATTACTATCTAATTCTTTAAAATATTTATTGCACTTGTGTTATCACAAAGAATAGTGATATGATATTCAAAGTTGACCTTCATTTCCTTCAAGTTTTACTTCATCCTGTAAGGAAGCTAAGGTAGCAAAAAAAAATCCTACACTAATTTTGAAAGGAGAATAATGAAAAACTTTAAAGATCTTTGTAATTACAAAAAAATAAATAGAAATAAACATAAATATCATGTATACCATAACACAGTGATTTACATGGGGGAAAACCTTTTAGGAGAAAAGTCCTACACTCCAAAAGCCACACAATATAATATTCAAAAATCATAAAGATTTCAATATACTTATGGAGCAAGCTTCTTTCAAAAGTATCACCAACTAGAGACTGAGAGGCAACACGAATGGTATCACACTCTCATAATACATAACAATACACAAACATAATGCAATGCCCTAATAAATTAGGGTTGTCTTCTAGGGAAATTAAAGCTAATAAAATATTGCTTGTGATAATTAAGACCTAATGATGAGCAGTCCAGATTTACAATAATAAAATATAAATATTTTTTTTCTTTCAAGGGTGTTTCCCTAGAGCCCCCACTAGATGCACTACCTATGGAGCCCTCATGAGGGGGAAATACCCCTGTGTCCCTTTTTCATAGACATATAAATAGTACCTTATGTACAAATAGTGCCTTATGTATCAACAAAATCTTATGTGTTTGCAAGGCTATGAAACATTTTCCCAACACATCCAAAGCACCTTAGTACAACATGATGTTGCAACAATGTACTCTAATTTTGTTGTCGATAAAGAAACTAATTACTTCTTATTTCTCAACTAGGACACAAAACTATCTTTAGAAGGAAGAATGCACTACCACTTGTGCTCTTCTGGTCATCTACACTACCTACCTAGTCTGCATTTGTGTATGTAGTAAGAGAAAAAAAATCACTCTTTTGATTCCAAAGACCAAATTCTTTACTAGCCTCCAAATATCTAAATATCCTCCTTACTCCCTTTACATGAGTCTCTTTAGGTATTTCTTAAAATATTGCAAACATTCCAACTGCTTGCATAATATTTGGTCTAGAAAATACAACATACAACAAACTACCAATCATAGACTGATACAGAATTTGATCTTCCAGAGTAGAAAAATCATCCTTGATCAAGTTACGACCTATAACCATAGGTCAACTACACCATGTTTGTAATATTCCATACTAAACTTTCTTAACATCTCCTTAATGTATTTGTGTTGTGAAATAAAAATCCCTTTGTCTGATTGAACAATTTGCAATCCTAAGAAGAAATAAAATTCTCCTAGCATGGACATCTCAAATTCATTATATATATCCTTCTAAAAGTTTTTTCACATTTCTTCACTTCTACCTCCAAAAATGATGTCATCAACGTACACCACAACCATTTTTTTTTCTCCTTCTAATTTTTTATATAAACTACTACCTAAATAGCCTCTCTAAAAATCTTGCTATTGCAAGTATCCATCCAACCTTGAATACCAAGCTCTAGGAGCTTGTTTTAGACCAAACAAATCCTTCTTCAATTTGAAAACATAATATAGATTTTTAGTACAATAAAATCCTTCCGGTTGTTCAATATATACTTCTTCAAGCTCTCCATTCAAGAATGCTAACTTCACATCTATATGATACACATTGAAATTGTAAGATTTGGTATAGAATAAATCTACACCATGCAAAATTTGGTTGAAGATTATAGCTACCCAAGATATATGAAATTCATGAAAGAACAAGAGAGATGAATATGCAATGCTAAAGATTCCAATGGAATTGATTATCCAAGAATTAAATATATGAATTGCATATGGGACCACCTAGTTATATAGCCAAGGTGAGACATAGGATTAAACATGATTATGACAAGTTTCTTAATCCTATGTCATATGAAAACATATCATAACTACCTAGGACACATGTGTTCAAATTAAAAAGATAAGATAAGGTCTACTGACAACTAATACTTGCTTGAAAGATTCCCTCCTAGGACCTAAGTAAACATAACATGCAAATAGGACCTACTAATGACTAGATAGGTAAAACACCTATTTGCACCAATTCCCTCCCTTAAGTGCAACTTAGGGAGTAGTTTATTATTATGAAAATTACACAAAGATGGTTCCTATCTATAAGGCCATGTAAGTTACCCCTATACAAATGTAATCTCTCAAAAATGAAGAAAAGGATAAAACCTAGTAAGACAAAGCTCCTCCCCAAAAGAGATGAAATAAAAATTCTCTCAATGAAGAATGAGAATGATGAAACTCCATTTGAGGAAAAAAGTACCCTCCATAAGAGAGAAGAAGGAGAGAGACCATGTATCCCCCATCAATGGAGATTCTCTTGAAATGATGGTAGAAGCTCAACATTCAATGCTAAAGATGATATAAAAGAATTCAACAATGTTCCTCCCCTTAGTAAGAAACAAAACCAAGATGGTTTGTAGGATGTATTTCCATTCTTTAAAGGAAGATGTGGGAAGAAGGATGATGGACGATGTCTCTGAATGATGTTCAAGTGTCTCCATGTTGATGACAAAAGGTGTTACACTCCAAATAAGCATTCTAGGCCACACTATTGAAGAAAACAATCCATAATCTCCTAGAAATTATTGTAGAACACAATCCAAAGGCAAGGATACCTCCTCTAAAGGAAAATAAGCCTCTTCAAAATATTGTCTAGAAAAATTCACAATCATGTCAAACTACAAATGATGATCGTGTAGAGAATGAACAAGAGGGTCAAAGTGTTCCCTCACAACAACTGAAGAAGGATCATATCCATCAAAGAGAAGATGAATGCAATCAATGGTTTCTCCCAAATCTAAAATGTGGGACTCATAGAACAATCCAACAATATCTATCAAGTACTCATCCAAAATAGCCATCTCTATAAGATGATGAATTTCTTGTTGTAATGAATCACAAGGAACCAAAAATATTGCAAAAAATCATCCTCAAGTACAATAGTAGATGAAGGAGATGGAATACCATCATGTGTCACGAGATCCCTAGTAGATAAAACAATACCAAGTTTCAAATGACCATATTGAATCTCATCAAAAGTTTCCTCATGAGATGCAACAATGTGAACATCTATTGAATCAATAGGAGTAAAATGTGAGAAGGTGTAGACTCAAGATTGGTGATCAACCTCCACAATTGCAACTATATATTTACTATGAAAATCTTAGATTATGATGGAACCTGGTGTCAAATCAACACTCTTTCCTACTCCACCATGTGTGTTCTGATAAATAGAAAGGATATTGGTTGAAAATAAAGAAACACAAAGAAAATATACAATGCTCAAGATTGAAATAGAATTTATTAACAAAGAATTCAATATATCAATTACATATGATACCACCTAGTTATATATCCAAGGTGAGACATAGGATTAAAAAGGATTATGAAAATCATCTTAATCCCATGTCATGTGACAACATATCCTAATTAACTAGGACACATTTTTAAAATTCAAAAGATAAGATAATATCTAATGAAAACTAACACCTTCTAGAAATATTACCTCTTAGGACCTAAGTAAACTTAACATGTAAATAAGACCTACTAATGAATAGATAGGTAAAACACCTATTTACAAAAATATAAATTCTTGAATTCTAAGAGAGCTAGAAATATCCTGATTGCCTCTAGTCTATCCACCAAAGGATTTTTTTCTCAAAGTCTATACCTTAAACTTGAGCATACCCTTTATACACAAGTATTTCTTTGTTCTGAATGACTTCACCTTCTTCATTCAGCTTGTTTCCTAAAACCCACTTTGTTCTAGTCAAATTTTTGTCCTTAGGCCTTGGGATAAGTTCCCAAGTTTCATTCTTTATAATATCTTTCAGCTCTTCCTCCACTAATTCTATCCATCCTACTTCTTTTATTTTTTATGTATATGTCTTATGTTCAATATTTTATAGTAAAGAAAAATTTACTTGTTCCCTTGATATTTCCAACCTCTTCTAGGTAAGGACGACACTATCTTTGCAACCTATGATCTAATCTACAGAGTGGTTTTTCTAAATATACTTAGATGGAGTCTTTGTAACCACTTCTTCTAGATCTTCAACATTACTATGAATTGATTCCTCATCATCTTCTTCCTTCAAAATAGTAGTATTTTTAATAGTTTCATCAAATTTACATTTTCACTTTAAACTATCCTCTTTAGTCTTCTATTATAACATTTTTAAGCTTTTCTTCTTAAAGAGTAACCAAGAAAAATTCCTTCATCTAATCTTTAATCAAACATACCCAAATTTTCTTCATCTCTCTTGATATAGCACTTGTTTCCAATTTGTTTTTATGCCTTATTGATGTCGGTCTTCCTTTCCATAACACATATGGAGTATTCTCTATCTTTCACTTGGTTTGATCTTTGTTCAAAATATATATAGTTGTCTGTGTAACTTCTCTCCAACACATATCTAGTATATTTTTTTGATTTAGCATTGGCATTGCCATCTCTTGTACAACCCTATTCTTTTTTTCTGCAACTACATTTTGTTGTAGAGTTCTTGAAAGCATCTCCCATACTTCTCAATTGTAAATTCTCCCCCTCTATCTAATCTCAATAGTTTGATTTTCCTTCTAATATCATTCTCCAACAAAGCCTTAAATGATATGAACTTCTCAAAATATTTTTATTTTTATTTTAGATAAGTACTCCAATTAATCTGAGTATAATCATCAATCAACATCATGAAATACCTATCTCCTTGTCGACTCTTAGTACTCATTGGTCTGCATATATTTGTACATAACAAATCCAATGAATTTTATTTGGAATAATCCTTGGAAAGATAATTTATTCTTATCTCATTTCATTCATGACATGGCTTGCAACTGATTGATTATGGTTTCTTGATTCTTGGCATATCCTAGATCAACCCTTTTGAGCTAATCTTGACACTATAATCAAAATTTATGCATCCTAACCTTCTACGCCAAATCCAACTTTCATACTTTTGTGCATTGAGACAACTCTTTCCATTCAACTCACTAAGATGATAGATATCACTATATGTCTTGCTTCCTTCCATAATTAGCTCATTGTTACTTGATTTTTTGACTTCACAACCATCAACCCTAAAGGATAAGTGATATCCCTTATCACACATATGAGCGACACTCAAAAAATTATGTTTTAAACCTTTAACTTACAAAAAATCATGTCACTATTTTTTACCACCATCAAGACTTAAGGTACCCTTACGAGTGCTCTTGGAAAATTCATTCCTAGAAATTCACTACCAACAACTCACCTCCAACAATTCATCATCATGGACAATTCACCAACAATAATTCATTGTCCTAGAAAATTCACCACTAGCAATTCATCGCCATGGATAATTCATCGCATATACAATTAGGAAATTTTTGGTGGTGAGTTTTCCATGATGATGAACTACTGGCAGTGAATTTTCCTAGAGATGAATTTTTCATGATGATGAATTATGGGTGATAAATTGCTGGAGGTGAATTGGTGGTAGTGAATTCTCCTAAAGCCCCTTACCAAATATTTTAACAATTGAATTGTTTCCAAGAGTAATTGAACCACCTTAAAATTCCTTGAAATTCATAAACTTAATTTTATCTCTAGTCATGTGACTAGAGAAATCAATATCAATAATTCACAGGTTCTTCTCCTTCTAAGAATGCAATGTTCTTTGAGAAATCATAGACTTATCTAAATTCTTCTCTTCAAGAAATTTCTTCTAGAATGTCTCTAGAACATCACTTCTTTCTCTTTTTAGTAATAGGGAACTCACAAAATTACTTCTACAATTCTTTTCAATATGTCCAAAATTGTTGCACTTGAAACAAATAACATGAAAATTAAACAGAGGTACAAATGCATTATTACTGACAAAATTATTTCATCTTACAAGAACTCTTCTACAATCTACAACCTTATGTCCATAATCATTAAAATTAAAATAATAACTAGAAAAAGAAAAAAGTGACCTGGTATTATATACTTGTCTTCCAGATCTCCTCCTTTTGTTCCACACTTGAACAAATTCATCACTTTGAGTCATACTACCATCACTTGTCATTGTACTTTTTGATTTTGAACTTCTATAACTTGTCACATCTAGACCAGCCTTAGTGGTCTTTTCTCACTATTCTTTCACCTTTTACTTTTGATCATCAAAACCTACTCTGATTGTGGTTATGTGTAGGATCATCATAGAAAAAACAGGCCCTTAAGTGGCAAAAAATTCAAAAAATCAAAGTTAGGCAACTTGATGCAAAAATTTGAATAAGTTATCTATATTATTTCAAAAATATGTAAGAATAGAATATGTAGAAAATTGAATGTAGTTTCTAAACTACTAGGTTTGTTTTTTTTTTTAAATCTATTTGGTGAAAATTTGAAATTTCAATGCAGTAGTGCTTAAATTTCAGGGAAAAAATAAGTAGGTATTTTTCTGACCGCCCTAACCACAATAAAATTATAATATTTTTTTATAATATTTTAGGTATAATTAGAGGAATCATGTCTCAATGTGATGCATATTTTTTTGTAATTTTTTTCCAAGTAAATAATTAATTATGAATTTTTTATCACAACTTTTAAAAAATATTAAAACTTGTATGTTTGACCACCTTAACTTGGTCAAAACTTCATGAAATTCAATTTTATTGTATTTTATTCTATAGTATGCAAAGCTTATAATGTGACACATGTTTTGGATTCAAAAAATGTGATACCATTTGAAAGATATAGATGTGTTTCAATCAACCTATCAATTAGGACTTTAGTCATAATTCAAATAGAAAATGAATCATAATTATTTATTAAATTCAAAGTAAAGGATGATTTATATTGGTTGAAAGCTAAGAATTTTCTTTCAAAACCCTTTTCGTTTTATCAATTTTGGGTAAAAAAAAGTCGTCAGCCACATGGGACATCGTATCACTTACATATCGCCACTTTTTGGTCCATCATGATCTTGCACATACCCTTTTCTATTTTGAAACTCTTTGGCCTTCTAATATATGATCTATAGTTCCAATACTCTTACTAAACTTCAACTACAACTATTGATTTTCCTTCTCAAACTCTTTTCTAGTTACAACAACTTATGCTTATGCTTCACTCTTTTCACAGTATTTATCTCTTGATAGTAATTTTTCTATCAAAATATCTTCAACTCTTTTTACTTCTTTTTCTCAAGTCTTTAGGTCAACAATCATCCTTTCAACATTCTTCAAATATTTTGTAATTATTTATTTGGATCTTATCTTCTCTGTAATTCTAGCATTCAGCTTCTTAATTTTTTTTTTGGCCCTTAACAAGTTCTTCACATGATCTACTTCTTCATTTTCTCCAGGACCTATTTTAGCATCACCATCAATAGTTTCAAAAGCCATAACCACAAATTTTCCATTTTATTATTCGGATGCATCTTCACCCTCTTCTCTAGTGGAATATTCTTCTTCTTCATTAGTGTAGAAACTCTAAGGTTTCCTCTAACCTTTGGATTTGCTCTAAAAATATTTCATCCCATTCTTTTGCTAAAAATTGTTAGTATTCTTATGGGTAGAGTCAGCCATAAAATGTCCAACATCTCCATAATTGAAGCACTTGAAAGGTAATTTACCTTTATACTTGCCAGAACCTCTTTGCAAATTCCAAATTTGATCCATAATTAGAATCTTGATTAACCTGCTTGAAAGATACTCTAAAAGAAGTTTCTTTCCTTATAGATTCTTCATTTTCAAATCACATTTCAAATATAGTTAGTGTTCCGTACAACTCAATCATCCTTAAGGTATTTAGATCTTTAGCTTCTTCAATAGCATATATTTCAAGATTGAGCCTTCTAGGTAGGGAACTATGAACCTTCTTTACAACAACATTCTCTTCCAAGATTTTTCCAAGTCCTTGAATATGATTGATAATTTTATCAACCCATAGCATGAATATATTATTTTTTTATCTTCTTTCATCCCCAGACCTTAAAAATGAGCTCTATAAGTTTACACATTTTCTTCTTTCACTTTATCATCACCTTCATAAATATTTTCCATTTTCCCCCATATTTCCTTTGTTGTTCTACAATCAATCCTTTTCACAAATTCATTGTTAGTCAAACCACATAAAATAGCATTCCTAGACTTAGCATTGAGCTTAAAAGATTTGTTTCCTGCTTGATCTTGGGGAGGGAGATTTTAAGGAGTCCCATATCCTTCTACAACTCACATCCATATGTTTATTCTTAAAGCCATCAAATATGACTCCATCCTAACTTTCCAAAATGTAAAATTAGATCCATCAAAAATTGGTACTTTGTCTCCAGATGAACTTTCCTATGCCATCCCATATCTACCTTAAGTTGTTAAAAAAATTCAAAGCAATGTAGCTTTGATACCAATTGAAGGGCACATAATCTACTAAAATCGAGGGTGAATTAGTAGATTTAAACAATCAAAACAGTTCCAAAAACTTCACAACTACTCTATATATTTTCAACATGAAGAGAACTGAACCATAAAAGCTAGGAAGTAAATAAATTGAAGCACGTCACTAGATAACACATAACACCTTATTCTATGAGGAAAACCAAGATGGGAAAAACCACTTCGAGAATCTCTCACAAGCAAGAATATAATAAGTGAATTTTACAATGAGATGTAGCCACCAATGTACTAGAGACACCAATCCCCAAAAAAATCGATAGGAACCAACCTACAAGAGACACCAATGCCCAAAATCTTTAGTAGGCACCAACCTACAGGAGACACCAATCTCTACCCAGTAAATACAATAGGTAGAACACCAATCCTACTAAAACTAAAACAATGGTGGATTTGAAATTTAACTCTAAATGATAGACGTATTAATACTAGAAATCACTCTTTTCTTCATGCTTCTGCTATGAAATAATTGTACATCCCACTATATTACTTTCACTGTAATCATTAATACATTCGCGATATAAGTGCACAATTTTACTAGTACACACTACAATACATCTAAAACTTTGAAATATATACATGAAATTGCATTAACACTCTTATATGTAGGCTAGGGATCCACACCAATGTAGACAACATAGGGTTGACCAAAATTCAAATTACATGAAACATGTAATACATTGGTCCAAACTTACTTCCAAAAGAGCATGAAACCTTGTGCCACCATGGGAACATTAAAGAGGTCCTATCCTCACTCTACATGCTTGATTTTAATTTTGCATGCTTGTAGTTGCTACTGAACATGCTTCAACCTTTTAATAGCTTGATGAAACTTTTGTTACTTCGAAACTCCTTGCACACTGAAATATTCCACCAAAAACTCAAGAAAATAATAGAAATAGTGTAGGAACACTCTCCTTCCAAACTGTAGAGCAACATTGCATTTCTAAAAGAAATGCCACCTGTATTAGTTAATCTCTCTACCAAAATGATATCATTATAGACCATCACACTCATGATGATTCCATACCTGACATGGTATAACAACCTAATTAACGATAGACCATCACATTCATGATGATTCCATACCTGACATGGTATAACAACCTAATTAACTATCTTAAGGTAGTCAAACCACTACTAACATGGTAGATGCTTCCAAAACCTTGAGACCATTGATAATACTTGTACTTCTACAATCTTCATTATTTTGAAAACCTTCACATCTAACAACCTTAAAACCCTTTAATATCCACTATCAATATCAATAGCCTACTAACATCAATTTGAAATCAATGACAACCTACAATCAACATATGGAGTAGGCACAAGGGTTTGTACATGGTCATTCAGGATTTTTGACATCTTTGAAAGTCTCCTTATGGTCTTAAATATGTCCCTTAGACTTCATATGCAAAGATGAAATCCTTATTTTTAATAATTGGGTTCACTCATTTCCATTCTATTATGAATGTCTATATTCTTCAATTGAATAATACTCACATATTCTTTCTTTTCTATATCAATGAATTTTTGATCCTGGGAAGTCACTCATCCACCATTTCGATAGTGAAAACTACCATTTATGATTAGTTTTTGATGTAAGACTTGGGCTTATTGTAGTACTTCTTGGGGATTAATACCACTCAATCCTCTTAAGTATATCCCTTGTATATCCTAATTATGCAGTTGATATCACCCATAGGTTTTGTATGGTTGACTACAATCCTGCACCAACTTTATTCCTCTAAGGGTTCAAACTTGAGGCTAAGTATTCTTCACTTTCGGTGGATGAAAATTATTTGAAATGAAAACTTGTTGGTAGTCTCAAATATTTGACTCAGATGAGACATGTTATTTTATATTCAATAGGAATGATCTCTCAATTTATTTAGGATCCACATGAGTTACGCTGGAAAGGAACTAAGTGGATTCTCCACTACATTCAGGGTACTCACAGTTATGGGATTCATTATGTAGTGAGTGTGGATTTTGACTTATTGGAACACACAAATTTAGATTATGTTGGCAATTGTCTGGATCATAAATCTACTTTAGGTATTTTTTTTGCCTTCGTTTCAATCCACTTTGTTGATTAAGAAAGAATAAATCTACTATTTCTCTCTCATCTACACAGGTTAAGTATCAAGGATCATTTAATTCTACTATTGAGGCCATTTGGGTTTATATCATTGCCACTAAAATTGGTATTCCCTTTCGGAAGACCATAGTCATATTTCCTAACAACCATTATGTAATACATATCTCTTACAATCTAATCCATTATTAGAGGATCAAACAAATTGAGATCCACATGCACTATATTAAGGATTTGATTCATGAGTAAATCATTGATCTCTGTAATCAGGGCTAAAATATTAAGGTTTGGAAAATAATCATGCAAATAAGACCCTAATCAACAATGAAGCACAAATAAGCATAAAGACATAGACTATGGAACAATGTTACCAAATCTTCATGCCTTCATTGATTCACCTCCATTGCACTTCTACATTTTTCTTGAATAGTGTGGTTTCCCTCATATTTTGAGTATGCAATATGGCCTATGATAATGAAAAAAGAAAACTATTGAAGATTCTAAAGGACCATGGATACAAGATGATAACAGGATAGCAAGAGGACTCCAAATAGCTAAAGGTTCCAAGATGATGAAATGACAATAACAAAGTTCTTTTATAGGGAAGTCAATTTTGCATGAAGGGCTAGGATGAAAGGACAATAATCAATGGCCAAGATTAAGAGATGAGATATGGAATAGGTTAGGGAAAAATTAGGGAAAATGATAAGGATGAATAGTTGAGATTGAATTATGAGATAATTCAAGATCAAGGGCTAAGATTAAATGAGATGTCAAGAGATAAGATTGGCACAGATAAAGAGGTGAGAGCAAAAAATAAATAATAAGCATTAATTAATTTAGGTGACCACTGAATAATTAAATGATAAAGATATTATTTAATTGTAGAAGAATGTAACATAGGAGGAATCATTTTGAATTAAATAATGATTTAATTCAAAATTCCACGAAGTGGAGCAAATTAAATAAATGAAATTTATTTAATTTAGGAGAGAAAGGGCTAATGAATAATTAAATAATTAAAATAGTTATCTAATTATAGTAGAAAGTAACATAGAAATTAAATAAATATAAATATATTTAATTTTAGAAAGAAAAGGATTTAATTAGTGATGTAATCA
Source organism: Sequoia sempervirens (assembly GCA_007258455.2). Lineage (NCBI taxonomy): Eukaryota > Viridiplantae > Streptophyta > Pinopsida > Cupressales > Cupressaceae > Sequoia > Sequoia sempervirens. The sequence goes on along the minus strand of VDFB02047230.1, from coordinate 248,545,731 downwards.
AATAAATAAAATTTATTTAATTAATCAAGGAAGAATAAAGATAGAAATGAATTAATTAAATAATTAAAATTATTTAATTAATAAAAGACATATGACATTAGAAAATAATTAAATAATTAAAAATTATTTAATTATGAAGAATGAAATGGGAAATGGTGAAGAATCTAGGATTCACAGGCCTAGGACAATTTTTATTGTCTACATTTTGCCCCTATTTGATACAATGTAGTTTATCGTGTTGTGTCAAAGCAATTTAGTCTAGAAATTTCCCTGGTGATAATAGGGTAGAAAGGATGGTGGGGAGGTAGTGATATTCCCTCTTGAGAGAGAGGACATGCAGGTTCAAAGAACATGAGTGTGCTCTCGAAATGGATGAGAAGATTAGAGGATGAATGATAGAAGAAATGTTAGCACAAAAGTCATGGATGTTAGTATTAGAATGACTTCAATATTTTTCCAAAACATAATAGTCCTTACATGAAACATAGTTGGGCATTAAAATGAGAAAAATGGACAAAAAACACCATGGTATGACATAGACCAAGGTGTGAAAAGTTATCGACATGAAAAAAGATAGTTGCAGAAAAGGAATGTTCTAGCTTATACTAAGGGCCAAGTTGCCCTAGTCCTTTTGCCCAGACAATCCATAAACAAAAATCAAAGAAAAGAGTCAAGAGACATCATTGCTCCTCTAAGTCCTTCGTGGGACATCCTCGAGGAACTAGTAACCTGACTCACATAAAAAATTCCAAAAGAAAGATAAGACAAAACAATCCACAATGTCAACAACCAATTAGAGTGTCTACCAAAATTTGATTTGTTTGATGATTAATTAATTGACTAGGTGATTGACAAGTTGACTATTTGGCAAAGCCTAGTTTCAGGAAAGAAACATGTTTTATAAGATGTCGAGTCTAGTTTCGATCATGTGAAAAACTTTATAAGTAAAATCAAAATGTTTGTCTAAATGAAAATGTATGGATTCAAGAAGGGAACATCCTGAATAAGACATAAGTTGACTATTTGATGGTTTGATTATGTGGTTTTTTTGACAATTTTTCTTATTTGACTGAGTGACCTTGTTGAATTTTTTTCTTGTTGATGTGTGACTTGTCTGATGTTTTGATGACTATTTATATGTTTAATGACAATTTCTGACTTATTTGGTTGACATGGCAAACCCTAAAGGACTACCTAGGTGGCCTCGAGGGCTCATCAATAGATGGCCTTGCCTACATAGCAATGCGCAGAGACCTCGTAGTTTGACATGACATGACTTTGTTTTATTGAAAAAGGACTAAGTCATGATTTTATTCAACAACACCTAAGAGGATTGACCTAATGCCTCTAGGGCACATCGACAAATGACCTTTCCTACGTTTAGTCATAGAGGCAACATAGTTTGGCTGTACTTAGATTGACATGACTAACTTTGACTTTGACTTTGTTTTTGGGATTTTTTCAATTTATTTGGATGTTTTTGTGTTTTTGACATTTTTTTATTTATTTTGGATTTTTGCAATTTTATGATTTGTTTTGGATTTTTGCAATTTTATGATTTTTTTGTCTTTTGGGAATATTTGTTTTTTTTTTTGGGAATATTTGATTTTTTTGTCTTTTGAGAATATTTGACTTTTTTTCTTTAAGGAATATTTGATTTTTGTCTTTGGGCATATTTGATTTTTTTGTCTTTTGGGAATATTTTATTATTTTGTTTTTTTGGAAATATTTTTTTTTTTGGCTTTTTGGGAATATTTGATTTTTTTGGCTTTTTAGGAATATTTGTGACCTTTATTAACATATGTACAATCCAATGAAGCAAGTTAAGTATTTTCCCTAGTCAGGCATAAGACCAATTTATTAGGATTGGAATGGGATAAGTTAGGAAGACAACAAAAGAATGCTTAATGTCAATTGCTTCAAATTATGGAAAGGATGACCAAACATTAATATAGATGATATAGAAAGAGTGGGCGAAGTAAATGACATGGAAAGTTAGGTTAGAATGATGGTAGACTATGGAGCAAGGTCAACAATACATGGTGCCTGTTGGCTAGGTTTTCACCATGGTACTTATCCAAAGTGCCACCGAGGTGGTTTTCACTATTCGATGAATTATTTCTCTCTTCATTTTTTTTTTTTGGTGTTACCAAGAAACCTATTTTCTAAGTTTTCATCAAGGTAATGATGTTTATGATTTTTTGTATTTTTCATGACTAAGACAAGGACTTGTAGAGCTATGTGTAGAACTGATACGTTGTGATGATGCATTCATCCTATTTGGATGACCTTGCTTGACGAAAGGACCTAATTTGGATGCAAAATATAATCGATAAATATGATGGATGATAAAAGTGACAAATGGAAGAGGTAAGGTATGATCCCTAATGTGCACACTATGTGGGCTACCAGGCTTTAGATGAAAAGGAGTTTGGGAAACTGATGAGCTAGGGTACGTCAAGGGGTTGTCGTCAAAGGTACATTGAAAAACATCGCCAATGGAGGTGATATGATAAGCACATAGGGAAAATTTGAATGTAATGTATGGAATGAGTGAAAGTGATGGAAATGAAGACCTTGGATCAACAAGCTCTTTATTTTACTTTGTGTGCTGATAGATGCCCCCAGTGATTTTTGATGGAGGAGCATTCTTGGAGACCAATGCTTTCTGATTTTCTCTTTTCAACATGTCTTTTGATTCTTGATCTCTTTTTGAAGGCATTTTCATTCTTGATTCTTGGAATTTTCTTTATTCTTTTTCTTTAGATATGACTTATTGATTCATGTTTATGATGTGGATGGATGTGAGTGGAATGAATGAAGTTTATGGATTGATTGGAATGCTTGGAGGATGAATAGGAGTGATTATGTCAACAATGTTGTCTTTGGGACTAGCCTTTTTAGTACTATTCATGTCAATAGAGGCTTGCACATCCTTATTGACCTAGAAAGATGGCTTAGTAGAGGTGAGAGTAAGGGGGACATACCCTAACCCAGAGTAGGTGGTATGGAAGGATGATTTTTGGTTATACTTAGTGGGGTCAAGATGAAAGAGAAGATTATCATATATGTCATGTACAAACATGGGGTTATCATGGACATTAAAAACTTGCATGAAGGTAGATATGAAAAAAGCAGGTGTATCATCAGGATCCCGAGAGGTTTCAAACCAAGCATGACCATCTATTTGTGTTCCTTCTGAAACTATCTTGACATCATATTGGAAGTATGATCATCTTTGGCAATGATAACATTTTCATTTGTCTACAACTTGTTCATATGATATTCTCCAGATCCCATGTCATAGACTTGGACCTTAGGGTTTGATGGTATGGTAGATTAAATGGATGCTTTAGTCAATGAAGATGGATCAATGTAATGTGAAAAAGTGGATGATGAAGCTTAATTATTGAAAAAAACTTGGAATTATGTAGTTCCACTAGAATTGGTGTAATATTGGAATGGATCAAGATCTCTAGCTATCATGATTTAAAGTGAAAATATTTAACCCACCTCCTTCATCTACCAAGACTCGTTTGACTTTAGCTTTATGGACAAGGAACTCAAGATGTAAAGGGTTATTATGATTTAGCTTTTTTGTGGCATAATCTTTTTGAGAGAAGGTAGCATTGTGGGAATTGGTCAAGTATCCAACCATTTATTCAAAGTGATTGAAATCAAGATCATTAGGTATGGTCATGTTTTGTAAGGCTTTATCTAAGATGGCCCTATGGTTTGGAGATATTAGCCATAGTTCTAGGATATAAATTTTTGCTAGTGTCTTCCCTAATTGGTTAATTAGGTGGTATTGGGCTTTTGGCACTTGTTATTACTTTGGAGGAGGGCCTTGGATGGTTATTTTGGTATGGTGCATATTAATAACACATACATGATCATTTTTAATTGTGATGGTATTAACATGTTCATCACTATCTCAAATGTGATTTATGATAGTGGAATTTTCAGTCATATTTCACATTTGTGTAATTGCCTGAGTTATTATTGGTATTATTACCTGTATTGGGGGATTTTCCTTTCCCATGGTCATGCAATGAATCCAAAAAGACTTTATGGTCATTGTTTGAATTTGGTTGTTATGTTTGTTGATTAACCTCAATAGTACCATTTTCTATGAGGTTTTGTATAATGTTCTTCAACTATCAACACTATAAGAGGTTATGTCCTTTAGTTTTTTGATAGTCACAAAATGCATTATCGTCCCACCAGGAAGGTTTGAACTATCCAAGATCATATTTTTTAGGCTCATGAAGTTGTATGACATTGTGTTGTAAGATTTATTTGAAGACTGATTCAATTGGTTCACCAAGTGTGGTGTATTTCTGTTTTGGGAACTTCCTTTGTGTTCTTGGTTGTTGTGGGTTTTGAACAACATTTGTAGTTTGGTCGGAAGCTATTGAGATATTATTTGATGAATTAGGGACACTAAGTGAAATTATAGGACTTTCATGTATGGTCTTGGCATCAACAACTCCATCATTGGTGACATTCTTGTTTCAAGACCAATATTTGTTCTTGTCGCTTGGGATGTTCTAGTTGCTTGTGGTCTTGTTTTCCATTTTGAGTTCACATTTTTTAGTGAGAGTCATTTCAATGATAATTACTTTCTCCACTAGGTCCACAAATGATGTGCAACATTTTACCCTTAGTTCACTTCTCAAATTTAAGTTGAAGTTTTCTAGGGAGATAGTGACCTTTTGTTTTTTGGGTATCTCAACCAGACATCGAGTAGCTAAGATTTGCCACTATTGAAAGAAGGTGATAAATTTTTCTCCTTACTCATGGGTAGTATGACATAAGGTGGCTATTGATATTTAATTTTTTATGTTAAAGGTGAAGTTTTCAATGATTTTTTTGGCTCATTCGCTCCATGTTTTTATGCTAGTTGGAAGTTTAGAAAATCATTCAAGGGCTATACTAAAAGGCTTCATAAGAAAAGACTCATGAGATATGTGGGCTCAAATGATATTTTCATGCAATGTGTGATAATTTCCATTATGTTCTCAAGAGGGTTACACCTCCCATTGCACTTTGGAAAATTTGGTATGACATATCCCTGTGGAAAGGGTGGCATGTATAAATTTCTGTCAAAAGGAAATGGACATAAGTCTTGGGATGTGTATGGATTTTTGGTTGTCATTTTTCTATTTTCCATTTATTGTTGAAGGGCATCCATTCATGTTTCCAAGACTTCAACTTGTGTATTATTTGGGTCTATATAGCCATGTTGCAATTCAATGATATGTGATGGGTTTTGGTTTTCAAATGGGATGTATATGTCATGTTTTGAGTTGGTATATTTTGGGTTGGGATGTTTTGAGTTGGAATGTTTTGGGTTGGAATGTTTTGAGTTGGAATAGGCATGTTATAGGATGTGTTGGATGAGCTCACAAGGATATGACCATGAGAGTTTCCTTGTGTGTTTGGTATAGCCGTTGTAGTGTTAAGGAAAATTTTAGGGTTTGACAATGGAGATTCTATGGTAAGTGGTGTGCCTTGTGTCATGCCTTGAGTACCAAATAAGGAGGTATGGATTTTAGTTGCATCTTGTGAGGTTCCTCCTATTTTCATACATGTATTTACTTGTGGGATTGAATTATTCACTTGCGAGATAGAAGTGTTTACTTGTGGGATGGAAGTGTTTACTTGTGAAATGTGTTAAGAATTGAATGTAGAAAATATCAATTACATGCAAATGAAGATTAAACAGAAGAATGAAAAACATAGAAATAATAATAGCAAGAGAAAATATTTAATGTGGTTCACCCAAACTTGGGCTACGTCCACCAACAGAGAGTCCAATATTATTATCAAGTAAATCAAACTAATTACAACCAGTAATCCTTGCAACTCAATACCACTGCAAATGCTACAATACAAAATGTGAATAGAACCCAAACCCTTAGCCATTTATCAAGACTTATGTTGGTTCCAAAATTAGGGCTTTTTTATGTTGGCCAATAGAAAAAATAACACCCAACACCTTTATAAAATAATAAAAATTGTGAGAGGTTTCAGGGGCGCTGCACCTCGACCCTGCCTTATATTGTGATAGGGAGCATGCTAGGGGTGCTGCCCCTTGACCCTATCAAATAATTTAGGGGAAAACACACCAATAAAAGAGGGGAAAATTTAACCTCCAAGTCTCATTAGGCTCCATATACCAGCAGAATCACTAACTCATTTGACTAAAAAATCTGACAAAATTGTTTGATGAAATATGTATAATTTGATGTATCGTCAGGTGCTTGTAAAATTTGATGTGTAATTTTCAATTTTTTGAGAGTTTATCCCCGAAGTTCATCGAAATTTTGATGAACTTGGTGTTCATCGAAATGTCGGCTATCATTTTCATTGAATTTTTGACAAACATGAAAAATAGAAAAAAATTAAATTATTGTCAACATACAGAAAAGTGAGTTCATGCCTGATTTATTGTGACAATGTTTTTCTCTACTTGAGATAGTTTGTGGAGAACTACGGACAATTTTCTTGGGAAAAATCAGAAAAAATTCAAGAAGATATTGCCGGGTTGAGGGTAGTCATTGTCTTTTTGCAGAATTCAGTTGTGAAGTCAAATTTGTAGTTCTAGGTTTGAAAATCATATTTTAAAGCAACATCTCATCAGATTTCATTTTTAGAGGTTTAGGGTTTTGAGAATTTCATGTACAATTTTTTTTGTGTGGAATCACCATAAGATCACAACCAAGGAATATATTCTTGTGACTATAATTATGTGATCCATAACTCTATTGGTCATGTAGTATAGTTGTGCTATAACAAATACAGGATGCATTCATGTGTGACCCAAGTTTAATGTGGCTATGTTGTGATAGAAATAGAGGCACTCATATAATGTAGTTAATTCAGGTTGTATAATGTAGGTATCAATCATCATTGGGTGCATTTAGGTTGTCTCAAGTTTAACAGGTTAAGATGTAATTATAGCATGATCAAAGAGTGAGTACCTCTTGTTGCAATAAAGAGCCTATAACTCTAGTTGATATGTAGAGTGGTTGTGTTATATCAATTAGGTAGTGCATTCAAGCACAACCCATGTTTAATGGGCTATTCTAGAGAGTGATCAAGATTTTCTAAACCTTATGAATGTTACTTGACATATATTTGCATAATCTCAAATTCCTTTAGAGGATTTTGAAGTATGAATGTATCCTATATAGGGTTTAGAATGGTTTATTTTAATTAATTAAATAAATAAATGATGTATTTCCCTATAATTAGATAATGTGGAGATCTCCTAAATCTGCCCCAACACACTATCCTCTTTGGAACTAGATTCATTACTCCAACTACTAGGCTTTTGCATGTGACATCTTTAATATCTTCATGACCATGGCTTTAAATAGATCTCAGTATTTTTTTTTAATCCTTTTCATGGTAACCCTTGAGTTCCATAATCCACCTTCAATCTCTTCTAAGAACGGTGTCTTAAGCTAGACTGCATAGTATGCATATAAAGCAAGTCCTTCATACCTGCCATTGTTCCAAACCACCACTCACTTCCTTGCTTAAAATGTTGCCTCCATAGTCACAATAGCATGTTTTAAAATCATGGTTTCCAGTGATTGACCATTAAGGTCACCACTTTCATCATAAACATACAATGAGATTTTTGTCTTCAAACTCAGGTCATGATGCAAGATAACATTGTGAATTGTTTGTCGTGTACGATTTTATTTTCTTGCACATTTACTGCTTTACTAACTTCCTTTAAGAATGGGTATTGCACCCTCAGCTGCAATCTCAAACAAATCACTCACTATCACTTGAAGGTTCATTTCATGAAAATCCTTTTATAAAATATAACTATGCCCTATAGAATGCCTACTTACTATAGGGGACTCATTGTTTCATGGTATTGTAGTTCTTAAGATCCTTGAACATTATTGACACTACTTCACAATCCACAAGGTATTATTCACTATTCTCCCATCTTTGATGAGTCTCAAAACACTGCTCAAACATGCAATCCACTACCTCCATTATACATTAATGGCTAAGAAGAAACATTGAACCTATGATTACCACTTTTACTTAATTTGGACAGTCATTCCCTGGTTGCATTTTCCTTGTTTAACACTACCAAAAGCATTTGAAAAACCCTTAAGGCCAGAAAAGGGGTAAGGAAACTCACTGTTAAAATCTCCACTTTACTATTCAAGGTTTGAGCTTTATTATCTTGTCACTGCTCAACCTCTTTTTGACTGTCACATATCAAGTGACTGTCATTCTTCTTACCATAGATTGAATTTACAAATGTCACTAAGCTACATAGTGTGCTTGTTATTGGCTATAATCTTTAGATTGCAAGATTTTGTTATTACCTACAATGTCTCAATCTTTCTAGTATTGCAACCTCACTAATCCGCTATAGTTATTGTTTATGTTTCTATGGAGGCCTAGGTTTTATACCCTAATCATGCTTGAATTAGCATTTTAAAGTGTTTTTTGGGGTCATTAACTTTAGACTATCTTCTATTTTGCAGGGGTGGTTGCATTCCAGATTTTTTTGGTGTAAAATATCAGAATTATTAGATTATGTTACATTTATATGAATAAAAATTATTGGAGTATGAGTTTGATATTTTTTGAAGATCTAAATAGTCAATCTTGGTAAAGAAAAATCAAGTCAGATAATATTAGTCCAGAACAAAATGAAGAGACACTTGATAGATTGTGGGCTCGATTGAAAAGAAAGGGTGATGGGAAATGTTATTGTCCTTGCAATAATTGCAAGGGATTAAAGACGAGACAAATTTTAATCACAACAGTTGAGAAACATTGTAGGAAGCATGGTCACATTGAAGGGGGGCATGATTATGGTCCATTGATAAGTTTTTCATTATATGTGTTTATATTGATTGAATTTGTAAATGTTTATATTGTTTTAACATTATATATATATATATATATATATATATATACATATATAATCACTTGATCATGATTATGGTTTATTTGTGTCTATCATTATTATAAATATGGGGCACCCTATAGCAGATGATATGGATTATCACAATCCAGAGAATGTAGTTTTGCAAGTGGACAAACATGGAGCTATGAATATTGAAGATGAAGTTAATGATCCTATGGAAGAAGATGATCATGCGCCAGAAAACACAGTTGAAGATGATGGTACAAATACATTGATCAATGACACATTTAGTGGAAGAGTTTATCATGATGATCAAGATGACTTTGGTGATGTTCATGATTTACCTGTACTTGAGAAGGCATACGAGCCCCTTTATGAAGGCTCCCAAACAACTCTTCTCTCTATTGTATTGTTGTTGTTGAACTTGAAGGTTATGAATGGTTTATCAAACATAGCAATCTCATGAATGTTAAGGTATGTCATATATGTCATATTTTTTCATCTATTTTAATTTTTGTTAGTTCAACACTAGTAAAATAAAGGATGAAATATGTACCATTAATATTCTTTATATGAAAAAATTATTTTTTGTTGTAGATTGATTGGTGAATTTTTGTTACCACCATAAAATATTTTACCTCACTCATACTGAGATTTATTTTCCATTATGAAATATATCATAATGGAGTATCAAGCAATAGATGCATGTCCCAATGATCATATTATATATCATAAAAAATAGGAATTTGCAACAGAATGCCTAAAATGTCATATCAGTAGATATCAAACAGATCAAGTAACAAAAAAGGTGCCTTGCAAGGTTCTTCGTTATATTCCCATTATTCCACATATGCAATGATTATTTAGGTGTGAAAGCTTAGCGCAATTTATGGATTACCATGCATGGAATAGAAGTGGAGATGGCATTCTTCGAATTCCTGCGGATAGCTCTACATTTAGGGACATGGAGGAAAAATGGCCACAGTTTAAAGAAGAACCTCATAATATCAAGCTTTCATTGGGAGTAGATGGTGTCAATCCATTTGGAGAGCTGAGATCTATTTACTCAGTGTGACCTATTTTTGTTATCAACAATAACATTCCTCCATGGATGTCAATAAAGAGGGAGCACATAATGTTGTCAATGATTGTTTCAGGTATTTGTTTACATCAATTTTCTTTAACGTAGTAGCATATAATGACATACTTTTTTCATTCAATAGTCATGTAAATTAATTTATATATATTGCAGTAAATTGGTTATAATGCTTAAGTAATGTTTATGTTCATTCAACTAGGTAAGTACCAAGTTAAAGATATGAATGTATATATTGAGCCTCTTATCGACGAGTTACTAAAGTTATGGAATGGTGTCACTATATATGATGTCTCTAGACCAATAGGACAAAGACAATTTCAATTCCATGCAATGCTTGTATGGACAATTCATGATGCCCCAAGGCTAACACATTTTTGTGGTATGTTATAACATTCAACTGCACTTTAACAATATTTATTTTGATGAAGTACATATCATGCATGTTTTTAAAATAATCTATTCATTATATATAATTAAAAAAATTTACATATTTAATCCAATTATATATGATCATGTAGGTCTTCAAACAAAGGGAAAATTTGCATGTCCAATTTGTGGTCCAAAGATGAAATCTCATCATTCAACAAGTTTAGGAAATTAGGTGTTTGATGAGTATAGGTACTTCCTCGATAGAAATCATAAGTATCAAACTACTGAAAAACATCTTTTCAATGGGAAAGAGGAGACTACATCAAAACCACGAAGAATAACACCTCACCTATGGAAGTTGGAATATAATAGAATTAATCGTCAAGGTTATACATCAGATCAAATTATTTATCTATCATATATGATATGTTTTGAATTTATATTTTTATATTGTGTTGTGTTTACTCATGTTGTAATTGACAATGATTGTCGTTGTTAATTTGTTTAAATTATATGCTTCATGAAGTTCATCAAGGCACTAATGGTCAGCTTCCACAGGGACTGAAAATGTATCCTAGAAAATTTAGTAGGTTTCCCTACTATGAGCAGCTACAAATTGTGCATTTTTTTGATACAATGCATATTGGAAAGAATAAAATAGAAAAATTATGGAAAATATTGGATGGAAGGCATGACAAAGAAAAAATTGTGAAAATTTGTAGTGACAGTCAGGAAGCCAATCATGCAATGAAAAAAGTCATTCAAGTAAATATCGATGTAGACCAAATTAATATAAGTGCCCTTCCTTGGTTATTAATAGAGCAACAAAACAATGCTATAAAAGAAGTCATATGAAAAATTTGATTTCCCATAGGATTTGTTGCAAACATAAACAATATAATAACAAAGAAAGGTGAATTTGGGTCAAGGATGAAAACGCATGATTGGCATACCTTCATTAAAGTAATTATTCTGGTATATTATATACACTTGTATAATGCATGTACTTTTCAGTGTATTGTGTTTACTACTTTTGGAATATTGAAAGATCATTTATAATTGTTGTAGTCACGTTCTACCTATCTCTCCCGCCACAAGCATGACAAAATGTCAAGAAGAAGTTATATATGATCTTGATACATACAGAGGTAAGAAATGGCGAGATTTGTTCAATTAAGTTGTATACATCTTATGAAATTTCCGTGTTTTACTTGTTATGTAATATCACGTATATTTTTTGTTAAATCTAGATTAATATATTTGTGCAGCGAATCACTTGTAGATGGTTGTAATATAAAAATCCATAAACAAGATATAAATTATTGGAAGAGAAAAATTTCTCATCTAATGTGTGAAATGCAAAAGTTTCTACCTTCAACATTTTTCAATGCACAAGAACACTACCTCATACACCAAGTTGAGGAGATTGAATTGTGTGGACCTGTACACACAAGGTCAATGTGGATGGTTGAGAGGCAGTTGAAATTTTTGAAGGCTTTGGTTAGACAGAGCACATCCTGAGGGTTCTATGGTGGAGGGATATATGGTATGCGGACCATGGTGTGCATTAGTGAATATCTTCCTAAGTTTGCAGCAAAGATCCGTGTAGATCACATTTGGGATCCCAACTCCATTAACAAATTTGAAGGGGAGTACCTGATGGGAAAAGGTAGATTGAGGAAAGTGAGAGGTAATTATAAGATGGTCATGGAGATTAATTGGAATACATTTTACATATAGTTATTATGTATATTGTACTTATTTAATTTTTAATCTTCAACATACATCAATTATAAATTAAGATTCATATACATTTATATTCCTCGTCATTTGGCCAATTTCAATTTTTTATTGATGCGGTTGATCACGGCAATGGGATGCACTACATTTGTATGTCACGAACAATCTTGATTGGATGATAGTATGGATTGAACGATGTCAACAATTTGGTCGCACATTAACATGGGAAGGTGTGGCTTCATTGGTTAAAGAAGCTCATTGTAATAGAGATTCCAATGTTACACAAAGGGAAATTGATTTAGTGTATGGTTTAAGAGATAAACAGGTACGTATAAATATATTAATCACCCATATTATTTAATTATTTTCAATTATATTGATGTATATATATATTTGAGATTGTTTTTCTTTGCATGCATTGGCCAAATATGTTTATCTTTGAAAATATTGCAATAATTTTTTACATGTTTGACATATGCAGGTAAAACACCACTAGGCTATGTGTGGTGCAATGATTTGTAAATTTTGAATCAAAATGTTGGATGACAGAAGAAAACTTGTGATTCTTGTATAACTGCAGTCTTTCAAGTGTCTAATGTTTCATCTAGAAGCAACATACATCCAGAAGTCTCAGAAAATCGATACTATGGGATTTTGGATGATATACTTGAGTGTGACTTTAAGTTCTTCAGATTAATTTTGTTCATTGTCCTATGGTACATACTATGATTGAATGAAAATGATTATGAGAGAACTATTGTTGAACATGATAATGGAATTACCATGGTTAATACAAGGTTGATCGAGCGAGCTGGAAATGAGCCCTATGTTCTTCCAAGCCAATATGAGCAGGTATTTTACTAAGAGGTTCCAGGTAAACCGGGTTGATCATTTGCTGTTAGACATGATCCAAGAGGAAGGTTGGTAAAGTATAATGTGATGGAAGAAGAAGATAGCGAAGAACTAGAAGATGATGTAGATGATGATCAGGATCAACAGTTAGTTAATGATGGCCCTGACGAAGATGTCAAAGAGGAGGAACTAGATCATGATGATGTAGGAGTTAATGTTCATGAAGATGATATCTGTGTGGATGATGACATTATCGACACTGATATCGATGACGATGATGATGATATGACCAATCCTTACAATGTCGAATCTAGATTGGATGATACAGACAAAGAGTTGGATGAAGAAGAAGATCAATGACATTGAAATGTATAAGTTATGCAATTATATTATCTATTTGATATTAATTTCTTGATAGAATTATATTTGACTTATGTGGTTACATAATTAATTCATGATTTTTTTAATTTTTATGCCATTACATATTTAATTTAATGATGTACTTTTTAATGTTTGAAAGGTCAAAAATTAAAACATTTCAATAGTGATGTTAGAAACCATGAAATTAGTGTGTTTTATGTTTTATGTGATCATAAAATATTAAAAAGTCAGTTGTAGAGGTGGTTGTTTAGTGGTTGGCATGTATGTTGGTTCTTTTTACAATGTAACCAGGTGTATCTTCTAATCTACCTATGGAATTGCCAATTCCAATCGAAGGTAGCTCGAAGGACTTGGACCAACTAATGAGAACTTTAAAAGCCTCCTACACTTCAGGCTCTACAAGACCAGGGAGGGTGATCCCTTAATGTGTTTACAACCTCTGCACCATTATTATAAACAACATTAACAATAGCAGATGATCCCACTTAATATCTCAACAGGATAAGATAATATCAACTAGAATTGGTTTTTCATAGACAATATCAACTATGTAGAGCATGAGATAACTAAACACAATCCATTGTATAAGATAGTCAATGATTTTCAATTTGTAGCAATCTCTAGGAAAAGACAAACAAATACTAAACTACACTAATAATTACAACTTAGATCAGTGCCATATATCCATTGCAAGAGTCAAATTCATAAGCATCTAGAGGTTTATAATAGATTTAATACATCACATATAAGATCTCTGACAATATTGCATTACAATTTCATCAGTATGCATTCTAACCCAGTACTACTTATCAAATCCTTATACAACACATATCCGCCTATAATCCCATTCAAGCATTTTGATTAATTCCTTGAATTAAAGCTAAAATAGAATCATACACACCAAAATAGTGAGATGGATAAAACAACCCTTAGTTATTTTATTCAAAGTTCAGATATGCATGTACAATGGAGAGACATGAGCTCAAATTTTCATTTCAACTCAAATGCTAGTACTTTTATACAAGATTAAATCTCTATGAACTCAAAACCTATTATAGAATGACTCAAAACCTAAATTTCATTTCTCTAAAACCATCAGACTTTACAATTCACTCTGCAACTTACAAAAATTATCTAACTTTCTAAGTCATACTTCTAGCCTTGAAATCCTTCTTATATAAAATGAAGGAGCAAACAAGCACTGGGCCAAAAAATACACCTACCACCAGTCAATTGGAGCACCTGGTGATATTCCAAAATTTGTTACAACAACCACCACCTTGAAAAATATTCTTGTTCATCATATCAGATGAGGAACATTGATGCAAAAACCCACAAGAAAACCGCATTGAGAAAGCTATCAACACAAAATTGGAACCGTTGTAACCACAACATCTGATCTGCCACCTATTAGTATTCACTCCTTTTACTCCTCCTCAGTCAAATATTTAGTTACCCAATTCTGGTACTCATCATCAGTCGGCTAGTCAAAATTAGTTACCTCATCCACCTTGGTATTATAAGGTGTGTATTTTACTGCTACCTGATTCACATCCCTTTCAAAAGATTCCAAAAATGAGCTAGTACTAATGATTTTATCCATACAGCTCACCAACAAATCATAGTATGAGTCATCACAAATTGAATTGGTTTTATCATTGGTGGCCTCACTTGTTTGAGCCTGCTATTGTTGAAATGACCTGATTTTCCCTTGCTCATCAATTATATCAGGTAACAATGTGTTACCCCAATCATTGAAATTCTTCACCAGCTCCCTAATCTTCCTACTCAAGTCATCTGGTAAGGTCTGAAAACATTGCAATGATTTTACTAACACATGAGTAGGCTTTAATGATTGGGGCCTATTATTTATACCAAACCTTGACCTGCCTTATACATGATATCTAGATCACTGGCCCTAGGGATCCAATTGTCAATTATTGGTATCACTACTTCATGATCCCTATCAATATTCTTTATTGCTGCTAACAACAAAGAATATAAAGAATGTATAGATAGCAATTTTCTATCAACTTTTCATTTAAATTCCTCAAAACAGTAGCAACAATTTCCTTTTGCTTTAAGAGAGATCCATCCTCACTTTTCTTTAATGATGCCTACAATTCATCAATTTTTTGCAAGAGCTGGTTCTTTGTAGGATCGATAGAGCACTCTATTTATTCTTCAACTTCCTCTAAAGAAAGGGTGAGGACATGATTCTGACTGGGAGATCCTAGTGTGGAAACAATTGGAGAAGCGGGAGGCACTGACCTTGTTGTGGAAGGTAATGTATTGGTTCCTGGAGCACTTGATGTCTGCCCAATCTACTTATACCTAAACCTCTTCACTTTAGTTTGCAACTCAACATTTTTCTGCTACATCTTGTTGTACTCCTCAATCAAAAGGTTATATTTTTCCATTAAGCTTTTTCTTTCAGCTTCCTCCCCTTCAACAGTCTTTTGGGCCAATTTGGCCACATTGAAAGTCAAATTAGTGGCCTTAGTGGTTGAGGTCTCTAAAGCTCTCTTTATTATCAATCCTCCCTTGAAATTTTGATTAATATTAGAAACATTTGGTTTTCTCCCTTGTGGGGCCAATGCCCAAATTGTCAAAGTTTCATATTCCTCACTGAAAGCAGAGTTTTGCAATGTTGTCTTGACCTCTTCTTCAGAGTCTTGAAAGGGATTCTTAGACTTAATAATAGCATTAAAGGCTGTTGCATCTACAATGTCCCATTCATGCAAAATTAATATACCAGCCTGACTCACCAATTTTCTTCCTTCTTCAGGAGTGATGTTCTTGAATTATTGGACATTAATTCAGCTTTTACCTCCTCATCATTCTTCTAGTCTGACCTATCAGGCCTTAGTTCTCTTCTCTTCCTACATTTATCTTGATACTCTTCAAACTTCATCCTCCATACCAATTGCAAGAATACAAGAGTTTTTAAAAATGTATTGTCATCTATAAACTCCTTGCATGCCTCCATTCTTGCATCTTGTACACTTTTACCTTTCATATCTAAATAAGATAAAACTAATTCAGTTAGCCTAGGAGGGGAAGGCATACCAACTTCCATGTCTTGATCAGTAACAATAATATCATCCATCAGATCCTCTTTTGGTTGATCAATTTTTTGCCTCTTAGGGCTTGGCTCTGATGATGGTGATGAGGGATTATCTTCCGGTGATGATTCTAAATCAATAATTTTGATTTCCCCAGGCACTTTGAATTTTGGACTTGGTTGTGGAGGCACTTTCATAATGTATTTTCCTTTACATAGATCCACTTCTTTTTCATCACTACCACTATCTTTTTTCCTCCTATAAATGGGCCACCTTTCCATAGGCTGGTATGTTGGCCTTGTTTCAATTGGTCTGGTACCTTGCTCTTGTACACCCATAATCAATTCTAAATTTATCTTTGTTGTCCTCAATGTGCCCATAATTTCCTTGAAGTTTCCCATTAGAAAATTAATCTTCTTATGGTGGGGACTAAACTCCAACAGTGGATCATATTTCGGATCCATTTTGTGCACAACATCTAGTAGCTTACCATAAGTTATCCATTTCTCCTTGTTCAACTCCTGTCTATTCAAATCAAATTCAGTTCTAATCAAGTCTTCAAGGAAATTGAACTCATGCAAAAAATTTATAGCTTTTATTCTTTGTCTGAAAAGAGAAAAAAAACCCTTAGGATCATGTTGCCACTTTGGTCCACACCTCAAATGGTATTCATTAAAGAAATTATCAAAATGTGTCTAGCCTCCCTTTGAAAATACAAAATTAGACACCACTATATAATCTGGGAAAAATGTTCCCTTACCCCTTCCAGTGAGGTTGTCCTCATGAATACAACCTATCTGTCACATAACTTCTACAAATCCCACTCTTTGTGGCACATTGTATGGCAGTATATGAGGGGCTCCCTGAAAACCATATACTCTCAAGATAGTGCTGACTAAGTATGGGATAATGTCACCCTAGTTATGGTAAACCCTCAATTCCGGCTTCCTCTCCTTTGTCATGAGGAAATCATGTAATTCCTTAGGGATCCTAGGTATATTCACCATTAATCTAGCCCTTAATCTAGAAGCAAAACAATTATAAAATTGCACATAACTAGTGCTTTCCTTATTATAAGATAAATCTACAGCCCATATCTGTACTGGCAATATTTCTCCATCAACTGATTTCCTTAATTTCATCCTCTCATAGCAAAAGTTAGTATTCTTAAAGAAAAACATATGCATTAGCATAAAATACCAAAATAATTGAATGTCAGTATCATTGTTTTGCAGCTTTCACAGCCCTTCATTCATCCTCTTAGCCAAGAAAGAAGCGAAGTCATAGGTCACAGAGAAGTTAGGGTGTTGTATTTGTACCCCCATGAAGATATAAGTAATGGGCATTACCATACCAGGACTGAAACCCAAAATTTGACATAAAGAATAGAAAGTGGCCAGGAAATGGTTTGCAAAACAATTTAAATTGAAAGGTTCTTGATCATTGTAGGGCTGATATGAAATTTTGAACCTCCTGCCCTAGCTAGATGAGGTGGAAGCAACCTTGCTCTAAAAATATATTTCAGCTTTGCATACTCCTGCTTCATTTCCTCAAGGTTAATAGGAACCAAGTCTTCACTCGATTCACTCAAGTAAAAAATATATTGGACCTCTTCTCTGTTAATGCTTAATAGAACCTTTCCATCATTGTCCTTGATTATCCATGTAACAGGGTCATATCTTGCAGCCACTATCCTAAGCAGGTCTACATCAAGGAATACATTTGGTACCACCAGCATCCCCATATCATACGTCCATCCATTTGAAAAAGGGTGAGGAAAATTCCTCTGTTTGTACTAGAATCTAAACAATTCCAAACTAGTGAGGGGAACCCTAGCATCGGAAATGTTGGAGTAATTATGCATAACCCTTCCCCCAGGATTTTACCTCGCATTAGGACCAATCCCTTCCTCCTATCATTCATTGACAAGGGAAATTGATCTAGGAAATCATCATACAGGTTTCATTTCAAATATTTAGTTTGGCCAGAATGTTGCTTGGGTGGTGCCATCTTGGAAAAACTAGGGCTTCTTTACAACATTATAATTCAGATAGCTAGGACTAAACAGAGATAGAAAATTACAAGAAAAAACACTTCAATTTCTCACAACTATAATTAAAATATAGCCCTAACACATTCATCAACAAGATCATAGCACATCCAACTAATCCTTTCCCAAATTCAAATGCAAAATGAATAGGAGGCACATTAAATAAACTCACGGCTTTGTTCGCAGAACTCCCAAATTTTTGCTACAGAAACTCACAATTCTACCTTCGGCTCTGAAAATGCTCCATGAAATAGTTGAATCTTTGTGATATAGACCAAGCAAGAAAATTGATTTTATTGTCGATGAAATTACATTAGCAAGTGTCTCATTTGCCATTAAAGCTCAATTTCGCATTGCACGAATGGCTTGAACCATATTTGGTGTAGATTTAAATTCAAGTCATCAATTCTTTAGCTTGATCAAATCATTGATGGCCATCTTCAAAACAAGCTGACACAATTTCCAAAATGGTGATAAGGGGCCCACCTTACCATACACTATGAAGGAAGTCCACATGGTGGTTGCCCGCAATATCGCAATACTAAAACTTCTGATCACGCGATGGCGGGCAACCATTGATCTTGAGCATCAATGATCTCATTCCTTTAACACAGTCACTAGCCATGTTGTTAAACTTTGAGCAAATTTTCTAGTGAGATTATAACATATCCATTGATTTAGAACATGTGCATCTCAATAACACTTTAGTAATCCTCCCCTTAATACATTTAAAGCTGGCTAGTGTTTCCTTTACTCTTTAGGCTTCATCGGATAAGACACATGGCACTCGCCCATTATTTCACAATCAACCCAAGCACCATCACAGGATAGCGGGGAATGACTCAGATCAAATGGCAGTTGGTCAGCAATAGCAAAAATTTGATCCCCCGAATAGGACACATGGTGCTTGCCCGTGATTTCATGATGCTTCAATTCCTGATTACGAGATGGTAGGCACCATTGATATCTACAGGAAATAGATCAACAGTACCACTAAATCAACCCTTGCAAAATAAAAAATTCACTAAAAGGAGAAGTGGGCATTACTAGGTGGATGAAAAACAACAACATAAGTTGTTTTTTATTAGATGAAACATGAGGCCAACTGAGACTCAGGAAATAAAACCTGTGGAGGAAATAAAGTATTAAAATCAAAGTTGGGTTTTAATTTTAATCCTGTGACATAAGCCTAAGCCATTAACCCCAGTAGTCATGTCGTCAATGACTTAGCCAAATCCTTTCATTAAATACTAACCGTGCAATGTGTAGGTTTTTCAGATTCAAAGATATGGGAGAAGATCTTGATCGTACCCCACCAACTCGCAGACCTAAGGTGTCACCCTGTTATTTGGTGCGAGGTTAGCAAAAGGTAGATGTGTGTCCTATATGGAATGTGGGGTCCAATATCCACTATTGAGCTCATAACCAGTGGTTTTAGATCAACAACCAAGATCAAAAGCTATTGTAAATCTTTGTTATTCCCTACTAGCTCACAAGAGGAAGATGAAGGTTGGTTAAAAGCTGCGAGGTCAATGAGATTGCGATGCGTAGCTCCAGCCATTTAGTTTGCAAAGTGCATAGGACCTGCTGACATGGATTAATTTTATTGATCATGAGGAAGGTGAGCGATGCTTCATTGGATGTCAAACTGAGTTAGCCCAAGATAAACTGTTTGATCTACCAACTCTTTGGGAGATCAACGGGCAGTATTCAAAGTTGGGAAATGACACATGGTGGTCGTTTTATCGTACAACTAGTGAAGCATTAATGAATTATTACTTGCTTATGTAGTCACGTCGATCTCAATCTGTGTGAAGATGTTGTTGGCAATCATGAAGGGTGATCTACGGATTCTCATGCAGCTCTAGTTAAATGGTGACTAAACATATGCCGCCAAATTTCCATGTTTGCACATGCATTTTTACTAAGCTTTGATGAAGGTTTCCATTACCTCGCACAATAAATACAAGAGGAATTAACTGCTAATAGTGTCATTCTTGTAGCAATTAGAGCACTTTGTGGGCTGAGTCTAATCATGTTTGAGTGCTTGTCTGATAAGAGAAAATGAGTAAGTCAGTAAAGAGGTTTGTTCATTTGAGCTCACAAAAGCTCAGTCTTGCTATTCAGGAAGGTGCTTTGCTTGACAAGCCCAGGCTTGTGCCCACTAGATGTAGGAGAAGGTTGAAATTCTAGGACATTGCTGCTCAACTAGTAGATGACAAAGGTAAGCAGTCAATGTGCTCTATTACTAGTGTCGGTAGGAAAATAAGGTATGGGCATGGATCCTCTGGATGCCAACACTCACCCATTGGCCTTACGAGCAAAACTTCTGATGCTGTAACATAGACTGACTCTGACTACTGTCGGTATTTAGCTCACTTCAATCACGATCTTCCCTCTGATGAGGAAGTGATATATGTGGTGCCATTGGCTATTAAAACCCCAAGCAGACGGACTAGAACCATATTGGGCAAGGACAAGAAAGAAGAGGAGGCTGAGGGTCTACCATATTGGGCAACAACTAGTAGCAGGTGTGATACCGGGCTCTGAGTGTTGGTAAGGGTAGGGTGGCGGATAAATAAGAAGTTGTTGTGGTGACTTCGTGGCAATTTGGTTGCCTGGTTTTTTGCGTGGATAGTGACAAAGGGGATTTTGATGACAATCTATGTTCCCTTTTCTTTTAGCTTTCCCTAGTTCATGTACTATGTTTTGCAGATTCAACATATGGGAAGTTTTGAAATGAAAGTCAAATGCAATGGAGATTTTTTTCAAATGAAAATTTGTGGTGAAATTACATTTGAGCCCAAAGCTTGTTGTTCCCTTGTCATATAAAAGGGAATTCAAGGCTCATTTCTAGGGAGAGAACTGATGAAAGCTCTAGCTAGGTTTTGAGTTGAATAAATGGGTAGAAAGATATATGTCCTATGATGAGGAAGTGATATATGTGGTGCCATTGGCTATTAAAACCACAAGTGGATGGAATAGAATAGATAGCCTATTTTGAGTTTTGGATGAATATATGCAAATTATCTCAAATTGTATGTAGATATGACTTATAAGCATGAATAAATGTATAATTCTAATATATTTTCTCTCCTTATGTGGATTTGAGTGAATTTTGAATGAAATTTTAATGATGTTGTCATTCTTCTTTTGATAATTTGTTCAATTGTGTATCTATGTTTTTGCTTTGATTCAAGAAAATCAATTAAATGCTTAAATGGAGTCATAGGTTTACAATTATTTACAAATGATTTGATAAGTAGTAATATATTAGAGAATTGAGCTCCATAATGCAAGGTATTATATGAGTAGTCCATTCTATTAAATTCTTAGGTCATTTCTGCTAACGGTAAATGGGTAACTAAATATTTAACTAATGAAGAATAAAAGAATAATATGTAAATGGGTCACTCACTCACTCCCTCTATCTCTCCCCCCTTAACCCTAAACCCTTAACCCTTAAACTATAAACCCTTAATATTAGGTGTGTATTAAAACATTATAAAAGTATAAATTTTTGGATTTCTATTAGGAATTGAATTATAAATGATGATGAATGGGAAAATCTAAGGCACTTTAATATTTTCAACTAAAAAGTTAGAGTTCAATTAGGATTAGTGTTCACTTAGGGTTAGGTTTAGGGTTCAATTAATGTTCAATTTGGGTTAGGATCGAGGATGAGGTTGGGGTTTAATTAAGGTTATGAATTCAATAAGAGTTCAAATAGGGTCAAGGTTAAGGTTAGGGTTGGGATTAAGGTTCAATTAGGAAAAGAATTAGTGTTAGGGTTACGATTAGAGTTCAACTGTAGTTCAAAGTTAGGGTTATGGTACAATTAGGACTACTATTCAATAAATGTTCAATTAGGGTTAATACTCAATTAAGGTTAGTTTTATAGTTCAATTAGGGTTTGGGTTAGATTTGGGATTATGAATCAAGTAGGTTTGGGTTAGGGTTTTATTAGAGTTAGGTTTAGGGTTTGGTTAGAGTTAGGGTTAGGGTTAGGGGTAGAATTCAATTATGCTTAGTGGTCAATTACAATTAGATTTAGTGTTCAATTATGGTAAGGGTTAGAGTCCAAATAGGGTTAGGGTTTAACTAGGGTTAGGATTAGAATAGAATAAAGTTTCTTGTTTAATTATGACATCTAGAATTTAGTATAATTTTCAAAAACGAAATGATTTGGACACAAAGAAAAAAACTAGAAAAGTTGATTTTATATAGATCTTATTTGTTAATTTATTCTAAAATTATAATTAATAATTGTTTAATTAATTTAAAATGAATATTTAATTTAATTTAGTTGTATTGTATTAGATAATTAGTAAAAATAAATAGATAATAAATATTTTATGGATTTTAAAAATTAGAAGGGTTAGGATTATAATTCTATAACTAAAAGTAATTCTTATCTTAATAATCAAGATTTCTAGATAAAACTGTGTGCAATTTTTTTCATCAACGTTTCGGATCATACTCCATGATCCATCATCAGGATGATTAGCAGATAGAGAGAGGCCAAAAAATCGCACACAGTTTTATCCAAAAATCTTGATTATTAATGATCATGGACTGTGGAAACAAAATGTTATTAATTCTTATCATGTATTTCATGTTGTGCTGCAAATGCTACTGGCATATATATATTATTTATTAATATATACAAAATACGTCAAGAGATATCTTTGTCGAGGAACCTATTTTATAATAGTACAATAGACGCATCACAAGGATATCTCTTGACATATTTTATATATATTATTAATAAATAATATATGTGCTAGTAAGTATTTAATAAATAAAATAAAATAAATATATCAATTTTTTACCATACTACTCGTTGCCAAGGAGATCCATGTGGCGCCCACCCATGATATCGCAATCAATAAAGAACTCACAACTTTTGATCATGCGATGGTGGAAAACCATGGATCTTAACCATCGACAATCCTATTCATTTAGCAAAGTTGACAGCCTTGTTATTAACCATCGAGCACCTTTCTACCGAGATTATAACATCATTGATTTAAAACATGTGCATCTTATAACTACTTTAGTAACCCATGGCATAGTGTATTAAAGACACATCACAGTATTTATCATTCCTTCGGCTTCACCGGATGAGACATGTGGCGCTCGCCCATGATATCGCTATCAACTAGTGGAATCATCACAGAATGGCGAGGAACGACTAAGATCACATGATAATTGATCTACGGCCATACAAACTTGTCCCTCTACAAAATAAAAATATTTATTATGGGAGAGGGCCCAATAGTCGCACGGGGTGCAAAATAAAAAAAATTATTAGGGGAGAGGGTGCACTCAATCATGATGATAATACCCAGTCTTACCACATATTTATACTATATATTGTAAATAAATAGTCCAAATGTAAATAAAGAAAAAACCAAATGTTGATAAAAAAATGGACCCATACTTGAACACATGAGAACCTCTAAATGTTACATGAAAAAAACATAAATACATTCATGAAGAAGTGAAATAAGTATTTTTTGTTTCAAATAAAATATCACAACTCTCCACTATAAGTATATCATTTAAAAAATAAAATGCTCATTTAATAAAATAAGACACTCATTGAAACAAGTATTGTTATCATAGTGAAAAAATATTGTTCTTGTGTGTACAACAATTGGGGTAGCAATATACAAGCATTGGATAATTTTATATTAATAGTTTGTGCTATCACAAATATAAAAGGTGAGCACAATAAATAACATGTATTTTCCCATTAAATGTGAAGGATTTTCAAAAAGTTTTAGTGTTCAACTATTGGTCCATTTTTTTTCAATATAAGTTGTATTTTAAATCATTATGTGTTTTTTTGATAACAAATAGATTTTTTGTGTTCAACTATTAGTCCATATTTGTTGAATATAAAAGGTAGAGATATCAAAGATTTATGGTTATCAATAAGTATTTGGTCCACTTAGGTTGTATATTAATTTTAATTTAAATAAAAATATCATATTCTACAAGCAACAAATGATATTTTTATGGTTCAACTATTGGGGGTTCCATGATTAAGTTTTGGTCAAACCTTTAAAAAGTCAAATTTTAGACACTTCTCAAAAGATTTGCTGATGTGGCGAGTTGCATGATGAGTTGCACCTCCAAACCTTAGTTATAGATAAATAAGAGACTAGTCTACATTTCAAAAAAAAAATGAAGGTTCTACGGTATTCCAGTCAATTGCTACATGTTGATAAAGTTAGCATGTATGACTACTGGGCCCTCTCCCCTAAAGGAATAAGGGTACATCACTAGGTCGACGACAAACCATGACATAAGTTATTTTAATGAGGGAACACGAGACCAATAAAACACTTAGGAAAAATAAATTCAAGTGAAGGAAATAAAACAATAAAACAAAAGGGGGCCCAACCTAGACAAAGCAGTGGGGCTTAAGTCATTTTAAAGCCTTCCCAAAAAGTAACGGTCAAATAGACCCCATCCAAGGTGTAAGATGAACACTAGGGTTTTACATGAAGATGGAGGTAAAACACCAACCTTAGGCTTTTCCCAAACACCATAGATGACTAGAGACACAAGGCAGGATAAAATAGAACACAGAGAACAAAACTTTGAAGTTCCATCACTACCCATAACCCTAAACCCTAAACCATTAACCCTTAACCCTTAAACCGACCTCTACCCTCTCTCTCTCGAGTCTCTCCCTCCTACCCCCTCTCCCTCTCTTAGGTCTCTCTCTCAAGTCTCTCCCTCCTACCCTTCTACCTCGCCAGGTCTTTCTCTCACTCACTCACTCCCTCTATCTATATCCCTCACCTTAACCTTACACCCTTAAACCATCCTACCTCTACCCATAACCCTCCCTCCATCTCTCTATCTCTCCCTCAGAAGTATCTTCAATATCCTGCCTCTCCCTCTCTTAGGTCTCTATCTCCCCACTCACTCACTCCCTCTATCTCTCCCTAAACATAAACCTAAACCCCTAAACCCTTAACCCCTAAACCCTTAAACCCTCTTCCTTCCATGCTTTCCTCCCTTCCTTTACATCTCTATCTCCAAGTCTCTCCTTCACCACTCCTCTCAGTCTCTCTCTCCTCATTCACTCTATCTCAAGTCTCGCCCTCCACCCTTCCCTCTCTTAGGTCTTTCTCTCTCACTCCTCACTCCCTTTATCTCTCTCCCCTCCCCACCCATAAACTCTCTACCTCTACATTTAACCCTCTACCCCATATCTCTCTCCCACTCCCTCCCTCTTTCCTCTCTCTCTCAAGTCTCACCCTCTACCCTTCTCCCTCTCTCAGGATCTCTCTCTCACTCACTCTCTCTATCTCTCTCCCTCTACCTCTACCTAAACCTTAGGCCATAACCCTTAAACTCTAAACCCATCAATATTGGGTGTGAGCTTGTTATAGAGTATAGAGATTTTTGGAGTTCTGTGGAATTTAATGATGGAAATGATGATGAATGGGAAAATCTAAGGCACTTTAATATTTTCAACTAAAAATTTAGAGTTCCATTAGGATAAGAATTAGTGCTAGGGTTAGGATTAGAGTTCAACTGTAGTTCAAAGTTAGGGTTATGGTGCAATTAGGACTAGTGTTCAATAATGTTCAATTAGGGTTAATACTTAATTAAGGTTAGTTTTAAAGTTCAATTAGGGTTTGGGTTAGGGTTGGGATTATGAATCAAGTAGGTTTGGGTTAGGTTTTGATTAGAGTTAGGTTTAGGGTTTAGTTAGAGTTAGGGTTAGGATTAGGGGTAGAATTCAATTATGCTTAGTGGTCAAATACAATTAGATTTAGTGTTCAATTAGGGTAAGGGTTAGAGTCCAAATAGGGTTAGGGTTTAACTAGGGTTAGGATTAGAATAGAATAAAGTTTTGTGTTTAATTATGATATCTAGAATTTAGTATAATTTTAGAAAATGAAATGATTTGGACACAAAGAAAAAAATAGAAAAGTTGATTTTATATAGATCTTATTTCTTAATTTATTCTAAAATTTTAATTAATAATTGTTTAATTAATATAAAATGAATATTTAGTTTAATTTAATTTAATTATATTGGATAATTAGTAAAACTAAATAGATAATAAATATTTTATGGATTTTAAAAATTAGAATTTAGTTTAATTTTATTTATAATGTCAAATATTAAAATTTTAGATTGAAATACTTAATTGATTTAAAAATATTTATAGTTAATGTTTAATTTATAAACTAATATTAAGACATTAATAAATATAACCTGTGGCATAATGTATTAAATACGCATCAAAGTATTTATCATTCCTTCGGCTTCACTGGATGAGACACGTGGCGCCCACCTGTGATATCGCAATCAATGAAGAACTCACAAATTTTGATCACGCGATGGCAGGAAACCATGGATCTCAACCATCGGCAATTATGTTCGTTCAACACAGTCCCCAACATTGTTATGAACCATCAAGCACCTTTCTACCAGGATTATAACATCTCTATTGATTTAAAACACATGCATCTTATAACTGCTTTAGTAACCCATGGCATAATGTATTAAAGACCCATCAAAGTATTTATCATTGCTTCGGCTTCACCAGATGAGACACGTGGCACTCGCCCGTGATATCAATATCAACTAGTGGGGTCATCGCGGGATGGCGGGGAACGATTGAGATCACATGATGATTGATCTATGGCCGTGCAAACTTGTCCCTCTGCAAAATAAAACATTTATTAGGAGAGAGGGCCCAGTACAAGTGGCACTCACCTATGATATCGCGATCAACTAGTGGGGTCATCACAGGATGGTGGGGAATGGTTGAGATCACACAATGATTGATCTACAGCCATGCGAGCTTGTCCCTCTGCAAAATAAAAACATTTATTAGGGGAGAGAGCCCAGTAGTCATGCAGGGCGCAAAATAAAAAAATTTATTAGGCGAGAGGGCACACTCAATCATGATGATAATACCCAGTCTTACCACATATTTATACCATATATTGTAAATAAACAATCCAAATGTAAATAAAGAAAGATATTTATACAATCCAAGAAAATAATTTAAAATGTATTCAATAAAAAATTATATATCAATTTGTTTTTCTTTTTTAGATGAATTAAGAGTATGATTTAAAATATTTTAATTCAAATAACATAAATGATAAATTGAAGTGGGAAAACTTGATTATTGTTTTAAAATTTTGAGGTTTCATATTTATATGTGTGATATTGATCTAATATTCCAGAAAATGAATGTTAAAATATCATGAAAAAAATAGGCATAGAATGAATGTAGAAGTAAAATTATATTTGCATATATTCATAAAATAAGATCTAATAAACAAAATATATATTCAATTAAAAATAAAGGAAAAATAATTAAACCCAAATTTAGATAAGAGAGATAATTAGATTATATGATAACTTTAAGGCTAGGGTTAGGGTTTGATTAGGATTAGTGTTCGCTTAGGGTTATGATTAGAGTTATGAATCTACAATTAGGGTTTAATTAGGGTTATTATTAGAGTTATGAATCTAAAATTAGGATTCAATTAATGTTCACTTAGGGTTTCTTTCTTGAGAGAAGTTTATTGAATGGTAAGTGTATTTTATAAAATTAATATGCCAAGAATTAATTTTAGATAATACTACATGTGATTTTTCATATGGTATTAAATTGCAGATTAAAATTGATAATAGATTTCCTTCCTTCTTTTGCATTGTAAGCTACCATAATATATGGCCTTAAAATCCTATTCATATTTTGAGCTTTTCTATGTTACTATACAACATAACATCTAGCAAAAAAAAATATGCACTTTTTTCAAGCATAAATCCTTAGAATTCTTAATGTGTTACTTAGGTTAATTATTTATTGCAATAAATAAATACACACTAATATATATATTATGAAATGAGGGAAAATATTAAAATATTTATATATATAGAAAAATTTAAATGCAAGGGATTCTAGTACATACCTTTTCTTTTGTTAATGTTGATGAAGATACAAATCTTGATGAAGTGACAAATTTGATGACATGATATAAAAAACTGGAATATCTTTGCTCTATGTGGCACTTGAAATTTTGTACAAAACTATAACTAACTCTACATCAAATTTGTGAATTTGGACCTATTTTTGCATCAATAAATATGAGCTTTGACACATGCCTCCTAATCTAGTATACAATATGTACTTAAATGCTCAAAATAGTTGGGAGTAGTGTTGAGATTGGTGGATCTTTGGGAATGTCCAATGCTTCACCTTTGTATCTCTACCTATAGATATAGGTAGAGATGAATATAGAATGAGAGAGGAAAAGGGATAAAAATAGATAGAGATATAGAGAGGGATAGAGGGAGAAATAAATATATAGAGAGATAGGGAGATAGAGGGGATGTACAAATATATGTATGCTAGGCTAAGGTAGATCTAATGAATGGAAATAGAGGCATACAATTCTGCTTTAATACCTCCACCACAAACATATGCAAGGTGTTGGTTGTTTTTACGGTAAGCAAGTTGATCTTCTAATCTACCTATGGAATTGCCAATTCCAATAAAGGGCAACTCTTAGGACCTGGACCAATTGATGAGGATTTGAAAGGCCTACACTTTGGGCTCTGCAAGACCTAGGAGGGTGATCCCTTAATGCATTTACAACCTCTGCACCATCATCATAAACAACATTAACAACAACAGATAATCTCATTTAATAGCTCAACATAATAGGATTTAATACCGAATAGAATTGGTTGTTTATCAATAATATCAACTATTTGGAGCATGAGATAACTACAACAAAATTTCATAGTATAAGATTGTCATTAATTTTCAATTTGTAGCAAGCTCTAGGTAAAGGAAAACAAATATTGAACCATACAAATAAGTACAACTTAGATCAGTACCATATATCCATTGGAGGAGTAAAATTTATAAGCATCTAAGGGTTTATGAAAGATTTAACACATAACATATAACATCCTTGATAACATTGCTTTACAATCTCATCAATATGTATTCTAACCCAATACTACTTATCAAATCCTTATACAGAACATATCCACCTACAGTCCCATTCAAGCATTTTAATTAATTCCTTGAATTAAACCTAAAACAAGAATCATACACACCACAACAGTGAGATGAATGAAACAACCCTTGATCATTTTATTCAAAATTTAGATATGCTTGTACAATGGAGAGACATGAGTTCAAATCAATCATATCAATTCAAATTCTAGTATTGTAATAAAACATAAAATCCCCATGAATTCAAAACCTACTACAAAATGACTCAAAACCTAAATTGCATTTTCCCTAAAACCATCAGACTTTACAATTTTCTTTGCAACTTCATCTACACTTGACCAAAAATATCTAACTTTCCCACCTGTACTTCTAGCCTTGAAATCCTTCTTATAGAATAATAAGGAACAAACTAGCATCGGGCCAGAAAGCACACGTGTCACCAGCCAATTGGACCGCCTTGTGATATTCCAAAAAATTGTTACAATAGCAATCTCCCTAGAGAATCTTCTTGTTCATCATGCCTGCTGAGAATGGTTGATGCAGCAACAAAAAACTTCAAGAATTCTGCACCTAGACTGTCACCAAAAAACAAAACTGGAATATGTTGTAACTGTAATAGCTGATTTTTCAACCGTTAGCAGCCTACTCCTTTTCACTCTTCCTCAGTTAAATAAACATTTACCCATTTCTAGTACTCTTCATCAGTTGGCCAAACAAAATTGATTACCTCATTCACCTTGACACTATAATGTTTGTACTTAACTACCACCTGATTTGCTTCTCTTTCAAAAGACTCCAAGAATGAGTTGGTGCTAATGATTTTTTCCATACATCTCACCAACAAATCATAATCTGAGTTACCCTCTTTTTAGGGTTTTGTAGTCAAAACATGATATAAAGGGGCTCTTACACATTTTTTGATTACTGTAGCTTGTTTAAGAGGCCCCATGGATACTATTGTAATTTTAGGATGCATGAATAGGGCGTAGGATGAGAAATAAAGAAGGTATAGCTGATGTCATCAATAGTTTTGTGAAGAAAAGCATGTGAAAGGAGAGGTTCAAGCCTAGGTTTCAACAAAACATGTATGTGAGAGCCAATTTTATGAATTTTTATCCATGTGCAGACTTAATGGTTTGTTTCTAAACACTGAATATAAATGATATACATACACACACACACACATATGTATGTATGTATGCATGTATGTATGCATATGTATTTTTAAATGTAAATGTAAATGCAATTATTGGATGCTCTCCTAGAACAATAAATGCAACATATCATTAAAGAAATCTATATCTATGTATATAAATGTGTATTTCTAAATGCAAGTGTAAATGCAAAGAACATGGTTTTGTAGTGTTATAGATACAACATATCCATAAATTAATGTAATTGAAATTCTAAAGTCTTCAACACATATAATATGAAATCAATCAAACTATTAAAACTACATGAGAAATAAATGAAAACAATAGAAATGCATATGTATGTGTATTTGTAAATGTAAGTGTAAAATAAATAAGAATAATGAAAATTATAAAAGAATTAAAGGAAAGGTCTCCTCCCTTCTTGGTAGTGATAACCTCCTCCATACACAACCCTTAAAAATTATGAATAGAGGAATATAATCTTTGAAGAACTCAAATTTGATTCTCTCCTACCTAATGTAATTAGTCATTTTATACTTACAAACATTTATAGTGATTACTAGAGGCACATAGACCAATTCTTCATAATAGAAGAATTTGATCATACTTTTCCAATGATGGCATTATGAGAAAACCTTAGGTTAAATGAATAATTCTTAGCTAAGTTCTCTAAATCATGTCCAACCGTATAAGAGAAGATTGTTGCTATGTGCACTTGGATACCATTCCAGAGAAAGGCTAGTCTTTGGGCTCTTTCATCAATCATCCTACCTTAAAACATACCAAAAGTCTCCTAGCAATTAGACATAGGAAGATTTAATGACTTAAAAAAAAAATATTACCAAAGCATAAACTTATGATGACTTAACCAGGCCTAGTACACACTCCCTCCCCATTAACCACTTACACATATGGAAATTAAATGTAAATTTGCTGCTATTTTTAGTCATGTAGGTGTCCAATAAACCACTTGGTGGAGTTTTCCTTCAAGTTTATTTACTTGAATGAAGAGCAAAAGTCCTTTGATTACAATTAGAGAATGCATTTGAGGCCTTGGTTGTGCAACTAGTGGACCATAGTCACATTTAACACTTGTTAAAAAGTTTGGTAGTTAAAATGTTAAGTAGATTTGATTTGTGATGGACACATTTAGATGGTAGTAACAATAGCTTGCAATCCATCAAGACTTGATTACCTTATAACCTATGAAATTCTAGCGATGAAATGATAGATTAACCATAATGTCACTATGGGATCACATCACCATGAAAGAACTTCATCCAACATCCTTATGAGTGCAGGTACCACCAAATAAGTATTTGTTAGATCTATCTTCCTCAAGCGAGGGAAATTTAGGAAGAGAAGAGGAAAGCGAGACATGTAGTATGTCTAAAAGAGGGAGATCAACTAGAGATCAAAAGATTAAAAGAAAATTCCGTAAACACATGGAAGTTTTTCTTGCTAAAGGGGGGTCATGTTCTTATGATGATGAGAGCATAGGCAATGTTGAGGTTCCCTTGAGGTAAAAACATCTACGGAAACAATGGGTACCCAAGGAACTTCCTCCAATAAACACTGATTTTTGTGTCAATGAGAGGATATATCGCATAGCACCATCGTCATTACATGGTTTGGGCCTATTTTGCATGGATGGCATAAAGTTCTATTACAAAAAAGTTACTAAATTGATGGGGTATGCTAGACTCTCTTACAGTTAAAAATATTGGATGCAACTAGTTCGATATACACGAAGTATGTGTAGTTATGCACTGTCAGTAAATTATGTACAACTAAAAGATAAGGATCAAAATAAAGGAGTGGCTATGTACATTGATAGAAGGCTAAAAGCATTAGGGAATATTGCAAGGTTTATAAACATTACATGACCTGGGTCAACAAATAAGCAACTCAATTGCATATTCCAGGCACACAAGAGAAACCACATATTCATATGTGTGATAAAATCAATAACTACAGGGGAAGAGTTGCTAATCAATTACAATTTGAATCGCTTAGTTACAAACACAGTTACTATGGGGGTGGTACGCACTATGTACTATTTTACCCAACCTCCAATTAATGACTCCAATATACCATTTTATTCTTTTTTTTTTTTTGTAAGTCTATTGGTTTCATTTCGGTAATGTTTTTTTATATTTAATTTTTGTCACAGGGAGACATTGATCCTATAGAGAAGGATCTAGCCCAAAGCATAGATTGTGATGTATCTTCAGGAACTTCTACCTGACAGGTTTACTTCATTGTAATTGTACAAATTAGATACGAGCAAAATGTTTTATTATTATGTTTTTTCATAAGTTTTTTCGGTTAATTTTGATAATATTTTTAATATTCTTGTTGAATTTGAATGATCAGGGAAAGGAACTAGTAGTAGAGGAGAGCATCCATAGTGAGTTGCAGTCAATATTTTCTAATGATGACATTGCTTATTTAGCAAACCCTCTCGATACAATAAAGAAGATCCAAAAAAAATACAATGAAGAAATGGTTAAGTTGATGTTCATAGTGCCTCAAACAGATGAGATAAGAGAGAGGGTTAAAATATTGACTAAGATATTACCAAACTTGCAAGTAAGTTTTCATGAGATCTTTAATTATAACATAAGTTCATTCATAGTTTTATATTTTGTACTCTTTTATGTCATGAAAAAAAATGTGTTGTTTTTACAGGGTTATTTTCCTTGTCATGATGCTCCTTGCCATGATCAGGGTACTACAATTGTTTCCCAAGGAGTAAGGGTTGGTACAAGTGTCCATCTTGATCTTCCTATGCATACATCACATCATCTGACCCCATCATTTGTGCCTATATTGTCGTCTGAAATGTTGGAAACACATACCATGCAGGCATCCGTTAATGCACCCTCTGGCAGCGAACACATAATAGAACATGCGTTAGGACATGTACTTGGGGATGCAGAGGCCACTAATACTAGTAATGTTTTAGCGGCATTTTCTGGATCTTCCCGTATTACAAGTACGAGAAAATTTCCAGTCACACTTGTGGTGACCGAGGATTTCATTCCCATAAAGATAGAGAAGGTCCCAAGTACTTTAAAATGTTTTAATTATTATTCTATATAATCCAATTGAAATTTACTTATTGATCGCTCTTTTTAGACTATTGATCCCATGATCATTTTGCGAAAAATGATGTTTTCCATAAAAATCTAAGTGATATTACATTGGAGCTCTTCGGGCCCACCATATGTACATGGTGGAATGCCCAAAATCAAGATTTAAAAGATGAGCTCATTAACCATTTAGTTGTATTGTTCGGTGATAAAACATTCAACTGAACGAAGGTCCTTAAGAAAGTTGGTACCTATCTAAATTATGCAAGGGACCAATATAGGTCACATTTAGAGAAGAATAAAAAGTACGAGCATCCCCCCATGATTCTAGAGAGGGAGTGGAGGGACCTTGTGTCTAATGGAAAGGAGAAGGCTAAAAAGGAAAAAGGAAAGACACCACTGGGCCAAGGAAGGTATGTGATATAGAAGCATAAATTTGCAAAAAATCCTGATTAATCAGGATTTTTGAAAAATTTGTAGGCTAGATGATTTTTTCCCCAATTTTTTGAAAAAATCGGTACCAGTCAATGATTTTTTTTCGTTTCAAACTGCAAAATTTCCAAAAAAACGTGTTTAAAATCTGCAAAAAAATGTGAATTAAATCAAGCTGATTTTTGTGCAAAAAAAACCATGAGACCATGGCTTGTTGCTTACTATTATGCTTTAATAGATTTTTTCCAAGCATCCATAGCTTGTTTGAAAGCACCTATTTTAGGCTTTTAGCCATAGCAACAAGGCAATGATCTATTTGATAAAATGCTTTGGTAGACATGTATGAAAAATACAGTAGCATAAACAAGGCAGTGAACTCCTTGAAAAAAATGTCTCAAAGAAATGTAGTCTCACGGTGATGGAATGCTATGAAAAATGCCATGACAAGAAAATTGCTATGGATTGTCATGGAATTCCATCACTGTAAGACTGCATTTCTTTTAGGCCTTTTTTCAAACAATTCATTGCCTTGTCTATGTTATTGCTTACTCTTATGCTTTGGTAGATTTTTTCCAAGCATCCATAGCTTGTTCGAAAGCACCTATTTTAGGTTTTTAATTTTTAGCCATAGCATGAAGGTGTTGAACTATTTGATAAAATTCTTTGGTAGACATGTATGAAAAATGTGGTAGCATAGAAAAGGTAGTGAACTATTTGAAAAAATGCTTCAAAAAAAATGTTGTCTCATGGTGATGATTCCATATGAATGCCATGACAAACAAGTGCTATGGTTGTGTAGCATTCATCACCATGAGACCACATTTCTTTGAGGAATTTTTGAAACAGTTCTACCTTGTCTATGCTATTGCTTACTATTATGCTTTGATAGATTTTTTCCAAGCATCCATAACTTGTTCAAAAGCACCTGTTTTAGGCTTTTAGCCATAGCAGCAAGGTAGTGAACTGTTTGATAAAATGCTTTGGTAGACATGTATGAAAAATTTGGTAGCATAGACAACTGTCAGCATCTAATATTTATGCAGTTGTAGTATGTTTTGTGCAATGTAATCAACGATATGAATATAACCAAAAAAAATCTATTTTATATAATTCATGGATTGAACTCTATATTTTATTTGCTCTCAATGTCTATATGCTATGGAAATTCCATTAAATTTTTTAAAAAAAGTAGTTTATGACTATTTTTCTTTAAATTTTTGTGTTTTTTTGTAAATCCAATTTTTTCCTGATCTTTTCCCGATTTTTTAAAAAAATCATAAACTTTTGGTTTGCCAATTTTTTTCCCAAATGATTAATGTTGATATGTGTGATACTATCAACAATGTAATTATATAATAATTACTCTTTCTTTTTACATAATCTAACGTATTTCAAACTTTTCATAGGCTGCCCGACACATCGAAGGCATCAAAGGAAAGACTAGAAAAGCATGGTCAACACAAACTTGGCTCTGGTGGTTATATGAAATTAGCCACACGAATTGTAAGTATCAATAAATGAAATATTGCATCCAAATTATAATAAATTGAAAACAATTTTGGTTTTATCACACCATGGAAGCAAAATTCACGATCTTATGCAAACATGTAGGGCTCTGAATTTAATAGAGTTCCCACATAAGACGACCTGAAGATTTCCTTCCAGCAAGGCTATGGAGCCGTGGCTAAATGCCTAAGAGTCTTGAATGGGAAAACACAATCTTCCATTGCATCTGACACACAGGTAAATAAACTCAATAAAGTTTATTTAAAATTGAATACTTGTGCAATCTATTCAATATTAATTTCCACCATAAAGTAATTACATGCCTATTTTTTTTAAACTTGTTCAAGCAATGATAATCTTGCACATGACATTTGGAATCACACATTTGGTGTGAGGTGGAGCCTGATATGCGAGATGAAAGAATCATGGTGTACATCGATGCTAGAGCATGTAGAGCGTGATCAACATGTTGAGCATGATCAGGCTAGAGAAGATCAGGAATATGATGTGGCCCCATCAGGTAAAGAGGACCACTCTAAAGTTCTTTTAAACATATTTAATTGGAATTGGTGTATTAATTAATGTAACCTTTCATGTTTCAACTTTAGAGCATGTAGAGCATGATCAATGTGTTGAGCGTGATCAGGCTAGAGAAGATCAGGAGCATGATGTGGCCCCATCAGGTAAAGAGGACCACCCTCATGTTCTCTTAAACATATTTAATTTCAATTGGCGTATTAATTAATGTAACCTTTTGTGTTTCAACTACAGATCAGGATTTAGAGGGTGTTCAGCATGTTGATCATGAGTCTATAACAAAAGTTTAGGAACATGATGTGGACCCATCAGGTAAAGAGAACCACTATAAGGTTCTTTTAATTAATGAAATACTTGTAACAATAATAATAAAACATATGAGTTTAACATTTCTTTCTTATTGTAGTAGCCCCACCTTGCAGCAATGTCCATGTCATGAGCAGACAACTAGGCATACATTAAGATCACGAGCAGAGGGTAGAACAATTAAAGGGGGGATAGATATTGATTTAGAAAACAATACTCCATTTCAGCTTTATGTAGTTTTAAAAAAGAAAAAAAAAAGTGATTGTAATCATATCATGACAACCATATTTTTGATAATATGTAAAAACTGAAAGAATGAATATTATATGTTAATGAATGAATGTGAATATGTTAATTAATGAATGTTATATGTTAATGAATGAATGTTATATGTTAATGAATCAATGTTATATGTTATTAATGGATAAACGAATGTTATATGTTATTAATGGATGAATGAATGAATGTTATATGTTATTAATGGATGAATGAATGGTTACTGTTATATGATTGGGTATGGGGAATTGAGAGTGATGTGAGGGGGGGGGAGGGACCAAATGAGCTTCCACCATCACATGGTTGGTCCTATTAAGTAGAGAATATTAAACTATTCTCGAAACAAAGAGAAGCTCAATAAGGTAATGCACTTTTCAATATAAGAAATGCATCATTTGAAGCATCAAACCAATGTCACGGTTTGTATGTATGATCGGTCGTTTAGTCTCAATTATGGTACATTTCAACGAATATTTTTGTTTAAAAATTGCGTTGTTTCGTGCAATTTTGACAAAACCAAGAGACCAAAAGGGTTCGACAAACTTGCTATAGCTATGTGAAGGTTTTTTCATAACTCCTTGCCCATTTCGTCTTAATTTCAATGAACTTTTGGAGTTGTTTCAACACTACTACTTGCCCATTTCGTTGCACTTTTGATGAACTTTTGGTGTTGTTTTGACGCTACTCCTTGCCCATTTCATCGCAATTTTGATGAACTTTTGGTGTTGTTTTGACACTACTACTTTCCCATTTCGTCGCACTTTCAATGAACTTTTGGTGTTGTTTTGATGCTACTCCTTGCCCATTTCATCGAAATGTCAATGAATGTCTGGTGTTGTTTCGACACTACTCCTTGCCCATTTCATTGAAATGGCAATGAACTTCTGGTGTAATTCGTCAATGGATACACGAAGTTTTCATTGATATTTCAATGAAAGTTTGAGTCATTTTATGATGTTGACGACTGACGAATCTGTGCCATTATTTCGATGTTTAATTCATCGTTGGCCTTTCGACGAAAATATTTTTGTCATTTTGTCGCTTGTCCAACAAATATTTTTAGAACGACCGACGAACGTTCATCAGAAAATGGTGTCAAATTCAATAGTGAATGGACATGTTGTTTCCTTGAGTTTGGTTATTAGGTGTGGATGTTGATTGTATGGTACTTATGTCAAACCTAGCAAGGAGTGTGGCACCTTCTAGTAATATTTTTGCTACGTAATGTTGGGGGTCATGTGCAAAGTATTCATCTATAAAGGAGGAAAATTTAGGATCTTGTGAGGTAACCTCTATGTCTTCTACCATAACATGTCCCTTTTGGTCTCTAGTGACAAATTTTTCAAATAGAGACTTGTATGATTTGGGATACCCTTGTGAGGAACTTGCAAATGGGTTGATAAAGTCCTTGTCTATTGGGAAATCCATCTCATCTTCTTGTTTCGTTTGCATTCTATTTTTGACCATGTAAGACTTGCAAGAGGTAATGTTTGTGATATGGTATGGCTATGCAAAGACTATGTCTAAGGATGACCAAGTTAAAAGTAAAGCCAAGGTTATACATCTATTTTTTTTGAATTTTGGAGTTTTGGAGGTATAGTATGCCTAAGGATGATAACCAACTATGGATTCAAAGTGAAAAAATGTCAAGGTCTCAAATGCAAGTGTCACAATGAGGTCCAAAGTGTGGTAATACCAATGAAAGTGTGATGGAAATGACCTAGAAATGAGGCTAAAGGTATGGCTCTAAAATACCCTATGAAGAGGCCAAAGGTAATATTGCTCAACTAAACAAAGAGGACAAAAGATGCCAATATGAGTTGCCAAGATTTCAATGGTAATGGTGACTAAGTGACAAATTTTGACAAAGGTGGCCTTTAGACTAGCCTTGGGAGCTGAAGGACAACCTAGGTGACAAAATGACTAAAATCATGTATGATAATAAAATCATGACAACTTTAATTTGGTTTCTATAGACTAATCTTAAGTTTGATAAGGTTTCTTTGAAGGTCTATACAAGCTAAAAGGTAAGGAAATTTTTTGTCTATAATGGATGCAAGGTATGCAATGGTAACTAAATGATTGAATGATCAATGACAGGCTTGCCAATCTATAGGCAAATATTTTGGTTATGCTCAAGATTGATAAGAGAGG
Source organism: Sequoia sempervirens (assembly GCA_007258455.2). Lineage (NCBI taxonomy): Eukaryota > Viridiplantae > Streptophyta > Pinopsida > Cupressales > Cupressaceae > Sequoia > Sequoia sempervirens. The sequence goes on along the minus strand of VDFB02047230.1, from coordinate 248,506,781 downwards.
CTTTCTTTTATTTTTGATCTTGAATTTTTATCTCAGGAAATTGTTTCATTTTTGGTTGTAGTGGCGGCTCAAGACAATCAACTACAGCCTACAGAATTGGTAGTTGCAACTCATATTTGTCAATTATGGTTCACAAAATTGGCGATTACAGTTCAAGATAGTCGGTTGTGGTTCACTATGTATTGGTTTGAGTTTTGGTTGAATTTTATCATAAATTTAAGGTGATAATGTGAAATATTATTTTGGAAAACACTGCAATCACTCTAAAGACACTTATTTCTAGTCTTGTCTAAATGTGAAAAGTTTAAAAGCCACTTTAAAACATACTTTACAACCTATGGCTTCTCAACGATACCATCTACTAGATCCCCACTCGGATTTCTCCAATTTCTTAAACAAGGCAGACAACTAGAGACTTGATGGCATAGGCTCCCCATTATAGTACACTCACTTCTTGGGCTCACCACGTCTCAATTCCCCACAAGGAGGAATTCATGTCTCTACACAATGCTTAGCAAAGATGTGAGACAGCTTCACAATGATTGTTGTTGTGCTAGCAAGTGAAAGGGATGTTGGCCACTGCAACAAGGTTCTTAGTGAATACTCGGGGACATGGCATGTTGCAAGCATCCAACAAGCCACTTAAGGATTTAATCACTCTACTAGGGGATCTTATACCTTTAAAAGAAAAGGTAGGCACCCTATTTTGAATGACATTGCATGACTAAGGACTACATACCATGACAACTTGACAATTTAGTCTTATCATTTTATATACCAGCCCAAGCGAAAAACTGGTTGGAGTCCTACCCTCTTTCGATGTAGGCCCCTTAAAAGGTATCAAAAGAAAGAAAAAGATGTTTTCAATCACCCAAGATCACACAAAGCACAAGGGGAGTCCATACACAAACACCTTTTCCTCACACTCACATGGGGTTCATTTTAATTGCAAAATCCAAATGTGTAAAAGACAATGCAAACACTTGTTTTTTTTAATCCCCAAAGAAATATGTGAGAAAGATACTAGATGCAAGATCAATTTTAAATCAATGAGTGACAATGCAAGTTATTTTTAACCAAATGAGTGAAATGCAAATTAGGTAAATAAATCCCAATGACCTGAGAATGCAAGGGTAATTTTAATACCAATGAGTGAAAAGAAAACAAGATAGTTTTGTTTCATCAATGTAGGTGGGAATGTATCCTTGGTACCTATGCCACAAGGCTATGTGTAGGATCATGATGGGCCAAAAAGTGGCGATAAAATGGGTATGTGGCTGACGACTAATTTTTTACCCAAAATTGATGAAACGAAAAGGGTTTTTAAAGGAGATTCTCATCTTTCCACCAATATAAATTATGCTTTACTTTAAATTTAATAAATAATTATTATTCATTTTCTATTTGAATTAAGACTAAAGCCTTGATTGATAAGTTGATTGAAAAAAATCTATAGCTTTCAAATGGTATCACATTTTTTGAATCTGAAATATGTGTCACATTCTATGCTTTTCATTCTATAGGATTAAAAAAAAAATTGCATTTCATGAAGTTTTGACCAAGTTAAGGTGGTTAGATATACGATTTTTTATAATTTTTAAAAGTTGTAATAAAAAATTCATAATTAATTATTTACTTGGAAAAAAATTACAAAAAATATGCCTCACATTGGGACATGAGTCCTCTACTTATATGTAAAATCTTATAAGGAAATATTATCATTTTATTGTGGTTAGGGTGGTTAGATAGACACCTACTTCTTATTTTTTCCCTGAAATTTAAGTACTATTGCATTGGAATTTCAAATTTTCACCAAATAGTTTAAAAAAATAAATAAACCAAGTAGTTTAGAAACTACATTCAATTTGCTATAGATTCGATTCTTACATATTTTTGAAATAATATAGATAACTTATTCAAATTTTTATGTCAAGTTTCCTAACTCTGATTTTTCTGAATTTTTTGCCACTTAAGGGAATATTTTTTCCATGATGATCTTGCACATGCCTACATGCTAGAAATTTGATATTAGTAATAGAAAACACCTATTCTATGAAATGCAAATGACCTAAACTAGAAATTTTAAATGAAATCTAAAATTCTAAAAAGATAGGAAATTACATCGCAAAAATTACAAATGCAGCTCACAGCAATGAGTAGATGCAGCTCAAAAACTATGATTGTGGTTCACGGGATGTCAACTATAGTTATTTTGAATAGATGCAACTTATATTTATGGTGGATGTGTTGAACTAGAATGACGATTGCAGTGAACAACAATCGGATGCAGCACAAAAACCTAGAGTTTGGAAAATAACAAAAAATTGCAAAAAAGAAAATGACCTAATGATTCTTATGATCTAAAACTAAGGTTATACTAACAAACAAAAAAGCTAAAAGACCTAGATCTAATAGTGAACAACCCAGAATCAAGCATAATTTAAGCATGCCCTTATGTAGATCAATTGCATCGTTTGGTCTAGCAGTTGCTTCATTCTGTAGCTTATGATTGTGGTAATCCGTACCTAAAACCTACAATTCTGAATTTTCCATATGATCTATGCAATTTTGAATGTTCGTGTTGGGTTCACCGATGTAATCAATGCTAAAATATTAATGTTAGGAAAATAATCATGCAAATAAGACCCTAATCAACAATTAAGAACAAATAAGCATAAAGACATTAAATATGGAACAATACATTACCAAATATTCATGCCTTCATTGATTCACCTCCATTGCACTTCTCCATTTTGCTTGAATAATGTGGTTTCGCTTAGAATTTGAGTATGCAATATGGCCTATGATAATAACAAAGAAAAATATTGAAGATTCTAAAGGACTATGGATGCAAGATGATAGAAAGATAACAAAATCACTCCAAATAGCTAAAGGTTCCAAGATGATGAAATGATATTGACATAGGTCTTTTATAGGGAAGCCAATTTTGAATGAAGGGATAGGATGAAAGGACAATAATCAATGGCCAAGATTAAGAGATGAGATACAGAATTCAATTAGGGAAAAATTAAGGAAAATGATAAGGATGAATGTTTGAGATTGGATTATGAGATAATTCAATCAAGGGATAAGATTAAATGAGATGTCAAGAGATAAGATTTGTGTGGAAGATAAGATTGGCATAGATAAAGAGGTGAGAGGAAAACTTAAATAATAAACATTATTTAATTTAGGTGACCGTTGAATAATTAAATAAGAAATATATTATTTAATTATAGAAGAATGTGACATAGGAGGAATCATTTTGAATTAAATGATGATTTAATTCAAAATTGTAGAAGTGGAGCAAATTAAATAAATAAAATTTATTTAATTAATCAAGGAAGAATAAAAATAGAAATTAATTATTTAAATAATTAAAATTATTTAATTAATAGAAGACATATGACATTAGAAAATAATTAAATAATTAAAAATTATTTAATTATGAAGAATGAAAGGGGAAATGATGAAGAATCTAGGAGACATGTGCGTAGGAAATTTTTTAGTGTCTACAATCTCGAGTAATATCTAATATTCGATCAAATAGTGTACATCTTAACCAAACCCTTCACTAAGAAAAAGTTACTTCATTTACAAGCTCTTCTTGGGATGCAGTTGGTGTCCACTTTGAGGGGGCTACCTAGTCCTTTTCTTTCATTTCTCTATTTTTTAGCAGGCTTGTTATTTTTTTGGAGGGATTTACTATGTACATGGGTACCTAACATGGCTTCATTTTCTAGGATCCATTATCTTTTAACCCATCTAAGCTATGCTTAAAGTTGGTGTTAGTGTAGGTTTTTAATTTCCTAGTGGGTTGATTTATTTTACCATATTTGTAGGTTTTTCCAATAATTTTATAAAGCTAAATCTTAGTTTAAATAAAGTGAGTGAGATAAGGTGTTGAGGTGTTGAACTATCCTAAAAGGGTGGAGGAATTTTTGTTTTGATCACTTTAGTTAATATTGGTGGCCACTCCCTATTGGTTGGATTTTCCACTTCCATTCTTTTCCTAGTTCAATATAAACTCATTACCTAGCTTGTATTTGTATCCATTTTCTATTGCATAATTTTATATTTTGAAATATCTTAATGCAAATATGTCATTCTAATATTACATATCTCTCAAAGTCACTAGTTTATATTATGTCACGGTTTTCTAGTTTATTTAGCTTATAATTTTTCTCATTAAAGTTTTTGTGAGTTACCAACCTATTTTAGATTTCTAATAATGTTGTCGGTAGCCTCATTTACTTAATGGTATAGAAAACACTTGACATTATATAGGTAGTGAGATTTGTGAATAGATATAAATCCAAACCAAGTAAAGAATAATAGACATTATATTTCCACAGTCTATAACTAATAAGAGAGATTTCTTCTGGATTCAATTGTGTGGTAATTTTTACATCAACATTTCAGATCATTTTTACTTCTCATCTCTCTTTCATCCTGATGATGGATCATAAAGTGTGATATGAAATGTTGATGCAAAAATTACCACACAGTTGAATCTAGAAGCAATCTCTGTTACAAGTGAAGAATACTATTTTTTTGTTAAAATAATGTTTATATATCTATGTAACATCTTTGACTATGTATTTTATTTAAAGAAGAGGGATATATAAAACTTTGAATTTACAAGGATTTATGAATCGTGAATGGGTTAGTAGTATTTACTATCAAAGATATATTAGTGGATATGTATTAAGTTTTCTTGGATGAGTAGTAAGAGGTAAAAAGAATATATGTAGTGGTTACATTGACAACATAACACATAGACTACATAGAGGTGTAAGTATCACCACTTAACCAACTTTATATTTTTTTAATTTTTATTAATTTAAAATTTTCATTACATAGACTTTAGGAATATGAATTCCATCATCTTCTTTTGTTATGCATATTATATTATTATTCTTTTAATATATAAAAATAATATAACCCTTTTCAAATAAAAAAATTAAAATATCAAATTACCACATAACTAAATAATTGATTTCTCTAGTTCTTAACAATTACAGCTAGAACTTCAATAAATGAATACGTTTTATGTCATAACCAATTAATTAATCCATTTCTTAGCTTCACCTTCATCACTAAATTATTATGTTTCGTAATTATTGCAATTATTTTAAAGCTTTCAAATAAAAAATATTTCTACTAAGAGCACATGCTCTATCTATGTTTTTATTTTCAAATGAGGATGTTTGAAGCATGTGGAAAAACATTATTTTTAAAACTTTTCACATTGTTATACAAATGTGAAAAATCGGGTTTTATCATAGAGTTTATAATCTTCTTTATGTTTTTTTCCTTTTTTGTTTTTGTTCTTATAGTATTTTTTCATTTAGAATTTTTTTTATATGTAAAAGATATCAAAGAATTGTTAATATTAGTATTAATATTTTAGTAATATTAATTATTATTGATTTTTTATGATTAAACAATATTGATGTTTATGATGAAGCAAAGAATTCATATATATCTTTATTATATAATATTTATCAATACTTCTTTCTTTTAGATTGATATGTTTAATATTGTACAAATTCAAATAATTTTTTAAATTTTTTTTTAATATAATTATATTGAATCTATATAATTTTAGTGAATATATTTTTCATTGTTAATTGTATTAGACATGGAATTAGTTAGATATCCTAGAGGTACTAAGACTTCAAACAATACAAAATTGTGTTATATGCTAAACTAATTCATAACCATGATAAGATTAGCACAATAAATTTGAGTAAAATTGTACTAAATCTATATAACTTTAGGGTGAATATGATTTACATTATTAACTATAATATATTTGAAATTGATTAAATATTTTAGATATGTTAAGACTTGAAATAATACAAAATTATGTGTTATAGTAAAATTATTATCATTATAAAATTAACACAATAAATGACATTTACTCTAATTAAATTTAAGATATGATTTGTAAGAAAATTAAAACACCACTTATTAATAATGTACCGTTTCTATATATGCTTCCTATCTTATAGGACCAAAAATTAAACTAATAATAAATATTGATACATCAAGCATTGAAGGCCTCCATAATAATCCCAATGATAACGTAATGAAAGCAAGACACAAAATGAAGCATTCATAGTAGTGACGAAAGGCGACACTAAGTTCCACTTTAACATGAAAACAAACGACGAAACATTGACAACGGTGCCACTAAGTAGCACCCTCACATACCGATATTTTTATTTATATTTTTGCACCCTAATACCTTAAAACTAGACTTATGACAATACAAATATAATGAACTTGAATAAGCTCAAGACTCGAACGCTCAGGGAATAGTTTTGCTTGATCTTTCACTAAAATAGACCTTCACAATCTCCTGTTACGGATGGAGGGAGACAAAAGCTTCAAAAGCTTATCAACCTGCTTGAAGTATCTCTTCCTCCATTTCTTTCTCACCGCAAGAAATAACATTACACAGAAAAAACCTGATGCATGTAACAATCCTAGTCCAATCTCATACCATGGTATTTCCAATCTATAATCTTCATTTCCATCTTGCATATCATTTGTAGAAGGAAGGGGAGGAGCAAACTTTGGCCAAGAACAATTCTTTGGAAGTGGGCATCCTTCCAAATATGGATTTCCAGAATATGATGTGTTATCAAATGTGATCATCTGTCCTCCTTGCGGTATGCTGCCTGAGAGGTTGTTGCTGGACAAATCTAAGCATTCCAATGAAGTTAGAGACTGAAGCTCTGGAGGAATACTTCCACAAAATCTGTTTGAAGAAAGGTCCAATGACTCTAATAGACTCATTTCACCCAAACTGGGTGGAATGACTCCACTGAGGTTGTTCATTGACAGATTGAGAAACCTCAACCCCTTCAACTTTCCAAAATCAAAAGGAACATCTCCATTCAGTCGATTGTTGGAGAGATCTATGCCCTTGAGTGTGGAAAGAATATACGGGTAGTGCAACTGTAAGCCTTTCATAGTCATATCCAACTCATCATGAGATCGAACATCAGTAATAAATGGATCAAAAGGGCCAAGCTCAGAATATGACCTAAGGCCGCTGTGTTTTACAATTGTATGGAAAGGGTTCAACTGAGTAGATAACATATGACCTTCTTCGCTTGGTACAGCCATTGCTTGTAGAGATGCAATGTTATGTGGAATAAAACCTGATATATTATTAGACGAAACGTCTAAAATCTGGAGCTGCTTGAGTTGGACAATCTCTGAAGGAATGCTACCTGTGAAACAATTACCCTTCATCATCAGCACTTGAAGGGCTGATAGATTTCCCATTGACCGTGGAATAACCCCACCAAATTTGTTGTGTCCCATATCTAGTACTTGTAATGTTTTACAATTAGTGATTGAGGGAGGGAAGGATCCACTTAATTTATTGTTTCTTACAATTAAAGAGGAGGAGCATATCCCGTGGGGTATGCTTCCTTCCAGACTATTATTTCCTAAATTTAACACTTGAATTACCTTATAGTTGGAAAAGCATGGAGGAATTTTTCCACTGAATTTGTTGTTTGACAGATCTAACTTTTCAAGGTAAGTTAAATTGCACAAGCTTGGAGGAATATTACCAGATAGATAATTGTCGTTAACCATCAAGAGCTGTAGATCTGGAGGCCACGCAGATGGCAATCGTCCAGTCAATTTATTCCTACATACATCTAATAGTGTGATCCAATGAATTGATCTAGTTGGGATACTAAGGCCGCCATAAAAATGATTTCCTGAAAGGTTGAACAAATATAACTGAGGATTGTTGTCCCATAACCATGGGGGAATTTCTCCAACAATATTGTCGTCAGCCAATGTCAATCTCTGCAATGAATACTGAGTGGAAAGCCACTCGGGAATTCGACCACCAATACTACATGAGCTTAGATCTATGCCTCCTAACTGGAACTGGGGAACCCAACTTGTGCTAATGTTCAGCACACAATACGATACAACGAAAATTTTTAACTCTGCAAGGTTATGGAACAAAGATTCTGAAATGGTAATCGAGGAGAGCCAGAGAATCTTTATAGAGGATGGCAATGCTAGATGCGAAGAAGTAATGTACTTATGTGATGAAAAATTACGAGCATAGAGTTGCTCAAGGGAGGAAAGGCCTGTAAGCTGAAGGCTCTCTTGGAATGTATTGTAGGAAACAGACAAGCTCTTGAGCAAAGAGAGATTTTGTAGACATGACGGCAACATTCCACTTAGTTGGTTATAGCTTACATCTAGAGAGCTTAGATTAGTAAGCTGACAGATCACAGGGGGAACTATTCCTCTCAAACTATTGTTTTTAAAGTTCAAATATTGAAGATGAGAAAGATTACCCAAACAGGAAGGAATTGTACCAGTTACGCCAACGTTCTTCAAGTTGAGGTATTTGATGAAAGGAAGGTTGCAGAAACTACCAGATATGATTCCACTCTGCACACCCTGATCTGCATGGTAAGCACTCAAATTCACTCGCTCTACATGTTTGGTGAGATTATTGCATGATATGCCATCCCACTTGGAGCAACAGTCACTTCCATTAACCCATGAACTGAGAATGCCATCAGAGACATTCAAGGCTTCTTTGAAGGAAAGAAGAGCTTGGGATTCTTTGGTAGGACAATTGAACGTACCGAGACATGGGTTTATAAAAAGAATAAAGAAAACTGTAGTGGTAAAGGTAAACTTAATAGGGGCAACAGCCATTACTTAAGTGAAGTCGCAGAGGGCAAAGAATTAGACTCGGAAGATGCATATTTATAGGATAACCTCCCCAAGAGTTGACTTCAGCGTTAGCGGCATCTACTAAGAATTAGATGGATAGAATTTAATTCTATCACTATGTTACACCAAAAACAATTGTTCTAGTCAATCCATTCACTGTTTATGGGCAGCGACAGAAAATAATGCTTACCATATAATCAGTTGGTGCATGTAAGTCGGGTTATAAATTGACTGTAAACCGTAAAGACTTTCTTAAAATAAAGAGTCAAATATTCTATATAAAGGGTTGTCAAACCGACTTTCTTAACTTAAATTGTCAAATATTTAATATAAATAGTTGTCGTAAAGACTTTTTAAACTTAAATAGTCAAATATTTAATATAAATAGTTGTCACCCTTATAAACGGTTGAATCCTGAAAAGGACACTCATGGACTAATCAATGTAAAAAATATTGTGCTCCTAAAAAAATAAGAAATTTAATTATTAATTGATAACAATTTTTCAAGGTTTTGTAGATTTAGATGGTTAGAAATCTAAAAGAACTTATTAGTTTATTGTGTATCAAATTATCAAATAATTTATAATTTTATTTAATTATTATTTTTATAATAAGTGTTAGATTTATCATTTATAAAATATAATATTACATATATTCACATAAAAAGTAGGTAGATATAAGTTACAGCCTTAAATATAATCTTGAACAAGCATATATAATAAATAATGAATTAAATAACAACATTTGTAATCAAAGGACAATTTTACTGTGAAACATTTTACTTATAAGATAAATACTATAGTATTATAAAAGCTTGTTGAATGAATTTATGCTACATGTTTGGTTCCCACTAATTGAGACAAAATTGCAAAAGGTATTTAGTTGGAATGTAGTATTCTATGAATTAACCATTAGCCATCAATCATATTGGATTAGTTAAGTCTATTGGATTTTCTATGTACTTAATGAGTCATAGAAAAAAAATAAGTAAACAAATATAATGGTGGGCTCACCTTGAAACATAAGCTAATGCTATAATGAAGAAAACAATGTTCATAAATATTGGTAGTTTCTATTCATAAATATTGGTAGTTGGCACATTGACTACAATGTACTAGTTTTGTTTTTGGTAGTGACATAAGAGAATATTTATTTAGATATGGATAATTGACAAGTTGACTGCAATGCACTATTTATTTATTGGTAGTGACAAAAGAGCATGCTTAGAAATATAAACAATTGACACATTGACTACAATGCACTAGTTATCTATTGGTAGTAAAAGAAAGAATTATTATGGAGAATAAAATTTGGTACTTTAAGTATAAGGTAGTGGATTTTTACTTGTAGTGACATAAAATAATATTTATAAATAGAAATGGTTAGTGTATTGACCACATTGCACTAGTTCTTTACTAATGGTGACATAAATGAAAACTTATAAATATAAATAGTTATTGCATTGACTAAAATGTGTTAGTTGCTTACTCACAATGACATAAAAGAATGCTTGTAAATATAGACAATTGATTCATTGACTAAAATGCTATATGTTCACTGATAGTGATAGAAAATAATGTTAATAATTATAAATATTTAGTATATTGATTAGCGAGTTGATTGTTTATTAATAGTGATAAACCATTTTTATAGATTTAAATAATGTGTGTTTACTAATATACATTAATTATGTATTGATGATGATAAAAAAAAATTCATATAAATATTTGATACAAGAATGTTTATAAAAATAGATTTAACACAATGAATCTAATATATTTATTATTAAATAATAACAACATTAAAAATACTTAAAAAATAAATAATTATTATATTGATTAAAATATATAAATTATTTTTAAAAAGCTATTGTAAAATAAATTTAAAATTTTCAAAAATTGATTAAAATTTATGAAAAATAGCTTTAAAATATCAATTTATAACAAACCAGTAACCTTATTATCTGTCTCATTATCTATTATGTTCTTTGAGTAACAACCTTGAGGACCATAAGAAAAATCCCAAGAGGTACCCTATTCTTCATCCTAGTCTTATTAGGTTAATTTATGAACACTATCAAAACATGTCAGCCTTATCCAAACCTGTTGCCTCCTCGACGTTTGAGGATTATGACATGGACAGTGGGGGTTCAAAGAATCAACCTTTCCATAAAAGAATTATTGAAGCCCACCAATCCTTGGAGATGTCTGGTAAGAAAACTCAGCCTAGAAAACCCCAACTTGCTAAAGTTAACCCTAAGACCTAACTCGACTACCCGGTCCCTTTAAAGAATCATGTTCTCAAGGGCTCCCCTACCAACAAGTTGGTCTCCTACTCTACAGACTCTTTAGAGGATAAAGCTGAGAACCCTGAAGCAAGTAGAAATTCTATGCCCTCCAGTCCTGCGTCTTTCCAGAGCTGATGGTACAAGATTTCCTAGTCCTCCTGAGTTGGATGATGTTAACCTCTTCCTTGACTAGGCTCAGTCTAGCGATATTCTAGCCTCTACAAGAAATGGCATTGGTGACATTTTCAAGGTTTTGAAATGGGCCTATCAAGAAATTAGTGAGCTTAATTAAAGAAATAGGGCTCTATATAGCAAGTCGGAGCAGCTAGAACTAAAGTTGGCCACTCTCAACAATGAAGAAGGAAAACAAAATAAGAACAACACTAAAATAGGAGAAGGTGACACTGAGGATAAGTACAAGACTCTAGAAGTTGAAATGGTTAAAATAAAAAATAACATGAAAATTGATGTGGCACAAAACCATAAAATGGCTAGGCACAATGCCATCATCATCAATGCCATGTCTAAAAAGCTGGAAAAAACACAATAGGGTTCGCTAGTCATTGATGTGGAAGAGAATAACAATAAAAGAAAGAAAGATGACCAAGGTATTTCGAAAAGGACCTGTGCCAACCTTAAAAGGAAATCACCTCCTACTACCCAGATGGTTCAAATTTTAAAGGAGGTTCAAGATGAATGATTTGGAAGTTGAGACAACAGAGTTATTAAAAGCCCAAATTTAGTTGGTTTTTTGGTTTTGTGGCTGTGGACTTGTCTTGTTGTTGTTTTAACAACATTTCTACTTTTGGTGTTTTTAATGATCTTATATGTTGTTTGTAAACTTTGTGGTTTCAGGTCCCTATAAAACCTATTTTTTTCCTTTTAAAAAAAAAAAACCAGTAACCTTATAATTTTTTTGCAGACGTAAGTGTTATAAATTTAACTAAGATAACTATTAAAAACCATTGACTATAGAAAAAAATTCAGAAGGTTGAACCATGAATTGATAACAAACCACAAGGATTTTTTTAGACTTAGATGGTTAGAAATTGGAAAGAAATATCTTAGTTTATTATGCTTTTTAAAATTGGATGAGCTTGGCATCATATTATAATGTGGAATTCTAATAATCGGTATTGCTATTAATATTGTGTTATAATTTCCCACTAAAAGTTATAATTGAGATGGCTAAAAGGATTAATTTATGTATGACTATAGCTAGTAAAACCAACTTTTTACCAATGTATCACACCTTCTTTCTATGTAGATTAATCACATAAGCCATAATTAAGGCCTTAGTGGTGCCTACATCACAAGTGGGTCCCTAAGGGATATTACATTTTCTAATAGTTAAATAGAAATTTTAAAATATATAATCATTTTGGTTCACATTTGATCCTTTTCAAAATTTATATGTAATAACTAAAAAGCCCAATTGTGTTTGTTTGAGGAAAGAATTCCCATTATGCATGATTTTAGAACTACCTGAATCAATAAGAAGAGTAAAATATAGGGTAATTTATATTAATACTTGTATTTAAAGGAAGTTCAAGGATTTCGTCCATAGAAAATTATATGTATGTTAATATGTTAGAGTATGTGTTTGTGCATGGATGCACTACACATTCTAGTTGCAAGGGGCTAAATTAAACAATTAATAATAAGTGTGAAATAAAATAATGAAATAATCTTAGAAAAATATATATTTTTTCCTTAAATAAATTAAGTATTATCTTATTATGAAATATTTGCATACAGATTTAAAACATAAAGTAATGCAAAAAAAAAAGAGAAAGTTGTCATCAAATTGATAAACAACACTCCAAATGGAAATAGAAAAAGAAAGTTGCCATCAAATTGATAAAATACACTCCAAATGGAAATAGAACATGTTCCTATCTAGTTGTCAAATCAATATTTATATGGTTTTTAGGAGATAATTGAGATTTTGGAGGCTTTTACCATTAAATGGCAGCTAAAACTTGTTAAAACCTACAAGACCAAGCTTATATTATAGAACCAATGAAATTACAACATACACTTTAAAGGAAGAAAATAAAATTTATTTCAATCATAAATGGAATGTTGCTATTTTTGCAAGCTTTAAAAATAGAATAAAATCAAAATGTTTAATTTTTTTATTGAGAATATTTATTTTTTCTTATGTTCCTTTTACTATGAAAGAAGTGATTCATGTTTATCTACACAAAAAAATTAAATGTACACAAAATATTTTTAGGCATGAGAAACTAATCAATTTGTTTTTCAAGTGTGAGAAATTGATTGAAATTTTTTCACACCATCAGATATACTTAATTCTGGTTGGCAATTCCCACACTAAATAGCCTATTAGCTAGAAAATATATGTCATTTTTAGTAGTTTTAATTAGAGTGTCTAAAACATAATAATTAATTTGTAAGTGTTGTATTCTTTAATAATTTTATTTGACATAACTATATTCAATCTTACTATAACTTATTTTAAAGATTGCTCTTGATCTCTTGAGCATTATATTGGATCATAGTTGTAGGTGTAGAAATAATACATGTAATTTTTTATAGAAATTAATTTGAAACTTGAACTTTTAAAATTCATAATTCAAATATTTATCATGTTAACATTTCCACTCATCATTTTATGCTAACCTAGAAAATATTTGTGTTGATTACTTAGCTATGTTGTTGTATTTAAAGATATACATCCATTCATGTGGTACTATATAAACCATGTGACTAATAACATGAGCACACAAAACTATTTCCCCCCACATTTACTTTTTGGTATTATGTTTTTCCAATAGTTTAAAATATTTTCTTAATGTGTAAAACTACATTTAAAATTTATTGGAATATTTTATATGATATATAGTGTCCCAAATAATGTCTAACACATGTGATGCAAACATCCCTTTATCCCCTAGGTGAAACAAAAATAATTTCATAACATTCCTTTTCCTAAAATTCTTCCACTTGTTCTATGCATTACATAAGGGGTTAAAAATAAAACTCAAACATCAAGAGAATAAAATCTATAGCCAACATTTACCATCATGGAATCAAAGTGATCCATATGCTCTATCAAGATACTTTCAATAATATTAAAGGTGACTAGCATCTCAAACATGAATCCTCTCATCCTCCATCATTCCAATACAGAAATGATAAGATGATCCCATACAAATAGATGTCACACTTACTATCATATAGAATCATACATCCTGCCTCTAACTAATATCCAAAATAAAAACACTAAATATGATGGTAAAAAATATGCTTAGTATTTGACAAGAAATTGTCATCGTAGTTGAAATAGAAACCACAACTTGCTAATACATCCAACTAATCATACCTCAGATCCAAGGTATACACATGAAATTAGGTTAAACCAATGTCATCAACGTATCTAGCCCATAAAGTGAAACCAAAAGCTCCATATATCACACATGCCAAAGAATAATAAATACATCAAGGAACTCTCACCACATGGGTAATTTCAAGTCTAAAAATGATCAATCCATTTGAAGATCCAAGTAAGAGAATAGCATGGAAAGTGCAATAAATATCATGTAGTACCAAGAAACATCCATAAACATATTTTAAACCTACAACAAAACATACTACAATACAAATCTCACTACTACTCTTCATAGTTGTCCAAATTTCTTCACACTCAACAATGAAAAGAGATCAAGAAGCCTCCATGTCACCAAAAAAATGAATTAAAAATAATAATACATGACCACAAACACAATAATCACCATAGATCAACACAAAACTCAACTACAATGCCATGAGAATACAAACATCTTGGAAGAAGAACATGACCAAAGAGAGCACCAACAAATCATAACATGTAGTAAGTCCTACACATTCTTATAAATTATCTAGCTATGGAAAGTATGATCTCATTCATAAAACCCTTGAGAGGAAATAATTATCCACATATAACCATTTAACCAATATGTATGCATCTCAAACAAAAAGGAAGATCAACAAAATAATCTATTTACAAAACCAAGGGAATAAACCAAAAAAGTCTACTAAAGTCCTCATCAATGAATGCCATCATATATGAACATTTATGAATAGGGAGATAAACATGTCAAATAAATTCTCAAATCAACCCTTCAAAAATAAACAACTATAGCTTGCGATCAATATCCATGAAAATGCAAAGAACAAAACTTACTGCATATAAAAGAAAGAATGGGAAATACCTATCAGATCATAAACCACTTAGTAGACCAAGAGTGGGAATGATAATGCTCCTACAGAATAACAAAGTCATCATGACTCACTCTAAGAACAATATCCTTATAGGTCCATGTTGAACTCACATCTAACCAAGATGTAGGCTCCTTGACCTTCCTTCTTAAACCTCATCAAAGAGTATCCATCTCAACACATGTCTCTGATCCAAAAATATCACTTAGCCTCACCCAACTATCCAAGTATCTATGAGAAAATGTAACCTATCAATATGTGCTAAGCTTGAAATGCAACATAGCACCATCATAAAGCTCTCAAACAAATGACTAATATCCTCAATATTAAGATAACTAAAATGATCAATGTTAAAGATCCAATTGTGAAATGAAGAACACATCACAATATAGGATCCAAAATATCCTCAAAATAAGATCACATCTCATACTACCAAAAGAACCTATATCATGCAAAAGCTCTAATATGAAATAAAGAGTACATAGAGACATAGAAACAAAAATCCTATCAAATAAAGATCACATGTCAAATAAAAAATCATAACCAACACCTAAAAAAAGACTCCAAGATTCCTTCATTGTACCAAGATTTTAGTATCTCCAAATAACATGAAGATAACCATCTCCTATCAATCAACTCAAAAATTTCAAATAAATATCATTGCATAGGGAACATTATTCAAGAGATCCTATATAACACCATAACCCGCTAGAGAAGATCTTGCACCAAAAAATTTGAAACCTTATCATCACCACAAGCTCTCACCAAATCCTAATACTTAGGTATACATGGCATCATGAAAAACATATCCTAATAGGAGATAGAACACCACTAAACCATCATTGTCACAAGATTCCACTAAATCTTGTAAAAATTCTACCCATGACATCATGATAATAATCTCCTAACTAAAAATAAACCAGTGGTTATCAAATAATAATATAACTCAACTATTATAGAAGGAGATCTTAAAAGGAAAAGTAAAAAAGAAAACATTAAATAAGAAGATAAACTACAATAGAAAATAAAGAATCAATCTAACACCAACAATAGTGTACTAACATAAACAATAATTCATGTCAAAGTACCAAAATAATAAGGGACATCCATGACACCATAATCAC
>VDFB02047230.1:248468721-248490313 GCA_007258455.2 Sequoia sempervirens | reverse complement strand
ATTCGAACTCTGCTTGCAAAGAGATGAAAATGGCCAACTACTTTAGGAAAACATAGAGGCATTGACACAAGACTCAGAGGTCTATCAGCTTGCTGAAACAATAGCGCGTCAAGACAGAGACAGATTCGTAGCTATGCTCTTGAGTGAAGGAGCTAAGTTACCACCAAGATTTGACATTAACACGTTAAATGACCCTAATGCCAACAACGTACATAACATCTCACATAGTGGTCAAGTCCTAAATACTACAAGCAACATCCCTTTTGACACCATGACGACATTGCATAGCATGTCCAACATCCCAAATATTTCCAATACAATAAAAGCTACATCTATTGGGGGATCACAATCATCCACAACATCCACAACACTACCCCAATTGAATACAACCACTCTTGGCTCCTCGACACCATCGGAAAATTATTCCAATCCTCCTGTTATTGCAATAGTAAATACCACGGGGGCATCATCAAGTCACCACAACCCCCCCTTGACAACTACATCTACTACCATGAACACAACTTCAACAAAATCGTTCAGTAGTAATTCACAACATCCTTTGGGAGGAGCCACAGGACGTATCTTTATACAAGGACAACAACAAAACGTTAACACGACAACACAGTCAAATGTCATTTCCTCCCAAGGTACAAATACAAATGTCCCCCTTGTACAAAATCAGCAATTTACACAAGGTGGCCAAATAAGTCAACCCATGACATCATTAATACATCATAACATTCATGGTCACAACATCCCCCAAATAACGACACACATAGCTGGGGGACACATTCCAACATACTCATCCAACGTTCACACTCATCAATATGCACCTAATCACAACTTCCAATACCAACAACACACGTCATATGTACTGCAACAACCCATACCACCACAATACACCTATACTCACGCAGTAACACATGGTGTACCAGGAAATCCAACATATGGAAATGTAAATGACCCTACCATAGATGAACTCAAAGAAACAGTGAGGGATATGGAGAAGAAAATGCAAAACATGTTCATTACAGCCGGGAAATCATAAATATCATATGATCTGGATGTATACCCATTCGACACAAACTTACGTATGCCTACATTTCCACCAGGATATGTGTCACCCAACTTCACTAAATATAAAGGAAAGACAAATTCCATTGAACATGTTCACGAATTCGCAACCAACTGTATGGACATCGCCTACGAACCAACATACTTAATGAGACTCTTTTCCAAAAGTTTGGCAGGTCAAGCCCTTGAATGGTTTTCAACGCAAAAGGATATCCAAACATGGGACAAGCTCAAACAAAGATTCATAAAAAATTACGCATACAACATTGACATGGACACCTCTATCACTAGCTTGTGCAATCTCACACAAGAAGATTCGGGTGAGACATTTATTCCGTTCTTTCAAAAATGGAGAAGCCTCGCTAGTCAATGTCACATTGACATTCCTGAAAGGGAAAAAGTTGACATGTTTGTCCAAACACTTCTAGGGCCCCTAAAATTCGCATTGCAAATACATTGTTGCACGAACTTCACAGAATTAGTGGAAAAGGGGGTCCAAATTGAGAAAGCCCTTATCGGGAAGGGAGAACTGAGATATGGTTCCAAACACACAAACACCAACCCACCCACTGACAAAAAAAAATATTGGGTCAAGAACATGCATGTTACAAATGACGGTGTTGTGGACGCCAAGACTGTAAGTCCTGTATTGGCCCTGAAAGTGGTTCAACAACAAAACAGACCAACAACGACATTAACACCTCCCCCCAATACTCCTTCAAACAGTCAAAATGGTCAAAACAGTCAAGGACAATATCGTCAAATAAGACAATTTCCTAGGGGTCGCACATACACCAATTTAGGTGAACCCATTGCAGAAGTCCTTAAGAAATGTATCCAACATGGGGTCATCACACTTTTGGAAATAAAACCTTATGACCCAGGATAATTCAAACCAGCATGGTGGAATGACAACACAATTTGCGAATACCATCGATTCAAAGGGCATACGACCTCTAACTGCCGACAACTGAAAAACATCATATAAGACCTTATCGAAAATTGCACCATCAAAGTGGGTGGGTCACAATTTAACTCCAACTCAGACCATACTATCCACAAGAATCCACTATAGGATCACGGTTCCCATAATGCTTCCACTTCAGGTCCACAGAACCAAGCTAACTTCGCCCGAACCAAGTACGATTACTCTGGTGGACTAACAATAAATAATGTTAGAACTGACGATGAGTACATCAACACCATTACGATCAAGAGAGCACCACAGTGCAATGCTACTACGCGAAGTGGCAAGGTCACTATAGCTGGTCCACCTCCCCCTAGACAAGCCAAGATCATTATAGTATGCCCATCTACTAAGCAATCACAACCTGCTTCATCTGCCAAACAGCCAAAACCTGTCTCAACCCCACAACAGTGGAAATCCAAAGGGAAATTCAACCTAATTGACCAACTAGGAAAGACTCCGGTGCAAATATCTATTCTTGAATTGCTTCGTATATCTCCTGCGCAAAAAGAAATCCTGGATAAAAATCTCCTAGAGTCGTCGGTCCCGAAGGACATTGATGTTAATCAATTTGAAACTATGGTGGGATATCTCACCACACCACACCATGTCACCTTTTTGGACCAAGATTACTCATCACATAAAACAAACCACATTGACGCTTACACATAGAAGTTTTTTTCCACAAGCACAAAGTTAGATGGGTTTTAATAGATGGCGGGTTAGGATTGAATATATGCTCCCTCAAACTGGTTAAGGCTCTTGGGTTCTCTGATGCATGCGTAGACCCAACAAAAAGCATAGTGATCAAAGCATACGATGATGAGGAACGCTCTTCACGGGGTGTTATCTCTCTCCCTATCAGAGTGGGACCGCTCATTGTAGACACAACTTGCCAGGTCCTGGATTTGGAACTACCATACAACATCTTACTTGGCCGTCCATGGATCCACGCCTTAAAATCCGTTCCGTCGACATACCACCAATGCCTCAAGTTTCCTTTTGATGGTACAGAAGTAACCATATATGGAGACCCTGACCCTTTCCAATATTGTACCAATTTAAGGGGTATCTCCGAAAACCAAGTACCTATTAACTGAGAAGCACCTGACTCCTCATCCAAATACATCAATCCTTCCACACTCATGTCATCCTCCACACCCACTCCATCCACGTCTTCCGCCATACCACCACCCTCCACCAGTCCTAAGACTGAGGTGACTGTCAAAATCCAAGACCTGGGTTGTGGAGAGTTCAAACTAAATTCAGAATATAGCATAACTATAATACCCACTCCTCCAAAGATATATGGTCGACCATGTTTCAGAATGGAACCACAAGAAAGATTCAAATTTCCACCGAATATAGTTTTCATCAAGTGGGGAGACATGAGTGATGAAAACCTTGCCGAAATCACAGGATGGATCTATAAAGATACAGTCGCACTACCTCCATTACCAGTTCAGAAATATGGCAAGGGTTACAACATTATGAAGGCTAAAGGCTATGATGGTACTAGTGGCCTTGGAAGAAATAAAAATGGTCAAAGGGAACCCATAGAAACTTTTCAAACCCCGAAGTATCTTGGATTAGGGTTTGGATCACTTAACAATGATGATCGACGTACCTCTAGACTTTCAAGTGAGCGAGCACATGCTTCTGACAGTGTCGAGACTACTAGGGAAAACCTAACCAAAATAGACTCCCATGAGTGGGAATTTGGCTCCGAACAATCCCTAAGTGACTGTTGCCTCGATGATTTGTTTGTCGAACCAGGGGAACTGACCTCTGAACAACAATTTTGGCAAACATTCAAAATTGAGCAGGCACCAAACAGTCAAAATCCCACTACCACTTCCCATGACACACAACAACCATCATACGAACCCCCTTAGTCTAATCTATCCGAAGTGTCAAATGACATTGATAGCTAGGGCTCTAAAACCTTCACTCCTTATTATGCAACGAATATGACACTAGTGAAGGAGAATACTGGATAGAATCTGATGTCGAGTTGGATGATGATAACCTCATCTACAACATCAACGAATCCATCTGCATGCTATTGGCATCCTCACTAGAATTCACTAGCCTTGACAATGGCATTTCATTAGTCTACCCTAAACTAGTCGAGTGGGACCAACAAGGACCACTAGTTCTAGACACATTCCAAAATGATGAAGCAATTGCTGAATTCATGGGATTACGCGAAGGCATACCCAGTGGGGACCACAAATCAGGATTTTCTATTAATTTAGATTGCACGACATACTTTGGTGAGACAGTTCAGTCCTCTAGTCACAAAAGTAAAAATAAAGTAAAAAATGAAACGTCTCTAGGTGAAAATCGAAAGGCACCTCTTGACGATAAAATAGTAAAAACAAAGGACGTATCTACGGGTGAAAACCTCTCTGAGGTGCCCAAAGATGGAGGACTAGACTTTCTCCCCGTGCAACAGGAGAAATCGGCCATGCTTGTTGAGGACACCATAGAGGATAAGATTTCAACTCCAGAAGACCCCAAGATGGTCCTATTTGCGACATCATTAACAGATGAAGAGAGACCAGAATTTCATAAATTCTTTGCAGAACGGAAAATAAACTTTGCATGGTCCTACACTGACATGCCAGGATTGGACCCCGAACTAGTTCTACATCATCTGCCACTAGTACCCAATGCTAAACCAGTCAAGAAAAAGTTGCGCAAAATGCACCCTCAAGCTGCTCTATTGGTTAAATCCGAGCTAAAGAAATTATTGGATGCCAGATTCATAAGGTTTATAGATTATGCTGAATGGATTTCCAATCTAGTGCCGGTGACAAAGCCAAATGGGCTAATTCGGGTATGTACAGATTTTCGAGACCTAAACAAAGCATGTCCAAAGGATGACTTTCCTTTGCCCAACATTGACATTATAGTCGACCTAACTGCAAGACATGAGATGCTATCCCTCATGGATGGTTTCTCTGGTTATAATCAAATCCGCATTTCTCCCGAGGATCAGCACAAAACAACATTTACGTGCCCATGGGGTACATACTGTTGGAACGTCATGCCCTTCGGTCTCAAAAACGCAGGTGCCACATATCAAAGGGCTATGACCACGATCTTCCATGACATGATGCACAATATAATGGAGGACTATGTAGATGACCTATTGGCCAAATCAGCAACAAGGAAAGATCATTTGAAGGTACTCGACAAAATTTTCAAGAGACTAGAAGAGTACAAAGTTTGACTAAACCCTAAGAAGTGTGTTTTTGGGGTCACGTCAGGTAAGCTGTTGGGGTACATAGTTTCTCGAAGAGGCATAGAGGTTGATTTGGAAAAATTCAAAGAAATCATCGACGTGCCTCCACCTAGAGGGATCAGTAAACTCAGAACCCTGCAAGGCAGAGCTCAATCTATTCGCCGCTTCATAGCTCAATTGGCAGATAAGTGCCACCCATTCCAGTATCTATTACACAAAGGTGTCCCCTTTGTATGGATGGATAAATGTCAATAGGCCTTCCAAAAAATCAAAGATTACTTGCTATCAACACCAGTGCTCATGTCGCCTATTCATGGAAAGCCATTAATTATATACATCTTGACCACTAGTTCAACACTGGGGGCATTACTGGCCCAAAATGATCATGAAGGGAAAGAAAGAGAAATCTACTACATCAGCCGCACACTGATAGGTTATGAGTTGAATTACACATACATTGAACGTGCATGTCTTGCAGTTGTCTTTGCAGCCCAAAAACTAAGGCATTATATGCTCAATCATTAGACACAACTGGTTGCCAAGATTGACCCATTGAAATATCTACTAAGTCGAGCAGCATTAACAGGCCAGTTGGAAAAATGGGTCATGATCCTAAGTGAGTACAACATACAATATGTTGAACGCAAGGCAATAAAAGGGCAAGTAATAGCAGATCAACTGGCAGATGCGCCAATCCACATCTCTCATCCATTGGTAAATGATTTTCCTGATGAGTCCATTTTTCATACGGAACTAGAAACACCATGGAAGCTGTATTTTGATGGGTCCCACACTAGCCATGGCTCAGGTGCTGGAATCTTGTTCATCACACCACAAGGGGATTCAATTCCTAAGTTGTTTCGAATCGCTTTCCCTTGTACAAATAACATTGCTTAATACGAAGCACTAGTTACAGGTCTCAAGTTGGCAATCAAATGGAAAATCCAGACATTACTTGTATTCGGGGATTCCCAGCTAGTAATCAACCAAGTGAATGGTAACTATGAAACAAAGGATGAGAAGTTGCTTCCTTACAAGAGGATGGTGGATAGTTTCTTAACATACTTCCAATCAGTGTCTTTTGAACAAATCCCTAGGGTACAAAATAAGGTAGCTCACGCAATGGCTACTATTAGTTCTCTCTTGGACATCCCTAAAAATGTGTCACAATTTGAGTTCCTAGTAGAACAGCTGTTGATACCGGCATATGATATCCCAGATTCGGAAATGGTTTGTGAACTTGTTGGTCCCAAATCTCCTTGGTATTAGGACATTTATGACTATCTAAAGACTCACACCCTTCCACTGAACCTATCCAATAACCAAAGGAAGTCCTTCATTAGGAAATCTGCAAGGTATGCCATTATTAGTGACACCCTATACTGCCGTAGTTTTGACAATACCCTCCTTAGATGTCTAGACACCGATGAAGCATGTACGACCTTACGAGAAGTGCACGATGGTATATGCGGATCTCATTCGAGTGGTCCTACTCTGGCTAAGAAACTAATGAGACTTGGGTATTATTGGCCGACAATGGAAAAAGATGCACTTGAATATGTCAGAACTTGTTGCAAGTGTCAGATCCATAGTGACTTAGTCCATGCTCCAGCGCAAGAACTCCGGCCGATCACTTCTCTGTGGCCCTTCACTCAATGGGGACTCGACCTTGTGGGTAAGATTCATCCAACCTCCTCCAACGGCCATAAATTCATTATTACTGCCACTGAGTACTTCACAAAGTGGATTGAAGCCATCCCATTGACATACATTACTAGCAAACAAATATCAAATTTTATCCTCAACTACATCATTTGCCGGTATGGCCTCCCACAGTCCATCATCACTGACAACGGACATCCGTTCAAAAACCAAGATGTCTGTGAGTTATGTGAGTGATTCCATATCCAACACCACTTTTCTTCTCCATACTACCCCCAAGGAAATGGCCAAGATGAGGTGTCGAATAAAACCATTGTCAAGATCCTAAAAAAGACTGTCAATGACGTTGGCCGTGACTGGCACATACAACTTAAACCTGCTCTGTGGGCTTACTGAACTAGCATTCGTACGCCTAAAAGGGCCACCCCATTCGACCTAGTCTTTGGCGCTGAAGCCATCTTACCCATTGAGGTCAAAATTCCTTCACTACGGGTCTCTTTGAAGGGTCTAACTAATGAAGAGGAATACCGACAATCATGCTTGCACGAGCTGGAAATGCTGGACGAGAGAAGACAAAACTCACTGAATCACCTCCAAGCATATCAAAACCACCTTTGTCACAGCTACAATAAAAAGGTTATGGTCAGAACGTTCGACATTGGCGACCTGGTTCTCATGCAGAACCCTAGGAATCAAGCAGACAGAGAAAAGCCAGGAAAATTTGAACCAAACTGGCTGGGTCCATACATTATCATATCTTCTTTTGGTTCTGGAGCATATCAATTGGCAACTCCACACGGGGAATAGTTGACTGAGCCCATCAATAGTTTACATCTTCGAAAGTTCTACGCATAGCATCAGAGGATGGAGCGTAAAACCATAAAATACAAAAAAATTGAAAAATGGTAAAAATCGTTACCCCGATGAAACCTGGAAAACAAGCGTCTTGGTGACACCAAAAAAATAAAAAAATCATGAAAATAGTAAAGAGAAAAATGATTCGTTCAATAGTAAAAACCTAGCAAATAGGCACTTTGGACAAGTACCATGGTGAAAACCTGGCAAACAGGCGCCATGCGTAATCAATAATTTCTCTGCCATCTACTGTCACTTGGTCTAAACTTGACTTAGGATGAAAGGTAGCTTTTCCACTATTCCACAAATCGCCATCACATCCTACCTTACCTGTCATAGTAGATAAATGATTGACATCAAGTCCTGACGACTGTCCATCTACCAAGTCAAAAGTATCCCGTCCATACCGCTTGTGAATGGCTAAGTCTTAGACCTGACTGGGGGCAAAATGTTTATCATGAAACTGTAGTGGATGTCACACATGACCAAAAACATCATCAAAAGTCCTGAAAAAAGACAAAAATATTATAAAAAATCCTGAAAAAAGACCAAAAACATCATAAAAAGTCTTGAAAAAGCCCAAAAACATCGCAAACCATCCTGGAAAAAGACGTAAAAATCATAAAACATCCTGAAGAAAATCAAACAAAACATTAGACTGCGCAAGGCACACAAGTGCACTGTCATCTCTGGTCTAAGTCAATCAAGTCAATAAGTCTCCGTCATCTGTCCAAACTACGTTGTCTCTGCGCATTTGCTACGTAGGCAAGACTCATACTTGAGTCCCCGAGACATTAAGTCAGTCATATTAGGTTTGTCAAAATAAAATCATGGCGTAATCTTTGGTCACCAAGAAAAAGTCATTGGTCATGTCGAACTATGAGATCTTTGAGTGTATGACGTAGGCAAGGCCATCTATCGATGAGCCCCCAAGGCTGCACTAGGTCAGTCCATTAGGGTTCGTGGCACTACACTAGCACACACGCAAAAGTCTTCAATCATTTCTCCACATGGGGAAAACTCCTAAAAATAGAGTAAAACAATCATGTTATTTGACATGACAATCTCATCAGTGCAATCTCATATCATCAAGGCAATATCGACATATAGTCAAACACAAGTGAAAGCAAGTCAAATCGTTATTACCGATCAAACTGTCAAATTTTGGTTAGTCTTCAGATGAGTCCTTCTGAAAGATAACCTCTGTCATTTACACCTTAGGATGTGTCCTTCCTAGGCGTCGTCATCGTCATTCAGCCTTTTGAGCGATCTTCTTGACATCTAAAGATCACTCTTCCTGACATTAGTATTCTTCATATGAGTCCTTCTGAAGAACCAACTCCGTCATTTATGCTTTAGGATGTGTCCTTCCTAGGCATCGTCATTATTTTGAGGGACCCCTTACGACCATTAGGGATCAAATCCTCCTGACATTGGCATCATTCAGGATGTGTCCTTCCTGAATTCACTAAGTCTCAACATTTTCAAGGCCATCAAAACTTTAAACATTCGGACATCTCGACATCATCAAACATGACACCTTGGCATCAAAACAATGGATATCCAGATGCACTTAACAAACACTTGACAATTGTCTTTTCATCTTTTATTATGTAATTAGTTTTTCAGCGAGATCCCACTAAGCAGGATTTAGAGAAGCAGCGACGTAGCATGACAATTGACACACATGACTACTAGCTTCTCAGCGAGATCCTGATCTTGGGATTTAGAAAAGCAACGACATATCATGATAGAGACTTTATTTTTGTAGTTTGGCAATCATGTCACTAGTTTCTCAAGGATGTCCTGGAAACAAGATTTAGAGAAGCAATGATGTTTCATGATCTGTCCTTGTCTTTTTCTGCTTGTGGTTGATTCTGACAACAAGACTGGGGCAAGCATGCTCCTAGTATGAATCATAATCATCCTTGTCTGTGACTGTTTTGTCTTGGGTAATGGTACGACCTTGCACACCTTGATCTATGTCATATCTTGGTGTTTGTTGGCCATTACAATAGTTTGCCCAATGATGATTAAAGAGCAACGAATATTAAAAGTCCTACAATAAAGTTTTGAAGGATTTGTATCTTCTCATAGGTCTCATATCTTCTCCTCTTTGGTCTGATAATCTTCTCTCATCAGTCTCACCATCTTCGCTTGTCCATCCCATGATAATATCCTGTGACATCCAAAAACATAAGTGCATACATGATCATATACATTGCATTAGGTCCATACATACATAATCCATGGCATTAAATAACACATTGCATTAGGTCCATACATACATCATACAAGGCATTAAATCATATACATAAGCACAAGCATTGCATTAACATAATTATCATCATCCATATCTTTTGCACTAACATTTTCTTTGTCTCTTCATATTCTAGTCTTCTCATTAATTTCGAGAGCACACCCATGTTCTTGGAACCTGTCTGTCCTCTCGAGGGGGCATACCATAACCCTCCTCGTCATTCTTCCTCATCTTATTTTGTACTGGGGCATTTTCGTGACTTATTTTTCTTTGTCACAATGTGACAAGCGACATTATGACAAAGAGGGGTAAAATGTAGACACCTAAAAATGACCTAGGCCTGCAAGCTTCATTTTTACCACTTTCGTCCTAGCATAATTAAGTCATTTAATTATGTCCTTGGTCCACATTCGACTATTGATTAAATAATTCATAATTATTTAATCAATTCATGTCATTTATTCCTCATGATTATTAAATAAATAAATTTTATTTATTAAATAAATATACACAGCTAATCATTGTCTTTCTTAATTAAATAAATTTTAATTCTATTTAATTCCCTTTGTCATTTTTATTTCCTTTGATTATTAAATAAATAAATTTTTATTTATTTAATTATGTCACTAATTAAGTCCTTTCTTTCTAAACTTAAATAAATCTTTATTAATTTAATTATTTATCACTTTCCATTATATAATTAAAGAATTATTTTAATTATTTAATTATTCATTAGCCTCTTCTCTCATAAATGAAATAAATTTTATTTATTTAATTTGCTCCACTCTCTTTGAATTTCTTTGAGTTAAAATCATTATTTAATTCAAAAAATGATTCTTTTTGTCACATTCCCTTATAATTAAATAATATCTTTTATTATTTAATTATTCATTGCTCACCTAAATTAAATAATTTTTATTATTTAATTTCTCCAGCAACCTCTTTTTCTGTGCCAATCTTATCTTCCAAATCAAATCTTATCTCTTGACATCTCATTTAATTTTGACCCTTGATTGAATTATCTTATAATTCAATCTTGTCCCTCCATCCTTATCATTTGTCCTAATTTTGACCTAACCCTAATTCTTATTGCAACATTCAATCTTGATCATTAATTCTAGGGTTTTTGTCATCTTCTCATCTTGGCCACACATTCAAAATTGCATTTTTTATAAAATGGTAATTTTGTTCTCATTTGTCCCTCTCTCTCTCTCTCCCTCTCACTCTCAGATCTATCTATCTCATGCTCAGATTTTAACTTAGGCTATTATTATTTTTGTAGTCATTGTCATTTTTAGTCTATTGTGAGTTCATTTCTTTTATACAAATCCTTCAACACTTGCATAGAGCTTTGTCATTAGTCATAGTTGCTCATTTGAAATATGAGGGCATCTCTATTTACTGCAAGCTATGAGGTGTAACAGAGGTGAAACATGGATGATGGAGACTTAGGGTAACTTTGTTCCTTTTGTTTTCATGTTTATTTCCTTTGTGCTTTGTTACTTCAATGGATTTTAATGTTATTGTGCTAACCCCTCTAACACCAATTCAGATTTTCCCTTGATTACAGCTTTATTTGCAGAAACTTAAAATTTTGGAAACTAATTGATGTCATGTTTTGTAGGTGATTTAAACACTATCAAAGACAATTATATAAAAATACTAATGGTGTTTGCATGTGATGGATTTAATTTTGTCTTCCTTTGATTAAATCAGGCATCTAGTTTAATTAAGAGGTTAATGAACTCCATGTATGTTGTGCTTGTAAAGTGATAGGTCTATGCTCTCCCCTTCAATCGGGTGACCGTAATGCTGTGGACTCACTCTTTCAATTATTGCAATAGAAAACCTTAGAAGGTTTTATTACAGTGGGAAAATATACCTCACCCTGCTAAGAAGACCTAAGGGAACGACTAAAAGCCAAGTGTTCCAAACCTAATTATAATCAAATATGATTGTAATGGAAACTCTTAGTCAATAGTAGTGTGTGCATTGATAACCACCCCCAAAGCATTTTTCTAAACGCTTGGAGGTCTCTTTGAGGGAGTTTATCATTTTTCCACACCAAATGGAAACCCTTACTATGAACTTTAAGTGTAGTAGCTAGCCAAGTCAGCTGCAAACATTTTAGTATTCACAATGCAAGGGGAGGGGAAGAATCTACCCTAAAGATACTCACCATATAACTACCAAGGATTACTAGAAAAAAAAAGTGAAGGAATTGAATTTTGTTCAAGACCCGAGAAAGGAAAAATTATGGGTGCCATCTAGGGGTGGCACATCCTGCGGTGAGCTAACGTGAACTTCTAAGATGTGCTCTTTGATATTATAAATTACTCCTTGACATTACAAAGGTTACTAATTTTTGCTATTGTTTAATACCTATGGAAATCAAAGGATTAGGATTCAGATCCTTGAACATAAACTTAATAAGCTTAGCTCCTATAGGATGAAACAACCTGCTTTTACAACTTGTTGTGTTTTGAAATTATTTTTCAAGATACTGATAGAAGATTAATAGGGACCCATCGAGACAGTAGAATTCATTGAGTTGAAGATAAAAAACTAGACAAATTTTTAAAAATGGTGACCATTTCCAGTTTAGCGCATCAACTTTCTGCTCCAGCGCATTTGCCTCATTTTTCAGCACATCTGGGTTTTGTTGTAGCACATCCATCATACCTTTCAGTGCATCTATGTCATGTTCTAGCACATTTCATTTCTTTTATAGCATATTTAGCTCATATTCTAGTGCATTTGGTTTTTGTTCTAGTACATTTGCCTCATTTTTCAATGCATCTAGGTTTTATTCTAGCGCATCCATCACACCTTTCGGTGCATCTAGGTCATGTTTTAGCACATTTTTCTCATCCTCCAACGCATTTGCAATTTGTTTATCACATTTACCTAATACTCCAATAGAGCTAAGTTGAATTTTTTTCAAGGGTATGTGCAGGATCATCATGGGAAAATCAGGCCCTTAAGTGGTGAAAAACTCAAAAAAATCAAAGTTAGGCAACTTGACATAAATTTTTTAATAAGCTATCTATATTATTTCAAAAATATGTAACAATAGAATCTATAGTGAATTGGTTGTATTTTGTAAACTACTAGGTCTATTTAAAAAAAAAATTATTTGGTGAAAGTTTGAAATTTCAATGCAGTAGTACATAAATTTTAGGGAAAAAATAAGTAGTTGTCTGTCTAACCATCCTAACCACAATAAAATGATAATATTTTTTTATAAGACTTTATATATAAGTAGAGGACTCATGTCCCAATGTGATGCATATTTTTTTGTAATTTTTTTCTAAGTAAATAATTATTTTTGAATTTTTTATTACAACTTTTAAAAAATATTAAAACTTGTATGTCTGACTACCTTAACTTGGTCAAAACTTCATGAAATTCAAATTTTCTTTCTAATCTTATAGTATACGAAGCATACAATGTGATACATGTTTTGGATTCAAAAAATGTGATACCATTTGAAAGATATAGATATTTTTCAATCAATCTATCAATCAAGACTTTAGTCGTAATTCAAATAGAAAGTGAATAATAATTATTTGTTAAATTCAAAGAAAATCATAATTTATATTGGTGGAAAGCTGAGAATCTCCTTTAAAAATGCTTTTCGTTTCATCAATTTTGGGTAAGAAAAAGTCATCAACTACATACAGTACACATACCCATCATATCACCACTTTTTGGCCCATCATGATCCCTCACATATGTTCAAATAACTTGAACCATATTTAGGGGAATTCTAGCACATCTTTGACTTTTTCTAGCACATTTAGCTCATCTTCTAAAGCATTCATAGTTTTTTCTAGTGCATTCATAAGATCCTTTAGTGCATACACTTTCTGTTCTGGTGCATCTAAGGAAAATTCTAGCGCATCTAGTTTTTGTTTTAGCGTACCATATTTTAGCGTATTTGGTTTATGTTATAGCACATCCCTCTAATTCATAAATAGAGAGCTAATTTGAACATCTATCAGACAAAAAAAATAGATTTAGGGATTCTTTCCTTAGCACAAATCATACCCCAGTACAACATCAGGGTAAACTTGAAGAAACTATACATTGAAAGTGAAATTCTCTTAACTTTAAACTTGGATCAAACCATCTTAAAGTGCCTAAATCATAAAACATATCTCTGACTATTAGTTGAGTTTCATTACTAGGATCTATCATTATTCATCACGAAACAACACGCTGTCATTAGCTTTATCACTTTAGTCTCATCAATAGAATGCATCATTCTATTTGACATAGGTATCTCATTGGAACTCTTTAAATAAAGATCAAAGTATAGTAAACTTTTATCACTTGTATGCCCATTTTAACAAGATATCAAAAAAAAAAAAAACTCAAAGAGAAAGAAATTGAAACCCAAACCATCATGCCTGAAGCTGAAGAAAATACCTTTCATAGATTCCACCAACCTAGAAATGGTGAAATCATTGATGAAGACATTTAACAAGCTCAATAAGACCCCAAATTCCACAAATTCATGGAAAATATTTTAGAAAAATATGGAGAAAAGTATTTTTCTGGTATTGGCCAACCAAGGTGTGAAACTTCTCACTGATTTTGATGTCAACCAACTAAAAGGAGCTCCGAAGAGGACAAAGGCTGATTCACGAAACACTAATCCAATGAATGCTTTGACCCAAAAAATGAAAAACCTACAACAACATATTCAAGACATGCAAAGAGGAACCACAAAAAAATATTTTTTTGTAAGACATCTACCGTTACCCTTTTGATAGAATTATAAATATGATACCATTTTCACCAAACTTTGATCTTCAAAAATATGATAAATATAATGGAATATCTGATCATATAGATCACGTAAGAGAATTTTACACCATGAGCTTGGAGTTTTCACATGAAGAGACCTATTTGATGAGATTGTTTCCATGAAGTTTGGGTGGGCATTGCATAAAAATGGTTCTCAAAACTCCCACCCGGTATTAGATCCTTTGAAGAGCTGGTAAATAAATTCATCACCCAATATTCCTACAATATTCAACATGAAATAACCATGAAGGATCTTTGCAACAAAAAAAAAGAAAGGGTGAATCATTCCTCATATTTTTACAAAGATGGATAAGGTTATTTTCTAGATATCCTCGTCCTATACTTGAAAAAGAAAAGATGGAAATATTTGTTGATAATCGAAATGATGAGATGATCTATAGAATCGAATTGCAAGGCCCACCCAACTTTGGAAAGAGGATTGAAAATGGAATCAAAATCGAAGAAGCCTTGGTTAAAAGAGGAGTCTTAAAAATATACAATGAAGGAAACAACTCAACAAACTCCTCCAATCATTATAATAGTAATGAGAAACCCAAATTCTAGAAAAGAAATAAGAATGTTGGTAATGATGGTGTAGCTGAAACACAATGCAAAACCAATCTTCAATATATCATGAATTACACCCAAGACCAATAAAAATAATAATCAACACACCAATCAAAACAACAATAAAAAAAATACTGAATCTAAACCACCACCATATCGAACACCATCAAATTGCAGAAAATTCATACCTTTGGGACCATCACTTGAATTAGCATTAAAAGAGCTTCTTGTAGCCAAAATAATAATATTACCAGAGGCATGAGATTTGGAACTAAAAGTTAAACCATCATGTTGGAATGATGCACATTATTGTGATATTCATAGAAACAAAGGTCATAAAACAAACGATTGCATGCAACTTAAACATTTTTGTGCAAGACTTGATAGATAGAAAGAAAATATTGATTGAAGAACCTCAAACAAATGTTGATCATGGAGCATTCAACAACCATTTACCCAACTACAAAAAAGGGGAATCCTCTTCAAAAAACACTAAAGGGAAAAATGTGAATTATGTCTATGATACTACCATTCTTAACATTTATGTAGTTGATAATCAAAGTAATGTCATCAAAATCAAGGATAAACATAACAACCTACCAGTACCAACTAATTTGGAAGTTTTTCAATTCCAAGCCATGGTGGGACATTTAATTGTACCCCATTGTCTATCATTCTCAAAATAAGATGATTCATCCCTCACTCATCCACACAATTCTCCACTTCATGTACTAAGGTTTTAATTCATAAACATCTAGTCAAATGTGTTTTAATAGATGGAGGAGCTAGTCTAAATATCTATACTTTAAATCTTATCTAGGCATTGGGATATTTAGAAAGTGTAATAGATTCTAGTAAAAATATTACCATGAAGGAATATGATGAAGAGGAATGCTCGTCTAAAGGGTTAGTTACTCTACCAATTAGAGTTGGCCCTGTGGTGAAGGATGTGGTTTGCCAAGTCCTTGATCTCCCCTTGACCTATAATATCCTCCTTGGAGGACCTTGGATCCATGAAATTCAAGAGGTATCCTCTACATACCATTAGTGTATTAAATTCCCACACAATAGAGTTGAAACCACAATATAGGGAGATCCTAATGCTTTCATGTATGGCCATAATCTAAGCCATAAAGCTGAAATCCCAATCTCTCGCAATCATGAAGCACCTTCTTCTCAAACATATGTTGATCTTGAATCCTTAAAAGCATTCACTTTAGTTATTGCATTATCAAACCCCAAGGTTCCAATCCATGATCTAGGATGTGGAAAATAGCGTTTGGATAAGTTGATAGAGACACGACTACTGTCATCGAGAAGGGACAAACTTCCAACAATGATGTCAAGATAGCTATAGGAGGAATGCAAAAAGATGACTATGCTTGGATTGAAACCTTTTGTGATCCTGATGATAGACCTTCCTTTTCCACATCTACTTCCACTCAAGCTTTTCATATCTATGTTAACCCCCTATTTGACAAGGACATCTATGATAACCCACTCTTTGATCATGACCCTGCTAAGGATATCAAACCATCATCCTTCCATCCCACCATCCCTAGGCTAGGATATAAATCTCCTATTATTACCTCTACTAAGCCATCTTTCCAAGTCACTAAGAATGTGAAAGATTCCTTTGATGTTAGCAGTACCGAAAAGGATAGTATCAAAGACTCTGTTGATGGCATCACCACTTCCACTCATTCACTATATATTCCTCTCACTTCACCTACTTCATCCATCTCACCCATGTCCATCCACCTTGTAGACACAGATCAACAAGTATCACCTAATGAAAATATAAAGAAGGAAATTCATGAATCAAAGGTAAGAGTGCCTTTTTCAAATGGAGATCCAAAATAAAAAGAAAGCATGCAAAGAAAGGAAGATAAAGAAAATTCCAATAGCCAAAATAAAAATCTATTGGACAAATCAAAAACAAAAAAATATCCAGGAAAGTCCCTTAGCCAAAATAAAAAGCTATTATAAAAATTAAAAATAAAAAAAGATCCAGAAAAGTCCCCTAGCCAAACTAAAAAGCTATCGGACAAGTCAGAAATAAAAGTCAAAAGTGAAAGTAAGCAAAAGTCGATCTCCAAATATGCCTCTCCCTCAAAAATCACTAGGGGCATCCATCAAAGAAGAAAATCAAAGAAATAACTTGTTGATATAAGGTCTCCATCAATGTAACCCTCACTCATACGACATATTCCATTTCACCCATCCATGTTCACATATATGTCATATAATTACACCTTCATTACTGATGTCTTTCAATGTGTCTTAGATGACGACACCTACACATACTATAACTCATCGATTGCCCAATCTCCTTTCCGTTTGAAGCTTGATGGCCCATGTAGTGTCCACATTAGGAATCCTACCATATCCTTTTATTGTTACATCTATCATCCTTCTTACATGCCACTCATACTAGTCATTCTGAATGGGTCCTTTCATCTAGCATGGTCATTCACATAGGATGAAGGCATCATCAAGATAGTTTATGGATCTGGAGCATATCAGTTATCTACACTTGAAGGGAACCTATTTGAGGAACCTATCAACAACCTTCATCTCAAGAAATTGTATACTTGACTCATCTAGTGTGAGGTCAAAAAGTTGAAAAATCCAAAAAAAAAGAAAAAAGGAGAAAACCCAAAAAAAAGTAAAAAAAATCCAAGAAAAAATAAAAAAAGAGAAAATACAAAAATAGTTAAAAAATAAAAAAATGTTTCCTTGATGAAAACCTGGAAAACACGCATCATGGTGACAACAAAAAAATTATTAAATCTGAAAAAGTGCAATAAAAAAAAGTAGTGAAAACTTGGCAATAGGTGCTATTTGTGATAGATTAGCTTCTTCCATCTCTTGTCACATGTGTCGATCATCTGATTTTTCTATCATTATGCCTTATCATTGATGAACCTCATGTACATGTGTGTTTGTCATAGTCTTTTCTCACCTTGGCTTATTTATCATTGTATTTCCACAATAAATGGTTGGTTTCTCACTAGGGACAAAATCCTAAACTCATTGGGGGAAATCTACTTTGAGCTAAAAACAATAGATAGGAAAACAATTAGACATGGAAAACAAAAAAATCACAATAACAACTCAAAATTGAACATCGATCAAAACTTTTAAAAAATCAACCATCGAAATCAACAACAAGATCAGTCAAAAAAAATCTAAATGGATGATACTCTTTTGAATCATGGTTTAATCACTTTGGCATGAATGTTCAACTATTGTATTTTGATTTTTGTTATCATTTCCATAGAGTAACTCAAGGACTTCATGGACTAGAGAAGCTAGAAAGGAGTATGATATTTCTTTGTCTGCTATTTGAGAGTTATTCATTACTATTGTGGAAATTATTGTGGGACATGCTCTACAAAGTATCATTGATGACATTTTGAATTTGCATAGGAAAATGATTAACTCTTGTCTGTTTTATGCAATCAATACTCAAGTCATCTCAGGTCAATCATGCCAAGATGCTTGTATTATCTTGCAATATCAAAAATCTATGAAAGTTGTACTCAGGCCATCATGGTCTAAATTATACCATTGATGTTTGTACTAAATTTCAACATATTAAAGGCTCAATGATGATACCAAGCACAAAAAATCAACTAGAAAAATGACAACATTGCATACTTAGCTTTGCATGGTTAAGATAGATTGCATCCATATTAGTTTTGCATCTACATTATAGATTTTTCCAAGGCTGGAAAATTTCAAAATTATTTTATCTCTCATTAATGGATTGTGTACATTTGAAATTAACAAAAACACAATCATTTGCATATAGTTGCATAAGCATTATCATCATCCATCCATACATTAGATCATATATTTGCATTAGAAAAATATAAAAAAATAAGGTGCATCACATGTCATTTGCAGAATAAAATACATCTCATATAACATAACGCATCAACTATTTAAAGCATAATGAAATCATAATACATGCACAATAATTTCATTAATGCATCCATACATAATCATGGCATAATCATAAAAACATTAAATAGCATATAGAACAAAAATTAAATGTATCCATCATAAGAATACATCATAAAAGCATGTAGACAACATATAGATCAGTAATATTGGCTTCATCTCGTATATAATCTCAAAATAAATTCCAAGTGTACAATCATATCATAGAATATGGAGAGATACATCATCAAAATGGCAGAATAATCATCATGTCTCTCACCAAATCAAAGTATACATCAAGTCTCAATACATCATAGTGTCAGTGCATCAAAGGTGAACATCAAAGCTATGTGTTGCTCCTCCTAGACAATGTTGGCCTACTGACCTCTTGTTGCACCACCCAATGGACTTGCACTTGGATCCCTAGGAGGTGGCCCTGTGACACCCTTGGTCATCATTTGTGAATGACCTTGACCTAATCTAGCACTAACCAACTGAGTATAGCTAGGGGCATGCCACTCTGGAGGAACTGCCTCATAATATCATAGCCTATAATAGTTAGCCTCTCTACTTGAATTTCAAACCTCCCTCAACATGTCCCCTATGGTGGTCCCATCAGCAACTCTTTGTAATCTCTTTCCCAAGGCCTTTGCATGCTCACATCTCTATCTAGCTTTATCTATCTCTATTGTCAGAGAGGTGATCTATGCCTGTATCCGAGCCTATACCTATACATGAGCCTATGCCTATGCCTGTGTCTATGCATGTATCTGTGCCAATTCCTATTCCAACTATCCTTGTAAAGTCTGCACCTATTCTTGTAAAGTAGCTATCTGAGCCTGCTACTAATGGGAGGGAAAATGAATCTGAATCTACTATGGTCCTGCAAACACAATGGATCTCCTCCTTCGAGCCACTCTCACATCCAATACTAGCCCACCACCTCCACCTCCATCTCCACTAACTCCATCCCCTCCATCTCCAACATCGCTTCCATCATTACCATCTCCCTCATCCTCATCTCCATCTTCCCCCATCTCTCCTCCATCTAGGTGCATGTGGTGCTTCCCTCTCATCATCATCCATGGCTAGTAATGGCTCCTCTAGACTGTATATCCTCGAGAAGGGATGTATGAAGAAATATTGAGCATAATCATTTGTCATCAGTGCATCTATGATCTTTGGATGGTAATCCCATATCTATGCATGTAATCTAGAGGACTCTTGACAAGTCACATCATAGGATAAGGTAGGTCCCTACTCTAGAATATCCTGTCACCTCCACGCATACAAAGCAGATCCCTGGGGCATAACCTAAGCTCGACCATACTTCTGAAGCACCCTCATAACTAGGAATCTCTCAATCACATATGGTGTCTGACCTATCAGGTATCTAGAAGAGAAAATCTATGACATCTCAATATCATCCTCTAGCCAATCCTCACACTCCACGTATGACCTCCATGTGATAGTCTCCAAATCATCCAAAACTCACCACTAGTACTTTAATTTTTCTAGCTTATGTTAGACAACTGGACCTGTATATCCAAAGGCATGTGATCTACCAACTGGATGATCCCTATCCACCATCGGTCGAGTGACTGCTATGTTATCTCACACCCAAATATGTAGTAATGTAACCCCAATAGATAAACTAGTCACTCCAAGATAAACAACCTAATGTAAATCATGATACAAATAAGCCAACATGCAAGATCCCTAGGAATATCTCACCCCCTATGTAATCATGCTATCTAATATCTGGCCCTAGCTGACTGAGAGTACCTTTGACCTACAATCAGGACATAGAAAACCTCCAATGAATCCAACTAGAACACATGGTAATGGCTGATATAAAGCAACCTTCTCCCACTATGGAATCTCATATTCGCTAATCTCGCGTCATCATGGAAAATCGTCTGCAGTGCATCAGTACCTTCCTGATCTGTGTGGTTATAAACCACTAGCTCACCACCAATAGGAATCCCCAAGATATGATACACATCCTCTGGTGTAATTGTCATCTGACCTATGGTTAAATGAAATGTGTTGTGGTCACTATGCCACCTCTTAGCTAGAGTATTCAAAACTCCCCTATTGATCCTATTCTAGGGCATATCAATCAAAGAAGTCAATCCACATCACCCAATCAAATCTAAATCAGCCTGCAATAGTTGTGGAATCATGTCATAGGTCT
>VDFB02047230.1:248144548-248468621 GCA_007258455.2 Sequoia sempervirens | reverse complement strand
GGTCAAAATTAGGGCAAATGATAAGGATGAAGGGCCAAGATTGAATTATAAGATAATTCAATCAAGGGTCAAAATTAAATGAGATGTCAAGAGATAAGATTTGATTTGGAAGATAAGATTGGCACAGAAAAAGAGGTTGCTAGAGAAATTAAATAATAAAAATTATTTAATTTAGGTGAGCAATGAATAATTAAATAATAAAGATGTTATTTAATTATAGAGGAATGTGACAAAAAGAATCATTTTGAATTAAATAATGATTTAATTCAAAATTCAAGAGAGTGGAGCAAATTAAATAAATAAAATTTATTTAATTAATGAGAGAAAAGACTAATGAATAATTAAATAATTAAAATAATTATTTAATTATAGTGGAAAGTGGACAAAATTAAATAAATAAAAATTTATTT
This sequence comes from Sequoia sempervirens, assembly GCA_007258455.2. Classification (NCBI taxonomy): domain Eukaryota; kingdom Viridiplantae; phylum Streptophyta; class Pinopsida; order Cupressales; family Cupressaceae; genus Sequoia; species Sequoia sempervirens. The sequence continues at coordinate 248,468,211 of VDFB02047230.1, read as the reverse complement.
AATTTTTAAGAAAAGAAAGACTTAATTAGTAGCGGAATTAAATAAATAAAATTTATTTATTTAATAATCAAGAAGAAATAAATGACAAAGGGGAATTAAATAAATTAAGAAATTTATTTAATTAAAGAAAGACTTAGCCAATTAATGACGTATTTAATAAATAAATAAAATTTATTTATTTAATAATCATGAGGAATAAATGACATGAATTGATTAAATAATTATGAATTATTTAATCAATAGTCGAATGTGGACCAAGGACATAATTAAATGACTTAATTATGCTAGGACGAAAGTGGTAAAAATGAAGCTTGCAGGCCTAGGTCATTTTTAGGTGTCTACAAAAGCTAAATGTGCTAAAACATAGACCATATGGGCTAAAATATTCACTAGATGCACTAATAAAAACCAGAAATGTGTTATTTTTGAAAGCATAAAATAAAAAGAAAAGTCCTATATGTGCCAAAAGAGTAGCTAGATGCATTGAAAGATCCTATGCATATGCTAGAACAAAAATTTAATGCGCCAAAAGAGCTAACATATGTGCTAGAATAGACACTAGATGCACCAAAATATCAGATAGATGTGCTAAACGATGCTTTGGGTGCACTAAATTGAAATTCACAATCAAACCTTCAAACAAGACCTTGCCAGAAAATGTTGAAAATGGGGCTAGCCCTGACAGTGGGTACCAAATCTATGTGTATAAAATATGTGAATGTAAAGGCAAATAATACAACACAATCAATGAAATGGTATATTAGAGAATTCAAATAACAATCCAATCTAATTGAAAAAAACAAACTCTCTAATGTCATCCCATTGTCCTCTATCTCCAAGGATTTTCAAGTCATTATGTGGCTCTAAGATTGTTTGTATGCACATAACTTGTCAAATGATAACCTAAAAAATGCTATGCTAGAAATGCAATAAACCTTTCTATGTGATTGATTGCTAAATGATATGTTGTAGATGATTGTGTAAAGATCATGATAATGCCATGATATTGATAATGGAAATTTTATGATGCAATTAAAAAAAATTAAGATGCAGCTAGTGCTAAATCCATGATTGATTGAACTAAATGATACTAATATGAAAATCCTTAAATGTTCAATACTAAGATGATGCTAAGATAACAATGCTAATGAAATTTCTGTAGAATGTACTTATGCTAAGCTCTCTATAGGAAATGTTGTAAATGAGGTTGTATTTATAGATTTCTCCAAGGCATCAACCTATGTGGTAGGATTCAAAGGTCTGGATTCAATTTGAAGATATGGACAGTTGAGAGTGAAGAGGTTGGAGAGAATCAAGGAGAGTGTCAAATATAAAATTTGAATTTAATAACGCAGAGTTAATTAAATAAAACAAACTAATTAAAGTTGTTTATTTAATTGAAATATGAAGAAAGTGATTTAGAATAAGAATAATTTAAAGAAATTCAACTATATAAATAAATCTTGTCAATTTATTTATAAGTAGAAGAATTAAAGATCATTAATTAAATAACCAGTATTTAATTAATTTTGTCTAGACCAATTTTAAGTGTCTACAAGTATCAATTAAGGAAGCATGTGATTGATCCAATATGTTGTTTTGGGTCCTAGTTAAGTGTTAGTTTGGTTTACTCTCATTCTCATCCACCACGAGAATGTTGAGTTGCTGACCTAATTTGATTTTTTTAAAGTGTAGCATGCGTAGCTAACCTTGGAGAAAGTTTCTAATGGTGAAGATGGTATAAATACAAGTTAAGATGTTAAGCTTTGAAAGAAACAAGTGTGAGATGCAAGATAGATGTGAGAGATTTTATGAAATTGAGTTGAGGCAATGAGAACATTAATGTGTTAGACTCTTGAAAGAAGTGAGCTAATGGTGTATGCAATTCTCTGATCAAGGATGCGGGTGCGTACAAGTTGTTGTGGTGGATATTTTTTTTGCATTGAGATAGTATTCTCTATGTAAAATTCTTATTTCTATCTTTTTGTATATGTAGGCAATGAGCCTCTTATTCAGATAGTGATTCCTATCTAGAAAATGAGTCATACCTTGGGCAGTGAGCCCTTTTGGCAGTGAGACTCTTTGTAAATAATTTTGCAATTACTCTATATTGTTCAGTTAATCATCATCGTGGTTTTTCCCTTATTGGGTTTTCCATGTAAATCTGGTGTTTCTTTTGTTGATACTGCTTTTTGTTATTTGCACATCATGCTCATACTTAATAATAGATTAAATTGGATGTGGAGCTAATAATTGTTTGCGATTTGTGTGATTGGTGAAAACTAATTCACCCCCCTTCTTAGTTATCTTTCAACAGTTAGGAGGTAGTTATGAAGTGGTTACTAGGTAGTTACAATTATTTATCATGAAGAAGCTTATAAATATGAGGCTTTGTAATTTTAACATGTGGGACATTTAAAAAGGGGGAAACTTTTAAGAACTTTTTGGAGAGATTGTATGAGGAAATTTGGGCTTAACACTTTATACATATTGGGTTTTTTGAATTGTATGATTTCATAAAGCTAATAAGAGATGCATTTTGGTTCTTGTGTTCTAAATGTATTCTTGTATTATTATTACTGATTTCTCATATATTAAATCAGTAATACCTTTGTGTAATTATGTAAACCACTAGTAATACATGTGTGATTGATCAAACAAAACCATATCTCAATATCTTAGTTTGAATTTGTTAAATTAGCTTATCTCTTTTTATGTTGAGATTTGTCATATTTCCTTGTCATCATTGCATATAAAAATCCCCTTTATAATTTGTACTCAATTTTGAAATATTAGTTGGTATTCATATGTCTGCCATTTGTGTTTCTGCTATTTAGTTCCCTTTATTTTTCCCTTTTCTCCTTTATGTACTTTCCACTTAAAAGTATACAGAAATATCAAATACACCTATTATACGAGGGAGACCCCTCTCTCAAATAGAGAGGAATATTTCTATTCCATAATGATCTCTCAAACTATTGGGATGATTTTCACTACTCCTCAAGAAAAGGTCATTTTGGGAGAAACAATCATACTAAGAGACCTTCATCCACCACACCTTCTGTATTAGGAATCATAAGAATCTCTAAACATTGAAGTCCAGTAATAAGTGAATCATAGAGAAAAATATAATATTTTACTAATACCATAAAATAAAAAGTGAATAAATTATGTAGAACTAAAATTGCCCTAAAATTTAATTCAAGTTGAATTTTAATATAATGATTAAAAAAAAATGAGTAGATTAATTATGAACTATGAAATAACTCATGGTAATAATTCTAATTTTAGGAAAAAATAAAATCCCCTAGTTCTTCATTTATTTTGATACAATTTGATTGAATGGTTTACACAACATGAAGAGAAATTGGGAACTTGATTGTTAGGTTTAGATTGTAACAATTGTTACACTAGAAAATATATTAATGGACATCATATTTCTTAGGAATAATATTTATACACATATATATACATATATATACACCATTAGCTAGAGGTGATGTTGTGTTGGCCATCCATTGAACAAGGTGATAATTTAATAAAATATCAAATGTATGTCTTATTTTTTCTAGCTATTGGTTCTAAACGTATAACAAAGTGTAGAGAAGGGGGACCAACTAATTTGAGACTCTAGATCATATGAGAGTCCTAAGCAACAAGCTACCCTGATCTACCTCAAGCTTGCTAAATGAATCAAAAGTGTTGAAAGTGTTCAGGCTAAAAAGCAAGAGCAATTGGGATGATACTATCCTTCTACTAAACTGAATGTTTGAGAAGGTTAGACAAGCTAATTTCCATAGCTTAATTTGTTTCCCACACAACTCACTACTTGAAGTTGATAGTGTAGGATATAGACTCCAACACGACACACTAGCATCTTAGTGGTGTATTGACATTCGTATAGAAAGAGAGGCTAAGAAATATAACAAAACTCTAGAAAAGAAACTAAAAATATAACAGGTAAAGTTTTATGCTATGGAAAAATATAGAAAAGTTATAGAAATGAAGTATAACAATAAGAATACTTTAACTAAACCATGATTGAATTGAAAAAGAAAGTGAGAAAGCAATATCAAACTCCTTGCAACTTGATTCTTCAAAAAAATCCAACCAAAATTCACCTACAAACACAAGACTAAGAAAAATGTTGGGGCTATTTTTAGAGGAATTCCTCAGTTAGTCCCCTAGTTTGGTGTTTCCACTACCACAGATAGCTAGATAGAAATGAGTGTGATTAATAAATGTATGGAAATGGAAATGCCAAGCAATAATACAAACAACAATATGCTACTACATAGATATAATGATGTAAAAGAAATGGAAAATGGTAGATATATCCTTCATAGCTACATGCTCTCAAGGAAAGTAGAGGAAGGAGTGAGCCTATAAGTCCTCCAACAACAACACTATTGTAACAAATGGAGTGTAGGAGCCAAGCAACTGGTAGCTTGTAGCTACAATCAAGTGGTAGTCAAGTTTGAATTGTGAGAGTTGATCAAGAGAGCACCGAGAATTTAGTCAAAAGTATTAAAATGGTGAAGAAGTTGGATAGAATAAAGAATTAGGCAATTTATATGGAGAGGAGGAAAAAGGGTTGTTTGGCATTGGTCAAGGGAGGAAAAGATGTTACAATTCACCACTAATGGAGAAGTGCAACACCTTTGCATATTCCAAAGGTAGGAATCTTGTTAGGATGATAGTGCAACATGTAGGTGCTTGCATGGTGTGCACACATCCCCAAAAAAATTCCTCCATCGACATGAAAATGAGCCACTAGGTGGACAGGGAAAGGTGGTTGATTTGGGAATTGCATCATCAGTTTCATTTTTCTAGGGTAAGGGTGATGTAAATGGGTAATTTTCTTAGGGGAGAAAATTCATGCCATTACATTTTTCCCCCACTTTAGTGAGAATACATGTCAATGAATGTGAGGTAAGGTAGAAAGAAGGTGAAGAGAATATACCCAAACCATTGAGGAAGTAGATCATAATCTGTCATGCTCAAAAATACAAGAGGTAGCTCTATAAGTGTTCAATCCTAGAGAAAAACCTTGTCATGAAAGAGAGAGAGGTGGCTCCATAGGTACTCGATCCTGTAGAAGGTGAAGAAAAGCTCTGTAGATGTTTGGTCCTACAAAATTGGCTCCACGAGTGCTTGGTCCCACTGAGGGTGAACAAAGGTTCCATAGTTGTTTGGTCCTATAGAATGAAAGTGTTGTATAGGTGCTCAGTCATACAAAGTAGACACCATGGGTGCTTAGTTCTAGGGGCTAGAAACAAAAGGTTCCATAGAGTTTGATTAGACCTTACAAGTGCTCAGTCCTGCAAGGAAATATTGACGAGGTGCTTGATCCTTCAATATTGATTGTAAGAGTAGCTTTATAGGTGCTTAGTATTACAAAGAAACATGTTAAGCTATAGAAAAAACATGTTAGGAAAGAAAAATTCACATAGACAGAAATTCATATCTCAAAAAAAGCAATTGAAGGAAAAAATTTCAAAGGGGTTCCTCAAGAACCCTTCAAAATAGCAAGGGGTCTAGAATGTACAGGGAATCTCCATTAAAAAAGAATGAAATTTTTCACAAATGATCTTGTCATCAGGGAATTCTTCTGAAAGATCTATTTCATGAAGGAATTTAATAAAAATAGTGGTCTTCTGGAAGGAAAGTTTTCTAATTTTTTTCTTCTATGAATTCCTTTTCAAAACAAAATCTTACTAAGGAGATCCTTATTGAAGGATGTGATTTTTGAAAAATTTAGAATTTTCAGTAAGAAATTCATTTTCCATTGAATTCACCTTATTGAAAACCAGAGAAGTAGTATCCCCCTTAGGATAGTGTGTTTGATTCAAAGGAGCACATGGAATCCTAAGGAAATAAAGAAACGAGAGTGATGTTGTGGTCCATGAGACATAACAAGATGTAAATGTGGAAATATTGTAATGTTGTAATGTAGGTGAGGGACAACAAGTAAGCACCACAACACCACAAAGAAGGAAGAAAGAGAAGTAAGAAAAAAAAAAGAAAAAAAGGAACAAGTAGAGATGAGGAAATCAAGAGACAAGGGGATCTAGGAGTTCGACATCATATTAGTTCTTATACGTAACCCATAATATATCTTTGAATGAAAGATCATTAGTCCCAAATGTTCCTAGATCTGAAGAAGAGCACGTGAAGACAAAATGAAAAAAAATGGGTCAACATGGAAGGGAGGCCTAAATGCCTCCAAAAATTTGCATCATCCCCAATTGTCGAAAATCAAGTTACAACATATATAATAATGATAAAACATATAGTGGAGGTTTACGACACAATTTCACTAGACTATATCCAAGAACGTACAAGGGTGATAAGTGTTAGTGTGAATGGGGATATTTCCTAACAAGATATTAGTGAGGACCTATTCACATCATTAATAAGTTTACATAGGATTTAGTTTCCTAGGTGGCATTCTAGAAACTATTATTTAATGAGACCATATCTCATTAATAGGCATGTAGTTATCTAGGCATTTAATATTTCTCTCATGCATGTATAATTATGCATTATAAATTTAATGTTTGTAACTAAGGTGGTTATCCAACCTCCTCTCTCACTTCCTATATAAGCAAGGATCTTGTACATTTATAAATCATCTTAGAGACTCTAGATCAATTCATCTGAGATCATTATTTTGTCAAGTTGTCTTCTTGCTCATGTTGCAACACTTCTTTATTCATGTGGATGGTATTCTTCTTTGTTGATCCTTTGAAGTGTGGCTAGCTTCATTTGGGTTATCATTCATATTTCCAACATGGTATTAGAGCTTTGTCCATAGGAGATCCATCTCATATCTAGAAGTTGAGCTGAAGAGACTATCGCAGGTTGAAGGGTTTTCACGGAGGGCTAGTTGTTCTCATCCAGGGGAAACTAATTTATGAGGAACTTTTGGTTAGATATGACACCACTATTGTTTTTAGAAGGTTCAAAAACCTAAGGATCACCTACCCATTTGTCAAAATTCAACTTCATCATTTGGAATCCATCAAAGATTTTTTGTAGCTATATCAGTGGGAAAAAGTACAAATCATACAAGTGTTGGAGAAAAAAATCTCCCCACCCCTGTTGGAAAAATAAATCCTTCTGTGATTCAAAAATCATCCATTATTTGTAGGTTTAAAAATTTCATTCTTTGGCTATAGTATTTCTCTATAGTTTGGAAAAAAATATTTCTTGTGGACAAATTAATATTTGGTTGATATTATTTTTTAAGTCAACATAAATATTTTATTTTTGTGGGCACAAATTTTAATTTTTTTATGCCGACAGACAATATTAAAAATTATTGGTAGGCTTATATTTATATTGGTGGCAATTTTTGGCAGATATCATATATTTTTGGTGGTTTATATATTACATAGATTGTTATCATTGGTGGTCAAGATTTATCCGACATATATATTATTGAAAGATTTTAATTACCAAATTGTCATTATTAAAATATGTAAAATCTTTAGTTGTTGGCTTCTACATATTTTTGTAGGGTATTTATTATGGCCCACATTGATTTCCATCACTGATTCTGAATAGCCTGCTAACCATTGTAGATCATCGACTGTCAGTCCTTTCCCGCAGGGTACCAGTTTCTTTCTACCCATCGACCATCTGCTTCTACTGATGTCCATTCAGCCCCTCTTCCTTTAACATGTGGTCATATTTAAGTCTAAGGGCTCCACTCAGGGAGAAAATTTTCCTCATTGCTGCCCAACCTCTGCCCTATTGCTGCTCCACCTAGTGACAGCCCTTTTTTTGCCTATGTCCAATCCTTGGTTATATCAGTGATCAGGGGCTGATTCTTTTTTCCTTAGGTTCTTGATTTTTGCACCTTCTTAGCCTACACCCCCTAATAGGGAAGCTTTTTTCAATGAATCATAACTTTTGACTTGGGAATTAGATTTTCACAAATGAGATATCATCTGAAACTTGGTTCTAAGCACTCCTAAGTGGTGTATGAATTAATATTAGATTTTGGAGATTTTATTGGAATTGTGAAAGTAATTCAGAGTTCTATCATTTTGTCCATCTGCTTTTTTTCGAATGCATCCCTAGGTATATTCTATCAAGTTTTTGCAATTTGTGGCATTTTCTTGATATCTTGGACATACTACAATTTGGAGAAGGTTTGTTTGCATTGGAGGCTTTATTTTCACTAGCACATCATATTTGAGAGTTTCTATTTAATACCAAAGGTAATTTTTTTTGTAATATTGGATATTTGTCATAGTTTGTTATGGGGTTTTCATTTCATTCTTCACTGGTTATTTTGTGAAGGAAAAACTATAGAAAATGTAGATATTGCATCATAAACCATCTTTAATCACTTCAATTATTGCCATATTTGTATGGTTTAGTTCTCCCTCCTGATAAAGATATCCAATTTTCTTTTTGGAGCTGTAGAAGGTATGATGTCTTAGAGGTTATTGTGGTGCATGTGGATGATGATGTTTTGAAAGGTATTGATCATTTTCATTGTCCTCATATTCTTTGGACTAATATTTTGGAGCTATATGGAGATCCTAATACTGCATCATTCTTCGATGATCATGATTTAGAATGTCTTGTGCCTCTTCATTCTTCAAATAGGATACCCTATGACAATTTTTCTATGCAAGAGCTTACAAATTTGGAATGATTTGAATCATCAGATGATGATCTCAAGGGTGATTCAGATGCTTCTTCTCCATCAAAGATAGTTGATGTACCTTCACCTTGAGTGATTCCTTGTCTAGATTCATTGATTGAGGCTTCCATCATTCCTATTCAATAGGACATATTCATTTTTCCAGACCTGGAATCATAAGATGGGTTTGTTTCAGGTACTAAAATCTTGGCTACTTCTATAGGTTTGGAGGACACTCTTGAGGGTTTATCTCTCCTCTATGTAGATTCAACAGTGGAGGGTTTTCTTGAGTCTCCACATTCCATTATTTTGACCTTGATTGGTTATCTTGATCTTGGTGAGATTACCTTGGAGGCACTTGATTCCCTCTCAGAGATTTCATATATCAAGCTTCTTCCTTCATGTTCCTTCATGGATTTGGAGATTCTTTAGCATCTATCATTGTATTTTCTTCTTCCTAGCAGGAGACATGTGGTTTGTCATCATTGGACACTTTTTTGGATTCAAACTCTTTTAGTGGTTTTGAGTGTTGGGAATACATGTCTCAACCTTGAAATTATATACAAATCATTGATAGGATGTATGTTGTTATGTAGCAAGTGATCATGCAAATAGTGTACACTCATAACAAGATGTGGGGTTCACAACAATGGCCTAATTTTTTTTGTTGACACATCAAGGTTTTTTCTCATTGACACATCAAGGGTTTTTGTTAACATGTCAAATGATAAATGACCTTGTAAAACCCTAATTCTAGAAGGTTCCAAAAATCTTATTATAATCGGGTGGGATGTATGTAGATGGGGGTGTATTTTGAGAGTCTGGTAGCAGTCATGGTGTCTCTTGATCTTTGGTGTTGATACTCTTGTGATAAGCTTTCTCTGCAAGTATAGTGTAATATTTTTATTTTTGAATAATATATTCAACAACTTTTGAAGTGTTGGGTTTTTCTCTCAAAATGGTTTTCCCCACGTAAATCATTGTGTTGTGGTATGCATGATAGTTATGTTTAATTTTTGTAACTGTTAAAGATCTGTAAAATATTTCCATTATTCTCCTCTCAAGCTTAGTGTAGGAAGTTGTTCCACTACCTTAGCTTCCTTACAAGTGGTGTTGGAGCTTGATCACCTTTGGTTTTAGTTGTTGGTTGTTGGGTTTTTCAGCTAATCCATATTTGAGTGGGAGATTGTGCAGAAGACACTTTGTGATCTTGTTGGAGGAATTTTCAAATGGAAAGTTCATTAGGGAGCATAGAGGTGAAGACTTTTTTTGGAAATAATTTTGAGATGTGTAAGATAAATATGGAGGATCTATTGATATATCAATATCTATGGGATGTTGTGTATGAGAATGTTTCAAGGCCTTCAAATCATACTCAAGATGCTCAATATGATTTTATGGACCATAAATCCAAGGGTTTAATAAAATTATGCTTGGAAGACTCTATTTTAATTAATTTCCATGAAGATACCTCTGCATAGAAACTATGGAAGAAGCTTGGTGAGATGTATCAGGCCAAATCTTGCATGAACAAGACTTTCTTGAGGAAGAAGTTATATTCCTTAAGAATGGAAGAGTGTGGATGAATCATATACCACCTAGAAGCATTCAATATGTTAGTGGCTCAACTAGTATTAGTTTGTGTCAAAATGGATGAGGAGGAGAAATTTCATATCTTGCTTTGTTCTTTACCTAATTTATGGGATTTTCTTGTTATGGTTATTGAGAGTACTTTTGTTATATTAAAGACTAAAGATGTGGTGGTTTCTTTTCTTTCTAAAGAGATGAGGAGGAAGTGTATCCATCATTGCCAAGGAGGCCCTAAATGTTCATGGAAGATTTAAGGAAAAAGGCAAGAAGAATGATAAGCATAACAAATCCAAGTCCAAGGAGAGATCTAAATCTACAAGAAAGTTCAAAGTTATTTGTTGGAACTTTGGTAAGATTGGACACATTCTTGAGGAATGAAAAGAAGAAAAGAAGAAGAAAAAGAAGAAATTTGATTATTATTATGATTTTGAGAAGGAAGATGGTGACACATTCATTGCAGCTTTGGAAACTTGTGTAGGTAATTTTGCATGGTTAATTGACTTAGGTGCATATTTTCATATGACCTTTAATAGAGATTGGTTTTGTGAATACAAATAATTTGATGGAGGTAAGGTGTACTTTGGTGATGATGGAGGTAGACATTGTTGGTCTTCATAAAATTAAAATCAGGTTTGCTGATGGTAGAATAAAAAGGATTAATGGTGTGTTGTGTATCCTTGGATTAGTAAGAAAAATATTATTTGTGATAAATCTAATAGACATGGGTGTGCAAGTAGTATTGTTTGATGCAGGATGCAAAAAGGTTAGATTTTCTATGGTGATTGCTAGAGGTGTCACATATCAGACATTGTATAAGCTTCATGCATGCACTGTTGATTGCAATAGTAATTCTACGAAAAGAAAGTCTATAGAAGTGAGGGTTTCATATTTAGCAGCTGGTAATGGATTTTGGGTACCCAAGTGTGCTCTTTCTTCTGAGACAAATTTACCTACAGAGAAAACTTTGGGTACCCAAGGGTGCTCTTTCTTCTGAGACAAAGTTATTGTAATGAGGGAAAATGCTCCCCTTAACTTAGCCTTGATTTAGTGATGTAATATTCCTAACATATTCACATTAGTTCATGGTCCCTTGTGAACTAAATGAAAATCAATGGTACCTTTCTTAAGTGTTTTAAAGTGTTTTAACACACTTTCACACTTTTTTAAGGTCCTTTTAATGAAATACACCTAATAAACCTCTTTTATGCATTAATTTTGCCTTATTTTAAAGTGTTGTAACACACTTTCACAATTTTCTAGGCTTGTCATTAATAATTGAGCTTTATTATGCTTTAATTGGCCCTATTTTACATCCACAAGCCTCATTATTGTGTATTTTTGAGGATAATCCTAACAAAACCTTTTAAAACATCAAAATATTGAAAACCCACCTCAAAAAGCTAAGGTGGGACTCAATTTCCATTCTTGGCGAATAAGTCCATTTAGGTTGGACCTATTGATGGTGTTTTATACACAACAACTCAGATAGAATATGAAAATCCTATCTCTCTTGAAAGGTAAATCTATATCAACAAGCCTCAAGAGATAACCCCAAGGTCTCTAATGTCAGGTCTTGACAATACAAAAACAACTTAGTAATAAATGTGAAAATGTTGGTAATCACAAAAGGACCTTACAAAAAAATGTTGAATCTTAAACTTATCAGATTTTGCTATATGATGATACTTGAAATCCTAAAGCTAACTCAAGAAATAAAAGAAAAAAGAAAAAGATTAGGGTTCCAGAGATACTTCTAAAATTAAGACTACTTCTAAGACTAACAATGCAAATGATAAAATAATTGAAATGGACTAATCCCTTCAAAACTAATTCCTACTTAACCTAGATTCAATCTACAATCTCATAGAAATAGTGCAATCTTCTATGACATTAAAGTTTTTTAGATCATGAACATTCATTTAAACAACCCAGTTTACAATTGAAATAGACAAACATTCACAATTGAATTAAGCACATGAATATTGATTGCAGGCTAACTTTGAAAAGCAACTCACAATCACCTAGCTACAAAAAGTATGGACTAGGGATTTCTACAAACACTTCAAGCATCAAACCATAAACACCATTGAATCATCAAACATTAAATCTTACATATATCAAATAATTTTGAGCAATTTCAAAAGATACAACAACAAGAACCATGCAAAATAAACCAACACAAGAAAGATCACCAAGGAAAAATTCTTCACTTGTATTGAATCATACAAGGGTAGCAAAAATTCCAATTTTCTGTGATACAACACTTGGTTCAAAAGAAAAACTAACTCCTAGGTCTAGCTCTTCATATACTACTTAATTCACTCCAATGTCTCAACTATCTAGCCCTTACAATTGAGGAAAAAATCCATACTTAAAGAAATCCTAGGATATGTCAACCCAACTAGGGTTAAAATAAAAAAATAGCCACAACAAGTCACCCCAAGAAGTTCTAGAACAAAGATAAAATAGCATTAAATGCTTGGGACTCATCCAAGTTAGCCCAGGTTTTCCAATGTAGCTCAGTCCAATGCATATAGAAAATAGGAAGAGATAATGGGAAACAAAAATTCTGATGCGGTCATTCATTACCTATCCCCTTATCCTTATCTCAATCTAACTTTCCTATCACCTCAAGAAAAATCCTCTCTAGGTGAGCCAAAGGTGGAGTGATCAATACTTTGAATTTCCTCTCCATAGATTTAATTTCCTCCCTTGATTGCTTGACGACCTTATCCCATTCCACCTTGAAATCTTGATATTTCTCCATGAAAATAACATAGGTGGAGGCATCATCTAAATGGTGACCTATGATTGGACCATCATCAATAGGAGCATAAACTTCATGCCACCATTTCCTTAATTGCTCCAGACTCAAATTCTTCAGTGCAAACTTCTTCCTCCTAGTCATTATCTCAAAGAATGAGATACATTTTTTATAAAAATCATCCAATGTATTTCCTACCTACTGACCTTGCTTATGAATTTTCTTCAGAACCCTCTGTTTGATTTTCAGGGCCTCATACCATTCCCTAGGTTCAAAAACCCTTGAAGAGGGAAAAATCCCTCACTTATCAATTTATCCTCAGTATAATCCATGATGACTCTTGTTTTATGTAGGAGGATATCAACATTTGTCTTATCCTGCCCCAACAAAATCTGTAGCCACTTGAATGACCTATGTGAACCTCCACAAGTTGACACAATATCTTTTATCATGATGTCTCCTCTAATCGTCACTTCTTGCAATCATTCATGGGTAGCCTATGTGGAAGGCTTCATCTTCTCAAGTTCACTGAATCTCTCCTTAGGAAACAATCCTTCAGGGGAAACTCCTTCACTTCCCATAGTCTACAGAGGCTTCATTAGATGTTGAACATATCTATATACATCATTCAACTTTTTCTTCAACCTTTCTTTCTCCTCTGTCTCTTTGTCTAACCTCCTAAGGATAGATTGAGAGGACTCCTAGAACTCTTCTTTCTCTTTATCTTTACTTGTAGGCCCCAAGTTTATTGTCTAAATGTTGTAATCCTGAGGAGCTATCTCACATTTTATTTTGTCAACTACATGAACAACAACATGGATTATCCTGTTATCTTCCTCATCCCTAGTAATTTTGGAAATCACCTTATCTTTCTTCTTTATTTTCCTCTTTCCAATATTGGCTAACAGTTCATCCTAGTTAGGAGGAGTATCATCCGCAACTATTTGCCTCCCTTTCAACCTTTCATTGAGCCAACTAGGAGCAGTGTCACCTAATTGTTTTTCACCTTGTTTCTCCTATTTTGATTGACCTACAGAGGGCTCAACATCTACATCATGCACATCCACATTATGCACTGAGGGGACCTCTTCAGTCTTATCCTTTCCTTTATCTTCCTCCCTATTACCTTCTAAATTTTGACTTTCCTCATGATCCAGTGTTTCAGTCACTACTTGAATTGGGTAGGGAGTCTTTTTATGTACCTTTTCTTCTTCTGTATGTTTCTCTTCTTCATCAATAACTGGTGAGTTCTCATAGGATACCAAGGATTTCTGCAAAATATTTCCAATATCTACCTCTGCATTGTGAAGATAACTTTCCTTTAATTCCTCTATATCCTCTCCTTGATGGAAATCATCACCAACAACCTCTATCATGTCCTTTTCTTCATCATGTAGCTCATGTACTGAAGGAATGGTAGAAGCATCCTCTTGTTGTGGCATAGTAGAGGAAATTGCAAGACCACTCTCTTTTAATAGACTTTGCTTTGGAGGAGTCCTAGCCTTCCTGCTATAAACCTGTGTCTTTTCTCCAAAGCTCTCCACATCTACCACCTGTGGTCATGTGTCCTCAATTTGTCTTTTGGGCTATTCACCTTGTTTCTTTGAAGTCCTTGCAACTCTTTTTTGGATGTTGTGGATATGGTTGTTTATTTTTTATTGTCATTGATGTAAACACTATTAGCATTTGGTGTATTGAAGATTGTATATGTCGAAGATATTGAGAAAATTGTAAAAGAAAGTATTTTTGGTTTCCAATGGAACTTTGCAGATCAAAAAGGCATTGTGTTCTATATGTTGAATATTAGCTAATGTGGATTAATGGTTTATTTTTGAATGTTTCTAGATCATCTACTGGAATTTTTAGAGGTCTGTGTGAAGATTTGAGTATGTTGTGGTCTGACAGTGTGTTGCTAGTCTCTGTCAATATTCTTGAATGAATTTTGTGTAATTTTTGTTTTTTCAATTGTTGCAGACACTTTTTTGTTGGTTCTTGGTGCTCTATGGTGTCTCTAGATAATTTTCTATCTTTGTGGTGTGTCCACAATATTTATAGAATTCGTGGTTGAAGATCTTTGTGCGCATGATCATTTTTTCTTGTTCTTGGCCAACATGTTGGTGGTAGTGTGTTTTGGATCTTTGAGGTGCAATTAATTAAATTATTTTTGTGTTGGAGATATTAATTTGGGTCTCCACTATGTTGTAGCTAACCTTGGAGGATACGCATTAAGAGTTTATTTGAAAATTTGGGCCGACATTACAAATATATTTTATTTTTCTTTGGTCGACGAAGTGGTGATGTAATTCCATCTAGCGGATATATAATGGTGAATAGTTCATTATTGGCGATGATGCGTTGTGTGATCCTATGTATGTAAGTGTGAATATCTTTCAATTGTTGAGAAAAGTGTGAAGAAGAATCTGCAAAGTGTGAAGAAGTGTTGAGCTTAATTGGAACTGTAATCAGGCTTATAAAGAATCTTTTTTCTCAGTTCAATAATCTTGGATGGTTTTAATCAAAACCCTATTGTTGGATAGTGAGTCCTCTTTTGTAATTGAGCAGTGAGCTATAGGTAGTGTGCCAGAATGCATGTACATTCCCTTTATTATTTATTTTATACTTCTAGCAGAGTATAATCTTATGGACTAATTTACCATGGTTTTTCCCCAATAGGGTTTCGACGCAAAAAAATCTTTGTGTTATTTATCTCTCTGATGTGTTGATTGTTTATGGTTAATTTCTTATTCATTAGATATGAGATTGAGTTAATATTAAGAAGGAAACTTTTAGTTTATGTTACAATTGTTTCATCCCCCCTCTCAGTTGTGTGTCCTTTTTTTTCCAACAATTGGTATCATAGCAAGTTCCTCTAAAGAAATTATAATAGCTTGAGGTGATCCAAGATGGCAACAACATTCAAAAAGGACAGTCCTAGATTTGATGGTTCTAACTATTCACTGTGGAAAGTTAGGATGCAATGTCACTTAATGTGTATTGGTGATGCTATCTGGAAGATTACTAAATATCAATATGTCATTCCTTAGAATGGTCCCTTTGTACTACTGACAAGATCAAAGATGTTGAAAGAAATATTAGGGCTATTGAAGCATTGGAGAGTGCCTTGATAGATTCAGAGATGGCTAATGTGGTAGGTCTAAATACAACTCATGAAATGTGGATGAAACTAGAAACTTTTTATGAAGGAGATGCACAGGTGAAGATGGCTAAGCTACAACTCTTAAAAGGAAAGTATGAGAATTTGAAGATGGGTGAAGGTGAAAATATCACTTCTTTTATGCTACTTTGTTGAAGAAGTCTAGATTCTCAAAGAGATGCTACTTTTTCTGAAGAAGCAATGACTAATGAAGAATCTAATAAAGATAATGGAAAAGAAGATTATTGGGATTTCATTGCTAGCATTGAGAATAATCATGTGGCTACTGAATATAATAAAGATGAAAAAGTTCTTGCAACTCAAGTTGAATAAAAATATGAGTGGGTCATTGACAGTGGATTCTCACATCATATGACTGGTGACAAAAGAAAGTTTGTGATTCTAGAATAGTATGATGGTGGAGTTGTAAGATTTGGAGATAACAATGTTAGTGTGATTCATGGCAGAGGATCCATTTTCCTCGGTGGTAAGGACAACACTGATGATGTCCTCTATGTTGAAGGTCTGAAGCACAATATATTGAGTGTTGGACAAATGGTTCACAAGGGATATGATCTACAGTTCAAAGATAAAAGATGTAAGATACAGGGGATTTCTAGAAACTTGATTATAACTGGAAAACAAACACAAGGTAAAATTTTTCATTTGAATACTGCTAGTGGAAGTTGTTTGATTGCTCATATTGATGAAAGCTGGCTGTGGCATAGGAGATTGTGTCATGTAAATTTTGAAAACATTATCAAGATAAGTTTTACTCAAGCAGTAAGAGATCTTCCTAGATTAGTGAAGCCTGATAATGTAATCTGTAAGGAATGTTAGATGGGTAAATGAACTAGAATCTCTTTTCGAAGAAAACATTTTCATTCACATAATTTGTTGGAACTGCTACATACTAACCTTTGTGGTCCTTCAAGATTTGGAAGTATTCATGGAGAAAGGTATTTTACGCTTGTTATTGATGATTACTCTAGAATGATTTGGGTTTCCTTTTTGAGAGAAAAGTGTGAAGCTTTAGAGAAATTCAAATGCTTCAATGCTATGGCAGAAAATGATAAAGGTTTGTAAATCAAGTGTTTGAGATTTGACAGAGGTGGTGAGTTAATTTCTAAAGAATTTGGCTCTTATTGTGAAGAACACGAAATTAAAAGACAACTATCTACTCCTTGAACCCCTCAACATAATGGAGTTATAGAGAGAAAGAATAGAACAATTTTGGATGCTGCTAGAACCATGATGATGGAACGAAATGTGTCTCAGATGTACTAGAGTGAAGTGGTAAGTATTGTTGTGTATACCTTGAACCGAGTAAATGTGAATGGAAATTCTGGTAAGACCCCTTCTGAGTCATTGTTTGGTCACAAACCTATTGTTAAGTATTTCAAGATCTTTGGAAGTAGGTGTTATATCAAGAGAGATGATGATATAGGAAAATTTGATGCTAGAAGCAATGAAGGGATCCTCCTAGGCTACTATACTAAGAGCAAGGCATACCGGTGTTATAATAAAATACTAAGAAAGATGGTTGAAAGTGAAAATGTCAGAGTTGATGAGGACTCTATCAATTTATCCAGAAAATGCAACTATGATTCAAATGAAGACAACTCAAGTCAAGTGAAAAGCACTCAGACACTGAATCTACTTCAGATTATTCCATATGTTCTGGTGAAGCAACATCAATTTGTTTTGGTAAATCAAGTTAGTCATGAAGCTCAGACAAGCTTAGAGGCACAAACAAGTGGAAGTGTAGAAGAAAGATCTGAAGAATCAGAAGTCCAAGTAAGTCCCAAAACTCCAAAGTATGTAAAGTTGAATCATTCTGAAAGTCAAATCATAGGAGACAAGAGTAAAGGAGTCCAAACTAGAAGAAAAGTTGTAGAAGAATATTGTATGATATCCAAGATTGAACCTAAGAGTGTCACTGAAGCATGTCAAGATGAACATTGGTTGGAATCTATGAAGGAAGAGCTAACATTAATTGAAAAGAATGACACATGGCTACTAGTTCCTAGGCCTAAAGACAAAAGTGTGATTGGTACCAAATGCGTATTTAGAAACAAGCTGAATGAAGAAGGTGAAGTGGTTCAAAATAAAGCAAGACTGGTATTTAAAGGCTATTCTCAAATCGAAGGTATTGATTTTGAAGAAACCTTTGACCTTGTAGCTAGAATTGTAGCCATAAGATTATTTCTTGCTTATGTTGGATATAAAAATTATAAAGTCTATCAAATGGATGTGAAGTCTACATTTATGAATGGAGAACTAGAAGAAGAAGTGTACATTAAACAACCATATGGATTCCAACTAACAGATAAGGGAGATATGGTTTGCAGATTGAAGAAATCTCTATATGGACTTAAGCAAGCCCCCAGAGCATTGTAAACTAGATTAGACAAATATCTACTAAAGATTGGATTCACTAAAGGTACTGCTGACAAAAACTTGTACTTCAAGTTAGATCATGATAAGGAATTTTTCATAGAAGTTTTTGTTGATGATATCATTTGTGGAGGAGATGATAATCTATGTATGAATTTTGTTGGTGAAATGAAGAGTGAATTTGAGATGAGCATGATTGGTGAAATGAAGTTCTTTCTAGGATTACAAGTTACACAATTGGACCAGGGGATTTTCATATCTCTATCCAAATATGTGAAAGAACTACTAAAGAATTTTGGAATGAAAGACTCCAAACATGTTGGTACTCCCATGGTAATCAGATGTAAGCTATCATAGAATGATGATTCTCTAAAGGAAAATCAAACTTGGTATAGATCAATGATTGGTGGATTGCTCTACTTGACACAAACTAGACTAGATATTATGAATGTTGTATGCATGGTTACTATATTTCAAGTTGATCCAAAGGAATCACATGTGACTGTTGTCAAAAGAATCTTTATATATCTTAAAGGAAAAACTGACTTTGGACTCTAGTATCCAAAGGATGATGATCTCACTTTGTGTGCATACACTGATGCAGATTGGGATGGTGATGTATATGACAGGAAAAGTACTAGTGGTGGTGCTTTCTTCGTAGGGAAGAAGTTGATATCTTGGTTTAGAAAAAAGAAGAATTCAATCTCTCTATCCACTGCTGAAGCATAATACATTGTTGCTGCAAATAATTGTACTTAAGTGATATGGATGAAATAGATGATGAGAGATATCAGAGTGATATATGAGGATCCTATTTCCATATACTGTGGAAATTCAAGTGAAATAAACATATCAAGGAATCTGGTACTACACTCTAAGACTAAGTACATTTCAATTAAGTTTCATTTCTTGAGGGAGAAAGTGAATGAGAAAGAAGTCAGACTGGAATATGTGCCTAGCAAAGAACATAATGCAGATATATTTACTAAGCCTTTTCTGAAGGATACTTTTGAGTATCTTAAAGGAATGCTAGGGGTAATGATCCCTCTTGATAAAAACTAATGATGCATAATTTACTTGCATCAATCTGAGAGCTTCATTGCTATATTCTGATCTAGATTTATGATTTCATGGCTACTACTCAGGGAAAGTAGTCAGATGAGCGGATATATGGTTCAAAGCGTGTGTTTGGAAAGGTCATGACTACCTTTTCCATTTATTTCAAATGGGGATAAGTGTATTGTGAAAAATTCTTGTGAAAAGAAGTTGAGTTGAGAGAAGTATAGAAGAAATTAGTGTGTTGGGTTGATGGTATCCTTTTTCACATCTTGTGTTTCCATCAATGCCAAGGGGGAGATTGTTTGATTTTGTGGATATGGTTGCTGATATGTGGTTTTCATTGATGTCAACACTATTAGCATTTTGTGTATTGAAGACTGTATATGTCAAGGATATTGAGAAAATTGCAAAAGAAAGTATTTTTGGTTCCTAGTGGAACTGTGCAGATCAAGAAGGTGTTGTGTTCTATACGTTGAAGATTAGCTGATGTGGGTTTAAGGGTTTATTGTTGAATGTTTCTAGATCATCTATCAAAATTTTTAGAGGTCCGCATGAGGATTTGAGTATGTTGTGGTCTGATAGTGTGTTTTTGGTCTCTATTAGTATTCTTGAATGAAGTTTGTGTAATTCTTGTTTTCTCAGTTGTTGCAAACAATTCTCTATTGGTTCTTCATGCTCTATGGTGTCTCTAGATCATACTGTATCTTTGTGGTGTGTCCAAAATATTCAAAGAATTCATGGTTGAATATCTTTGTGTGCATATTTAGTTTTTCTTGTTCTTGGCTGACATGTTGGTGGTAGCGTGTTGTGGATCTTCGAGGTGCAATTAATTAAATTATTTTTATGTTGGAGATATTAATTTGGGTCTCCACTATGTTGTGTTCAACCTTGGAGGATACACATTAAAAGTTTATTTGAAAATTTGGGCCAACATTACAAATATATTTTATTTTTCTTTGGCTAACGAAGTGGTGATGGAATTTTGTGTAGTGGATATATAAGGGTGACTGGATCATTATTGGCAATGATGCTTCATGTGCTCTTGTGTATGTAAGTGTGAATGTCATTCGATTGCTGAGAAAAGTGTGAAGAAGAACATGTGCGAAGTGTGAAGAAGTGTTGAGCTTAATTGGAACTGTAATCAGGCTTGTGAAGAAGCTATATTCTGAGTTCAAAAATCTTGGATGGTTTTAATCCAAACCCTATTGTTGCATAGTGAGTCCTCTTTTGTAATTCAGCAATGAGCTCTAGGTAGTGTTCTTGAATGCATGTGCATTCCCTTTATTATTTCTTTTATACTTCTAGCATATTATAATCTTGTGGACTAACATCCACCTTTCGTTTTTCCCCAACAGGGTTTCCACACAAAAAAATCTTTGTTTTATTTGTCTCTCTAATGTGTTGATTGTTTATGGTTAATTGCTTACTCATCAAATCTAAGATTGAGTTAATATTAAGAAGGAAATTTTTATTTTCTGTTACAACTGATTCACCCCCCCCATCTCAGTTGTGTTTCCTTGTTTTTCCAACACTCTTCTCCTTTTGGGCACAAGAAGACTATCCTTTTCCATTTCTTCTTCATGCTCCTTCTCCTGAGCAGATGTCTTCTCTTTAGAGGAAATATTCTTCCTCTTAGCACTCAGTTTCCTCTTCTTTTCCTTCTCAGCCTCTGCTTGAGCACCCTTGATTTTTTTCTTAAAGGGAGAAACCACCTTCTCTTTTCCTTTTGGATCTTGCTCATCCTCTTCAGAGGTAGATTGGGACTCCATATATCCCATTAGATCATATGTATATTGCTTCCCTTCATTATCCATTTTCCATATCTTATGCTTGAGCCATAACTTGGTATACTTAAGAACAAGATAATTGATTTTCTCCAATTCAGTTTTCTTTTCCTCTTACCAATTAATCTCACTTATGGGCTTATCCTTGATTATCTCATAATGATGGCTCTGGATTACTTCCCCATCATCATCAAGCTAGATAGGGATGACCTTGATGCTATACATCCTAATTAAAGTAGCTATCAACCTAGAGAATTTCATCCTTCAGACCTCATACTCATCTTTGCAATTAGCCCAGTAGTCTTCAATGTCATCCTTGTGTCTAAAGTCCCTACTAGCTTTCTTTTAGGCCTCTCATGTCCTATCAAATATGGGCTTCTTGGAGTGGAATGCAAGACCTAGAGTGCTCATTTCTTCCTCAAATGAGTGTTCTATAATCATATAAGGACAAGCCTCATGGACTCCTATCCTCAATGGAAAGTCACCTCCCATGACAATTTTATGCATATCCTTCTTTACAATATCATCAAAGGAGGAAACTTACCTTGTTACCTCCAAACTTATGATGTGATTTGTTGGGTATCTTGGCAACCTATAAGGACCCCTTTGGAAACCATCAATTTTGACATAGGAGAAGGTAGGACATTGAATAAACCATGACCCATAATTTTGTATTAATTCTTTGGTTGCATCAGAAATCCTCACATGTTCAGCACCTTGCAAAATTCTTGTGATATACATAGTGAATGCATCATTCACCCTCATGTAACTTGAGCTATCCAAATGCAACTTAGGATAAACCTCATATATAACATCCTGGCAAAAGATCCCCCATGTACTCAACCCCTTGTATGGATGAAATCTTGCCAAGGCATAGACCAAGTAAGATGCCATTGTCAAGCTCTTGGTCTGCAAAACATTGAACAATTGCTCATGGATCCTAGCATTGATGATACCTGACCAATGATAATCTCATTTTTCTCCATCCTTACTATGATGTAAAACATCCAACTTTCAAATATTCCCGCAATCTTCAAACCCATCAATCTACTAAGGAGAGCGATTGCATCATAGTATTCTGATCTAAACATGGCTCGGTAGAACTACTTAGGTATCTTGGAGATGTTTGGCTTGGGTTTCTCCAACCAAGAATTGATAACTTGCAAAGCCTTAGTTGTATCTTCTATATAGTTTTTCTTGGCTATGTCAACATTCAGCCCCACCACATGAGATCTTTCTAGCATGCCAAATGTTTGAGCCACTGAGACATGATAGAAATTGGTGAGCACTCTTCCTTGTGGACTAATTATTCTCTATGTATCTAAATCATATTGTCTAACACATTCCAAGACCAACTCCTAACATTGCATAGTAGGAGGGAAGCCAGCCACATGAGCCAATCCATAGATCACCAACTTGCTAGCTAATGGGGAAGAATTTTGCATTGTCATTCATGCGTTAAACTCTTCATAATCCCATTTTCCAACATTAGTGTTTGCTACCTCTAACCAGATGGAAACAAACTTTCTCTCAGGGATCTTGATTTTCATGTCCAACTTAACTCTTTCAGCCTCTGAAACATAATCTCCCTCATCACTAGGGTCCATTACCTTGCCCTTAGTCCTTGCAACAATGACCTTGCTTGATTTAGCCTACATTGAGAAAAAATACCACAATAAAGATCCATTACAACATGAAAATACAATTTATTCCATCATAAAATTACATATTCATACTTAAAACAAAGCTCATGATGAACAAAATCCCCCTAACACATCATAAAGATTACTGCTTTAAAAGCTCTGGTTTTTTACCCCTTTGCAGAATTTACACCAGAGAGGAATTTTAGGGAATTCCAAGCTAGGCGAAATTCAGTGAAGCGAGCACAATAAACCTCCAACAATCATTCAATCAAAATCATTACTTAAGAAATAACATGATACATTTTTAAATAACTCAAATTAATCACATGATGCACAATCACTAGCCAATACCTTATACTATCCCTATTTTCTTCATTTCAACAAGATTTTAGAGAATTCTATCATGGACTGAAATCCACAAAAATGGCAAGAGATAACATATTTCGGGAAAATGAAGGAGCAATGAAATCTTTGTAAAATCCTGAAGCAACAGAATTCCACGAAGTCGACATAATTTCCATGTTTTAGGCACATTTTCGAGAAAATTATAAGGTGATGGAAAATTGGGGCATTCCCAAAGTAATGAAAATCCGCAAAATGTTCATAAATCTGAAATCTTTGACTTCATCAGGATTTTTCCCATATCGAATAAACGATCCGGAAGTTGGGTATTCAATATTGGATTCGATTCGTTTAAAGTAAAAAATGGAGAGTACAAATTTCCAATTCATCTAATGTGGAATTCAACCAATGTGAGCAATGTTTCAAAAGGGAAACCCTAAGATACTACCATGAAAGCACAGTCTAGATGCCAACTCACCCTTCCATTCCACTAATCCTCCTGCAATGTGTGATTCAACCAATGTGAGAAATGTTTCAAAAGGGAAACCCTAAGATACCACCATTAAAGCATAGTTCAGATGTCAACTCACCCTTCCATTCTACTAATCCTTCTGCAACTTCCCCTTAAAACCTTACTAAGACAGGGAAATTATTAGATTGGATGGTGAACAAAAGGTTTCAATTCACCCAGCACATGATTATCAAAGGTTAGGGATTGCTGGGTCAAACCATAGCTCGACACAGTGGAGCATGAAATCAAACTAAGAATCAAACATAGCAATGATTGACCAAATTAAATCACAACCAAGCAAAAGGAAAGGCAATGTGAAGTATAGGGAATGGCATTAAACCAAAAAAGGTAACCCTAGCTCTATTATCATACCACATCAAAATCCTGACTCAAGGCATACACACACACCATGAAGCAATTCAAATTTGTCAGCTAAAAGAGAAGGTTGCATGAACATACCATGAGTAATGAGAAATCAAAATAGTAGTAGCTGGCAAGAAATCACAGAGTCTAAGCAAATGCAAGCGATCACCAAGAAAAATCTAACCAATGCCAAAAATCTCAATTCGAATGGAAGACTCAATAGTGGCAACTCAAAATCAAGTCTCTTCAAATATTTCAACAAAGTAAATGACCCAATTTCGAGCATAAATCTAGTTTAAACCTAATAAAAGTAAGTTGTAGGATCATATAAGAAGCATAAATGCAATGACAAGATAGCAGGCTTGGGGATCCAAAGGCACAAGGGAATTTTGGGGATCTGAAGACATGGTGGAATATCAAAAAAATATAGGGAAGACATAATTCCATGAATTCTTAGAATTTTTGAAAGCAGTACAAAACAAGCCTTTGTTGGGTTTCCAAGGCATTTGGAGAATTCTTCCCAAAGGGAATTTTCCCGAAAATAGAGAAAACTTGAAATATGTCCCAAAAATCAATATTCTCAAAGTGTTTTTTCAGAAGGGGCATTTGCATGAGTAACAATTGCTCATGGATCCTAGCACTAATGATACATGACCAATTATAATCTACATTTTTCTCCATCCTTACTATGATGTAAAACATCCAAATTTCAAATATCCCTACAGTCTTCAAACCCATCAATCTGCTAAGGAGAGTGATTGCAACATAGCATTCTGATCTGAACTTGGCTCTATACAACTGCGTAGGTATCTTGGAGATGTGTGGCTTGGGTTTCTCCAACCAGGAATTGATAACCTACAAAGCCTTAGTTCTATCATATGTATAGTATTTATTGGATATGTCAAGATCGAGCCCCACCACATGAGATCTTTCTGGCATGCCAAATGTCTGAGCCACTGAGGCATGAGATAAATTGGTGAACACTCTTCCTTATGGACTAATTATTCTCTATGTATCTGAATCATATTGTTTGACACATTCAAAGACCAAGTCATAACATTGCATCATAGGAGGAAAGCTAGCCACATGATCCAATCCATAGTTCACCAACCTTCTAGCTAATAGGGAAGGATTTTGCACTACCATTCCTGCGTTAAACTCTTCATAATCCCATTTCCCAACATTAGTGTTTACTACCTCTGACCAGATGGAAACCAAATTTCTCTCAATAATCTTTCTTTTCATGTCCAACTTAACTCTTTCAGCCTTTGAAATAGAAGCTCCCTCATCACTAGGGTCCATTACCTTGCCCTTAGTCCTTGGAGCAATGACCTTGCTCGATTTAGCCTGCATTGAGAAAAAAGACTACAATAAAGATCCATTACAACATGAAAATCCAAGTTAGTCCATCATAAAATTACATATTCATACTTAAAAAAAGTCTCATGATGAAAAAAGTACCCCTAAAACATCATAAAGATTACTCCTTTAAAAGATCGGGTTTTTTAGCCCTTCATAGAATTCAAGCTAGAGAGGAACTTCAGGGAATTCCAAGCTAGGCAAAATTTACGAAGAAAGCACAATAAACCTCCAACAATCATTCAATCAAAATAATTACTTAAGAAATAGCATGATACATTTTTAAATAACTCATTGATCACATGATGCACAATCACTAGCTAATAACTTATGCTATCCCTATTTTCTTCATTTTCAACAAGATTTCAGAGAATTCTGTCAGGGACTGAAATCCACAAAAATGGAAAGAGTTAACATATTTCGGGAAAATGAAGGAGCAATGAAATCTTAGTAAAATCATGAAGCATCAAAATTCCACTAAGTCAACATAATTTCCATGTTTTAGGCACATTTTTGGGAAAATGATAAGGTGATGGAAAATCGGGGTATTCTCAAAGTAATGAAAATCCGTAAAATGTTCAAAAATCTGAAATCTTTGACTTTGTCAATAATTTTCCCATATTGATTAAATGATTGGGAAGTTGGGGATTCAATCTTGGATTCCATTTGTTTAAATTAAAAAATGAAGAGTCCAAATTTCCAATTCATCTAATGTGTGATTCAACCAATGTGAGCAATGTTTCAAAAGGGAAACCCTAAGATACCACCATGAAAGCATAGTCCAGATGCCAACTCACCCTTCCATTTCACTAATCCTCCTGGAATGTGTGATTCAACCAATGTGAGCAATGTTTCAAAATTGAAACCCTAATATACCACCATGAAAGCACTGTTCAGATGCCAACTCACCCTTCCATTCCGCTAATCCTCCTACAACTTCCCATTAATACCTTACTAAGACAAGGCAATTATCAGATTGGATGGTGAACAAAAGGTTTCAATTCGCTAAGGACGTGATTATTGAAGGTCAGAGATTTCTAGGTCAAACCACAACTCGGTACATTGGAGCATGAAATCAAACTAAGAATCAAACATATCAGTGATTGACCACATTAAATCACAACCAAGCAGAAGGAAAGGAAATGTGAAGTATAGGGAAATGAATCAAACCAAAACAGGTAACCCTAACTCTACTATCAAACCACATAAAAATCCTGACTCAAGGCATACATACACACCATGAAGCAATTCGAATTGGTCAGTTAAAAGAGATGGCTGCATGAACATACCATGAGTAATGAGAAATCAAAATAGCATTAGCTGGCAAGAAATCCTAGAGTCTAAGCAAACACAATTAGTCACCAAGAAAAATATGACCAATGCCAACAATCTCAATTTAAATGGAAGACTCAACAATGGCAACTCGAAATCAAGTCTCTTCAAATCTTTCAACAAAGTAAATGACCCAATTTCGAGCATAAATATAATTTAGACCCAATAAAAGCAAGTTGTAGGATTGTATAAGAAGCATAAATGCAATGAAAAGATAGTAGGCTTGGGGATTCAAAGGCATGAGGGAATTTTGGGGATTTGAAGACATGGTGGAATATCAAAAAAATCCAGGGAAGACAGAATTCCACGAAGTCCCAGAATTTTTGAAAGTAGTGCAAAACAAGCCTTTGTTAGGTTTCCAAGGCATTTGGGGAATTCTCTCCAGAGACAATTTTCCCAAAAACAAAGAAAAACCCAAAATATGTCCCAAAACTCAATATTCTCAAAGTGTTTTTTTAGAAGGGCATTTGCATGAGTAAGATAATCATTTAGGAACATGCTAAGGAAACGAAATCCTCAAAACCAAAGGGGAAAAACATCATGAAGAAATTCAAATTTGTCAGCTAAAAGAGAAGGTGGCATGAACATTCCATGAGTAATGAGAAATCAAAATAGCAATAGCTGGCAAGAAATCCCAGAGTCTAAGCAAACACAAGCAATCACCAAGAAAAATCTGACCAACACCAACAATCTCAATTCAAATGGAAGACTTAGCAGTGGCAACTCGAAATCAAGTCTCTTCAAATCTTTCAACAAAGTAAATGACCCAATTTCGATCATAAATCCAATTTAAACCTAATAAAAGCAACTTGTAGGATTGTACAAGAAGCATAAATGCAATGACAAGATAGCAGGCTCGGGGATCCAAAGGCATGAGGGAATTTTGGGGATCTGAAGACATGGTGGAATATCAAAAAAATCAAGGGAAGACAGAATTCCACGAAGTCCTATAATTTCTGAAAGCAGTGCAAAACAAGCCTTCGTCGGGTTTCCAAGGCATTTTTGGAATTCAAACCAAAGGGAATTTTCCCGAAAACAGAGAAAAACCTAAAATATGTCCCAAAACTCAATATTCTCAAATTATTTTTTAGAAGGGGCATTTGCATGAATAAGATAATCATTTAAGCACATGCTAAGGCAACGAAATCCTCAAAACCATAGGGGAAAAACACTAGAAACAAAAGTGAAAGAGGGTCCCTTCTTTCAACGGGGTGTGTGTGTGTGAAAACTACACAACAAATTGTGACTACTGCTAGGAAAATGCTCCAAAGCATTTCAATGAAAAACTAGAATCAAGAACCCAAAATCTCTAGTTTTAGTCCTTACATCAGGTCACCAATTTGACAGAGCTTCAAAACCCATAAGAAAACAAGCCTTTCCTATACCAAGGTCAAATTGTGTGCATATGCATTAATTTCTCTTTCCTTAGTTGCAATAGGAACCAAATTTGGTCTGACTAAGCTATGTAAAGATTCTAACTCCCAAGGCATCCTAGATAGAGCTTCGCTTCCAACCAGACACCCATAGCTCCAATGAGGTTATCACTATGGTCCTCCCAAGCATAGCTCTACTACCAGCTAGGCATCCATAGCCCCGGTAGAGATACTTGAATACTCCTAATAAGTTGAATTCATTATTTTTATTTTTAGTATTTTCTCTTTTTTCTTTTGATATTTCTTTTCTTTTAACTCTTATTTCAACCTATGAACAATGAAGTTCAAACTCAGGGCTGAGAACCATAGTGGTGCTGAAGCAAAAATAGGATTTTTCCCCTAACCATACCTCATAAGGACCATATGCGACCTTCGAATTTTAATGATTTGTGTATAAATATGAGACCCAATTACATTCCAAATTTAGCCCAACCCATCACTCATCTACTCATAGCACTTAATACATATGACACCAAATAAAGGACTTTCACAAACTAACTCTGGAAGGGTGATTGAAGTTTGTAAAAGAAAATTTTAGAATAGTCCTAGATAATAAAATGATTGCCATGTAGATGCAACAAACCCCTAGAGAAAATAGGAGAACCCAAAGAAAGAGTGGAGCAAAATTAAACCCAAACTAACCAAAAGTAGCAAATAAACAAAGCAAAACAAAAAGGGAAACCTACTCTAACCGAAGCAAAACAAAATAAATAGAGATGGAACCTACTCTAACTATGTACAAGAAAAGAGTTGTAGAAAACTTAGGATTGGAAGTAATGCCTTAGGTACTTCCCATTGATAGGTAGTGGGATATCCTCTCCAGTGAGATTCTTTAGGTGAAAAGCATTATCTCCCAAAATGTCTAAAATCTGGTAAGGGCCAAGCCAAAGTTGATCAAGTTTTCTATGCTCCCCTTTTTGGTCATGTGCTTTATCCTAGTAGAGAACTAAGTCAGAGATTCTAAAGGAATTTACCTTGTCTCTTCTATCAAACCATCCTTTTACTACACCTTGATGTTTGGAAAAAAATTCTAGGGCTTCAACTCTTCTTTCTTCAAGGTGTAATAGTTTTGCCAGGCGGGCTTCGCGTTTATCCCCTTCATCATAATACTCATTAATGAACTAAAAAGTGGGTACTTTCAACTAAATGGGAAAGATAGGTTCCATGCCATACACAAGGTGGTAAGGATAGGTCCTTAAGGAGGTCTTCTGTCTTACATGGTCTACCTAGAGAGAAAATCTAAGTTGAGTGTGCCAATCCTTGGGATTCTTCTCTAATAATGTACGAATGACTATTAAGATGTTCTTATTGGAAGAATCATCCCATCCATTTCCATGTGGGTAGTAATTGGATGCAAAATTAATGATAATTCCATGACCAAAGGCCTAGTTAGAAAATTTTAGAGATGCAAATGCAGGACCATTATCACAAACTAAAGCTAATGGACACCCAAAGCGATTAATGATGCTTGATTCTATGAAATTGATTACCACTTTAGAAGTACACTGTTTGCAAGCAAGAGCCTTATTCCATCTTGTGAAATAGTCAGTAATAGTAAGAATATACCCATGGCTTGTAGAACAAGGTGGATTGATTGGACCTGTGAAGTCGAACCCCCACTGTGCAAACAGTTTTACCTCGATAATTGGTTGAAGTGGAAGAGCTGCATGCTTTTCCCTGGATGCTATAGTCTGACACACATGACAAGTTTTAACATGGTTGTGTGTGTTCTTGAATAATGTGGACCAATAATAACCAGCCCTCAAAATCTAATTTGTAGTGGAAGGGGCAGATCCATGGTGAGTGTCATATTTGTCATGAAAATTTTCCATAACCATTTCAACTTCCCTTTTTCCTAAGCACCTCAAATAGATATCCTCATGATTTTTCTAATATAGAACAACTCCTTTCATCATAAAACTATCACTTTTCAAATGTAAAGCTCTCCTTTATGCTAAATTAAGATGTTCAGGACATTGTTGATTCAAAAGATAATAAATAATGTCATCATACCAATCTCCTAGAGACACATCTTGGAGGTGATAGTACTCAATTGTGAGGTGTGGAACCATTTATGCCATCGTCTTGGTTAGCCCTTGTCCTCTCACCAACTTCATGGGTTGAATCTCAATATCAAACTCCTGCAACATAGTTACCCACTTAGCTCTACGTTCTGGTTATGTGCAGGATCATCATGGAAAAAATAGGCCCTTAAGTGGCAAAAAAATTAGAAAAATTAGAGTTAGAAACTTGGCATGAAATTTTGAATAAGTTATCTATATTATTTCAAAAATATGTAAGAATAGAATTTGTAGAAAATTGAATGTAGTTTCTAAACTACTAGGTTTTTTTTTTAAATCTATTTGGTGAAAATTTGAAATTTCAATGTAGTAGTACTTAAATTTTAGAGAAAAAATAAGAAGTAGGTGTCTTTCTGACCACCCTAACCACAATAAAATGATAATATTTTTTTAAAATATTTTAGACATAAGTAAAGGACTCGTGTCCGAATGTGATGCATGTTTTTTTGTAATTTTTTTCCAAGTAAATAATTAATTATGAATTTTTTATTACAACTTTTAAAAAATATAAAAAACTCGCATGTCTGACCACCTTAACTTGGTCAAAAATTCATGAAATTCATTTTTTATTTTTTTAATCCTATAGTATGTGAAGCATATAATGTGATGCATATTTTGGATTCAAAAAATGTGATACCGTTTGAAAGCTATAGATGATTTTCAATCAACCTATCAATCAGGACTTTAGTCATAATTCAAATAGAAAATGAATAATAATTACTTATTAAATTTAAAGTAAAACATAATTTATATTGGTGGAAAGCTAAGAATATCCTTTAAAAACCCTTTTCATTTCATCAAATTTGGGTAAAAAAAAGTCATCAAGCACATACCCTACAAATACACATCATATCACCACTTTTTGGCCCATCGTGATCCTACACATACCCTTCTCCCAGTTCATTTTGCATCTGCAGTAGCTTGACTGCAGGATTAAGAACTATTGCAGAGACCTTGTTGCTAAAAATATAATTTCTAAACTTTTTCACAACTCTGACTAGGGCATAGGACTTCTTCTCCACACTTGAGTATCTTAGTTCTGCATCTTTCAGAGGTGCTCTCATAAATTCTATGGGGTTCTTATTCCCTTGATCATACTTTTGAGTCAACATGCCAACACAGGAGTGATCAAAAGAAAATGAGTATATGTAAAAAGGCTTGGCATAATCAGGACTTACCAAAATTGGGGCTTCAGCAATAACCCTCTTAATTTTTTCAAATTCTTCTTTTGCCTCTGCACTCCATTCAACTTTAGCTTCTTGCTTCAACATGGTATTTAATGGGTTGACTATCTCAACAAATCCAGTGATGAACTTTCTGAAAAAAATGATTTTTCCAAAAAATGACTTCATTTCTCTCTTACTGGCAAGTGGTTGAATTTTAAGTATGCCCTCCACTCATTCAAGATCAATAGAAATTCATTTCTTTGAGATAACATGTCCCAACAATTTTCCCTCAGCAACTCCAAAGATATATTTATTTGGATTAAGAGAGATTCCAAACTCTCTACACCTCTGAAACACTTTGCACAAGTCTGCTATATGACCACCTAACTTTTTGGAAAAGACTGTCAGATCATCTATATAAATGATTATGCACTTACCAATAATGTCCTTAAAAGCAATTCCAATGGCTCTCTTGAATGTAGCTCCAACATTGATTAGTCCAAAGGACATTCTCCTATAAGAAAAAGTGCCCCACTTTGTGGGGAAGGTAGTCTTATGCCTATCCTCATATTGTACCATAACTTGGTTATATGCAAAGTAGCCATCTAGAAAAGACATCATTTGGGATCCATTGATAGTCTGAAGCACTTCATCCAGTGAAGGGACTAGATAGTTATCTTTTTATGATGCTCTATTAAGGTTCCTAAAGTCAACACACAGTCTGATCTCTCCATTTTTCTTTCTCACTAGAACCAAATTTGCAACCCAGGTTGAATGTCTTACCGGAAATATAATATGAGTTGACAATCATTTTTGTACCTCCCTTTGGATAACAAGCTCCAACAAGGCATTAATTTGTCTCTGCCTCTACCTGAAAGTTCTTGCTTCTGGCTTCAAGGAGATGGTGTGTGTAATAATTGAGGTGTCATATGTCTTCAAGTCTTTGTAACTCTAGGATATCACATCCTGATATGTATGCAAACTGTCAATGATTCATTTTCTTTCTGCTGGAGTACACACCTTAGCAATAAAAACATTCTTGATATCATCTTTAGTCCCCATGTTGTATGTTTCACATTTCCCATTGATGGACTCTTTCTTAGCACCTTGCTCTTGATCTCTAACCTTATCCAGGTCAAAAATCCTCTCTAACTGCACCATTCCCCTCAGAATAGTATTAGTCTTCAAATTAATGACCCCTTCTAAGTCCATCTCTATTTCTTGGGGTTCAACTTCATCAATAATCTATGAAGTAAATACATTTGAAGTTGTGATAAGATCCAAGATATGCTTATCATCTTCAAATACCTAAAAGTTGGTCACATTTTCAGGTATTGAGGGAATTGGAGTTAGCTCCACAATAAACCTCTTCAATCTAGAGAGAGACAAAGGCTGTAAAGTACTAGCTTCCTGAGCTAGAGAGTTTGCAGTTTGGTTCTTATTGTGTGGTATCGACTGAATATTGAAGGCATCAAATCCTTCAATAAGGTCTTATACTCTATGCCTATAATTGGTCATCCTTCTGTGATGACATGAGTATTTCTTTTTAACTTGCAAAATCTTAACCTTTTTCATTAGTGCCATGAGCAACCCATGAATCAAAGCCTCATATTCTGCTACATTTTTACTATAATGAAACTGAATTCTACGAGTAGAAAAGAAAGTTTTACCTCTTGGACTTATAAAATAAAATCCTACTCCAACACCTTGCTTTGATTTAGATCCATCAAACCTTAAGGTCCAACAACCCACACTCCAGATTTCTTTGTTGTATCCCTTGGATTATTGCTGCTGGAAGGCTCTTTAGAAAGCATCACCTTCTTCCCTTTGGGATCCTCTTGAATATTTTGTATATTAATTTTGACTATTGGAGTGAGGTTGATATAATTTTGCACCTATTCTACTACTATTTGGAACAAGTAGCATTCTAATTCTGAGTGAGAGGGATTGTGAACTCTACACCAATTAGGCAAGAGTAACTCTCTAAAATTCATTCCTGTACCCAACTGAATCTGATCTTGAATGCACTTCTAGATGAATTCTTGAAAATTATCTAGCAAGCTGATCTGATTATCTTTAGGGTCATCATCATTCATTGGTTCCACTAGGGCTCTAGTACTACTAGATTTTATTGTGAGGTAAATGGGTGTAGTATGTAGCATAATAATTTATTCTACATCAAACTGTTCAATAGGGGCTTCCAACACATAATTACCCATGCTTACTTCTGATATCAATATTTCATTTGAGGTATTCTGATATTTTGTGATCACAAACTTCATCCTAGGCTCTCTCTCAATCTTGATCTTGTTTGGTAGTCCCTTCCAAGGAAGCCACATATGGGACTGATCGGTTGACACATATCCATTCAAAGCCTTAGTAAAGTCCCTTCCCAAAATTAGACAATAAGTGTCAGATATATCTGCCACCTGTATATTAATGACGTTAAATTCTAGGATCAGAGGAAATTTTCATAGGGATCATGTTCAATTCCCCTAAAACATTAACTTTAGTTCTATATAGTTGAGTGACTTTTTGTTGGGAGACAATAGGGGTAATGCCTAAATCTCTATAGACAACAAAGGGCATCACATTGGTGGAAGCACCTGAATCTAGCAAGCAATTGTACAAATTCTTTCCAAATATGCAAAAAGAAATAAAAAATGGAGGAGTTTTTGTTCTATCATGGAACAAAATTTTGGGATTATCAACATGAGCAACTTGACTTTTATCTTTTTCTTTCCCTTTTTCTCTAGGTTGTGTGGGAACTTGACTTTGATCCTTTACTATTTGAGAACTAGACACCTTATTGATACTATAATTAACTTATCTATCTTGTGATATTGAATTCATACTGTAAGCTCCTAAAAATGCATTTCTAATGGTTGGGACTCTCAATAATTCAAATGTAGAGAGGATTACCTTTAGTCTCTTGAGTTCTTTTGCAACATATGTGGCCAACTGATCTGTATTCATGTCTGTGGGAGCTTCTTTGGGACATTCCACCACCTTGTGTTTCCTTGCTTTTGTACCCTTTCCTTTTGATGGATATACTTGTCCTTGATATTTAGATAAGTACTGCCTAGGAACATGAGGATATGGTGGGTTATTGATAGCCTTGGGATCTGGAGGTATGGTGAAGTTATTTAGAGGAATGGAGGTGATGAACGGACCTCTAGCTTATGGACACCTATTTGGCAGATCTCTCAAGTCATATTTATTAATAGGGCACTAGAATGTTTGTACCTCTTTGACATAAGTTTATTCCTCATCCACGGGGACATCATCATTCCCAGGATTTTCATCAAACAACTATGTAATATCATCTCCATTACACACCTGATTTTCTTCATCCTTAAACTGGCTTGATTCTTCTTCAGGTCCATTCTCCTCATTTTATGGGAAAGGAGCATGATTTAACACTAGCGCAAATGAATTATAAGGAGTATATGGTACCAACTCTTGATTATTTGCATTATTCTCCACCTCATACTAGAAGATAGAGGCAGCTATTTGAAACTCAGGGTAGTCTAACTTAGAATGTTGGCCTATCTTATGGAGCCTACACAATCCTAATAAAGTAACTTCAGCCAGATATACATCATTTGGAGGCTTCTCTTGACTAGCACGCTAGTCCAACGAGGTGGGGACACCTCCATTATTAGCTATTGTATTCTAGGTCCTGTTCTATCTGGGTGGTTGTCTTCTTTCAAATCATTGTCCACCAGCTTGCCCCCTATCAAAGTTTTGGCCAAAGGGTTGTTCTCTTTCATAATTTTTTCCTATGTCATAACTTTGTCCCCTTTCAAAATGTTGGCCTTGCTAAGGCTCCCAACTTTTTCTATTATGGTTGGACTGCATACTTCTTTGAGCAACCTAGAGTTGAGTGTTTTGGTTTCTCAAATAAGTGACCTCTATGTTCAGCGTCTTCACTTGTTTAGTCAGTTCATCCAACTTTTCCTTGTCAGGATTATTATATGGATTTTGGTTCACACTATTTTGAGGATATCCTATTGCAACACTAGAACTTAGTGACTGGTTCAAAACCTCATAATTTTGTAAATATGTAGGGAAACTAGTTTGAGGTTGTGGATGGAGGGGTTGAATAACACCTTGCAGAGGACAGATGGCCATAGGTGGGGCGCTATTTAGAGGGTGTCTTGGATGAGGGACCAGAGGCAACTGAGGCATTGGATTCATGATAGGGGTATGATTGATAAGGGCTCAATTGATGGCTTGGACTTGCCTTGGATAAGTAGTAGGTCCTAATGATGATAAAGGGCTAGATAATTGTTGCCTAAATTAGTACTAACCTTGATAGCCTTAGTGTATGCATCAAGCAGAGTAGCTAGAGGATTGGGCCTCCAGTTCATAAAGGTGGTTGTAAGGCTATCCAAAGCTTCATAATAAACCTCCAGGTAGTAGCATCATCAATAGCATAAGGGGCCTACAATCGAGTATATGCATGATGCAACCTATTGTTAAAGGACCCTATAGGCTCATTGACCTCTCTCTTGACCTTGGTAAAATGAAGGTAAAGTTCATTAGCACTAATAGGAGTTTTGAAATTTTGCAAAAGTGCAGCTTCAAGTTTAGTCTAGTTATGAATAGATCCAAAAGGAAAATGGTTGTACCAGTAGAATGCATCTCCCCCTAGGGAATAAGGAAAGATCCTGCATGCTACATCTGCATGGCTGATTCCCCTATCTCTGAGACAACTTCGGAAAATCCTGACATGTCCTTTTGCTGTCTTATTAGGATCATTAATATGGAACTTTGAACATAAGTGTCTAGGGTTCTTTGGCATGACATTGTAATTATTGAAGGTCAAGGGAGACAAATTGTTAGCAAGGAAAGCAATTGGTGGGGGCAGAGGTGGTAAAGGTTGATTTATGGCTTGTTGAATGGGAATGGCTTCATAATCAGATGAAGATGGACTTGATGAAGATGAGGATGATGGAGATGATGGAAGTGGCTAGGTGGATGATGATTCTCCTCTTCTTTTGGTCCTTCTTGACCTAGTAGGAGCTTGTAACTCTTGAAATTCCTCTTCTCCTAAAGTAGATCTTGTTCTTCTGAATCTCTGAGGAGAAATGGTAGACAAAAATTGATCCAGCTTGCTTATTCAAGCCCTCCTAGCACCAATATGGTGATGGTGTTTTCTGCACAACAACAACTTAGACAAAATATGGAAATCCTATCTCTCTTGAAAGGTAAATCTCTATCAACATGCCTCAAGAAATAACCCCAAGGGACCTCTAATGCTAGGTCTTGACAATGCAAAAGCAACTTAGTGATAAATGTAAGAAATGTCGGTAATCACAAAAGGACCTTACAAAACAAATGTTGAATCTTAAAATTATCATATTTTGCAATATGATGATACTTGAAATTCTAAAGCTAACTCAAGTGATAAAATAAAAAAGCAAAAAATTAGGGTTTCAAAGAGATTTCTAAAATTAGGACTACTTCTAAGACTAACAATCCAAATGATTCAATACTTGAAATGGACCAATCCCTTCAAAACTAATTCCTTCTTCACCCAGATTCAATCTGCAATATTAAAAAAAATAGTGCAATCTTCTACAACATTAAAGATTATTAGATCATGAACATTCATTTAAACAACCTAGTTTGCAATTGAAATAGACAAACATTCACAATTGAACTAAGCACATGAATATTAAGTCCATGCTAACTTTGCAAAGCAACTCACAATCAACTAGCTGCAAAAAGTATGGACTAGGGATTTCTACAAACACTTCAAGCATCAAACCATAATCACCATTGAATCATCTAACATTAAATCTAACATATATCAAATAACTTTGAGAAATTTAAAAAGATAGAACAACAAAAACCATGCAAGATAAACCAAGAAAATAAAGATCACCAAGGCACAATGTCTTTTCTTGTATTGAATCATCCAAGGATAGCAACAATTCCAATGTTCTGTGATACAACACTTGCTTCAAAATAAAAACTAAATCCTAGCTCTAGCTCTTGCTATACTTCTTAATTCACTCTAACCTCTCAACTATCTAGCCCTTACAAATGAGAAAAAATGCCATACTTATAGAAATCCTAGGATATGTCAACCCAACTAGGGTTACAATAAAAAAGTAGCCACAACAAGTCAGCCCAAGAAGTTCTAGAACAAAGATAAAATAACATTAAATTCTTGGAACTCATCTAGGTTAGCCTGGGTTCTCCAATGTAGCTCAGTCCAATGCATATAGAAAATAGGAAGAGATAATGGGAAGCACAAATTCTAATGCAGTCATTCATTACCTAGCCCCTTATCCTTATCTTGATCTAACTTGCCTTGCACCTCAAGAAAAATCCTCTCTAGGTCAGCCAAAGGTGGAGTGATCAATACTTTGAATTTCCTCTCCATAGATCTAATTTCCTCCCTTGATTGCTTGATGACCTTATCCCATTCCACCTTGAGATCTTGATATTTCTCCATGATAGTAACATAGGTGGATGCATCATCCAAATGGTGACTTGTGATTGGACCATCATCAACAAGAGCATAAACTTCATGCCACCATTTCCTTAATTGCTCCACAATCAAATTGTTTGGTGCACAATTCTTCCTCCCAGTCATTATCTCAAAGAATGAGATACATCCATTATAAATATCATTCAATGTATTTCCTACTTGCTAACCTTGCTTATGAATTTTCTTCAGAACCCTCTACTTTATTTTTAGGGCCTCATACCATTCCCAAGGTTCAGAAACCCTTGAATAGGGAAAAATTCCATTGCTTATAAGGGTATGTGTAGGATCATCATGAAAAAAATAGGTCCTTAAGTGGCAAAAAAATCAGAAAAATCAAAGTTAGGCAACTTGACATAAAAATTTGAATAGGTTATCTATATTATTTCAAAAATATGTAAGAATGGAATCTGTAGCAAATTGAATGTAGTTTCTAAACTACTAGGGTTTAAAAAAAAACAAAAAAATCTATTTGGTGAAAATTTGAAATTTCAATGCAGTAGTAGTTAAATTTCAGGGAAAAAATAAGAAGTAGGTGCCTGTCTAACCACCCTAACCACAATAAAATGATATTGTTTTTTTTAATATTTTAGATATAAGTAGAGGACTCATGTCTTGATGTGATGTATATTTTTTTTGTTATTTTTTCCAAGTAAACAATTAATTATGAATTTTTTATTACAACTTTTAAAAAATATAAAAAACTCATATGTCTGACCACCTTAACTTGGTCAAAAGTTCACGAAATTCATTTTTTCTTTTTTTTAATCCTATAGTATGTGAAGCCTATAATGTGACACATGTTTTGGATTCAAAAAATGTGATACCATTTGAAAGCTATAGATTTTTTTCAATCAGTCTATCAATTAGGACTTTAGTAATAATTTGAATAGACAATGAATAATAATTACTTATTAAGTTCAAATTAAAGAATAATTTATATTGGTGGAAAGCTGAGAATTTCCTTTAAAAACCTTTTTTGTTTCATCAATTTTGGGTAACAAAAAAGTCATCAGCCACATACCCATCATATTGCCACTTTTTGGCCCATCATGATCCTGCACATCCACATAGATTTATCCTCAGTATAATCCATGTTGACTCTTGCTTTATGCAGGAGGAGGTCAACATTTGTCTTATCCTGCCCGAACATAATCTAGAGCCACTCGAATGACCTATGTTCATCTCCACAAGTTGACACAATCTCTTTTATCATGTTTTCTCCTCTAATCATCACTCCTAGCAACCATTCATGGGTAGCCTATGTGGAATCCTTCATCTTCTCAAGTTCACTGAATGCCTCCTTAGGCAACAATCCTTCAGGGGAAACTCCTTCACTTCCCATAGTCTGTAGAGGCTTCATCAAATGTTCCACATATCTATATACATCATTCAAATATTTTTGCAACCTTTCTTTCTCCTCTGTCTCTTTGTCTCACCTCCTAAGGATAACCTAAGAGGACTTCTGGAACTCTTCTTTCTCCTGATCTTTACTTGTAGGCCTTAAGTTTATTGTCTGAATGTTCTAATCCTAAGGATCTATCTCACATTTTCTTTTGTCAACTGCGGGAACAACAACATGGATTATCCTGTTATCTTCCTCATCCCTAGTAATTTTAGAAATCACCTTAGCTTTCTTCTTTATTTTTCTCTTTCCAATATTTGCTAACAGTTTATCGTAGTTAGGAGGAGTATCATCCACAACTATCTACCTGCCTTTCAACCTTTCATTGAACCAACTCGGAGTAGTGTCACTTGATTGTTGTTCACCCTATTTTTCTTGTTCTAATTGACCTACAGAGGGCTCAACATCTACATCATGCACATCCACATTATGCACTGAGGGGACCTCTTCAGTCTTATCCTTTCCTTTATCTTCCTCCCTATTACCTTCTGGATTTTGACTTTTCTCATGATCCATTGTTTCTGTCACTACTTGAATTGGGGAGGGAGTCTTTTTATGTACCTTTTATTCTTCTGTAGGTTTCTCTTCTTCATCAACAATTGATGAGTTCTCATAGGATACCAAGGAAGTTTGCAAAATATTTCCAATCTCTACCTTTGCACTATGAAGATCACCTTCCTTGAATTCCTCTATATCCTCTCCTTGATGTACATCATCACCAAGAGCCTCTGTCATGTCCTTTTCTTAATCATGTAGCTCCTGGGTTGAAGGAATGGTAGAAGCATCCTCTTGTTGTGGCATAATAGAGGAAATTGCAACAGCACTCTCTTTTACCAGACTTTCCTTTAGAGAAGGAGTCCTAGCCTTCCTGGTATAAACCCGTGTATTTTCTCGAAAGCTTTCCACATCTACCACCTGTGGTCCTATGTCCTCAATTTTTCTTTTGGGTTGTCCACCTTTTCTCTTTGAAGTCCTTGCAACTCTTCTCCTTTTTGGCATAGGAAGACTATCCTTTTCCATTTCTTCTTCATGCTCCTCCTCCTAAGAAAATGTCTTCTCCTTAGAGGAATTTTTCCTTCTCTTAGCACTAGGTTTCCTCTTCTTTTTCTTGTCAGCCTCTACTTGAGCACCCTTGATCTTGATCTTGAAAGGAGAACCTACCTTCTCTTTGCCTTTTGGATCCTAGTCATCCTCTTCAAAGATAGATTGGGAATCCATATCTCCCATCAGATCATATGTATATTTCTACCCTTCATTGTCTAGCTCCCATATCTTATGTTTGAGCCATAACATGGTATACTTGATAATAGGAGCACTGATTTGCTCAAATTCAGTTTTCACTTCCTCTAACCAATTAATCTCACTTATGGGATTATCCTTGATTGACTCATAATCGTGGTCCTAGATTACTTCCCCATCATCATCAAGTTGGTTAGGGATGAACTTGATGCTATACAGCCTGATTAAACTATCTAGAAGCCTAGAGAATTTCTTCCTTCGGACCTCAAACTCATCTTTGCAATTCTCCCAGTAGTCTTCAATGTCATACTTTTGTCTAAAGTCCCTACTAGATTTCTTTTTGGCCTCTCTTGTCCTATCAAATCTAGGCCTCTTGGAGTGGAATGCAAGACCTAGAGTGCTCATTTCTTCCTCGGAGGAGTGTAATGTAATCATAGAAGGACAAGCCTCATGAACTCCTATCCTCAATGGGAAGTCAACTCCCAAGCTAGTTTTATGCATATCCTTCTTTACAATATCATCAAAGGAAGAAACTTGCTTGGTTACCTCGAAAAGTATGATGTGATCTGTCGGGTATCTTGGAAACTTGTAAGGATCCCTTTGGAAACCATCAATTCTAATGTAGGAAAAGGTAGAAAACTAAATAAACCATGGCCCATACTTCTGTATTAATTCCTTGGCTGCATAAAAAGTCCTCACATGTTCAACACCTTGCAACATTCTTGTGATATACATGGTGAATGCATCGTTCACCCTCCTATAATTTGAGCTATCCAAATGCAACTGAGGATAAACCTCATATATAACTATTGGAAGTGAAATTACTCTAAGAGGGGGGGTTTGAATCAAAGTAATAAAATTTAAAACTTTTTATGACGTGAAATGCATATTTAAAATATTTTGGATCTTGAACAAAATGTGACTTTATATATTCAAAGTCAAAACTAAACATTGAATGATTAGAAAAATGAATTAAACAAATACAACATAAATAGCTAACAATTCATGTCAAAGCATGGTGTATATTATTCATCTAATTCTGGATGAACAACTTTTTGATGCTTTCTTTTGCAAGGATACCAAAGTTTCTGATGACAAAATTTAACATTCAAACTTTTCACATTAACAACTAAACCTTGAACTTTTAAGCAAATTTGAAAAATGATAAAGTATTAGAGCATTGCAAGAAATGACTCAACATAAATCACTGAAAGAAAGATTCTGCAAGATAGACACAAACCACACAAAAAATTTCTGAGTGGAAAACCCTCTTGGGGTAGAAAAACCACTCCACAATTCCTTACAAGCTTAATTCAAAACTTATTACAATGTTTTTCAGAGCACCAACTTAGTAACAATGTGGAGCACCAACTCCAATAACAATGTGGATCACCAACAACAAAAACAAATTGAAGCATCCACTTCAAGTTAGAAACACCAACTTCTTTTTTAAAAAAATCTCATGATAATTCAACCTATTAGGACCTTATAACCGCATTAATTATCTAAAGTTACAAAATCACAATAGGATAAAAAATAGATTTTCAATAATTCCCAACTCAAAGTAATCTTTGTAATACAATCAGAGACATACAATATAAGCCCTCTTTTCTCCCTTTTTAAATACAAATGAAATTGTGTATAGTTAATTTGAGTAATCAAAATGAATTAAACAAAACACAAATGGAACATTATACTGAAGAAATTTGAAATGTAAATATAAATAAAGAAGAAATCTTCAAAAGCATTCCATCTTCCTCTATCTCCAGAGATTCGTTCAAAGCTGCTGCTCTCAGATTTGTGTAAGCTTAGCTTCTCCAAATGGCTACTATAGAATGAGTATGCAAAGAAAATTCTATCCTATATGCATAGTGAATGTGAAAACGCTGACGGATATGAACAGGGGCTGTGGATTATGCACAGGGGATGTAAATGGAAGATGCTATGATATGGAATGGATATGACATAATTCTATGCTATGCTAATGCTATGATGCTAAAAAAGGTTTATACTACTTGTAATTTGGCTATAGTTATTTTACTGAAAGCTTCTATATCATTTGGAGTACCCGACAGTCTTATTTATAGATTTTTGCAGGCACAATCCTGGCTGGCAAGGATCAACGGCTGTGAGATTTTCTGGTAGAATTGAAAGGTGAGAGATGGAGAGGTTGAGAAGAAGATGGAAGAGGTTGGGAGGTTGGGGAGAAGAATGGATTCTTGTCTTCAACCCACAGGAACAAGCCTGCACAGAAACAGAGGAAATTAATTTTCCTATTTTGACCGTTTGCTTCCACGGCTGTTGAAGATAATCCTCAAATTAAATAAATAAATAAATTTATTTAATTTATTAAGTTTGATTTTTGATTTTTGTGCACTATGGATGATTTAATTAAATATTTGAGAATATTTAATTATGATGTGACTTTAGAAGAATTAATTAAATATTTTTTAAAAATATTTAATTGCATATGGATATTAGAAGAATTAAATATTTTGAGATATTTAATTATGAATAGATATTAGAAGAAAAAAGAATATTTAATCTTTATTTGAATAAAATATTCAAAACCAAGATTATTAATAATTAATATAAATAAATCGTAATGTTTATTTAATTAATTAAAAAAATGAATAAGAAAAGATGATTAAATAAACTTATGTATTTAATCAAAATGAAAAAAAAATGAACAATATAAATAAATTATTTAAATTTATTTATACGTAGTCGAAATTCAAAGATTTAATTAAATATTAAAAATATTTAATTAATTACCAGACAATGCGATGTGACCATTTTTAGGTGTATACATTTTGCCCCTCTTTGAAGTGATGTGTTTTATGCATTACTTCAAAAAAATTTGAAATTTGCCCCAGATGTTAACTGTCGAATGTTGATAGGTATATGCCCCCACGAACGATGAATCGATATGATTTTGATTTTTTTGTGAATTTTGGAATTTATATATTTTTTTTGTTTTTATTTGGTATTTTTTTATTTTTATGATTTTGAAAATATTGATTCATTGTTTGAAAATAATGATGTGAAGAAACTGCCCCGAAGAGATGTGAAATGAAAAATTGATGAATAAATTGCCCCTTTATGTTAAAATATGATAAAATGCCCCAATTTTACCATTATATAGGTTAAAAATGTTATTTTCCATGTCATTTTCCATTCTAACCTAATAAAATTTGCAAATTTTGAGCTCTG
Source organism: Sequoia sempervirens (assembly GCA_007258455.2). Lineage (NCBI taxonomy): Eukaryota > Viridiplantae > Streptophyta > Pinopsida > Cupressales > Cupressaceae > Sequoia > Sequoia sempervirens. Next base: position 248,424,215 of record VDFB02047230.1, on the reverse strand, counting down.
GAGTGAGAAAAATGGCACTTCCTGTTCACCAACACTGGTTTGAGCGCATCTGATGACACCAGTGGCTAGTGCACTATGGACCTTCGGTATGTATCCCGTAAATCTCCTGCTTTTTTGAAAATTTTCTGTTTGTTGCACGTTTTCCAATGTTTTATGTGAAAAATGTGGTGTTTTAGCGCCCTTAAGGCTTTTCATAGTGCATATAATGTAATAGCACATATGAGAAATTTTGTAGCGCATTTGACCATTTTTGTAGCACATTTGATAGTTTCCATAGCGCCCGTGATTAGTTTTGTAGTGCATATGATCCTATAGCGCCCTTAAGGAATTCTATAGCGCCCGTGATTAGTTTTGTAGCGCCCTTGATGTTGTAGAGCATATAAGGATTTCCTTAGCACCCATAATGTTTTTTGTAGCGCCTTTGATTGTATGTTGTTGTGAATGATAAATTTGTTCCCAAAGTTGTTGGAAAACAAATAAGAACTGATAGATTTTCTTTTAAAGTTATTAAAAACAAATATGATTTTAATTATCTGCTTTCCATGATGATGAAAAGCAAATAGTTTGATTGATTTGTTTTCTTCTAAGGTTGTTAAAAGAAACATGATTTGGATATATTTGCGTTCCATGATGATGAAAAACAAATAGTTTGATGTTCAGTTTTGATTGATAAATCTTGATGATTTAATATTGATTTTGCTTTGATGATGTGGCAACAGGAGAGATTAGGTGTTTTGCAGTCATGGGAGACATTCCCTAGTACATGGAGTTTGATACCATAGTTGTTACAGTTAGATAGAGATGCGATTGATGCATGTGGATTGAGCTCATTACTTGATATGCCTAAGGTTCGCCTCAACAGGGCTTTATTGACAACACTTGTAGAGCGGTGGCATAGTGACACCAACACATTTCATTTACTGACCGAAGAGATTACAGTGACCCCTGAGGATGTATTTCACATCTTACGGATCCCAGTGATGGGAGAGATAGTGGTATTTGATAGACGAGAGGTTGGAGGCATTGATTCTTTGAGACGGATATTCAAAGATGATCAGATCACCGGATATTTCATCCCATGGGCTGAGATTACAGATACATATCCGCCTTTACCAACTGTACTTGCAGGATTCATTAGAAGTGTGTTATGCCCCGACCATAGGTCGAAGGGGTTTGCGATCAGATGGGGTTGTGTTTTGGAGAGTATGGTGATGTAGGGGACACGTTATGCATGGGGTACATGCATGTTATCCCACTTATATGATGAGTTACATCATATTGTATACGGTAGAGGCCAGGGTTTTTCTATTGGGTGCTCATTACTACAGATATGGGCATGGGAGCACTTTTTTGTTTTACATCCATTGACTCAAGGACAGCGACTAGCTGGTCGATCATACAGATGGAGATATGCTCATATTATTGCTCAGCTGAGACTGGGCAAACTAGTGCATTGGCAACAACTTTTGGATAGTCTAGATATAGTATGCTGGAGACCATATTTAGATTGTGAGCCATGGCCATAGGATGCGAGGGAGATGCCATATGTATGTACTTCCAAATTTTTGATTGGGCAGACTCCATGGATTATTGAGAGATCTCTTGCTGGACGAGTATGTCAGCAGTTTGGACGGATTCAGGGTATGCCCATGGGTTCAGCCATTTATGCACGGTGATAGCCAGATCTTGCAGTGTGGGGTCCATGGATTTCCTATGAGACAGCGGTGGCAGAGTTCACCAGTTTAGGAGCGGTGATGTGGGATTACCGAGTGGATGTCCTTGACACAGGGACAACACCAAAGTATTTTTAGTATGTCCTAGAGCACCGGCACCACGTATGTTTGACCCTAATGAGGCTATTGCTCCTATTGCTACATAGAGACGTCGACAGAGAGATTCGACTTCAGAGATTGATGATTTAGAGGATAGTGATGATGATGAGAGTGGAGGAGATGATGACTTAGAGGGAGATGATGGTGGTAATGGTAGGGGTGGAGGTAGGGGTGGCAGGAGAGGTGGTAGGAGAGGTGGCAGAGGTGGTAGAGGTGGACCATGAATGAGACACACAGACCCATCTCCTTCAGTAGATCCGGCAGTATCAGGTCAGCTATCCTCTTTACAGAGTACAGTACAGAGTTTGCAGACTCAGCGAGCACAAGCACAGGTTTTGATTTCACAGTTGCAGGGACAGTTGACTTCGGTTACTGCTGAGAGAGATGTAGTGAGAAAGTGAGGTGAGCAGGCCATTGCTTTGGCAGATAGCCTATAGAGAGTAGTAGGTAGCACCTTGACTGGTGAGATGATGAGAGAGGTGACTAGAGCCACCTGAGAGGCTGAGTTTTAGAGGACCAGCTATCATGATGCGGTTCCACCTGAGCGGAGAGAGAGTTATGCTCAGTCACGGTCTACTCATGGTCATTCTCATACTACCAGTAGAGGTGTGACACAACCATTACCCCCAGGAGGGCCATCAAGGACAGGGGGTGCAGGTCCATCAGGGGCAGGTGGTATAGGTCCTAGACTGGCTCCATCAGAGGTAGCACTGCCTAGTGCATTGTAGATGATATTTTTATGACACCTGTTGAGACATTTTGTATACACCTTGAGATGATCTCATTTTTGATGATGTTATATCATTTGTAGTTAACATCCTTGTACATTTTGACATTCATTTTTGAGATATAGGAAATGCAGTGATGATTTATTTACTATATACATGATGTATATGATATGATGGTTTCATGGTTATGATATATGTATACATGATTTATGAGATTAAATCTATTGGATGAATGAATGTATATGTTGATGATATATATGATGTATGCTTTGATTTTATTATTTTCTAATGCAAATATGTATGAAATGATGTTTTTGTGAATGTCAAAATATACTCAGTCATGTATTCAAAAAGATATAAACCATTTGATCCTTTGCCAGTTTTTTGGGAAATCTATAAATGCAAAATGAAAATTCTAACATAAATGCAATCTATATTAACCATGTAGAACATTCATACAATATTTCCATTTGGAGAGCTTATTCATGCTTTTTGTATCATCATAGAGCTTTGAAATGTTAAAAGTTAATACAAGCATCAAAGGGTATGTTAGCACCAGTGATGACCTGAGTATTGCTTGCATAAACAGACAAGAGTTAACCCGTTTCCCATGCAAATTCTGAAATGTCATCCATGATACATAGTAGAGCATGTCTCGTGACCAATTTGCATAGTACTAATGATTTCCTCACAAACAATAGACAAAGAAAAACCATACTCCTTCCTTGCTTTCCTAGTTTAGTACATCATCGAATTGCTCCAAAGATATGATAGAAAAATAAAAATAAAACAACCATTCAAATCTTGCTTAAAATATTCCAAACATTTATTCAAATTAAGATCATCCAAACTAATTATCATCATTGATATTCTCGTTTCAATAGTTGTTTGAATCATGTTGTTTTGATTTCAATTGGCATTGAATAAGCATGTTTTGATTGATTTGATACGACCATGTTTGTTTATTTTGACAAACTATTTTGTGTTTGTTTGTGATTTTTGCAAAACACGTTGCCCCTCTCTTGTTTGTTCAGTGTATGTTTTTGCATTTTTCCCCCAGTGTAAACACAACCTAAAAAGTATGAATATGTACAAATTTCATCAAGCCATGATGAAAGATAAGGACCCCCATCATATGATATGGATATGAAAGATATATACAAATGATAGATATGAATGGATAATGCCAAAAGTGAAAAAAAGACATAAAATAATAAATGGAGGAGCCTATTTTGATCACGAGTAGCGCTTGTTTACCAGGTTTTCACCACTTGCCTTTATTGCACTTTTTCAAGATTTTTCTGATTTTTTTTTTTTCAGGACTTTTTATGATTGATTTTTTTTTATTTTTTCAGGAATTTTAGACATAAAAATTATTCAAATGAATACTATTGATCGGTTCTTCAAACAGGCCCCCTTCTGACATGGATAACTGATATGCACCAGAATCGTATGCTACAATGATGACAAATGGACCAAGCCAGTTAGGTTCAAATTTCCCTTTCTTTTCTCTGTCTTACTGATTATGTGAATTTTCTCTTAGTACTAAATCACCCACTTGAAATGTTCATGGTTTAACTCTGTGATTATAACTACGAGACATAATCTGTTGATAACCCTTCAAATGGTCTGATGCATGTTGTTGTCTTTCATCTAACAGTTCTAGCTCTTGCAGACGAGAAACTCTATAGTCTTCATCACTTATCAATCCCTTGAGTGAGACCCTAAGTGAAGGTATTTCAACCTCTAGTGGTAAGATTGCTTCCACTCCATAGACCAAGGCATATGGTGTAGCTCCTGTTGGTGTGCGAATGCTTGTTCTATATGCCCACAAAGCTGGATTTAATTGGACATGCCAATCATGACCGACATCATTTACTATCTTCTTCAAGATCTTCAAGATTGTTTTGTTGGAAGCTTCTGCTTGACCATTACCTTGTGGATAGTAAGGTGTAGAAAACCTATGTTGGATGTGAAATCTTTCACAAAGTTCATCCACATCCTGATTCTTGAAAGGCCTTCCATTATTAGTGATACTAGAATTAGGAATTCCATATCGACAGATAATGTAATTCAGGATAAATGAAGATATTTGTTTACCAGTCATTGTTGTCAGAGGAACAACTTTAATCCATTTTGTAAAATACTCCATAGCTGTGATGATAAATTTATGTCCATTTGATGATGAAGGATATATTTTACCAACAAGATCTAGTCCCCATTGAGAAAAAGGCCATGTTGGAGTGAAAGGTTGCAGTTCTTGTGCAGGTGCATGAATAAGATTCCCGTGAATCTGGAATTTAGAACACTTCTTGACAAAAGTAAAAGAATCTTTCTCCATGGTAGGCCAATAGTATCCCATTCTGACAAGTTTCTTGGCTAAGGTAAAACCACTCGAATGAGTTCCACAAATACCACTGTGAACCTCTTGTAAGGATTTTTTAGATTCATCAAGTTCAAGACATCTAAGGAGTGTACCATCAAGACCACGTTTGTAACAGATATTGGCAATTAAAATATAATGAGATGATTGGCGTACGAAGTTCCTTTTTTGTATTCAGGATAAATCTAGAGGTAAGATGTTATCTTTGAGATAGGTATAAGTCTTGCCATATAAAGGTGAATTAGAACCAGTTAAATGACATATAACTTGGGTCTCAGGATTATCATAGGCAGGAGAAAACAATTGTTCCACTAAGAATTCATGCTTGATTTGATCTTCTGATAATTGTAATAATGAAGCAATGGTAGCCATTGCATCTACAACTTTATTATCAATCCTTGATATTTGTGAAAACTTGATTGACACAAAATACTTTTTATAATCATCCACCATGTTTTTGTAAGGTAACAACTTATCATCTTTAGTTTGATAACCATCATTAATTTGATTAATGACAAGTTGTGAATCACCATAAACTTGCAGCTCTGTAATCTGCCATTCCAAAGCTATTTTCAATCCTATGAGCAATGCCTCATATTTAGCTATGTTATTTTTGCAAGGAAACATCAACCGATATGATCGTGAAATGGTATGTCCTTCAGGTGTAACAAAGAGAATCCCTGCCCCCAAGCCATATTGTGTATAAGATCCATCAAAGTACAATATCCATGGTCACTGCATTATTGTTGTGAAGACATCTGCATTAGGAAACTCAATATGCATTGGATTTTCTTCTTGTAAAGGTGCTTCAGCCAACTGATCTGCAATGACCTATCCTTTAATAGCTTTTCGATCTACATAGTGAATGTCAAACTCACTTAAGATCATTACCCATTTTGCAAGTCTTCCTGTTAAAGTAGCTCTGCTTAATAGGTATTTTAATGGATCAATATTGGTTATTAGCTTAACTGTATGAGCCAACAAATAGTGTCACAACTTTTGAGAAGCAAACACCATTACAAGGCAAGATTTTTCAATGAAACTGTAGTTTAACTCATGTCTTGTTAAGGTTCTACTAATATAATATATGGCCCTTTCCTTACCTGTAGAATCTTCTTGTGCTAGTAATGCTCCCAAAGATACTTCTGTTGCTGAAATATAAAGTATGAGTTGCTCTCCTAGAAAAGGTGGAATTAAAGCTGGTGGATGTGTAAGATATTGCTTGATCTAATTGAATGCTGCTTCACATTTGTCATCCCATTTGAATGGAACATTTTTATGCAATAAATGTGTAAATGGCAAGCTTTTGTCTACCAGTTGAGCTATAAACCTTCTGATGGACTGTAATCTTCCTTGCAATGATCAAAGTTGACTGATATTTCATGGTGGGGGCATATCCATTATAGCTTGTACTTTTTTTGGATCAACCTCTATACCCTTTTCTGAAACAATGTATCCTAGGAGTTTTCCAGATGTAACGCCGAAGACACATTTCTTTGGATTGAGTCGAACATTGAACTGCTCCATTCTGGTAAAAAATTTTGACAATATTTCTAGATGTTCTTCTCATGTGTAAGATTTGGCAAGTAAATCATCAACATAATCTTCCATGAATGTATGCATCATATCATGAAAAATAGTTGTCATAGCTCTTTGATAAGTGGCTCTAGCATTCTTTAACCCAAATGGCATTACATTCCAGCAATAGATACCCCAAGGGCATGTAAACGTTGTTTTATCTTGATCCTTTGGTGCAATTTTTATTTGGTTATATCCTGAAAATCCATCCATTAATGAATACATTGCATGGCCAGCAGTTAAATCAACAATCATATCTATGTTGGGCAAAGGGAAGTCATCTTTGGGACAAGCCTTATTTAAATCTTTGAAATCTATACAAACTCTGATCCTTCCATCTGGCTTTGAAATAGGTACAATATTGGAAATCCATTTAGCATAATCAATAGCTCGAATGAATCCAACATCCAAAAGCTTCTTTAATTCTTCTTTGACCAATAATGCAACATGTGGATGCATTTTTTTGAGCTTTTTCTTTACAGGTTTTTCCCCTGGTTTGATAGATAAGTGATGCATTATCAGATTAGGATCTAACCCTAGCATATCAACATATGACCAAGCAAAGTTGATTTGATTTTCCTTCAATAATTCCATAAACTTCAAGACTTCTTCAATTGTTAATGATGCTGCAAGTTGTAAGATTTATGGTTGCTCTGTTGTACTTATATTGATTGATTATGTTGGTTCCATCAAAATAGAAGATCTTTCATGATAATACTTGGGAAGAGTGTCAAGTTTCTCATCCTTCAATGCCTCAGAAAGGTTTTCACTGTCAGATTCGCTCTTTATTTTTTTCTTGTTTTGATCTATCACTGCCATTTTTCGGTTTTCACCAATAGATCCATCTTTTATTTCATTTATTTTGCAGCTAAGAGACTTGACACCCTCCTTGAGTATGAAATTCTTGGATGAAACAATTGTTTTCTTCATTTGAGGAACAAAGGAAATTTATAATATCCTCATCATTATGGAATGTAGGAATATGGATAGGTGCATCAATGTCCCAATCAATAAGTTCTGGATAAACTAAAGGCATGGGATCATTAGGTTGGGTAAGGTCTTGAATTGTCAAAGTCATGATATGGTTATCATCCTCATGGTTGACAAGATCTATGATGGTATTCTCCTATTGATTGTCAATCTCATTAGAATCTGATTCTTCCTCACTTGAGTCATGATTGTTTTGTAAAACACAATCAAGCAGAGGCCTTGAGCCTTCTCCTTGTATGAGAATAGGTGCATATTTATGTATGGTATCAACTTGTTTGTCTCTCCAAAATTCATCATTATAAATGGTGTCCCATTCATATTCATTAGAATCAGTATCTGAACTATTCTGCAATTGAAAAACTGATTCATGAGATTTATCTAACATTAATCCTTCTTCATGAGTTAATTGTGCTTGCTGTGCAGTAGATTCTTCCCTATCTTTACCATATCCAAGTCCTATTTTATCACTTGAATGCTTTGAAATAGGTTGAATTGGTTCCATGATTCCTTCTCTTCTTTTTCCTATAGGACCATTTCCTTCATAGCCCATTTTCTGCATGATAGCATACCCCTTACCATATTGTTCTATAGGTAACTTAATGTGTAAGAGAGAATCATCTTCACCTTTGTATAGCCAATTTAGGATGTCCCTATCTTTAGCTTCTTCTTCAACGGTATTAGCTCTAATTAATTTTCCATCAAACTTTGTGATTGGAACAGAAGCTTGGGATATAGAAGTTGTTGCAATCTTTTGATTTGATAAGGTAGGTTGCCCATGTGACCTCAAAGAAGGAGGTAAGGTAGAAAGAGATAGTGAATATTCACCTACTCCTTTGTCTTTAAACTTTAGCTTAGTATCAAGATTCTTTGTCAATTCTTGCAATTGAACTTGTAAATTGGAAGAAGAAATAACAAGAGCTTCCCTATTGTGTGGCACAAAGACATCTTGAGTTACTCGAAGATTTGAACAAGTTTGGGTACTATTATAATCAGCTTGTATAGTTATTTCCTGTCCATCATATGGAAACTTGATACATTGATGATACGTTGATGGTATTGCTTGCATATCATGAATCCATGGATGACCCAAAAGTATGTTATAAGAAATATCTTGATCTAAAACTTGACAAAATGTATTATTCACAATAGGTCCCACTCTGATAGGCAGTAATATTAATCCTTTAGAAGCTCTTTCTTCATCATCATATGCCTTGATAGTTATCTTCCTTTGTGGATCAATTTCATTTTCTGATATTCCTAAGGCATTTATTAACTTTAAGGTGCAAATATTCAAATCGGCTCCTCCATCTATTAAGACACATCTAATTCGATGTTTATGGATCATAACTTCAAGATAGAGTGAGGAATTAAGTGGATGTGTCATAGAGGCATCATCTTTATCGAAAAATGAAAGACAAGTGGGGGAAGACAAATGTCCCACCATGGCTTGAAATCTGTTTACATCCATATCAGTGTCAACAGTTGTGTTTACAAGAGCTTCTTCTAAAATATTCTTATGTATGGGAGATATTTTAAGAAGTTCAAGGATGGAGATTTGAGCTGATGTTTTTCTCAGTTGATCAACCAAATTATACTGACTTGGAGGAAAAATAGTTGTTTTAGATGAAGTTCCTTTTAAAACAACCTTTGCTTGACCTCTTGTAGTCACATTAACCTGTTGATATTCTTGTTTTCCCTTGATTTTGATAACATTAAACCGTTGATCATCTACATAAATATGACGAATTACATTGTCTTCAACATTATGTATGCTCTTGGCTTTGGTATCCGGTGTTTCCCCCTTTTGATAGTTTGGTAAAGGGTCTTTAAATGCTTGATGATCATCATTGGTATGATGTCCTTCAATTGTAATGGTACCATTGTCAATTAAATCTTGTACTAGATTTTTCAAAGCTTGACAATTGTTCATTCTATGACCTTTACATTGATGATAATTGCAATAATATGAGTCATTCCATGATGGTGGTTTGACTTGTGGCTCATAATATCTTTGTGGAGGTAAAGTAATAACCTTATTATCAAGAAGTTCCTTGAGAATAGACTCAAGAGATTGACCCAAAGCTGTAAAATTCCGCCGATTTGAAAAGAATGGAGGTCTAGATGGATTTGATGTTTGGGTATTGCCAAGATTATTATTGAAATTTCCATGATTTCTTTCTTGGAGGTTTGTCCTTGTTGATTGGTTCATGGAGCACTTGATAGATTGAAAATAGATGGTCTTGTTCGTAAATTATTTGCATCCACTATACCATCATTGACAACATTTTTGTTTCTATTCCAAAACCTTGTTTTATCATTGTTTTTTTGGTTTGATGTACTTGAATTATCAAGTTTTATCACTCCTTGTTTAACCAAGGCCCTTTCAATTGTGATTGCATTCTCAATCAATTTTTCAAAGTTATGAGGACAGTGAAGATTAAGCCTATAGCTTAATTTTGTATGTAGGCTATTGATAAAGATATCCATCTTTTCCTTTTCAGGAATAGGACGGGAATATCGTGCAAATAACCTTCTCCACCTTTGCAAGAATGTAGTGAAGGATTCTCCTACTTTTTGTTTCACTTTACAAAGATCAAGAATTGTTATCGGATGTTGAATGTTATAGGAGTATTATGATATAAACTGATTTATTAACTCCTCAAAATTTTTGATGGGTGGAGTGATCTTAGAAAGCCACTCCATAGATTGTACACCTAGGCTTTGTGGAAATAAGCGCATTAAATAGGTATCGTCATAGGAAAATTCCAGACTCATATTTCGGAAATCCCTAACATGATCAATGGGGTCTATTTTTCCATTGTACCTATCATATTTAGGAATTTCACAATGTTTTGGAAATGGGATCATTTGAAGACTCCTATCGAATGGATAAGGAGATATATCTTCCAAAACATACTTCTTTGTTGTACCCCCTTGCATCTCTTTTATTTTCACTTGTAATTCTTTTATCAGTCATTAGGAGGAATTTCAGGACTATGTTTAATCCCTTTTATGTCAAAATTGTGAGGTAACTTAGCTCCTTGATTAGCCAATGAAAGAAAGTATCATTCTTTGTTTCATTTTGAAATCCTTTCCATAAGAGTATGGAATTGGGGATCTTGTTCTGCTTCTTGGAGTTTTTCTTCTGTTAATTCATCAAGATTAAACGTTTCCTCTTCTTTTTCATTACAATCACCCATTTTACTTGTAGTGGTTTCTCCCTCGTCTTTTTCCATTTGTTTTTGAGATCTCGTGAAGACAGGCATAGGTTTTGTTCCAAGTTCTACTTGTTTTTGATAAAAAGAGTGAAATAGTGCAATTTATGTGATAATTTATGAAAGTCAAGATAGAATGAAGATTCTATGACTTACATAAAATTTCTAATCTTTAGCTTGTGTTGTTCCCTAAGTGAAAGGATGAAAATCCTGTTAACGGGAATTTAAGCAAAAGATCAAGAAAAAAAGATGGTTTTGCACTTTATGGAGTTTTGATCATAGCTTTGTAAAAAGATGGATTTTGTGATGGATGCCTAATGTAATCTAAGTTCTCTATTGCAAAATTTGATTTGGACGAGTAGAATATTCAATTGCAGGTTGGGGAATATAACTGAAACGAATGTGTTGACTATGGTTATGCCTTTGAGAAAGGGCTCTTCTTTGAAAGTAAGCTTGTGAATACAAAGGTTCTATAGCATAATCATCTTAAAGACCTCTAACACAATCATGATACCTATGAAGAAAGGTTCTATATTTGACTAAAACTTTTCAGCTTTGATACAAGAATCGTTGTTTCTTCAATAGTTTCTTGTGGTTGAGGGGCTTCTTTGGCTTTTTAATCCTTTTAAAAATGGATTTCTTTACAAACGTTGTGGATTTCCAATCTTGTAATATGAGATTAATCAATGTGATAGTGAGTGTTGGATGATCTTATCTGAATTAGTGTATTGAAAACACATCAAACAAGTTGTAAAATAGTTGTCTTAAATCCTATGCTAAACATCAAATGTATAATAAAAATGTTGTCCAAAAATTGTTTTAACGGGTTTTACACATGATAATCACTTCAAACAGACTCACTCTTGATTCTCAAGTAGGTCATCATAGTAATCAATAGCCCACATCTTAAAACTGTGTCGACTCACACAGCTGTGTCACCCCCGAAAGGGCGCCCGTATTTTTGTCTTTTCCAGGTGCATACTTAGAGTGACAAAAGTGGATACCGGACCCCCTGAGCAAACAATCTTTGGCAGTTATATGGTGAGTATCTTGGGGGTAGATTCTTCCCTCCCCTGCACTGTGATTAATATAATGTTTTGAAACTGACTCGGTAAGATACTACACTAAGTTCTTAGTAAGGGTTTCCGTTCAGTGCGGCAAATGATAGACTCCTTTGAGAGACCTCCCTACCTTTAGAACAAAGGCTTTGGGGATGGTTATCAATGCACACTACTGTCGAATGGGATTTTCATCAACCATCTGCATTTGATTAGAGTGGGTTGGAAAAATTGGCTTTAGTTGTTCCCTCTTAGGTCGTTCCCATAGGGTGAGTACTTTTTCCCACTACGGTAGGCCTTCTAAAAGGTGTTAACAAAACTGTAAAATGCATAAAGTAAAATAGGTGAGTTTGGCATTTTGATCACCCAGTTAAGGGGAGAGCATAGGCCTATCACCAAAAACAAAGCAAACAACAGTTTATTTTAAGCCCAAAATGAAGATTTTCTAAGCTAAGTGAAGATGTTGCTTCACACAAACATGAAATTTCTTTTAAGTTCAAAACGAAATATGAAGTGTCTACCCTAGGATTGCTTCATTTTACCTTATATGTCTAGCCTAGGATTGCTTCATTTTACTTTAAAAATTTACTAACTGTCTACGGTTGCGTAGGATTCAGTTAAACTGTTTTAAAATTACAAATTACAACTTGCAGGAATGCGCTATAACAGAGGTTATGGGCACTGCAAAAATTGTTAAAGGCGCTACAAAATTGATTATGGGCACTGCAACAATTGTTACATGCGCTGCAAAAAATCTTATAAGCACTATAGGAATGATTGTAGGCACTGCAAGAATAATTATATGCGCTGCAGGAATGATTATGAGCGCTGCAAGAATTTTTAAAGGCGCTGTAAAAGTTCTCACGGGCATTGTAGAAACTCTCAAATGCACTGAACTGGATATGATTTTTCTGAAACCTATTTCCTACGCTAATCCGCTGTTTTTGTCTGTAACTTGTCAAAGAAACCTATAATAAGATGTGAGAAACAGGGGCAAGTGCCCCACGGTGGGTGCCAAAAATGTGTATAGTTAATTTGAGTAATCAAAATGAATTAAACAAAACACAAATGGAACATTATACTGAAGAAATTTGAAATGTAAATATAAATGAAGAAGAAATCTTCAGAAGCATTCCATCTTCCTCTATCTCCAGAGATTCATTCAAAGCTGCTACTCTCATATTTGTATAAGCTCAGCTTCTCCAAATGGCTACTATAGTATGAGTATGCAAAGAAAATTCTATCCTATATGCATAGTGAATGTGAAAACGCTGACGGATATGAACAGGGGTTGTGGATTATGCACGGGGGCTGTAAACAGAAGATGCTATGATATGGAATGGATATGACATAATTCTATGCTATGCTAATGCTATGATGCTAAAAAAGGTTTATACTACTTGCAATTTGGCTATAGTTATTTTACTGAAAGCTTCTATATCATTTGGAGTACCCGATAGTCTTATTTATAGATTTTTGTAGGCACAATCCTGGCTGGCAAGGATCAATGGCTATGAGATTGTCTGGTAGAATTGAAAGGTGAGAGATGGAGAGGTTGAGAAGAAGATGGAAGAGGTTGGGAGGTTGGGGAGAAGAATGGATTCTTGTCTTCAACCCACGGGAACAAGCCTGCATAGAAACAGAGGAAATTAATTTTCCTGTTTTGACCATTTGCTTCCACGACTGTTGAAGATAATCCTCAAATTAAATAAATAAATAAATTTATTTAATTTATTAAGTTTGATTTTTGATTTTTGTGCACTATGGAAGATTTAATTAAATATTTGAGAATATTTAATTATGATGTGACTTTAGAAGAATTAATTAAATATTTTTTAAAAATATTTAATTGTATATGGATATTAGAAGAATTAAATATTTTGAGATATTTAATTATGAATAGATATTTGAAGAATTTAATTGAATATTTTTTAATATTTAATTATGGATGAATATTAGAATCGAATTAGAGGAATTAATTAAATATTTAAAATATTTAATTGTGAATGGATATTAGAAGAAAAAAGAATATTTAATCTTTATTTGAATAAAATATTCAAACCAAGATTATTGATAATTAATATAAATAAATCGTAATGTTTATTTAATTAATTAAAAAAATGAATAAGAAAAGATGATTAAATAAACTTATGTATTTAATCAAAATGAAAAAAAAATGAACAATATAAATAAATTATTTAAATTTATTTATACGTAGATCGAAATTCAGAGATTTAATTAAATATTAAAAATATTAATTAATTACCAGACAATGCGATGTGACCATTTTTAGGTGTATATAGAAATCACTGTAATAATTTTCACCTCTTTTTAAATACAAAATATATCACAGTAATAAACCCTCATCCATTTTTCAACAATACTCTATTTGGTTTTATATCTCCTCTTCTCTTCTCTTCTCGAGTCATGGATTTGAGCCATAGATTTATACAATGAACATAAAACAATTATCTTTCTCAAAAACCCGTATCCACAATAACTAGGGTTTTGATAAACTGATTAAATAACCACAAAAATATTGATGAATGCCACTAAAATAATGAAACCCTTGAGTATAAACTCAGGTTAATGAAAACTAAAATTAATCTTGAACAAATTTCTAATCTTCAACAAAATCTTAATCCATAAATTAGTTATGTTTAAAGCTAGCACGAGATTTTCCAAACCAAAAAACAAATACTTGTCATTGCGACCAAAATATTACCAACTGACTATGTAAAACCTTCATAACTATCTCACTAAAGCTCATCCATCTTTCAGCTTGAAAACCAACTACAAAATGTAGTTTCATATTCTCTATGGCAGCATTGTGATCCCTCTTCAGATAAAAAACAAAAATAATTCCTTTCTCGTAACTCCTTTCGAAGCAAACACTATTCAATTCCTTTTCACTTTTTGATAATATTTGAAATCCAAAAGGATTGTAATAAACTAAAAATAATCACTTGAAGTTGTAAAACATGATGAATAAAACATAATGATGGTTGTTGATAGAACTTGACAACAAATGTTACTACTATGAATATGCAAAGTCAACTACCTTCTAAGTGTAATGTGATGTGGCCGATACAAATAATAACATGGTAAGCCCAATGGTGTAATATATGCTTGGTGAAAACAATGATAAGCCTGATAAATGAAGCATATTCGGTGTAATATGGCTAACACATATGAGTGATACGAAATATAATATGCTATGGTCAACAAGCAAGGATGTGATCACCAATAGAATGGAAGTTAATAGCCATGTAATGGATTTCACTTGAAACATTAACATTATAACCATTGCAAGATAGTATGACCGAACCGAACACACAATCAATGCCTTTCCATTGTATGCCTCAAAACATGAAAACATATAAGCCCAATACAAAAGTTTTATAATGAAAAATGTATTTCTCATTTTCTAGATGGGAAACCAAAACCATGGGATGCATATCCCCAATGAAGCCCAATACCATAAACATTATCATATACCTTAAGACAAAGTCATAATTGCTTAAGTTGTCCCACAAAGAAACTTGATTACCACATGTGCTTTAGCACATTGTAAATGCTGACCATGCAACCAAAAGATTATGCATTTAAAAAGCCTGAAACCATGTTGTTTTACAAGGTCATTTCCATGTAAAGTGTTTAGTCAAATGGTGATGCAATATCATATGCAAAATGTGGAGGATCTCAACCAAATAAACATATAGCCCGATTTGCAAGAAATCAACTAAGGCTTATAATATAAGTCACACTAAATTACCATACAAGATGTTTATGAACATTTCAATATGGAATCATCAAAGTCACCTTATAATGCCTATGTAGAAACCATTGATATAATGATATTTCCAAGTCAAAAATGCCATGAGATATGTAATAGAAATATGCATAATCAACCTGAACCTGCAAATGTATACCATGCCAAAGTATATGCCAGAGTATGTATGAAAATGTGATCAATGTTTGCTAATAAGTAAAACCCCTATCCAGGTGTTGCACACAAGTCTAAATGATCAGTACAATTATATAAACTAAATCAATTGCACTTCCCAAAACAACTGAATGCCATAAAACTGAATATGTAGCAATCATGTGCAAATTGAATAATGATGCCAATGACAATGAAGCAAATGAAAACTATGAGAACACAATATAAAATCTGTGAGAATCAAATGATGCCAACTAGAATTCCAATAACAACCAAACCATTTTGACATTTTTTGACATCAAGGAAAAATGCCACAAAGAGAAAGTCAAAAAATTGTCGCTTTGTCCTTGATGGAAAAAACTGAGCCATCTAGACATAACTGAATCAACAATTTATCCCCCTTTTTTGTCACAAGTACAAAGAAAGACATATGTCATATGTCATGAAATACAACAACCAATCAAAACCCTCTACAAAAACAATGTTCACCAAGTAACTTTTCTACCCCTAAACCATAGCACTGAAATGTCACTGAGCCATGTACATAACCTGATATGTTTTTCTCCTTTGAAAGACACAAGAGATAAACATACATACCATCAAGCAAGGAAATCAAAATTCATCACACTATCTTCCTCTACCACTAACCATCACGCAAGGTATTCTTTAGACTTACAGATGTATACAAGCCAATTGAAATAGATCTTGTCTTCTATCAAGATGATCAGCCCTATCAAGACTCTCTGAAAAAAACTTTTGGCATCAATCAACACATAACAAATACATCTGACTCATTATTAACCTGTTGTGCTATAAAGTTTGTTTTGGACTTTAAAGCTTTCACTACCCTTAATATTGACATCATATCAAAACATTTCTACTCATTATCTCTCATATTTAGAATGCAAGAAAAAAATAACATTATATGATTGTAATTCATTGATCACCAAATAGCTTACTCCATACTAAAATAGCACCAAGCACATAAGCAAACAAAACATCCTAACCAGTTGAATTTGCTTCACTTTTCCAAGAATGTGAATAGACATTGTTCATTGTAACATAAAAGAAAGCTTGAAAGCATGTTTGACATCATAATGTGGTCATGGTCCAAACATATTGTCCAACACAACCAATTCCACTACCAATTTGGCAACCAAGATAATACAATGAAAAAATTATTGAAGCAATGCCAACAAATCCAAGCTACAACACAAATATAAGCATGGAAAGCCATTTCACAATAGTCATTAAAGCCTTATGATAAATGGTATACATCATGTACCGAGTACCAATGCCAAGACAAAACCATATCATTGTGTACCTGTTACCTGTTCATAAACCTAAAATTCCAAGGTCAAGAATATAACACAAATGCCACTTTCAATGTCCGGATCAAAGGATTTAAGAAGTATTCATATCATACTATTATATGATTCCTCAATCAAATATCACTATATTATGAAAATTGAAATCAAGATCAAATAAAATCCTTATCATTGCCAAAATTATTTTAACAGGAATGATTTTCCCGAAGTATTCACCACTTAGAACTTTATAAGCAATAAGTCATTAACAAAAAGAGCAAGTATCAATTCCAGTCAAATTTTAACAATTTTGACCAGCAACAAGTAATTAAGCAACACTTTGCAATGATCACAAAGGAAAAGAACTTGATAACAACATAGTTCTTAGTGCCCCAAGATGCAAGTAGCCAAAATAATGCTTACTTGTGTCAAGTCCTACAAATTTCATACAACATTTGGACTTCATAGTTATATCATCAACAAAATGTTCTTTACCACTCTATGGAAGAATAATAAATTAAATCCCTTTTCAAGTCTATAAGATAATTTTATCACTAGAAAAGTAATGCAAAGTGTAAATTCCATGATCAGAAAGCATCAAAGTATCATTGTCACCATGCACTGTCCAAGATATTAGGTGCCAAACAAGTAGATATTATTTTTATACCAATACTATCAAAATTTAAGACTTCTTATGTTGTCATAACTCATTCGGGGAAAAAAAATGTCACCATACTAAACTCCCCCTGAGTCTTTGCTTATTCTCGGGACTTGGATGAAATCACATGTACAAGGAGTGCACAGTGCACTTTCATGGTTTAATTTTTGTTACCAGATTGATTATGCTTTCTTCTCCAAAACATACATGATCCTTTCTCTTTCTTGTCATCTTGATTTTTCTTTCTTCTTCACACTTGTATAGGCTTCGTTGTCTCCTTACTCAAGGTTTTCTTTTCCTTTTGTTTGAATATGTAGTTTCTAGAAGGCTTTATCATACTTTTCTTACACTATTGTGCTTTATGTCTGAACCCATTACATCTATAACATATAATAGTGTTTTCTAGACAAAAGAGAGGATAATTTCTTTTATACATATTGTATGAGCCTTCATTACCATTCTTATCATACCACCAATAGTTAGTTGCTACAAGAACAGATTTGTGACAAATATAACATATAGTGCAACTATTCGAACTATAATTATTTCTGACATATCTTTCACAATATCTATCCCTATGTCCATAAACATGACAAGAATAGCAGTAACCATGGAATTGGGAATAATTATACCTTGTTGATTGACATTTCCTGGTAGATGACAAACCTGTGAATCTATTAACAACTTTTCTTTCTATTTCTGGAGTATAATTGTTCAAGTCTATTTTCATCTTAGGAGTCTACCTAACATTGAAACTCTATCTACCTTTTCTTCCAAAGACTATTTCATGTTGAGACTCATCTTGAACTCTTGAATTTTTTCCTTTTTCATATCCTACTTCTCTAGAATCTTTAGAATGCTTTTATCTGCCAATCATCTCATACAATCAATTAGCACTATGATCAAATTTCTGATTTTTATCTAATTAAAGCTTGACACTTTCAAGCTATTTCCTTAATGCAACTAGTTCTCCTTCAAGTTTTAGACATTCAATCTTTTTAACCTATAAATCAGACCTTACTACATCTGGTATCCTTTTAAATTCTTCAATCTCAATTTTTTGAATAATAATCATATCATCATTAAGAGTTAGTTCTTTTAGCAAGGAATCATTATCTGAACATTTATTTAAAGAAGTAATATCATTTTCTAGTTTAATACACAACATATCCTTGTATTTTAACTTGGATTCCAATCCTTCTTCAGTCTTTTTCTTATCAGCCATTGGACCTTTCAAAAATTCAATAATATTTTTATCATCATTATGATCCTATATTAATGTTTTATTAACATTGACACTTTCTTGTATGTGCACATTAAGATCCTGATTTTCTTTCCTAAGCCTCTTAAATTCATCTAAGGAAGAAAGCACTTCTTCCTCCAAATCAACCTCAAATTCATCACCTTCATATTATTTTTCACTTACTAAGTGAATATCTTCTTGTCCAACTATAGGTTCACATTTAGTTTTAACTAGTAGGGGTATTACTTGAGACAAAACTTCACTAGACTTTACACTAGTGTTTTTCTTCTAACTTCTGTTTCTTTTGCACTTACCCATAGTACTCCATTTATCAAGAACTTGGTTGAACTCAATCTGGTTGGGTTCATGCAAGCATCTTTTTACACCAACATTAATCAAAATCAGATATGTTTTCAAAAAACATATAGACTGTACAAACAAATTGAAATACCTTCTTGAACTTGTGACATATTGGACAAACTTCCAAGACTAGAATCAATTGTAGGTATGAAAATTAATGCAAGAACCTAAACTATGATACCACTTGTTTGAAGTGGAATTACTCTAGGAGGGGGGTCAATCAGAGTAATATAATTTAAAAAAATTGTGACAAGAAATGCAGATTTAAACTCTTTTAGATCTTGACAAAATGTGACTTTATATATGCAAAGTAAAATATGAACTTTAAATGATTGGAATAATTACTTAATCAAATACAACATAAATTCCTAACAATTCATGTTAAATCATGGTGTATATTGTTCATATAATTCTGGATGAACAAATTTTTGATGCTTTCTTTTGCAAGGATACCAAACTTTATGATGAAATAATTTAACATTCAAACTTTGCAAATTAACAACTAAACCTTGAACTTTTAAGAAAATTTGAACAATGATAAAGTATCA
This sequence comes from Sequoia sempervirens, assembly GCA_007258455.2. Lineage (NCBI taxonomy): Eukaryota > Viridiplantae > Streptophyta > Pinopsida > Cupressales > Cupressaceae > Sequoia > Sequoia sempervirens. The sequence goes on along the minus strand of VDFB02047230.1, from coordinate 248,404,372 downwards.
AAGCGTTGCAAGAACCAACTCAACATAAATGATTGAAAGAAATATTATGCAAGATAGACACAAACCACACAAAAGAGAGACACAAATTTTTTTTGAGTGGAAAGCCCTCTTGGGGTAGAAAAACCAGTCTAAAATTCCTTATAAGCTTAATTCAAAACTTATTACAATGTTTTTTAGAGCACCAACTCAGTAACAATTTGGAGCACCAACTCCAATAACAATGTGGAGCACCAACAACAAAAACAAATTGAAGCACCCACTTCAAGTTAGAAACACCAACTTCTTTTTAAACAAAATCTCATGATAATTCAACCTATTAGGACATTATAACTGCATTAATTATCTAGAGTTACAAAATCACAATAGGATAAAAAATGACTTTTCAATAATTCCCAACTCAAAGTAATCTATGTAATACAATCAGAGACATATACAATATAAGCCCTCTTTTCTCCCTTTTTAAATACAAATGAAATCTCTGTAATAAACCCTCTTTTCACCTCTTTTAAAATAAAAAAATATATCACAATAATAAACCCTCATCCATTTTTCAACAATACTCTATGTGGTTTTATATCTCCTCTTCTCTTCTCTTCCCGAGTCATGGCTTTGAGCCATATATTTATACAATGAACATAAAACAGTTATATTTCTCAAAAACCCATATCCACAATAACCAGGGTTTTGATAAACTGATTAAATAACCACAAAAATATTGATGAATTCCACTGAAATAATGAAACCCTTGAGTATAAAATTGGGTTGATGAAAAATGAAATTAAGCTATAACAAATTTCTAATCTTCAACAAAATCTTCATCCTAAATCGGTTATGTTTAAATCCAACACAAGATTTTCCAAACCGAAAAACAAATACCTATCATGGCAGCCAAAATATTACCAACTCTCTGTGTAAAAGCCTCATAATGGTCTCACTAAAGCTCATCCATATTTTAGCTCGAAAACCAATTGCAAACTGTAGCTTCATATTCTCTACGGCGGCTCTGTGATACCTCTTCAGATAAAAAACAAACATAATGACTTTTCCCTAACTCCTTTCGAAACAAAGAATACTGAATTCCTTTTCACTTTATGATAATGTTTGAAATCCAAAAGGATTCAAATTAAATAACAATAATCACTTGAAGTTTGATAGCATGATGAACAAAACATAATAATGTTTGTGGATAGAACTTGACAACAAATGTTACTGTCATGACAATGCAAAGTCAACTTTCTTGTAAGTGTAATATGATGTGGCCGATACAAATAATAACATGGTAAGCCCAATGGTGTAATATATGCTCAATGAAAACAATGATAAGCTCGATAAATGAAGCATACTTGGTGTAATATGGCCGACACATATGAGTCATATGAAATATAATATGTTGTGGTCAACAAGTAAGGATTTCATCACTAATAAAATGATAGCCAATATCCATGTAATGGCTTTCACTTGAAACATTAGCATTATAACCATTGCAATATAGTATGCCAAGCTTGAACAAAAAATCAATGCCTTTCCATTGTATGCCTCAAAACATGAAAACATATAAGCCCAATACAAAAGTTTTATAATGAGAAATGTATTTATCATTTTCTAGATGGGAAACCAAAATACATAGGATGCATATCCCCAATAAAGCTTGATACCATATTCATTATCACATACCTTAAGACAAAGTCATAATGACTTAAGTTGTCCAACAAAGAAACCCAATTACCACATGTGCTTTAGCACATTGTAAATGTTGACCATGCAACCAAAACATTATGCATATAAAAAGCTTGAAACCATGTTGTTTTACAAGGTCATTTCCATGTAAAGTGTTTAGTCAAATGATGATGCAATATCATATGCAAAATGTGGAGGATCTTGACCAAATAAACATATAGCCTGATTTGCAAGAAATCAACTTAGGCTTATAATATAAGTCACACTAAATGATCATACAAGATGTTTATGAACATTTCAATATTGAATCATCAAAGTCACCTTATAATTCCCATGTATAAACCATTGACATAATGATATTGCCAAGTCAAAAATGCAATGAGATATGTAATAGAAATATGCATAATCAAATTGAACTTGCAAATGTATACCTTGCCAAAGTATATGCTAGAGTATGTATGCAAATGTGATCAATGCTTGCAAATAAGTAAAATCCTTATCCAAATGTTGCACACAAGTTTGAATGATCAGTACAATTATATAAACTGAATCAACTACACTGCCTAAAACAATTGAATGCCATAAAACTGAAAATGTAGCAACCATGTGCAAACTGAATAATGATGCCAATGACAATGAATCAAATGAAAACTATGAGAAAACAATTTCAAATCTATGAGAATCAAATGATGCCAACTGGAATGCCAATAACAACCAAACCATTTTGACATGTTTTGATATCAAGGAAAAATTTCCACAAAGAGAAAGTCAACAAACTCCCCCTTTGTCCTTGATGGAAAAAACTGAGCCATCTGAACATAATTGAATCCGTAATTTCTCCCCCTTTTTTATCATAAGGACAAAGAAAGACACTTGTAATATGTAATGAAATAAAAAAACCAATCAAAACCCTCTATAGAAACAATGTTCACTAAGTAACTTTGCTCCCCCTAAACCATTTCACTGAAATGTCACTGAGCCATGCACATAACCTGATATGCTTTTCTCCTTTGAAATACACAAGATATAAACATACATACCATAAAGCAAGAAAAAAAAAATTCATAACACTATCTTCCTCTACCACTGACCATCACGCAATGTCTTCTTCAGAGTAAAAGATTTATACAAGTGAATTGAAATAGATCTTATGTTCTGTCAAGATGATCAACCCTATCAAGACTCTCTGAAAATAACTTTTGGCATCAATCAACACATAACAAATACATCTGACTCATTATTAACCTACTGTGCTATAAAGTTTTTTCTAGCCTTTAAAGCTTTCACTTCCCCTAATATTGACATCATATCAAAATATTTCTACTCATTGTCACTTAGATTTAGAATGAAAGAAAAATAATAACATTATATGATGGTAATTCATTGATCACCAAAGCCGATATTGGCATGGTGTGATGGTTTATAGGTGGCATTGTTGTTCTTTCCACCAAGGTTCAAACCCCGTTGGGGTGGTATTGTTGAATGGTTGTATCCGGTTCATAGCTCCGGTCAAAAGTATTTACCCCTTGAATAAAAAAAAAAATCATTGATCACCAAACAACTTACTCCATATTGAAATAGCACCGAGCACATAAGAAAATAAAACTTCCTAACCAATTGAATTCACTTCACTTGTCAAAGAATGTGAATAGGAATTTATCATTGTAACATAAAAGAAAGCTTAAAATCATGTTTGGCAACATACTATGGTCATGGTCCAAACATAATTTCCAACACAACCAATTCCACTACCAATTTGGCAACCAAGATAATACAATGAAACAATTATTGAAGCAATGCCAACAAATCCAAGCTGCAACACAAATATAAGCATGCAAAGCCTTTTCAAAATAGAGATTAAAGCCTTATGATAGATGGTATACATCATATACTGAGTACCAATGCCAAGACTAATCCATATCACTATGTACCTGCTACCTATTCATAAACCTAAAATGCCAAGGTCAAGAATATAACACAAATGCCACTGCCAATGTCAGGATCAAAGGATTTAACAAGCAGTCATATCATACTGCCATATGATTCCTCAATAAAATATTACTATATTATGAAAATTGAAATCAAGATCAAATTAAATATCCTTATCATTGCCAAAGTGATTTTAACAGGAATGATTTTTTGGAAGTGCTCCTTATTCACCACTTAGAACTTTATAAGCATTAATTCATTAACAAAAAGAGCAAGTATCAATTCCTGTCAAATTTTAAAAACTTTTCCCAACAACAAGTAATTAATCAATACTTTGCAATAATGAAAAAGATAAAGAACTTGATAACAACATACTTCTTACGACCCCAAGATGCAAGTAGCAAAAATAATGCTTACTTGTGTCAAGTCCTACAAATTTCAGACAACATTTGGACTTCATAGTTATATCATCAGCAAAATGTTCTTTACCACTCAATGGAAGAACAATCAATTAAATCCCTTTTCAAGTCTATAAGAGAATTTTATCACTATAAAAGTAATGCAAAGTGTAAATTCCATGATCAAAAAGCATCAGAGTATCATTGTCACCATGCACTATCCAAGATATTAGGTTCCAAACAAGTAGATATTATTTTGATACTAATACTATCAAAATTTGAGACTTCTTATGTTGTCATAACTCATTCGGGGAAAAAATAATTTCACCATACTAAAATCCCCCTGAGTCTTTGCTTATTCTTAGGACTTGGATGAAATCACATGTACAAGGAGTGCACCGTGCACTTTCATGGTTTCATTTTTATTACCAGATTTATTATGCTTTCTTCTCCAAAACATACATGATCCTTTCTCTTTCTTGTCATCTTTATTTTTCTTTCTTCTCCACACTTGTATAGGCTTTGTCTTCTCCTTACTCAAGGTTTTTTTTTCCTTTTTTTTGAACATGTAGTTCCTAGAAGGCTTTACAATATTTTTTTACACTATTGTGCTTTATGTCTGAACCCATCACATCTATAACATATAATAGTGTTGTATAGATAAAAGAGAGGATAATTTATTTTAGACATATTGTATAAACCTTCATTACCATTCTTATCATACCACCAACAGTTAGTTGCTACATGACTAGACTTGTGACAAATATAACATATAGTGCAACTATTTGAACTATAATTATTTCTGACGTATCTTTCACAATCTCTAGCCCTATGTCCATAAACATGACATGAATAATAGTAACCATGGAATATGGAATAATTATACCTTGTTGATTGGAATTTCCTAGTAGATGAGAAACCTTTGAATCTATTAACAACTTTGCTTTCTATTTCTGGAGTATAATTATTCAAGTTTATTTTCTTCTTAGGAGTCTACCTAACGTTAAAACTCAATTCACCTTGTGTTGCAAAGACTATTTCATGTTGAGACTCATCTTGAACTCTTGAAATTTGGAATTTTTCATATCCTACTTCTGTAGAACCTTTAGAATGATTTTTTCTTCCAATCATCTCATACAATAGATTAGCACTATGATCAAATTTCTAATTTTTATCTAATTGAACATGGACACTTTCAAGCTCTTTCCTTAATGTGACTACTTCTCCTTCAAGTTTTTGAAATTAAATCTTTTTAACCTCCAAATCATACCTTACTACATCTGTTATCCTTTTACATTCTTCAATTTCAATTTTCTGACTAATAATCATATCATCTTGAAGAGTTGGTTCTTTTAGCAAGGAATCATTATCTGAACATTTCTTTAAAGAAGCAATCACAATTTCTAGTTTAATACACAACTCATCCTTGTATTTTAACTTGGCTTCCAATCCTTCTCTAGTATTTTTCTTGTCAACCATTTGACCTTTCAAAAATTCAATAATCTTTTTATCATCATTATGATCTTGTATTACTGTTTTATTAACATTGAAACTTTCTTGTAGGAATACATTAAGATCATGATTTTATTTTCTAAGCCTCTTCAATTCATCTAAGAAAGAAAGTAGTTCTTCCTCCAAATCAACCTCAAATTCATCACCTTCATATTATTTTTCACTTACTAAGTGAATTTCTTCTTCTCCAACTACAGGTTCACATTTAGTTTTAATTGGCAGGGGTATTGCTTGAGACAAAACTTCACTAGACTTTACACTAGTGTTTTTCTTCTGACTTCTATTTCTTTTGCACTTACCCATAGTACTCCATTTATCAAGAACTTGGTTGAACTTAATCTGGGTAGATTCATGCAAGGATATTTTTACACCAACATTAATCAAAATTAGATATGTTTTCACAAAACATATATACTATACAAATAGACAAAAATACCTTCTTGAACTTGTGACATATTGGACAAACTTCCAAGACCAGAATCAATCCTAGGTATGAAAATTAATGCAAGAACCTACGCTCTGATACCACTTGTTTTCAATGGAATTACTCTAATAGGGGGGTGAATCAGAGTAATATAATTTAAAACACTTTGTGACAATAAATGCAGATTTAAACTCTTTTGGATCTTGACAAAATGTGACTTTATATATGCAAAGTAAAAACTGTACTTTGAATGATTGGAATAATTACTTAATCAAATACAACATAAATGCCTAACAATTCATGTCAAAGCATGGTGTATATTGTTCATATAATTCTGGATGAACAACTTTTTTATGCTTTCTTTTGCAAGGATGCCAAACTTTCTGATGACAAAATTTAATATTCAAACTTTGCAAATTAACAAATAAACCTTGAAATTTTAAGCAAATTTGAACAATGATAAAGTATCATAGCATTGCAAGACCCAACTCAACATAAGTGATTGAAAGAAAGATTATACAATATAGAAAAAAACCACACAAAAGAGAGACACATAAATTTGTCGAGTGGAAAACCCTCTTGGGGTAGAAAAACCACTCCAAAATGCCTTATAGCCTTAATTCCAAACCTATTACAATTTTTTTCATAGCACCAACTTAGCAACAATGTGGACCACCAACTCCAATTACAATGTGGAGCACAAAAAAAAATTGAAGCACCCACTTCAAGTTAGAAGCACCAACTTCTTTCGAAACAAAATCTCATGATAATGCAACCTATTAGGACCTTATAAGTGCATTAATTATCTACAGTTACAAAAACACAATAGGATAGAAATTGATTTTTCAATAATTCCCAACTCAAAGTAATCTCTGTAATACAACCAGAGACATATACAATATAAGCCCTCTTTTCTCCCTTTTTAAATACAAATGAAATCATTGTAATAAACCCTCTTTTCACCTCTTTTAAAATAAAAAAGATATCATAGTAATAAACCCTCATCCATTTTTCAACAATACTCTATTTGGTTTTATATCTCCTCTTCTCTTCTCTTCCCGAGTCATGGCTACGAGCCATATATTTATACAATGAACATAAAATTGTTATCTTTCTCAAAAACAAGTATCCATAATAACCAAGGTTTTGATAAACTGGTTAAATAACCACAAAAATATCTGTGAATGCCACTAAAATAATGAAACCCTTGAGTATAAACTTGGGTTAATGAAAACTAAAATTAATCTTTAACAAATTTCTAATCTTCAAGAAAATCTTAATCTATAAATGAGTTATGTTTAAAGCCAGCACAAGATTTTCCAAACCAAAAAATAAATACCTGTCATGGTGGCCAAAATATTACCAACTGAGTGTGTAAAACCTTCATAACGGTCTCACTAAAGCTCATTCATCTTTCAACTCAAAAACCAGCTACAAATTGTAGCTTCATATTCTCTATGGCAGCATTGTGATACTCTTTTAGATAAAAAAAAAACATAATGACTTTGCCCTAACTCCTTTCAAAGAAAATAATATTGAACTCCTTTTAACTTTTTGATAATGTTTTAAATTCGAAAGGATTGCAATCAAATAAAAATAATCACTTGAAGTCTGACAACATGATGATTGTTGTAGATACAACTTGACAAAAACTGTTACTGTTGTTACAATGCAAAGTCAACTTCCTTGTAAATGTAATGTGAGGTGGCTGATACAAATAATAACATGGTAATATCAATGGTGTAATATATGCTAGGTGAAAACAATGATAAACCCGATAAATGAAGCATACTCGGTGTAATATAGTCGACACATATGAGTGATATGAAATATAATATGTTGTGGTCAACAAGCAAGTATGTAATCATCGATAGAATGGTAGACAATAGCCATGTAATGGCTTTCACTTGAAACATTAACATTATAACCATTGCAATATAGTATGCCCGACCCATACAAACAATCAATGCCTTTCCATTGTATGCCTCAAAACATGAAAACATATTAGCCTGATACAAAAGTTTTATAATGAGAAATGTATTTCTCATTTTCTAGATGGGAAACTAAAAAAATGGGATGCATATCCCTAATGAAACCCAATAACATAGTCATTATCATATAGCTTAAGACAAAGTAATAATGACTTAAGTTGTCCCACAAAGAAACCTGATTACCACATTTTCTTTAGCACATTATAAATTCTGACCATGCAACCAAAACATTATGCATATAGAAAGCTTGAAACCATGTTATTTTACAAGGTGATTTCCATGTAAAGTGTTTAGTCAAATGATGATGCAATATCAAATTGAAAATGTGGAGGATCTTGACCAAGTAAACATATAGCCTGATTTGCAAGAAATGAACTTAGGCTTATAATATAAGTCACACTAAATTACCATACAAGATGTTTATGAGCATTTCAATATTGATCATCAAAGTCACCTTATAATGCCCATGTAGAAACCATTGAAATAATGATATTGCAAAGTCAAAAATGCCATGAGATATGTAATAAGAATATGCATAATCAACTTGAACATGAAAATGTATACCTTGCCAAAGTATATGCCAAAGTATGTATGCAAATGTGATGAATGTCCGCAAATAAGTAAAATCCCTATCCAAGTGTTGCACACAAGTTTGAATGATCAGTAAAATTATATAAATTGAATCAACTGCAATACCCAAATCAACTGAATTCCATCAATCTAAATATGTAGCAACCATGTGAAAAATGAACAATGATGCAAATGACACTGAAGCAAATGAAAACTATGAGAACACAATGTCAAATCTGTGAGAATCAAATCATGCCAACTAGAATGCCAATAATAACCAAACCATTTGACATCAAGGAAAAATTCCACAAAGAGAAAGTCAACAATAACATCCTGGCCAAAGATTCCCCATGTACTCAACCCCTTGTATGGATGAAATCTAGCCAAGGCATAGACCAAGTAAGATGTCATTGTGAAGCTCTTGGTTTGCAAAACATTGCACAATTTCTCATGGATCCTAGCATTGATGATACCTGACCAATGATAATCTACATTTTGCTCCATCCTTATTATGATGTAAAACATCCAATTTTCAAGTATCCCTACAGTCTTCAAACCTATTACTCTGCTAAGGAGAGTGATTGTATCATAGTATTCTAATTTGAACTTGGCTCTGTTCCTAGGTAACTTGGAGATGTGTGGCTTGGGTCTCTCCAACCAGCAATAGATAACTTGCAATGCCTTAGTTGTATCATATTTATAGTATTTATTGGCTATGTCAAGATCGAGCCCCACCACATGAGATCTTTCTAGCATGTCAAATGTCTGAGCCACTAAGACATGAGAGAAATTGGTGAGCACCCTTCCTTGTGGACTAATTATTCTCTGTGTATCCAAAACATAATGTTTGGCACATTCCAAGACTAGCTCATAGTGTTGTACCATAGGAGGGAAGCCAACCACATGAGCCAATCTAGAGCTCACCAACTTGCTAGCTAACATGGAAGGATTCTACACTACCATTCTTGCTTTAAACTCTTCATAATCCCATTTCCCAACATTATTGTCTGCTACCTCTAACCAAATGGAAAAAACTCTCTCTCAATAATCTTTCTTTTCATGTCCAACTTAACTCTTTCAGCCTCTAAAATAGAAGCTCCCTCATCACTAGGGTCAATTACCTTTCCCTTAGTCCTTCCAACAACAGCGTTGCTTGATTTAGCTAGCATTGAGAAAAAAACCCACAATAAAGATCCATTACAACATGAAAATCCAAGTAGTCCATCATAAACTTACATATTCATCCTTGAAAAAAGTCTCATGATGAACAAAATCCCCCTAAAACATCATAAAGATTACTCCTTTAAAAGCTCGGGTTTTTTACCCCTTCACTAAATTCAAGCCAGAGAGGAATTTTGGGGAATTCCAAGCTAGGAAGAATTTAGTGAAGTGAGCACAATAAACCTCCAACAATCATTCAATCAAAATCATTACTTTATAAATAGCATGATACATTTTTAAATAACTCAAATTGATCACATGATGCACAATCACTAGCCAATAACTTATGCTATCCCTCAATTCTTCATTTTCAACAAGATTTTAGAGAATTCCGCCAGGGACAAAAATATGTGAAAATGGCAAGAGTTAGCATATTTTGGGAAAATGAAGGACCAATGAAATCTTAGTAAAATATTGAAGCAATGGAATTCCATGAAGTCAATGTAATTTCCATGTTTTAGGCACATTTTTAGGAAAATAATAAGGTGATGGAAAATCAAGGAATTCCCAAAGTAATGGAAATCCACGAAATATTCAAAAATTCAAAATATTTGACTTTGTCAGGATTTTTCCCAGATCGATTAAATGATTTGGAAGTTGGGATTCAGTATTGCATTTCGTTTGTTTAAAGTGAAAAATGGAGAGTCCATATTTCCAATTCATCTAATGTCTGATTCAACCAATGTGAGAAATGTTTCAAAAGGGAAACCCTAAGATACCACCATGAAAGCATAGTTCGGATACCAACTCGCCCATCCATTCCTCTAATCCTCTTGCAAATTTCCCTAAAAACTTTACTAAGATAGGGAAATTATCAGATTGGAGGGTGAACAAAAGGTTTCAATTCACCTAGGACGTGATTATCGAAGGTCAGGAATTGCTAGGTCAAACCACAACTTGGTACATTGGATAATGAAATCAAAATAAGAATCAAACAAAGCAATGATTGACCAGATTAAATCACAATGAAGTAGAAGGAAAGGCAATGAAAAGTACGGGGAAGGGCATCAAACTAAAATGGGTAACACTAGCTCTGTTATCGAACCACATCAAAATCCTCACTCAAGGCATACACACACACCATGAAGCAATTCAAAATCATCAGCTAAAAGAGAAGGTTGCATGAACATACCATGAGTAATGAGAAATCAAAATAGCAGCAGCTGGCAAGAAATCCCAGAGTCTAAGCAAACACAAGCAATCACCAAGAAAAATCTAACCAATGCCAACAATCTCAATTTGAATGCAAGACTCAGCAGCGGAAACTCAAAATCAAGTCTCTTCAAATATTTCAACAAAGTAAATGACCCAATTTACAACATAAATTCCATTTAAACCCAATAAAATAAAGTTGAAGAATCGTACAAGAAGCATAAATGCAATGACAAGATAGCAGGCTCGGGGATTCGAAGGCACGAGGGAATTTCGGGGATCTGAAGACATGGTGGAATATCAAAAAAATATAGGGAAGACAAAATTTTGCAAAGTCCCATAACTTCCAAAAATAGTGCAAAACAAGTCTTCATCGGGTTTCCAAGGCATTTGGGGAATTCCGCCCAGAGTGAATTTTCCCAAAAACATAGAAAATCCTAAAATATGTCCCAAAACTCAAAATTTTCAAAGTGTTTTTTTAGAAGAGGAATTTGTACGAGTAAGATAATCATTTAGGAACATGTTAAGGTAACCAAATCCTCAAAAACAAAGGGCCAAAACACTAGAAACAAAATAAAAAGAGGGTCCCTGCTATCAGCGGGGCTTGTGTGCAAAAACTACACAAAATGACCCATTCACCCAAAGTGGAAAATGCGTCCCATTTAACTCAAAATAAAAATTAATTTAAATATTTGGTGGGATTTTATTCTCCTATATCTAATTCCAGCTTGTACTGTTGTAATTTCTGGAATTCCTGCATAATTGAGTATAAATACAAGGTTCTTTCACTCATATTCTTGCCTAGCAGTCAAGAGAGTTCACAAGAGCATTAAAGAGAATTTAAAAGGAAAATTATCAAGTATTTTTTAGTAGCATTCAAGTGCCAATCCTCATGCCAAATATTTCATTCATCATGTTTTTTATTGTGCTAACAATTGTGATGTAGGATTTTGTGATTCAAGCAAGTCTTTCATGCAAGATCAACATCATTCAAGCAAGAGTCAAGAGTCACATCCATTACAACCATCTCAAGCATATTTGCAACACCTTATTGCTAGAATTTGGTGAATTGCAAAATTTCTATTTTTTCATTCATCATTATTCATTCTTATTTTCTTTAATTTAAAAGTTTAATTATCAACAAGGGGTTTGACCTGTTGCAAGTATGAGCTTGTCTGGTGGTATTGTCATTAATGTTGTCATTTATGTCAACACTATTCAGTATGTTGTAGATTGTCTATTTATGATGAGATGCTGGTACGATGTTGTGAGTACATGGAGCTACCTTTATGGCATTGTAAATATGTTGGTATGATGAGCTTCCAAGTGCTTTTGAGAAAATTAATGAAGAGAAATCAGAGTGTTGGAAGTGTTCAAATTGAGCTTCAAATTTATCTTGTGGTGATCCTATGTTTGTATGGATCTAAATGCATGTTGATGATCATCTAATGATGATATAGTCTGAGTTTCAATTTCTAGTGAGATGGTACGTGAAAATTGTGTCCACTAGATTTTGTGTTTTGTCGGCTATGTCAATGTTTTGTGAACTAGGAGGAATATGTTTTCTCTGCATTCCTCTACTATTTTGTTTCAGATCGTGCATATCTAGTAGATGTCTTGTGAAGGTATTTCTTATACTCTAGTCAAGAGGTTTGGATTTTTTTAATCTAGAAATCATGTTTTAGTATTTTTGTGTGTGTCTGCACAGACATGATAAACTGGTGAAAAAATTTTAGTGATTGAAGCATGTTGTTTTTGCTGCAGATGTAAGATTTTGAGATATATTCTTGTGCATAATGAAGCATGTGCATCATTGATAAAAAAAAAATTCATTAGGTTTAGCCGACCTAGTGTTTACACTTCATTCAAATAATAAAATTTAATTGAGGAATCTTGTAGAAGATTCAAGAATTTTTTTTTTATGTGTTTTATTTGTCCACTCTTATTCCATTCCACCATGCGAATTTAGAGTTTTTGACCTAATTTGAATTTATGAATTAGTGTATTGTGGTCGACCTTGGTAAATTTTTCTAAGGTTGAGAATGGTATAAAAGCAAGTCGAGTTGTGAATAATTGTATGAAAACGTGATGCAAAGTGATGAAATTGTACCACAAATCATAAGAGCAGAAAGTGTGTGCGAGTGAGTTGTGATAGTAGATTTCAGTGTGTTGAAGGTAGTGAAGTGAAGGTTTCAATAATCCTGTGAATGTACTTTAATTGTTGTGGTGGATATTTTTTTCTCCTTTTTATTTGTAGCATAGTGAGCCTCCTTGTTGGATAGTGAGTCCTTTGTAGGAAATGAGCCTTTGTACTTAGACAGTGAGTCTTCTTTTGGGCAATGAGAACTTGGTAATGAGCCTTTGTATTTAGTTTATAATCTTTATATTGTTAGTTAACCCTCACCGTGGTTTTTCCCTTATTGGGTTTTCTGCATAAAAATATGGTGTTCATTGTGTTGATTTACTTTTTGTTATCTGTGTTTCATGCTCATATTTAATAACATAATAGTGTGGTTGAAGATTTGATAAGTGATAAAGTTTTAAGTTTAAATTGGTGTGACAAATGATTCACCCCTCCTCTCAGTTGTCCTACACCTATTTAACAATTGGAATCAAAGCTTGTTGTTCCTTACTATAGAAGTTAACCACTTAAGGAAGATCTAATGGCACACAAGTTTTTGATCCCTATGTTTGATGGAACTAACTACAAAGATTGGAAGGGACAAATGAGAGGATATATTATCTCTCTTGGTTTCAAGACCTAGAAGGATCTTGAGAATAAGTAGACACTTCCATCTGATGGTGTTAATACTTCAAATGAGATATCTTCTTATGAAGAAAATGAGAGGGAGAAGTATGTGATTTGTAGTGGTTTACTAAAAATGAACGAATCAAGGTTAATTCGTTAGAAACTGTATATAATGTATGGAAGAAGCTGGAATACATGTATGAAGGGAATGAAAAAGTGAAATTGACAAAGAGACTAGTAGCAAAGCATAGATTTTTGAACCTAAAAAAATGGAAGATGATGAAGAATTTACAAGTTTCTTTCACAGGGTTGAACATACTGGAAATGAGGTTAGAAATCAAGGAGGAAAGCTAGCAGATGAAGATATAATAGAGAAGATCCTAATCACACTACTGGATTGCTACAACTATAAGATCTCAGTGATTGAAGAAATGTATGACCCTAAAAAGTACACCTTGGAACACTTTGTTCGATACCCTGCAAGCATTTGAATTAAGAAAGTTTTGGAAAAATGTTAAGATAGAAGAAAAGATAGAAACAAAATTTAAGGCAATGAAGATTGAGGAGGAACCAGATAGCGATGATGTTGATGAGTTGGAAGCTAACTTCACTAGGAAGTTGAAGAAATGTACTAGAAATTATAAAGGTATGTTGCCCTCTAAATGCTTTAGTTGTGGTAATATTGGTAATTATGCTTCAAGATGTCCAAATAGGGCTGCACATAAAAAGAACAAGGACTATAAGGATAAGGATAGGAAGGATAAGAAGTATAAGGAGTTGCACTATGTTAAGGAAGAGGTAGGTATTTCTAATGATGAATCTAAAAATGAGGTTGATGATAGTGAATGCTTATTCTTAGCTTTGGAAAATAAATCTATATCCACTAACCCTGGAAAGTGTGTAAGAAAAATGGCTTTGGAAGTTAAGAAGAATAGGATGGAAGGCACTCTAGTTACCACATTTAATGCAAGATAGAATGAAGTATACTAGGTAATTTATAGTGGATGTTCAAATCACATGACAGGAGATAAGAGTAAGTTCACTAAACTTGAAAAATATGATCGTGGTTTAGTCATGTTCGGTGATGATTCAGAAGCTAAGACTTATGGTAAAGATTCAATTAGTTTTGATGAAGTACATAACACTGATGATGTATATTATGTGAAGGGTTTGAGGCATAATCTTTTAAGTTTTGGTTAGATGTGTAGCAATGGCTTTAAGCTTGTGTTTCAGAAAAATACCTATGAAATCATAAAAGGATTTAGAAATGTAGATATTAATAATGTTGGAAGAAAAACTTAGGGAAACATCTATTAGCTGAAGGAAGTTTATGGTCATTGTCGTGTATCTCATATCAGTGAAAGTTGGTTATGGCACTAGAGAATGGGACATGTGAATTTGGATAACCTAGTCAATATCACTAAAATGGAAATAGTTTGAGGATTTCCTAGAATCACAAGACCTACTAACACTATCTATAGAAGTTTTCAACTGGGGAAGCATACAAGATGTAGCTTTAAAGGAAAAGAATATTCTACTACTGGTATGTTGGAGTTGGTACACACTGATCTCTATGGTCTGACTAAGACTAGAAGCTTGAATGGTGATAGATATTTCATGGTGCTTATTGATGATTACACTTGAATGACATGGGTTGCATTTCTCAGAGAAAAGAATCAGGCCCTGTATAGGTTTAAGGGATTCAAAGCAAGAGTGGAGAATGAAGTAAATCTGAAAATCAAATGTTTAAGATCATATAGAGGTGCTGAATTCACTTCTGGTGAATTTAATACATTCTATGAGAAGCATGGCATAAAAATATAGTATTCTACTCCCAGAACCCCATAGGAAAATGGAGTAGTTGAAAGGAAAAATAAGGTAGTATAGGAAGCTACTAGAAATATTATTAAAGAATCTAATGTATCATATGTATATTGGAAAGAAGCAATACATACTGTTGTTTATGTTCTTTATAGAGTTCAGATCAAACACAACAACACAAAGACACCTTTTGAGTTATGGACTGGTAAGATTCCTATTGTGAAATATTTTAAGGTATTTGGAAGAAGATGCTATATTAAAAGAGATGATGAAAATATTGGAAATTTTGATGCTAGATGTGATGAAGGAATATTTCTTGGATACTCTACCATTAGCAAGGAATATAGATGCTTTAACAAAATATTGAGGAAGATTATTGAAAGTGCTAATGTGAAAGTTGATGAAGAAATAAACACACCTATTGAGATAAGTGAATTTGAACTTGATGATCCTATCTACATACATATACTTGAAGAAAATAAGGAGAAGGAAAAAGAAGAAGGAAAGGAAGAAGAAGAACAAGTGGAAGAAGAAGAATAAAATGAATCAAAACCCATTGCTAGGAATCCTAAATATGTACAGAAAAATCATTTGGAAGATTAGATAATTGGAGACAAGAGTAAAGGTGTAAAGACAAGAAGCAAAGTTGCAACTAAGGTAAATTTATGTTTACTCTTTAAAATAGAACCAAAATCTGTAAAGGAAGCATGTGAAGATGAAAGTTTTTGGAGAGCTATGAAAGAGGAATTGCAGCAAATAGAAAAAAATTAGACCTGGGAAATAGTCCTAGGCCTGTGAACAAAAAATGTGATTGGCTCAAAATGGGTGTTATAGAATAAGCTAAATGAAAATGGAGAAGTAGTGAGGAATAAAGCAAGATTGGTATGCAAAGGATATTCACAAGTTGAAGGAATAGATTTTGAGGAAACATTTGCTCATGTGGCTAGAATGGAAGCTATAAGACTATTTTTGGAATTTTCTGCACACAAGGACTTCAAAGTATATTAGATGGATGTGAAGTCAGCTTTTTTGAATGGTGAGTTAGAGGAATAAGTATACATGGAGCAACCTAAAGAGTTTCAGCTATCTAACACACCGGACATGGTTTGTAAATTCAAGAAAGAATTTTATGGATTGAAGCAAGCTCCTAGAGCTTGGTATGAAAGACTGGACAAATATCTGACAAAGCAAGGATTCAGTAAAGGTTATATTGACAACAACCTCTACTTCAAAGTGCAAGGTAATAAGATGTTGATTGTGGTTGTTTATGTTAATGATATCATTTTTGGAGGAAATGAAAGCATGTGTAAAAAGTTTGTTGAAGAAATGTAGAAAGAATTTGAAATGTCTATGATAGGTGAATTGAATTTCTTCCTTGGTCTACAAGTGAATCAAACTAACAAAGGTATATTAATTTCACAATCTAAGTATGTAAAATATTTGTTGAAAAAGTTTGGGATGGAGGATTCTAAACTGGTTTGTACTCCTATGTTAACCAGATGTAAACTGAGAAAGGATGATGAATCTGCTAAGACTAATCAAACAAAATATAGACCCATGATTGGAAGACTGTTGTATCTCACTACTACTAGGCCAAATATCATGCATGCATTGTGTTTAGTTTCTAGATTCCAAGCATATCCTAGGGAAGAACATCTTATGGCTGTAAAAATAATATTTAGATATCTTAAAGGTACACCAGAATATGGACTGTGGTATCATAAGATTAATGATTTCACCTTGAGTGCTTATACATATGCTAATTGGGTTGGATGTGTAGATGACTGAAAGAGTACTGGTGGTGGTGCTTTCTTTCTTGGTAGAAGACTAGTTTCATGACTAAGTAAAAAGAAAGACTTGGTTTCTCTATCCACTACTAAGGCTAAATATATTGATGTAGCATCCTACTGTACACAAGTTTTGTGGATGAAGCAAACCCTGAAGGAAATTGGAGTAATATGTGATCAGGCTATTTCTATTTTTTGTGACAATATAAGTGCAATAAACATTTCAAAGAACCCAGTTATGCATTCAAGAACGAAGCACATATCTATCAAGTATCATTTTTTGAGAGAGAAAGTGTTGGAGAATGAGGTCAGATTGGAGTATGTAACTACAAAGGAACAAATTATAGACATATTTACTAAGGCTCTTCTGAAGGATACTTTCAAGCATCTTAGGGATAGGTTTGGGGTCATTGGCCTTCCTAACTAGGTGCACATGAAGGTGCACTAGTCTATTGAATTCACAGATTCTTCATTTACCTGAACTGATTGATGGGTGTACTTTGCAAGGGGAGTAGAAAATATTTTCATTGTTGCAATATGAGTGTACTCCTAAGGGGGAGTAATCAGAGTATTTTTTCTTTTCCATTGATACTAAAGAGGGAGAAAATGTTGTGTTTCCATCAATGACAAAGGGGGAGATTGTTGCAAGTATGAGCTTGTCTGGGGGTGTTGTCATTAATGTTGTCATGGATGTGAACATTGTTCAGTATGTTCTAGATTGTATATGTATGGCTGAGATGTTGGTGAGATGTTGTGAATACATGGAGCTACCTTTATGGTGTTGTAGATATGTTAGTATGATGAGTTTCCAAGTTATTTTGAGAAAATTAATGAAGAAGAGAAATCAAAGTGTTGGAAATGTTCAGATTGTGCTCCAAATTTCTCCTATGGTGATCCTATGCTTGTGTAGATCAGAATGGATTTTTATGGTGATTTGATGATGATATAGTCTGAGTTTCAGTTTCTAGTGATATGGTACGTGAAAATTGTGTCCATCGGTTTGTGTGTTCCACCAGTTATGTTAGTGTTCTATGAACTAGGAGGAATATGTTTGCTTCGCATTCCTCTGCTATTTTGTTTCAAATCATATAGATCTGATAGATGTCTTGTGAAGGTATTTCCTATGCTTTGGCAAAGAGGTTTGGAGTTTTCTAATCTAGAAATCATGTTTTAGTATTTTTGTGTGTTTCTACATAGACCAGACAAACTAGCAAAATAAATTTAGTGATTGAAGCCTTTTTTTTTTTTGAGATGTATTTGGAAGATTCTGAGATGTATTCTCATGCATAATGAAGCATTTTGTGTCATCTGTGTGTCATCCTCTTGTTGGGAAGCATGTGCATCATCGATAATTTATGTTTTCATTAGGTTTTGCTGACCTAGTGTTTACACTTCATTCAAAGAATTTAATTTAATTGAGGAAGCATGTAGAAGATTGAAGAATATTATTTTTTATGTTTTTATTGGTCCACTCTTATTCCATTCCACTGCATGAATTTAGAGTTGCCAACCTAATTTGAATTTATGAAACAATGTATTTTGGACGACCTTGGTAAATGTTTCTAAGGTTGAGAATGGTATAAAAGCAAGGCCAGTTGTGAAGAATTGTATGATAGTGTGATGCAAAGTGAGGAAACTGTGCCACAAATCATAAGGGCATAAAGTGTGTGCGAGTGAGTTGTGATAGAATTTTGTCAATGTGTTGAAGGCAGTGAACTGAAGGTTTCTGTAATCCTACGAATGTGCTTTAATTGTTGTGGTGGATCTTTTGTTCTCTTTTGTATCTATAGGAAGCGAACCTCCCTATTGGATAGTGAGCCTTTGTACTTGGACAGTGAGTCCTCTTTTGGGTAGTGAGCCTTTGTATCCAGTTTATAACCTTTATATTATGAGTTAATCCTCATTATGGATTTTCCCTTATTGGGTTTTCCACGTAAAAAATTGGTGTTCATTGTGTTGATTTACTTTATGTTATCTATCTTTCATGCTCATATTTAATAATCTAATATTTTGGTTGAATATTTTATAAGTGATTAAGTTTTAAGTTTGAATTTATGTGACAACTAATTCATCCCCCTCTTAGTTTTCTTGCACCTATTTAACATGACCAAGGAAAACCCCTATCTACTAACCTCACAAAATTTTTCCCTCTCCTTTATGTGTGATTTGTAGTTCTACATTGCATATTTCCTAAGGAGCAAGTTTGGATAAAATTTGCATGTTGTTTGAAGTTTTCAAAGTAGTCATCAAGCCTTGGAGAACCTTGGAGAAGACCTAGAGGTTGCAACTCAGAGATTTAGATCTAGAAACAAATTAGGAAGGAAAAAGCATATAGAGAAGAGTGGTATCAGCTTTTGAAGCTTCAAAAAATCCCAACTGGACTAATTTTCCACTTCTGGTGAATGAGCCCCACTTCTAGTCATTTTTCAGGACTTTGTAGATTTGGATACTTTTTTGGGATAAACCTGTTCCTACACAGTTTCCCAAAAATAGGACTCATTCGCTAAGTTGGGAAAATCACTCCTATTTCTGAGAAATTGTATAGGAATAGATTTTTTTCAAAAAGGGTATCCAAATCTGCAAATTCCTAAAAAATGATTGGAACTAGGACTCATTCGCTAGAAGTGGTGAATCAGTCAAGTTCGTATTTTTTGATTTACAGTTTTCTATGTTGTTTTGTTCACTTTGCTAGTTCATTTAGTACTACTTTGCATTCAATTAGGGTTTTGTATTACATCTTGCATTTCATTGTCTTTTCCAAGTTTAAACTTGGTGGTTAACCCCTTTATAGCTTGCATTCAACCCCTAGGAAAACCCTACTATAAGACTTCTTTCCCCTTTTGCATTGAGATCTTTAGGGTTACCCTTGAATGAAATTGAAGGAGTGGGTATGCTCTATGACCAAAATCATATGATAGCACCATCCCACAAATTCATCATTTTATTTACCTATAGAGAAAACTATATTATTGCACCAAAGACTTGGCCACATTGGAGAAAAATGTCTAAGGACATTGAAAAATAAAACCATGTTGAAGGTTTGTCTAATTGTAAACTTGAATTCAATTTCTATGAGCATTGCATTTCTGGAAAAAAAATCATGTTCAGTTTTACTTGATTTCTCATAAATCTTGTGGTGTATTAGATCTTATTCATTATGATGTATTTGGTCCTGTAGATGTTCCTTCAATTGGTAAATCCACATATTATGTTTCATTTAGTGATGATTATAGTAGGACATGGGTATATTTTGTAAAGAGTAAATCTAAAGTTTTAAGTCGATTTAAAGAAGTTAAAGCAATGGTTGAGTTGCAGAATCAGAAGAAATTAAATTGTTTGAGAACTGATAATGGCAATGAATTTTTCTCTAATGATTTTGATAGATTATGTAAAGATTTTGGTATTCATAGAAAGAATACAACTTCATATTCTCCACAACATAATGGAGTTGTAGAAAGAATGAACATGACACTAATGGAGAAGGCTTGGAGTATGTTGAGTGGTGCTAGCCTAGAACAAAGGTCTTGGGCTGAAGTTGTTGCCACTATCTATTTCTTGATTAATAGGTATCCTACATTATCTCTTGTTGATAAAATGCCTATAGAGGAATGGTCAGGTCACAAGCCTTCATTAAGACATATTAGATTTTTTTGTTGTGAGGATTATGCATATATGCCAAAGGAGAAGTGAACAATGTTGGAGAAAAATGTTGTGAAATGTATCTTCATCAGATATAGTTATGGCGTGAAAGGATACAAGCTTTGGGATCCTATTTTAGAGAAGCTAATACATAGTAGAAGTGTTATTTTTAGATAAACTAAGTCTTCTTCTCTTACTTTGCAGCTAGAAAAAAGTTAATAGGAAGATGTGATTCAATTTCTTTCTACACCTAAGAAAGTTGAATCAAGGCCCAAGGATAGACAAGAAGTTGAGGAGATTTCATCTAGTTCTAGGTCTTAGAAAGAGGAGGAAGAACCTCCAACTTAGATTTTCCATAGGTCTACAAGGCATAAACAACCACTTGAAAGGTATTCACCTGTTCATTGTGTTGGAAAAACAAGGACATACAACTAAGAGGGGGGGTGAATCAATTGTCACAAAAACTTTAAAAACTTTTCTCTCTCAACTTAAATTAATATCAGATCAAATAAGAATTAACCACAATAAATTAACACATCATAGAGACAGACAACACCAAATCTTTTTATGTCGAAACCCTATTAGGGGAAAAACCATGGTGGATGTTAGTCCACAAGATTATACCCTGCTAAAAGTATAATGAGAAATAATAAGGGGAATGCACATGCATTCAGGCATACTGCCTAGAGCTCACTACTCAAATGTAAAAGGGGGCTCACTACCCAACAATATAGAATAGGATTAAAATATAGAAGGTATGAACTGAGAAAATAGCTTTTGCATAAGCCCGATTATAGTTCCAATCAAACTTAGAAAACCTTCTTCACACTTCGCTCAATCCTCTTCACACTTTGCTCTACAATCGAATGATATTCACATATACACACATAGAAGCACACAAGCACATGAACTACACTATCCACTAATGAAAAAATCACACTTATATATACACTACATGAGATTTCATCACAACTTAGTCGGCCAGGAAAATAACACAAATTTGTAATGTTAGCCCAAATTTATAAATAAAATTTTAATGTGAATCCACCAAGGTTAGACACAACATAGTGGAGACCCAAATTAACATCTCAAACAAAAAAATACTTTAACTAATTCCACCATGAATATCCACAACACGCTACCACCAACATGTCAGCCAGGAACATGAAAAACTGAACATGCATAAGAAAATATCTTCAACCACAAGCTCTCCAATTAATGTGGATGTACCACAAAGATAGAGAATAATATAGAGACATCTTAGAAAACCAAGAAATAATAGAGAAACATCTAAAACAACTGAGATTATCAGAGTCACACAATCTTCATTCAGGAACACTCATAGAGACCACAAAAACAATGTTAGACCACAACACAATCAAAACTTCACGCAGACCTCTAAAAATTCTGGTAGATTATCTAGAAACACTAAAAAATAATCCCTTTAATACACACCAACTAATCTTCAGTGTAAAGAACAAGACACCTTCATGACCTGCACAGTTCCACTAGGAACCTAGAATACTTTCTTTTACAATTTTCTTAATATCCTCGACGTATAGAGTCTCTAATACACCAAATGCTAATAGTGTTGGCATTAATGACAACCAAATATCAGCAACAAATCCACAACATACAAGAATCTCCCCCTTTGGCATTGATGGAAACACATGATGTGAAAAATGCCATCAACCCAACACACTAACTCTTCTTCTCAACTACTCTTCTCCCCACAAGTTTCTTTTTATTTGAAATATTTTTCACATTTCACTTCTCCCCCTTTGACATCAATGGAAAAGGTAACCATGACCTTTCCAAATACACAATCTAAACCACATATCTACAAATCTGACTACTCCCCTTGAGTAGCAGGCACAAAAACATCAATTTGGATCAGAATATAACAATGTAGCTCAGGATTGATGCAAGAAAATGTATCTTCTAGTTCTTATCAGGAGGGGTAATCACCCCTAGCATTCATTTGAGATACACAAAAGTATCCTTCAGCAATGTCTTAGTAAATATATCTACAATTTGTTCTTTGGTAGGTACATATTCCAATCTGACTTCTTTTTCATTCACTTTCTCCCTCAAGAAATGAAACCTAATTGATATATGTTTAGTCTTAGAGTGCATAACCAGATTCTTTGAAATATTTATTGCACTTGAATTATCACAATATATGGCAATAGGCACTTCATATAACACCATGATATCTTTCAACATCTTTTTCATCCATATCACTTGAGTACATATTTTAGCAGCAGTAATGTATTTTTCTTCAAAAGTAGATAAAGAAATTGAATTATGCTTTTTGCTCAACCAGGCCACCAAATTATTCCCTAGGAAGTAAGCACCACCACTAGAAATTTTCTTATCATCTACATCTTCAACCCAATCCACATCAGTATATGCATTCAAAGTTAGATCATCATCCTTCGGATACCAAAGTCCAAAGTCAATTGTTCCTTTTAGATATCTGAAGATTCTCTTGACAATAGTCACATGTGATTCTTTTGGATCAGCCTAAAATCTAGAAACCATACATACAACATTCATAATGTATGGCCTAGTCTCAGTCAAATAAAGTAATCCACTGATCATTGACTTGTATCTAGTTTGATTTTCCTTAGGAGAATCATCATTCTATGTTAGCTTGCATCCGGTCACCATGGGAGTACCTACAGGTTTTGAGTCATCCATTCAAACTTCTTCAATAGTTCTCTCACATATTTGGATTGAGATGTGAAGATTCCCTTGTCTAAGTGAGTAACTTGTAATCCCAAAAAGAACTTCATTTCTCCAATCGTACTCATCTCAAATTCATCCTTTAGCTCATTAGCAAACTTCATACATAGATTGTCATCTCCTCCAAAAATGATGTCATCAACAAAAATTTCTATAATTAACTCCTTAACATTATCTAATTTGAAGTATAAGTTGCTATTCGCATTACCTTTAGTGAATCCAAGCTCCAGCAAATATTTGTCCAACCTAGCAAACTAGGCTTTGGAGGCTTCCTTAAGTCCATACAAAGCTTTCTTTAATCTACAGACCATATCTTCCTTGTTAGTTAGATGAAATCCATCTGGCTATTCAATGTATACTTCTTATTCTAGTTCTCCATTCAAAAATTCCAACTTCACATCCATTTGATAAACTTTATAGTTCTTATATGCGACATAAGCATGAAACAATCTTAGGGTAAGTGCACAAAGTTGAGTCCATGAAATGTGGAAGTTTTTTCCTTAGCCAAAAAATTGAAATCGGCTTTGCAAAATTGGGATCTTGAGTTTTAAAAATTGGGATCTCGTTTAGCTTCGGGATCCTGAACCAACAGAGAAGGAACAGGATCCCGATTACTACGAAATGAGATCCCAATTTGTCCCGTTTTGTAGAAATTGGGATCCCATTTTGTAGAAATTGGGATTCCATTTTATATTGCTATTTATCTTTTTAAAAACAAACAGAGTTCATTTCACAGCGGATGGGATCCCAAGTACAGGCAACAACGACCCCCACAAATAGCTACAGGTACCCGCCCACGCCCCATTTTTTTTGCATTTTTGTATTTTTTATTGAAATTGTGAAGAAAATAAGTGAATTTAGCATGTTTTTTTAAATTTATTTCATGTTTTGAGCATTTTTTTCCTATTATAGTAGAAATGAGTAATTGTAAAAATGGACAAAAAAATGCAATGAAACCTAAATATTTTTTAATAGAAATGAAAAAATGAACCTTGAATTGTGTTTTACAAACAAAATTTAACTTTTGAAACCTAAATTGTTCAACTAAACCAAAAAATAATTAATTTGAAAACCCTAATTGAAACAAAACAAAAAAATTGCATTTCAAAACCCAAGAAATTGAAATGAAATAAAAAAAAATTGCATTTAGAAATCATAATCAAGCTTTTTGAAACCCTGAATTCAAATCAAACAAAAAAAATTGAATTTGAAAACCCTAGTTTGAATTGAAATGAAAAAATTGCATTAAAAACCATAATTTCTTACAAATTGAAACCCTAAATTGAAATCGAACAAATCATTTTTATTTTGAAAACTAGGTAATTTCGAGCTCAAAAAAAATCATTTGCATTGCTTAAATGTTGTAAGTTTTATTTGCATTGTATGCAAAAAATGATATGTCTAACTTTAGTTTCAATGTTAAATTATAATTATATTAGAAAACAATATGTTAAATAATAGTTAAAATTCATAAAGTTTATCTTGATGTTTGTTTGCAAAATTTAGTTAGCAAATTCGTGAATCTAAGCACGTACAATCGATTCCAATTGGCACTAACTTGCAAGTCTAAATTATTTGAAGGGTCACCCAAACTTCACCCTAATTTTTATAAACCCTAGACCTTGAACTATAAAATCTAAACCCTCAACACTAAAGCATTTGAATTGTGTCTTAGGACCTTAAAATGAAATTTGGTTTCCTTAAAAAACCCTCTATTGTCACCATTCAGTAGAGCTTTTTGTAATTTTTTCACTTATTTGAACACATAATATAAAACCTTTTGGTTTCTAAAAGTTTATGAAGAGTGGATGATGACTCTCTATGACACTTAGACATGATCATTAGGGATCTAAATCATTGGAAGAAAAATTTATTCTATTATATCCACAAGATAGGAGAGCACAAGTGAGAGTGCTATGGGTAAAGTTTCTTTCATTGGACATACCTAAAATTATGTAGTTTCAATGTCAAGAATGGGTCTATTTGGTAGATTTATGAAAACTATTATGAATATCTAGAATACCATAGAAGTATAATTATAGCAATTCCAAATGGAAACACTTGGGCATATATCATATGAAATTTAAATTTAGTACTTGGTGTATATTATATAGGAGAGTTGATAATACATGGAAAGAGGTTTGTATGGGAATATATGTATTAAGAAACACATACCATGACCTCTATAGGATTTTTAAGATGTGATCCTAGATAATAATCCACCCATCCTCAATCATAATGGATTCTTTAGCAATTAAGAGAGATTCAATAACCATAAAATTACCTATATTTTGATACTATATAGATTTATGTGGAAGGATAGAAATGCATCAATAAGGAGACCAAGATGGAACCATTTAACACCTAAGGTACATCTATTACATGGGAAAGGAAGGAGTTACATCATGATAGGTTGGAGGAACTATTCTATTATTACAATAGAGATAGGAGGAGGATTCATATTATGCTCCTATAAATAAGAGGTTAATTTAGAAGATTAAAAGAACTAGATAATAACAAAGGAAATAATTCTATAGAGGGAGTGAGTGGGATTGTTGGAAATATACAAGGAGAGAGGTGAAGGTCCCAACACCTACATAGATTCCTACACGAAATACACCAATCTAGGCACTTCCTAGAAGGATCAAGATCCATGTGAGTAGCCTCTTTTTATTTTTGTATCTTCTACATATGTATATTTATTCCTTTATTATGTGATTAAAATAATGTATGATATAACTTATTAATAAGTGATTACAAGTATAATTATTAAAATATTTCATATTTATTTTGATATCCTCTAATGTAGGAGGAAATTTTTACTTGTTTGAATAGATGTATGTTATTTTTGTGATATGTATAGATTGATTCATTTTTAACATGATACTTTTTTTTATTAGAGGGGTAAACACTTTTGACCCAAAGCTAGATTGAACCAATGAGGCCATAGTATGACTAAATTTGGACCTCACTGGACATCTAGATCCCCTTAAGCCATCCTATCACCCTAAATCATAAATTTATTTCTTAAGGGGATCAAATAAGTTATTAAATTTGGTGAAGTTGCCCAAGGAAACCAAATTTAACAATAATAAGATCTTGCAAGATTATAATATGAATGAGATTTCATGATCTAGGTTGGTCAGTTGAAAAAAGAGTAGATCTCAATCAACTATTCCACAAGAAAATGTTCTTCACTAACTTGAAAGTTCATCATATTCCAAGGGGCACCAAAACTTCACCCTAAGTTCTGTAAACCCTAAACCCTGAACTCTAAAATCTAAACCTTAAACACTAAACCATTCATTTTTTCCTACCTGACCTTAAAGTGAAATTTGGTTGTCTTAGGAAAATCCACCAAATTTCATTCCCTTATCCATGTAATTTTTTCATAGGATATTACTACATTTATCCCCTTAAGTTATCCTATTACCCTAAACCGTAAACTCTAAACTCTAAACCCTAAACCCTAAAGCCATCATTTTTTCTTAGGCTCTTAATGAAATTTGGTTGCCTTAGGAAACTCCACTAAATTTCATTCCCTTATGCCATTTAATTTTTTCCTAGGATCTTACTACATGTAGATCCCCTTAAGATATCCTATTACCCTAAACCCTAAACTCTAAAGTCTAAACCCCAAACCCTAAACCCATCATTTTTTCTTTAAAGGCTCTTAATGAAATTTGGTTGCCTTGGGAAACTTCACCAAATTTTATTCACTTGAGCCATGCCATTTTCTCCTAGGACCTCACTAGACGTAGATCCGCTTAATCCATCATGTCACCCTAAATTGTAATTTTATTTCTTAAGGGGTGCCAATATGACATTTCTTAAGGGGATCAAAGAAGTTCTTAAAATTTGGTGATCAAAGTTTCCCAAGAAGACCAAATTTAACAATAATAAGATCCTGCAAGATTATAATATGAATGATATTTCATGATCTAGTTTGGTTAGTTGAAACAATAGTAGATCTCAATCAACTATTCCACAAGAAAATGTTCTTCACTAACTTGCAAGTTCATTATATTCCAAGGGGCACCAAAAATTCACCCTAAGTTCTGTAAACTCTAAACACTAAACCATTCATTTTGTTCTACCTGACCTTAAAGTGAAATTTTGTTGTCTTAGGAAAATCCACCAAATTTCATTCCCTTAATCCATGTAATTTTTTCATAGGATCTTACTACATATGTCCCCTTAAGTTATCCTATTACCCTAAACCCTAAAGCCATAATTTTTTCTTAGGCTCTTAATGATATTTGGTTGCCTTAGGCAACTCCACCAAATTCCATTCCCTTATGCCATGTAATTTTGTCCTAGGATCTTACTACATGTAGATCCCCTTAATCTATATTATTACCCTAAACCCTAAACTATAAATTCTAAACCCTAAACCGTAAAGCCATCATTTTTTCTTTAAAGGCTCCTAATGAAATTTGGTTGCCTTAGGAAACTTCACCAAGTTTCATTCACTTGAGCCATGTCATTTTCTCTTAGGACCTCACTAGACATAGATCCCCTTAATCCATCCTGTCACGCTAAATCATAATTCAATTTCTTAAGGGGCCCCAATATGACATTTATTAAGGGGATCAAAGAAGTTCTTAAAGTTTGGTGATCAAAGTTTCCCAAGGCAACCAAATTTAACAATAATAAGATCCTGCAAGATTATATAATATTAATAGTTAATTGTATTTTCATTCAAGTAACATGTTCCTTAGACATAAATGAGGCTTACATATTTTATCATTTGTATTCAATTATTTAAGGCCATTTATATTGAATGGTTTAAAGTTATTTCCTAAACATGTATCTTACATCTTGAAATTACAAATCTAATGCATGTTTACTCATATCTTAAAGATCACATGGATCCATTCAATAATATTCACAATCCACCTCCACACCATCCATCTCCACCACCTTCACCTCCACCTCCACCCACTCCACATCATAACCCCCCACCTCCACCATCTGAAATCAATGAACATGCTCATTTGCAAGCACAAAGCAATGCCAATGTTAGAACCATCCAAGATCAAATCAACATTATTCAAAATGAAGAATGTGTCGCACGTCCTGTGAGGATGTTTGCATCTAGGATGCACAACCTTGTTGATGTTGTCAGGGCTATGGATGAGATCTTAGATGAGCATCGACAATGGCTAGAGGAGAGGAGAACTTCTGGTTCTGAAAAGGAAAACACAAATAAATGAGGAGATGTAGTAGAGAGCTACAATAGTTTATAAATTAATACAATGATCTTAAATAGTTATGAATTTATAAATTTGGTTAATGATGGATATATTATGTGATGAATTTATAAATTTGGTTGGATGGATATTTTTAGTGACATGAAATTATGATTCTGGTTCTAGATGGATATTTTTAGTGACATGGATTTATGAATTTGGTGGAATTTATGAACTTATTATGAATAATATATAATAGTATAAATTTTATGACTATCTACTAGATCATGATTTCTCCTCCTGAAAAATTGTAATATGTGTGTGTGTGTGTGTTAGACATAAAATGAGCTTTTTTGAATGTTTCAAGTTATTGTTTAGTATGTATGTGCATGTATTAAAAATTTGCATATATAGTTCTTAAATTTTGAAATTTGTATGTATGTACATAGTTTAGTTTAATGATCTGTACACATGCAAATTATGCATCATATTTTTTATTTTAAATGTACATGTACATGTTAAATTTTTAATTTTGTATGGACATGCTCTTGAGTTGAACAATCAATGTATATATATGTGCATTTCAATTAAATATATGATCTTAATATATATGTTGCTCATCCTATTTCAATAAAATATATGATCTTAATATACATATGCACATCCTATTTTGTATGATTTAATGTAGGTGCACATTTATATCAAGCATATCATGGATGATTTTAACATTGATGATATCATCAATCCACCACCTCAGCCACAGCCACATCCACCCCCCCTCCCCCTCTAGATCCACCTCCCCCTTCCCCTCACCCTCCACCTCCCCTTCCACCTCCTCGTCCACCTAATATGCTACATCCAACACCTATCACATCAGATGAGGCTCACTTGAGAGAACACATAAATGATCAAGTTGCATCCTTACAAAATTAAATCAATGCTATGTAGAGTCAAGCATTGATTCCTCCACATGTGAGACGTTTTTCATCTGCGATGAAAAATGTTGTTGATTCCATCAGGATGATTGATTCTAATCTTGATAGGCATCTACGAGAGAGAGAGAGAAAAAATGAGACAATTTTATTCTGATGGTCTCTCTTACAAAAGAATATTAGACCTTAAAATAATGAAATCCCATCTAGCCCCCTACTTTCTTGACCCTGTTACTCGACAACCCATTCCACCCAACAAATCTAGAATATCCATGAGGTGGTGCATACATCTACAAATGAGTGAAATTTTTTGGGATTGATGGTATATGGTTTTTGATAGTCCCCCACATGCTAATTGGGAGTGCCCATTATATTTTTTGAGAAAACTGTATGTAGAGTTTTTTTTGGGGAAAAAGCCCAATTATTTTGATTTTAGATCATTTCAGGGTGTTGGTGGTGGCATGCAACAATATAGATTAGGGGCAAGGGTTGATCCCCGATGCCCCATGCATGCACAACCCCTTGTTGTTGCTCTTGGTCCTCCCATTCCTGCACCTGTACATCATTGAGCTCTGGCTCAACATTAGGTTCCCTTAGTACACTCACAGGAGACCTTGATCAACATGCTTCTGCGATAGCATGTGGGGAGCATATAGACAATGATGATGGAGGAGTTTTTTATGGAGTTGGTCTGAGTACTACTATAGGAGTGTTGAGGCCTGTCCCCCATATATGTACTAGTTTTCATCAAGTATTATATGGACCTGATCAGGCCACACCTAGTTCAGGTGGATGGGGAGATTCTAGTGGTTCATCTGGTTGCATCAGTTCATTTATAGAGTTTCTTACAGTAGACCATCACCCTGAGGATACTGCGACACAGGTATAAATATGCATCTAGATGTACATTCATTTTATAAGAATTTTGATGGATGTATATATCAAATAAATTTTTTCAATACATTTTAACAATCAAATTGTTTGGTGTACAAATGACACTAACGATGGGACAATCATTTGTTCCATGAGTACATACATCGACATCGATCGTACTCGGCAACCCTTATGGGGTATTTTAATTTCAATTTTTTAAAATTATATATGAAATCATAAATTTAACTTGAGTTTTAAATTTATAATTGAATCACATATATGTTTGAAATATTTATGTTGGTTTAGGTGAGTCAATCGACATCCATGTCAATTCCTCCTGAGGGATTGTCAAGCACTCCACTATTGGGCATCATAGATCATGGGCAAGTACATTCATATTGTAATTTTGTTTAAAGTTTACATTAGTATAGTTACAATTTTATGAGTTTTAAATTCACTAGATATATGAAACGCATGCATGTACACTTGTAAATATTATAAGCATTAAATGTCTATGTATATGTATGTCTAGGTTGATACCACAATAAGAATGGGCATCGAGCAAACATTTGATGTTGCAGCTACATGTGAGGCCACTGATTTCTAGGTTGTTTACAAAACTTTCTACACTAAATATGCAAACTTGAATATATATATATATATATATATATATATATTAACCTAATTCAATTGTACATGCTTTAATTTTGATCTTGTAGGACTTTGTTAGTGCAACTTTCAGCCCTGACCCAGACATAGTTACACCACCAGGAGGACATGTAGAGCACGCTCCAGATCAAATGGTAATTTAAATTTTTTATTTCATATTTAAAGTCAATTAGAAATTTTAAATTGAGTATATACATAATATGATCTTTTTACATATTCTTTTTGCTTTTATAGCATGAGACACATCTTGTAGTTGAGCATGTACAGACAGGTCTTGGAGAAGAGCTTGGTGCACAACCTCAGAATACAGTACAATTAAAATATGATAAATTATAAATTAAATTGAATTAAAAAAAATTAATTGTAGAGTTGTACATCTAATTTCGATTTTTTTTTTGTTTATGTAGATTGATTTAGAGAATTTAGAGGTTGCTTCAGGTGCACTAGAGCATACAGACACATATATGAGGGTAATTTAATTTTATGATGTATTATAAATTAAATTATCATTAAATCATTTTTCATTTTCTTACATCTGATTTCATCTTTCTCTTGTACAGAGTGTTTCAGGTCATCTACATAGTCCACATGGTGTGAAGAGGTCTCTTGATTATAGAGATAGTACATGACCTAGAAACATGTGATTTTATGTGTTATATTTGTTTATTTCATGGACTATATTTCTTATTTCTCATGTACTCTGTTGGACTTTATTTCATGCACTAAAATATATTGGTTTCATGCACTTAATATGTTACATAAATTATGGACTTTATTATTGTTTGAAATTTTAATTTACACATGTACATTTATGCATTTTATGTTCATAGTCAAGAAATTAATATAGGACATTGATGTGAAATGTAGTGATCTCATACATGATATTAATATAGGACATTTTAATATTTATACTTTGCAAATTTAGTGATTCTATACATGATATACATGATATGTGCATTCAATAAATAGCGATAATTACTCAATGAACTTATTCAATTCACGTCAATCAATAATTAGTCAATAAATCATAATTTACAAACAAAAGCAATCTATTTATATACTAGAAGGGATAAAATTTTAAGAAATAAACAATACCATAGAAGATTAGAGAATAAAAGCATTAATAAATTCTATAAATAATAACATCTAACACTAATTTATAAGTTGTCAAAACAAATAATGACATCTTAATGGGTCATAATAGAACGTTTTAATTAAGGGGATGTCTTACGGGGTCTTAAGGGGATGTGTAAATGGGTCATAATAGAATGTCTTAAGGGGATGTTTTAAGGGGTCTTAAGGGGATGTCTAAAGGGGTCATAATAGAATGTGTTAATGGGATGTCTTAAGGGGTCTTAAGGGGATGTCTAAAAGGGTCATAATAGAATGTCTTAAGGGGTCATAATACATCTAATGAGGATGTCTTAAGGGGTCTTAAGGGGATGTCTTAAGGGGTCATAATAGAATTTCTTAAGGGGATGTATTAAGGGGTTGTAATACAATGTCTTAAGGATATAATTGATTTAACAATAATGTATGTATGATATTTAGTGATTATACAATTATACATTAAGTTTCAAAGTAGGAAAATGTGCACATTTAACAAAAAAAATATATAGAATATTGATTTGATACATAGAAGTACATAGAGTATGTTTAATTATGTAAGTATGTATGTACATATATGTCATATCAAAAAAATGTTTACAAAATTTGGATATGCCATCTCAAGAACATCTCAAACTCGTGGCTAGAATGTAGTAGGTCTTCACACCACCTGATATCAAAAAGGTACAATCAATATAAATGAAATCATCAAAACATACATATTTTAATTTATATAAAACTATCTATATGTACAAAACTCAAGTACCTGCATTTAAAAGTATTCCACACATGTTTGTAGGTTGAATCTAGGCATCCTTGCCTTTTTGTTTCAAAGTATGAGATCAATGCAATGATGGCTTAAGGATACAAAATATGACAATAAATCAATTTTAACTATTAATGTCCAATCAATATCAATATGTAATCAAAACATGTATATAAATATAATTTAACTAATAATTACCTATTTTTACCAACTATTCCATGTTGTCTAGGTTGAATCTCTATGGACTAGATCCTTTTTGTGATTATTCCTTTAGGATGTATAAAAGGACAATTTAAATTAATTTCAACTAATAACACACTTGAACAATGTTGAAACATGCATTTAATGTATTTAAAAGGACAAAATAAAACTAAAACTATATTTACCTATATTTACTTATTCCATTGTACCATCTGCATCCTCTCTCTTTTGCAATGCATCTATTATTGCCTCATGATCTTCCATAGAAATTGACCATAGCACTTTTTTTGAAGGTCTTCCACGATACCGCTCTAGTTTTATATTTGTTGCCACCGCCAAATGTGAATAATGTATAATCTTTTTATGGGTTTCATATTCTTCGAATGCAGGTAGACCATTCTTTATTCTCAAGTATTTTCATAGCCAAGTGCCAACAACCACAACTGATCTTATTGGAAAACATGTTCAAAAACCATCATCAAATAAGTTCTCAAAATTTTCTTAAGGGGATCAAAGACTTGTTCTAAAAAATTGCTTAAGGGGATCTAAAACTTGTTATAAAATTTTTCTTAAGTGGATGTATTAAGGGGATCACCATACCTATTGGATAATGAAAGCCATCATCATCTTCTTGAGGTGTTATTAAATTATGTTTAGTTTCCACACAACAGGCAACAAATATTTTGTTTTCTCTTCATTCCCCTTAGGTGCAATAACATCATACACATGTCCTGCCAACAAAACTTGATTTAATAACTTGTGCATATCCATATAAATAATTTAGTATTACAAAATAACTTAATAAAGTGAAATTAAATGAAATAAATTGAATTAAAATTACCTTCTTGTACAAGGTTTGAAACATAGTCATAATCTTCAAATGCAAACAATTGATCATTTTCTTCAATAGTTCTTTCATATTGATTATGTGCTTCTGTTGGTGTCAACGATTTTTGCTCCCATTGTTCAACCCATTCTGTACTTTCAAATGCTTCCCAATCTCCTAAGATACAAAACTGGCAAAAAAATGCAAGCTCCCTTTTTCAAATAGTCCATGTACTTGTTGTCACACTCCTAAATGAATTCCATTTAGTAGATTCACTGATTGTCTCACAATCAACTCTAGGTACAATGTTCTCTTCTTCCACCAACCAAAAGAAATGATGAATTGTAGAGTAATCACTTGAACCAGTTGTAGATAATCTTCTATTACACCAATCCACAATCTCACGTGCATCCTTGAATTTTACTAAATCTGCAAATTTTAATTGTTCTTCAGCAAGAATTCTTTTCACACATGCACCAGCTCCATCATGTTCACCTTTACCATGCCCAGCTTACAAAAAACTCCATATATGCTAGACATTAAGTTCCTTGTGAACCCTACTTAACCAATAGAACATTTGAGCATTCTTGAACTGCCCTATACAATTATCTGACCATATGAGGTGTTCTTTCATCTGGATTCCTCTTTCTCTT
This sequence comes from Sequoia sempervirens, assembly GCA_007258455.2. Taxonomy (NCBI): domain Eukaryota; kingdom Viridiplantae; phylum Streptophyta; class Pinopsida; order Cupressales; family Cupressaceae; genus Sequoia; species Sequoia sempervirens. Next base: position 248,369,535 of record VDFB02047230.1, on the reverse strand, counting down.
AAATTTCTATAAAATATACTGAAATAGTATTGAACAAACTCTGATGAGTGTAACCGATTGTCACTCAAACAAAAATGATACTCCCTAAAAAAATTTCTATCATCCTCAATTCTATCATCTACATGTCTATAAACAATATGGACAAACATAGCTACTTGCACTAAATTATAATATTGATATTGAGTTTCCTCTTGCAGAGCGAGGATATAATTCTCCACAAAATCAACCACTGAAAGTATAGTACCAATTGGAAATGTGTTTCTACATGCATGAAATTGGTCATCAAGCCATCAAGCATGTTCAGAGTGCATGACATATTTTGGTACAATTTTATTCTTAAATTCACTCATAAATGCATGCACACTAACTTTTTCTGGAACTAAATCACAATGCTTTCCTATTTTTCCATCTTTTAAAGAATAGTGAATATTCCTAAATCTGTTGACATCTACTAATTGTTGTCCAAAATCATGATCAATACTTTCATGCAAACAAATTCTTAAAAATGAAAGATTTCCACAGTTAATGCATTGTCCAGAAATAGAAGAACTTTTTTTTTAAAAAAAAGAGAAGGGGTAAAAATTTATTCAATAAAATCCAAGATACAGAGCAAAGGCCAAAGGCCAACCAAACTAGGAACACCACCAAAAAAAAAAAACCAACAACAACACTACATATTCCTATCTTCCAATAATAACCTCTCTAGGGTCCCAAGATAATCAAAAGGTAACTCATCCCTTCCACTAATATTCTAGCCATCCACATTCTTAGAGGCCCACTTCGCCAAGAAGTTAGCCACTATGTTCAATTTTCTAGGGATATGACAAAAGGAGATAGAATCCAAGGAACTACATAAACTTAGAATCTATCTGACCACTGAGGCTAATTTCCAACTAACATCATCCAAACTATGGTTGTTCAACATATCCACAACAATCTAAGAATCTGAATCATAGATAATCCTCCTCCAGCCTAAATAGCATCCTCTCTCAACTACAATCTTAATAGCAAGGGCCTCCATTATATTATTAGAGTGTCGTCCTTTGTAAACAGAGAAGAAAAAATCCACACCACCATCATTACCTCTACCTATACCCCCAATACCAGCATTTCTAGGGTTCCCAAAAGAAGAACTATCTGTATTAATCTTTAGGACCCCAACCAAGGGAGGTTCCCACCTCCCATCACAACAAACAAGTTGCTTGACATGTCGGGGTCTTTTTCCAGCAATGCATCCCCTTCTACTATCCCCAGGTTCAAATTCCTCATAATAGCATAATCACCAGGATCAATATTTTCAGACATATCACACTTAGCAGAAATAGTCTCCTGAAGCCTGCTAATTATCTTCTTCCACAATTGAAAACTTCCTAATTTGGAGCCACAAAAACTCTATAGTTCCTTTCCAGCCAAAGGTTCTAGAGAATGAAAATAGGCCCAATAGCCCAGGCCACCTATAGGATAGAAGTCTTTGCTAGAGCCCTACCCAAACTCTCCCAAAATTCTATTAGGGAGGTAGCATGAATACAATGATGATGCCAAGCCTCCCACCACCTGTGCCATATCTCTCTAGAAAAAGGGCAGAGAAAGAACAAATGGGAAGTACATTCCTCACTGTGCAAACAAAGGAAGAAAATAGGTCCCTAAAAACCTCGCTCGTGAAGATTCTCCCAAGTGAGGCATTTCTTCAAAGCAACCAACCATAAGAAAAAATTGCATTTGGGCCAAGAATAGTTGTTCCATACCTTCTTCCACTAGGGCACCTTAGCAGAACCATGTAAGTTCTTGTCTAGCATAGCATAGCCTTGAGAAACAGTAAATTTACCTTTTAGGCTAGGACTCCAAGCCAATGTGTCCCTCTCGTTAAGGGAGCTACAAAACCTACCCTCCAAGAATTTAGTTAGATTAGCACGATCCTCATCAGAACCACCCATGGGCCACTCCTAAGGATCCTTCTAGCAATTCACCTCCACCTAACCAATACGCTTGATTGTTTTAAAATTCTCTAGCTTAATCCACCCAACATCAGTAAAAATATGGCAGAGAGGCTAAAGCTGAGGGAAGCTAGAAAAAATGGGAGGGTGGCCATCCCAAGAGTCCTACCAAAATAGAGCATCAGATCCTCTATTATAGATCCAAAAGAGACCATCCTTAATAAGATGAGCTCCCTTTTTAAGAGTATCCCAAATACAAGATCCTTTTCCCAACAAAGCAAGTCACAACACATATTGGCTATCAGCACTTGGAAGATACTTGTGGGCAAGAATCTTGGCCCAATCTTGATCCTAATTATTGCACCACCTCCAATACAGCTTGGCCACCAAGTCTATGACACACAAGATCCATAGACCTAAGACCAAGGCCCCCAACATGCTTTAACCTGTAGAAAGACTCCCACTTGACTAAACTCCACTTCGAGGATAGAAGGCTACCTGACCAAAGAAATTTCTGAGATAGAGCATCAAATTCTTCACAAAGGTGGAAGGGGGAACCTACACACAACACTTATAAATGGGGAGAGACTGCATCATAGTCTTTAGGAGAGCCACTCTCCCAACAAAAGATAGCCATCTATAAGTCTAGTGACTAGCCTTACTTCAAAATTTATCCAAATTCCCCTGTGAGTAATCTCTACGCTGAGATCCAAAAGCCAAAGGAATCCCAAGGTACATCAAGGGAAGAGAACCGATCTGAAATCTAAGGATCCTAGCAACCCTGTTCTAAATAAGTCAAAGAGTATTAAAGAAATAAATGGAAGATTTATCATCATTAATACTCTGACCTGAAGCTTTCAAATAGATGTCTAAAGCTCTCTTGAAGTTCACTACCTCACTAATTCTAGCCATACCTATCAACCCAGTATCATCCAAAAACTAAAGATGAGAGTAGGGAGGAAGATTATTTTCCTAGCTCCAACCTTGGATAAGACATTGCCTCACCTAAGATTTAATAAATCTTCCAAGACCCTCCACCATGATAATGAATAAATAAGGAGATAAAGGGTCCCATTTCTGAAGGCCCTGAGAAGCACTAAAAAATTATGAAGGTTCCCCATTAATGAGAACTGAAAAGTAGGATGAGGTCACACAACTAAGAACCCAATTTACCCACTCCTCTTCAAAGCCAAAAGCCAAGAGAATTTTTCATAAGAACTCCCAGCTCACCCAATCATAAGCTTTAGCCATGTCAAGTTTAATAAACACAACCTTCTCCTTAGAGGTAGCCATAAAGTGAATAGCCTCCATTGCTATCAGAACACCATCCAAAATTTGTATTCCTTCAACAAAACCACCCTGCTCAGTAGAGATAAAAGTACCAAGGAGTGGTTTGAGTCTCTCAACAATCAATTTGGTGATGATCTTGTAGACAAAATTACATAGAGTAATAGGCTTGAATTGATCCAAATGATTAGCCCCCTCCTTCTTAGGTATGATAGCCAAAAAATTAGAATTCAAAGACTTAAGCATTTGTATGTTCCTATGTGATTCTTGAACCACATTGAGAAGATAAAACTTTATTATTTCCCATAATTCCTAAAAGAACTCAATCAAAAACCCATGTAGGCCAGGAGCCTTACCTTTTTTCATATTAAGCACAACTTTCTCCAATTCAGGTAACAAGATAGGCTGCAAAAGAGCCACATTCATCTCAGCAGAGACCATGAGGGGAATACAATCCAAGATAGCCCTCTCTTCAGCCCTAGCTGCAAGATCCTCCCTAGTAAATAGATTTGAAAAATACCTGATAGCTTCCCTAGAAAATTCTTTACAGGAAGAGAGTTGAGCCCCTTCTTGAGAAACAAGAGAGGAGAAATAATTCCCCTGCCTCTAAGCCTTAACCGAGTTATGAAAAAACATAGTGTTCCTATTCCACTTCTGAAGCCAATCAACACGAGATTTTTGCTTCCAGAAAATATCCTCCTGAAGCTCCCACTCTTCTAATCCATTAAGAGCCAAGGACTCAGCTTTACTCATATCAGAGGTCAACCCTTGGTCCCAAATATAGTGAGTGATATTATCCAACTTGGACAGAGCAACAATCTTTTTAGCATGCAAGTTCCCAAAACATTGTTTATTCCACCTCTTAAGCCTATATTTCACATGTTGAAGCCTCTTACTAAAAGTAAACATGGCCATACCATGGGCAGGAACCCCTTCATACCACCAATCCACCATAAGATCTTGTAGAGATTGATCTCTTAACCACATCAACTAAAATTTGAAAGAAGGTTTTTTGGTAACCCCATATGAGATGGTAGAGAACTTGATAGGCTAGTGATCAGAGCCCCTCCAATCAAGAATTTTTGAACTGGTGGACCACTTGCTATTCATCCAATAGGAAGAAACCAAAAATCTATCAATCCTTTTAGAAATAGCCTCAACCCCCACCTCCTATTATTCCAAGTAAATAAACCATTAGTTGGCTTCACATCAATGAGATTTAGGAAACCAATATTATCTCTGAGCAAATTTGAAGAAGGGTCCAGTCTGGCTAACCCACCGTGTTTTTCATCCAAACTAGTAACAACATTAAAATCACCAACCATAATCCATGGGAGAAATTGATGCAAAGACCAGATGAAACTGATGTGAGCCCAAAGATGTGACTTACCTAAAAAATCAGTAGGAGCATAAATATTGGATAAAAGACACCTTTCTCCAGTCTCAAAACTAGAGACGACCATAGAAGTGGAAGACTGACTAGAAATCCACCATAAGGGAGAAACCTTCATTGGGTTCCAAAAGCAAGCCACCCCCTAACCTACCCTAAGCACCCACCCCCTGCCAATAGCCCTGCAGCCAAATACATGGGGCACAATTAGCCAAACCATCCACTGTAAGCTTGGTTTCCTGAATAAAGACAATATCAAGAGACTGAGACTCAATTATTCTATGAACAACATTTTGTCTAGGGATGTTGTTCAACCCCCTTACATTCCATGATAAAAAATCTTTTATGGGGATGAGAGAAGTGGGAATCAATGGGTTTCATAGACCCAAACTCAACCAATGTATCACCCATAATCTTGACCTTCTCTTGATCAGTCTTCCTTCAACTCCTTGATGGTTTGTCTAGAGGACCCTTTTTAAAGGATTTCTGTAGTAGGCCTAAGGAATGAGAAGCTTTGTTACCCTTCATAGAATCCAAGGTCTCCTTAGTAGCAGGAGGTTCAAGATCCAACACAACTGAACTCTTTGGAGCCTGTGACCCCCGAAGATCTCTAATATCCTGAACTTGAGAAGGAAAATCCATAGCCATCTGTCCAACCTGTTGGTCCCCTAGAGATAAAATATGATCCTCTTTCTGTACAACCTCATCCTGAACCTCTTGCTAACCCTTAGCCCTAGAAGAGAGCTAAACTGGAATTCCTCCCTCTTGGACCAAGTCATCAAGAGCATCAAACCTATTAAAAGTGCCATCATTTTGTCTATCCATCTAGTTTCTCTTCTTTCGTTTGCCTTTGTTATGGGACTTAACAAGAATAAATCCATCCTTGTCTGTAGGTCCATTTGACAAAGGATCCTTCCCCTTGACCTCCCTAGGAGGTCTAGAGGTAGCCAAGGGGGAAGATTTATTTTTGGGACATCTATAATGTAAATGACTATATTCATGACAAATTTTGCATCTAAATGGTAGGGTCTCATAATCTAGCTATTGGATCTAAGAGGATGAACCCATGAAAATCTCCATAGAATCTGGTAATGGGTTATTTAAATCAACCTCTACAAAATATGTGCAAAATAAATTACCTTACGATCTTGAGTTTTTGTAGCTAATCTCACAGGTTTTACAAGAAGCATTGAGATTGAATGAAGAATATCTTCCGTCCAGAATTCCAAAGGAAGCCTTGGCAATTGAACCCACATAGGCACCCGCGAGGGGATCACCTCAGTAGAGTTGAAGCCCATGTGCCAAGGCTTAATGAAGAGCCCCACTTGGTTAAAGAAATAAGGGCCTCCTTCAAAAGCCCTATTCCTATCTGACATGCTTGAAAAGATAACCAGAAAATAGTTATTAGCTGCTAAAAGAATCTCCATATCTCCTTCTGGGTTCCAAACCCGATATGCCCAGGATTCCAGCATAGGTAGAGAAAGATGAAGGCCCAAAAATTTGAAAATAAGGGCATGATTGCACCAGTATTCAACATCCTCTAAAAAATTCTTTGGTTGAATAACCAAAACTTGTCAATCCTTAGATCTCTCCAAACATCTATTTACTTTTTTAATTCAAAACATCCCTTTTGAAGAGGAGACCCCTTCCCCAGATTGGGGTTTACCTATTTGATCCTTAACAATGGCATGCAGTGAAGAAGATGGCTCTACCATCTCCAAATCCCTAGAGGATACCTGAGAAAAGGAAAGACCACCATTCTCCATGAACCGAAGAGCACAAGCCCCACCAAAAAGAGAGAGAGACGAAGCAGGAGACACAATATGTCAATTCGCAATAGACCACCTACCGAACACACACCAACATGGAAAAAAATTGCAGAAAACACCCACCCACAAACCAACAAAGGTCGAAATCCCCTATCTAACCAGTGCACCCTTGCAAACAATCAAACCCTCCCCCTAGAAAGCAATAGGAAAGGCACAAACATAGAATAGGGACACAAGAACCATGACGAGGTAGGGCACGCAGACCCTAGCTCATGCCAAACCACCATGCAAAGCCATCCAAGTTCCAAAAATACAAGAACTCAAATAAAATAATTTATCATTAGATTTTTCACAAAAAAAACCTAAAATAAACTCTCTTATTGCTTCAGGTGGCATATCAATACCAAAATGCTGTATAATCATGTTAGTATGCAAGGTACAATGTATATATCAAAAAACATCAAAAAAATAATGAAATTGAACATGTATTTTACAACAACAAGATATTCATTTCTTATGAATTTTTACATACCAAGGTTTAAATTTTTCAAAAGACCTTTGACTTATTTTAATATTACCAGGTAACACTGAATCGCTACAAAATTTTCTATAAAATTTAGTTTGCATTGTATCTAATAGGTGTTTTGGGTGAGGATCGCAAACTTTGGACCCCACCCTTAATTTTAAAACATCTCTAGAATTAGATGAAACCCTACTATTATCATGCCACTATTTTTTTGATCAAATATTTAATTACAACATTCAATTTTATATCATACCTCGATAGTCGTCCACTAAAACTCCAACATTGATTGATGGGATCATTTTCTATACTTGCTCTTCTTTTTCCCGCTCTTAGTAATGTCTTAGGATGTATTTTTAAAACTTCACTAATATTTCTTACCATTATTTTATTCAAAGTTTATTTATTAACTATAGCAGTTGTTATAACTCTTCTTGCTACATTTTTATCTTTAGGTCAATTTTTTCCCAATAGATTGAATGGCACTAGCAATAGTAGACATAACATGTTTTAATGATTGATCTTTTCTTTTTGGTTTAACATAAAAGCCTAACCTTTTCATTACTTTCCTCATTTTTTGCATTCTCATCAATTGCATCATTAGTTGACATTGAAATACAATTTTTTTATGATAAAAGAATTTGGTGTATATTCTATTCGCATGTTTTCTTATTTGCCTCCAAGAAATTTGAATAGGAAGATTATCAAAAACACCACTTCCAATTTTAAAAAAAAGTATTTTCATTAAATTCAACATCACATCCTATATTTTCATCTTCATTTTCATCTTCATGTGGATTTACCATTTCACTAACATGTGGATTTGAAGACATAACTGGATTTGTGCATATTGAAACATTCTCCATAGCATTCAAAGAGGGATTTTAAGAAATAGTAGGACTTGTTTGTATAATCATATTCTTCTCCAAATTGACTCCTTGCAAATTAACTTCATCTACAACCATGTTATCCTCAATGTTTTCATCTTCAATAGTTGTGGAATTGGTTGCTCTACCATCATTCATTGATTTCATTCTCATTATTCTCTCTTTGTCTTTGTCTCTCCTCTCTATTTGCTTCAACTTCTTGAGGAGTCAATGTCTTCCTTCTCTTATTACAAGCTTTATCTCCCATAATTATAAAATTCTCAAACACAAATGAATGTTAATAGTGAAATACTTCAAAATATTCAATCTAAATTTGAAGTTGAATACCTATTTAGAAAAAATTCTTCCTCTTGTGTTCCTCAAAACAAGTAGAAAACTAGCAAAATTTCACTTTCAATATTATTTTCTTCATGCCTCCTTTGAAAAATTCAATCCATATTGCAAATTGAAGACCTTTTGTTCGTCCAAACAAGCACAAAAATAACACAATTCCACTTCAAAAATGGTGTAGATGATGCCTTGTTTGATAAAATAACTAAAAATCAAGTTCACCACCTATAAATACAATAGCTCATGAAAAATAGTTTACTTTTACTACTCTCGGTCGTACATGTGAAGTTACAGGCTTCACAATAATTTTTTCGTATTATATTTAAATAAAAGAAATGAGATCCCCTTTATAAAAACTAAGATCCCATTCTATAATCGAGATCTCGTTCTTTGAAATTGAATGTGGGGACCATTGGAAGGGAAACGAGATCTTGTTTATAAAATGGGATCCTATTTCCCTCCCAACAGTCCGAATATTATAGACTAAGGAACAAGATCCCGATTATAAAACATGATCTCATTTTTTAAAATTTGAAATTTTATTTGCTTTGTGGTTGGGTTTTTGCCTAGGATTTTGCTTCAGGAAAAGCATCGGAAATCTGAACCTAGGCTTTCAACTTGGTTTGACCTGCAAGTTGAAGGTCCTAACAATATAAAATAAAAATACCGACTTTGGACATATGGCTGATGATTTTTTTTGCAGAATTTTTTGATGAAATTAAAACCCATTTTAGATGAGACTATTGATTCTAAATATGTAATATTTTTTGCAATTGGATTATTTTTTCTACTTTTCAATTAATTTCTAATATCAGGGTTTTTTACTATTTTAATAACTTTTGATCAGCATAACATTTGGACAACTAGATTGCACTAGAACAAACTTCAGACAATTATTTTCAATTTAAAAAAGAAAAAATCAAAAAATGATAAGTTTAGGTCATCTTATGCATGTTGTACATGACAATTTTTCAAAATGACAAATATTCCTAATAAAAATTTAACAAAAAAAAGAATATTCAATAAAAAATTACAAAAAAATATCAAGAACAAGCTTTAGTGAGTCACAAATATTTTCCCAAAAGGATTTAGAAAAATACGATAATTAAGTCAAAATATGGATGTCGTACACGTGCATGGTATGGTAAAAAAAAAGTGACTTTTAAATAGTTGTTTTTAGAAACACCTATTGAAACTCAATTTGTACAATTTGGGTATGAAATAAATTACATATTTGGAAACTAGACTCTAAGCACTACATTTTATGATTGGTTACTTTTTAAAATATTTCATCTCTAAGTGCTTCAAATTTTAAGGTCAACTGTGTCAAATTCTGAAAATTAGGAAAAACACTTCCACTTTTTGGCCAAAAAGTGGACTCAACTTCTTGCACACACCCCTCATAGCTTCAATTCTAGCAACAGGGGAAAAGATTTCTTCAAAATAAACACCTTCCATCTGAGAATACCCTTTACATTCAAGTCTTTCTTTATTCTGGACAACTTCACCTTGTTCATTTAGCTTGTTCCTAAACACCCATTTAAGACCAATCACATTTTTGTCTTTAGGCCTGGGAACTAGTATCAATGTGTCATTCTTTTTTATTTGTATCAGCTCTTCCTTCATAGCTTCCAACCAATGTTCATCTTGACAGGCTTCAGTGACATTTTTAGGTTCAATCCTGGAAATCAGATAATATTCTTCTATAATTTTTCTTGTAGTTTGCACTCCTTTATTCTTGTCTCCTATAATTTTGACTTTTAAAATGATTCAACTTTACATACCTTGGAGTTTTGGGACATTCTTGAACTTCCATATCTTCTTATATTTATTCTACACTTTCACTTGTTTGTGTTTCCTGACTGACTTGGTTTACCAGAAAAAATTGATGTTTCTTTATTGGAACATATGGAATAATCTGAAGTAGATTCTATGTCTGAGAATTCTTCCCTTGGCTTGTATTGTCATCATCTGAATCATAACCACAATTTCTGGATGATTTGACAGAGTCCTCATCAACTCTAATATTTTCACTTTCAACCATCTTTCTCAATCTTTTGTTAGAGCATCGGTAGGCCTTGCTTTTAGTAGAATAACATAGGAATATCCCTTCATCACTTCTTGCATCAAACTTTCCAGTATCATCATCTCTCTTGATATAACACTTGCTTCCAAAGATCTTGAAATATTTAACAGTAGGCTTGTAACCAAACCATAACTCAAAAGGGGTCTTACTAGAATTACCATTAACATTTACCCAGTTCAAAGTATACACAACAATACTTACGACTTCACTCCAATACATCTAAGACACATTTCCTTCCATCATCATTGTTCTAGTAGCATCCAAAATTGTTTTGTTCTTTCTCTCTACAACTCCATTATGTTGATGGGTTTGGGGAGCAAATAATTGTCTTTTAATTCCATGTTCTTCACAAAAAGAGTTAAATTCCCTATAGGAGAACTCACCACTTTTGTCAAATCTCAAGCACTTGATTTTTAGACCTTTCTCATTCTCTACCAAAACCTTAAAATTTTTGAACTTTTCCAATGCTTCACATTTTTCTCTTAGGAAATAAACCCGTGTCATTCTAGAGTAATCATCAATAATCAACATAAAGTACCTTTCTCCATGAATGCTTCTAGTTTTGGAGGGACCACAAAGGTCAGTATGTAGAAGCTCTAGAAAATTATTTGAATGAAACTATTGGCTTTGGAAGGAGACTAGTTTTTTTACCCATTTGACATTCCTTATAGATTGTATTAGCAAGCTTCACTAACTTAGGTAGATCTCTTACTGCTTGAGTAGAACTTATCTTGATAATTTTATCAAAATTTACATGACACAACCTCCTATGCCACAACCAACTTTCATCTACTTGAGAAATTAAACAACTCCCACTAGCAGTATTCAAGTGAAAGATATTACCTTTTGTCTGATTACCAGTAGCAATCATATTTCGAGAACTTCCACGTATCTTGTATCTTCCATTTTTGAACTGAAGATCATAGCCCTTGTCCACCATCTATCCAACAATCAACAAGTTGTGCTTCAAGACTTCAACATAAAGAACATCATTAGTGTTATCTTTACCACCAAGACAAATAGATACTCTGCCATGAATCACACTAGCATTGTTATCTCCAAATCTTACAACCCTTCCGTCATACTTCTCTAGACTTACAAATTTGCTTTTATCACTAGTCATATGATGTGAGCATCCACTATCAATGACCCACTCATATTTTTCTTCAACTCGGGCTGCAAGAGCCTTTTCATCTTTAGTAGATTCAGTAGCCACAAGATTATCTTCAATGGTAATAATCATCTTCATTCCATTATCTTTATCTGACTCAATATTAGTCACTGCATCTTCAGCAAAATAACATCTCTTTTGGAATTTAGAATTTTTAGGCTTAGATCTAGGAACTCTTTCAGGACACCTTGATGCAAAATGACCTATTTTATTGCAAGAAAAACATTTAATATGAAATACATCTTTGTACTTACCTTTTCCTCTTCCTTATTGTTTTCCAATCAATGCTTCCAATTCCTTTACTTCTCTTTCTTTATCTTCAAGTTGTTTCAGTTCTTCATCATACTTGGATATATTTCTAGAACTCTCTCCCAGACTATATCTTTTCCTATTACTTCTAGATACAATAGCCTTGAATGTAGATAAAATATTTGGTGTAGATTCACCAAATTCACTTATCTCAAAAGTAGGCAGTTTACCAACCATCCTGTCTCTTGTCATCTTGTTTACTAATCTAAACTCTTCAATAGCATGAGATTTCACTTTGTAGGAGGGAGGAAAGGATCTAAGTACCTTAGCCACAATTTCATCCTCATCCATAGAACCACTAACACATCTAATACCCATCACTATATCATTTACTCTGCATAAAAGAAGTGATATTTTCATCTTCACCCATCTTCAAATTCCCATACTTTCCTTTCAAACTTTGTAGCATAGCCATCTTCACCTGAGCATCTCCTTGATATAAGGTTTCTAGCTTCGTCCAAATCTCATGAGCTGTCTGTAGTCCTATCACATTAGCCATCTCTAAATCTCTCAGACCACTCACCAAAGCTTCAATATCCCTAATATTATTCTCAGCATCTTTGATCTCATCAATAGTGGAGGGACCATTCTCTGGAATAACATATGGATCTTTTGTAATATTCCAATAGGCTTCACCAATACACCTTAGGTGACATTCCATCCTAACTTTCCACAATGAGTAGTTGGTTCCATCGAATCTTGGACTATCCTTTTTGAATGTTTCCATCTCAGATCACCTCAAGCTTTTAGACTTCTTCAGAGGAACTTGCTCTGATACCAATTGTTGGCAAAACAAGGAAAGAAAAATGAGAGGGGGGGTGAATCAGTTGTCAAAGATACATAAAATTTTCTCTCTTAACTTATATTAGTCTTATATCAAATAATTAATTTACCACAAGCAATTAACAAATTAGAGAGATAGAGAACACCAATATTTTTTACGTGGAAACCCTATTAGGGGAAAACCATGATGGATGTTAGTCCACAAGACTATACCCTACTAAAAGTATAATGAGAAATAATAAGGGGAATGCACATGCATTCAAGCACACTACCTAGAGCTCACTACTCAAATACAAAAGGGGGCTCACTACCCAACAATACAAAATAGGATTAAAATCTAGAGGGTATGAACTGAGAAAATAGCTTATGCACAAACGTGCTTATAGTTCCAATTAAGCTCAGAAAACCTTCTTCACACTTCACTCAATCCTTTTCACACTTTGCTCTACAATAAAATGATATTCTCTTATACACACATAGGAGGAAACAAGCACACAAAGTACTATCTCCACCGATGAAACAATCACACTTATATATCTGCTACATGAGATTTCATCACAACTTAGTTGGCCAAGAAAAAAAAAAATTGAAATGTTGGCCCAAATTTACAAATAAAATTTTAATGCGAATCCACCAAGGTTGGCCACAACATAGTGGAGATCCAAATTAAAATCTCCAACACAAAAAATACTTTAACCAATTCCACCACGAATATCCACAACACACTACCACCAACATGTCAGCCTGGAACATAAAAAATTGAACATGCGCAAGAAAATATCTTCAACCATGAGCTCTTTGATTAATGTGGACATACCACAAAGATAAAGAATAATCTAGAGACATCTGAGAACACCAAGAAACAATAGAGAAACATCCGTAACAACTGAGATTATCAGAATGACACAATCTTCATTCAGGAACACTGACAGAGACCACAAAAACACTGTCAAACCACAACACAATCAAAACTTCACGTGGACCTCTAAAACTTCTGGTAGATGATCTAGAAACACTCAAAAATAAGCCCTTTAATCTACACTAGCTAATCTTAAATGTAAATAACAAGACACCTTCATGACCTGCATAGTTCCTCTGGGAACCTAGAATACTTTCTTTTACAATTTTCTCAATATCCTCAACATATAGAGTCTTTGATAGACCAAATTCTAATAGTGTTGACATCAATGAAAACCACATATCACAAACACATCCAACACATTGGATATGTATTTTTTTCTTTCAATACTAACATGGATGAACCCAAATCTATAGAAGAGGCACTAGGTATGAATGTTGTAAAATCCTGGAAGATTGCTATGAATGAAGAAATGGAATCTTTGAAAACAAATGATACATGGGATCTTGTACCATTTCTTGAAGGATGAAAACTAGTTGGTTGTAAATGGGTTTTCAAGAAAAATATTGGTTCAAATGGAGGTATTGAGAAGTACAAAGAAAGGTTGGTTGTGTAGGGTTACTCTCAATTTGAGGGTGTTGATTATGGTGAGATATTTTCTCCTATTGTAAAAATGAGATCCATTACATTTTTACTTTTTATTCATGTTGCTTATGATTTAGAAGCTGAGAAAATGCATGTGAAAAATTCTTTCCTTTATGGTGATTTGGAGGATATTTTAATGACACTGCCAGAGCACTATGTGGCGAAAGGTAAAAGTAAGTTGGTTTGCAAATTGAAGAAATATTTGTATGGCTTAAAAAAAAGTCCTAGGATGTGGTACCATAAATTTGATACACATGTGTTGAGTTTTGGATTTGAGTGTTCTAAATCAGATCATTGTATTTATTATAAAACTGATGGTGATAGTTTCCTATTTATTGCATTTTATGTTGATGATATGTTATTAATTGGTAGAGGGAAATGTATGATTTCATAACTAAAATCTTAATTTGCTACTAAATTTGAAATGAAATATCTTGGTGCAACTAAACATATTCTTTGGATGGAAATTAAAAGAGATAAAGTGAACAAAAAGCTATGGCTTGTCCAAAGCAAGTATGTCAACTGAATTTCACAAAGGTTTGATATGCATAATTGTAGACCATTGTGTGTTCATGTTTCAATTGGAATAAAGTTGCCTATTTTAGATTGTCCAACATCTCCATTAGTGATGGAAGGCATGAGTAGAGTTCCTTACCAGAATGCAGTCAAAAGTTTGATGTATGCTATGGTTTGTACTAGACTAGATGTTGCCCAAGTAGTGGGAGTTCTTTCCAGATATATGTCTAATCTTGGTAGAGTTCATTGTGATCTAGTTAAAAGAATCTTCAGATATTTGCACAGTATCTTATATTATTCCTTATGTTATCATAGTAATATGACTGAATATGAGATTTCCCTTGATATTCATGGTTATGTGTATTCATATTGGGTAGGTGATGTTGATAATACAAGATCCACCAATGCTTATGTGTTTTCTTTATTTGGTGGTGCAATTAGTTGGATAAGTAAGCGACAGGCTATGGTTGCTTTGTTCACTATTGAATCAGAGTATATGGAAGCTACTCATGCTTGTAAAGAATCCCTTTGGCTTAAGATACTATGTTCAGATATTGGAATAAAATAAGGTGTAGTGACAATTTATTGTGATAGTTAGAGTGCAATATGTCTAACCAAGAACCCAATGTTTTGTGCCAGGACCAAGCACATTGATGTACAATATCATTTTGTTAGAGATATAGTCGAAGATAGTAGGGTGAAGCAGGTTAAGGTAGATAATTTGATGAATGTTGCTAATTCTTTAACTAATCATGTGAGCACAAGATGGTGTTCAAAGACTATGGGTCTTTTGGCTCCTAGAAATTAGAGATGATGATGACACCCTTCTATTGTCCTTGCAAGATGTTTGAAAGGTGGGAGATTTGTTGGTAAAATGTGTCTCAACCTTCTAATTATATACCATTTATTGATAGGATGTATGTTGGTATGTGGCGACTGATCATGTAAATATTGTACACTCATAAGAAGACATGGGGTATGGGGCAACAACTCAATTTCTTTTTTGCTAACACATCAAGGTTTTTTCCCATTAACATGTAAAGGTTTTTCCCCACTAACACAGTTTTTTCTGTTAACACATCAAATGAAAAATGACCTTGTAAAACCCTAATTCTAGAAAGTTCCAAATTTTTTTTAATAAGTGGGTGGGATGTATGTAGATGGGGGTGTATTCTGAGAGTCTGATAGTAGTTGTGGTGTCTCTTGATCTCTAGTGGTGATACTCCTATGTGTATCTTTCTCTTCAAGTATATTGTAATCTTTTGATTTTTGAATAATATATTGGGTAGCTTTTGGAGTGTGGGGTTTTTCCCTCAAAAAGGTTTTTCCCACATAAATAATTATGTTGTGGTATGCATGATACTTGTGTTTATTTTTGTTTATTTTTTTGTAACTATTAAAGATCTGTAAAGGTTTTGCATCATTGTCCTCTCAAGGTTAGTGTAGGAAGTTGTTCTGCTACCTTAGCTTCCTTACATTGAGGACACTTCATTTTTGGGGAGCAATCTAGTCTCCATCTATTCCTTCAATGAAGGGGTCATTGTATTGTCTTTGGATCTTGTTCAACATCAGTTTTTGCATAGTCCTGGTTTATCACCTTCTTTGTTGATTGGGCATTTACCTACTTTGATTGTGTCATCTTCATCTTCCTTGGGAAAGGAGACACATGAGAAATTTTCAGAGACATCATCATCATATACATTCATCCTTCCTTCCTTCAATTCCTATCCATAATGGGAAGCATGCCTACAATTGTAATTGGTTTTTTTTCTTCCAAAAGGGAGACAAGTTAATTGTCGACATTGGCTAATGTTTTTTCTTTAGGCACTTACCATTTTTGTAGGTGATAACATATTATGGGGGAGCTATATTTTCTCTCTATTTACCTTTTATGGGGGGTATATTGATTATAGTAATCTTGTGATGGATGTAGCTCTTGGGGAGTATTGATGTTGAGACCTCCATATATCACTTCTTTTACTTGTACATGATTAGCATTAGATTTTTCTTTATATCTTTTTTTTGGGGAGGAGTTTTTTCCCATGAGGTTTTTTTCTTTTCTCCATTTGTAAGAGATTGCATTGTCATTTGTACATGGATACCTAACATGGAAATGTAACTAGGACCCATCATTACATCATATTGCATCATTTGCATCATAACTACACTCCCAAGTTGCATTTATGGGAGAGTGTTACTGTGAATAGTGATATTTCCTAACAAGATATTAGTGAGGACCTATTCACATCATTAATAAGTTTAACTAGGAGTTAGTTTCCTAGGTGGAATTCTAGAAACTAATATTTACTGGGACCATATCTCATTAATAGGCATGTAGTTATCTAGGAGTTTAATATTTCTCTCATGGGTATGTGCAGGATCATGATGGGTCAAAAAGTGGCGATATGTAAGTGATATCATGGCCCATGTGGCTGATGATTTTTTTTAACCCAAAATTGATGAAACGAAAAAGGTCTTCATAGGAGATTCTCAACTTTCCACCAATATAAATTATGCTTTACTTTGAATTTAGTATATAATAATTTTTTTTTTATGAATAGGCAGCTATCTATATTAATTTAAAGATAAAGATACATACTCACAAAAAAGGATGGGTGGTAAAAAGGAACACCCCGAGAGTCATATGGGCAGCGCCCAGAAAAATCAATAGATCACATGGGCCAAGTCCAGAAGTTCAAAATTATAAAGTAAATAAAAAGGCCATTAAGCGGCCAAACTAGTGCTAACAAATCTAGGAGGGTCTCTATCATACATATTTTTCCCCCATGCATCAGTGGGTCTAGAGTGAATTACGACCAAACTCCTGATTGATAGGCTAATTGAAAAACATCTATAGCTTTCAAATGGTGTCACATTTTTTGAATCCAAAATATGCATCACATTATATGCTTTGTATACTATAGGATCAAAACAAAAAATTGAATTTAATTAAGTTTTGACCAAGTTAAGGTGGTCAGACATACAATTTTTTATATTTTTTAAAATTTATAATAAAAAATTCATAATTAATTATTTACTTGGAAAAAAATTACAAAAAAATATGCATCACATCAGGACATGAGTCCTCTAATTATATCTAAAATTTAATAAAAAAATATAATCATTTTTTTCTGGTTAGGGTGGTCAGACAAACACCTACTTCTTATTTTTTCCCTAAAATTTAAGTACTATTGCATTGAAATTTCAAATTTACACAAAATAGATTTTTCTTTTTTTTTAAATAAACCTAATATTTTAAAAGCTACATTCAATTTTCTACAAATTCTATTCTTAGATATTTTTGAAATAATATAGATAAATTATTCAAATTTTTACATCAAGTTGCCTAACTCATATTTTTCTAAATTTTATTGTCACTTAAGGGCCTGTTTTTTCCATGATGATCCTGCACATACCCTCATGCATTTATAATTATGAACTAGGAATTTAATGTTTGTAACTAAGGCAGTTATCCAACCTCCTCTCTCCTTTCCTATGTAAGCAAGGCTCTTGTACATTTTTAGATCATCTTAGAGATTCTAGATCAATTCATCATAGATAATCATTTGATCAAGTTGTCTTCTTGCTCATGTTGCAACACTTCTTTATTCATGTGGATGGTATTCTTCTTTGTTGATCCTTTCAAGTGTGGCCAACTTCATTTGGGTTATTGTTCATATTTCAAAAAATAAGGGTCCTCCATGAATACATAAAAGCAAGAAGGGTGGAAACACAACACACACACACATCTAATCTACAAATAAGGAAGAGGAACTCCCCTAGTCCTAATCAATGAAAAGTTCATCATTCTCCCAATCTAGATCATTATATGGGGAGGGAAGATGTTCCTACAAGGACAAGATAGCAAGAGGAGAACCCTCCAACTCCCCGAAGACAATAGCTAAAGGAGAACACCCCTCAAGGTATCTTTCACCCAACTCCTATGAGGTAAAATTCATCAACCTCACAAAGATCACAGAAAGAGCTAGTACATTATCCAATGAGATAATCATGAACTTAATAGGAGTGCCATGTGTTAACTCAGTGGGAGATGAAGGAGGCACCTAAGATCCACCATCAACCTTTTCAAGAGGGATGGTGACAAACTCAATAGATGTCACAACCATCACCATCACAAGGATGATGAAAGCCAAAGAAAAACTCCCTTCTTCTAACCTCCATTGGAAGCGAGGTTGTCCTCCAACTTATGCTTCATTAGAGGATGTAGAATCCTTAAATAAGAAGTGAAAGACAATGAGGGAGAGGAAAGAGTCGCATCAAACACCACCATGGTGTTTGGAATGTCCACGGGTCAAGAAAATGGAGGGATTTCTAGAATGGACATCAAAAGAGGGGCCTCCACCAAGGGAGTGATGAAGACCTACCCTATTTTAGGGTGAGGGTCATCAACATTTGAGGGGGAAGTATGAAGAAAAACCAAGGCAAGGGGAACTAAAGAAAAAGGAGTAGAAGAGGGAGACACAACATGAGATGTTTAAATAGGAGTTGTTGGCTCCCATTTTTCCTTCTATAAGGTAGCTTATTCAGTAGCCAAAGCCTTTCTATGGAATTTACGTTCGCGCGCAAGCAAGTTTTCTAGCTCTAGGAACTAGAAGTTACTACTTTAGAAGAAATGAGAGGCTCCTATTCTTCCTTAGGCGTGTCCTCCACAACCATTGTTGGTGGAAGGTAAGCCTCCTAGATGGAAGAAGAAAGAAGCATAGGAGAAAAAATGACAGCAAGTGGAGAAGTAGACATAGGCGCCTTAGTAGGGGGCCTCTTCCCATTCAGTGCCTAATGGGAAGGAGTGCTAAGAGGTCATGGAGGTTGAGACATAGGCACAACTCCATGAGGGCCCTTCTTATTACCATAAAAAATGGGCCTCAGAACCATGGGCAAGGTGAGAAGTTCAAATACTTGATGCTTGGTCTTATACCAAGTGGGCACCATCAAACTCCCCATGAGAGGCATGGGAGTAGAGGCCAAAGGTTCCACAATAGGGAAAGCAATAAAAGTGGATGGAACAATAGAAGAAGATGAATGCTCTTTGGTGCAAACAAGCTTCCCCTTACCCTTTTGTTGAGAGGAGGAGCCAACTTGTTGTTGTGGAATCATAGAATCCTTAATTGAAATGGCTTAAGGGGAGATAGGGTAGGTCACCTTTGGCATCATATCCCCAATATTATATTTGACATAGGTGCAATACAATAATTATGTCCTCAAGTGAAGTGGACCAACTGGGGTAGGCCAAAAGTGATGTAATGAGTAGCCCCCCTAAGAGAACATCAACTTATACCTAGTGTTGTGTGCAACGTGCATAGAGCCTTCATGAGAAAACTTCAAAAACTTATGAATTATTGAAAGGATTGTATTCATGGAAACTAGCCATGGGACACCTAGTTTCACCATAAAAAAGTCTTACTTTGGGATGATATCAAAAGGACCATTTCTAGTCCTGGGTCCTACCAAGACTAAGTTATTGAACCAAGGTGAGGGACTTAGAGTTTGTTTTGTGTACATATTGTTGTATTTGATTCATCATACCCATCCTTATGTAATAAATTTATTAGTAGAGTATCCTCTTTAATAACATTAAGATGAAATGTGGTATCAACTAGAACACTAGTCACGATGTTCCTGATGGAACCTCAAAAATTTATTTCCTTATTCCATGTTAAAACCCTTATTGCATTTAGATATAGGGTTTCTATCTGCAAAATCTTATAATATTATATTGGGCCATCGATTCCTTATTACCTATTTCCAGTTATTTTAATGTATGTTAAGTCATTCATTGTCACCTAGTAACCAACCCTTTCTACCCTAGGTTCATACCTTTCTATTTTATAAAATTGGGTAAGGATCTTTGAGACCTTATGCTCTTTGTATTTTATAACTTAGAGGTTTTTGAGTTAATTATTGTCCTAGGGATTCCCCTTCATAAGAAAAAACTAATGAGCATGTGCTTAAAAGGTTCCCACTCATGACCTGATGGCCTTCAATGCTATATCGCTCATCGCTGATTTTTCATTAATTCACAAATTGTCATAGCGATAAATGATGGATTGATTTTTTCCTTTTAATATCTCTCATCGCTAATGGCTTTTAAGTTTTCAAAATTATAGTAGCAATGAGTGATACTTCTATCTTTATGTTCTTATTTCTCATCACTAATGGTCATAAAAAGTTAAACTTGGAATGACGATGAGTGATGTGATCGCTTGATTGCGGATACATTTTGAATGTAAAATCTCACATCAGCAATACACGATGGAATTTAAAAGTTGTAAATCTTCTCATCGCTAATTGCTTGCAAAATATATGAGGATAATTAGCGATGAACAAGGAAATTATGTTATAACTTCATTGCTCATCGCTGATTTGTTTTAGAACTTGATTTCTAAATTGGTGATAAGCGATGGATGTTCTCTAAAAGGATTTTTCTTGCTAAAATCATATGATCCTATGAGAGATGTCTTTTCTGATGTTTGGTTTATCTAGGTTGTATGTGTCCAAAGTTGGTGCAATGACAACATTTCCTATCATAGATAGAAGCATTAGTACAAGGTTCGAATTAGCAATACACAATAGGAGGAGAAGTGTGACAAACAATCAAGCTATGGAACCAAGGTCTAAAGATCATCGCCAAAATGTCTAAATCACTAATAAGAGTGGGGAAAAGACAAAATAGATCAGCGACGGGCGATGGTCACTACATGGAATAGGCTATGTGCAAAATCCTGAAGGTCTAGCATAGAGAAAAAAGGAAAGCAGCAAAAAGATTGAGGAACCGTTGATAAAGTTTTTTAAAGCAGGATAACCCAATGGATTGAGAATCACTACATAAATTCTTTCATAAAAAATTAGGATAAGCGATGAAGCGATGAAGTGTATAAAGAAAGTTTCCCTTTAAGAAAAACTTGCTTTGTGTACTTCACCGATATTAATGAAAGCACAGATTAGGTTGGTGATACATGTTGATTGAAAAATCGCAACACTTGAGCTAGAATTGTTGTTTTCCATGGATGAAGTTTTAAGTGTTTTAAAAGAAACAACTTAGATTCAATCTTGAGTCATAAGTTATCAACTTGCTCGCATAAGGAGATTTCGAGTCATTAATCTTACATGCTTCCAATTGTCTATTTAATGCAGATTACTTGAGTGATTTTCCATGTCATAATTCATTTTGCAATGAATGAGGGTCGAAGGCTAATAAAGAACTGTGTGGGAATTGAATTCTCCTAAGAAGTGTGTAGACATTCTAGGCAAGTAGGTCTGTCATGATGATTCGATAGTTTGAGGGGCTAAGGTTTTTTGAGCCTAAGGGAGGTCTTGAGAATAAAAATGGAATAGATGGAGCTCTTGATATGCCAAAAAGAAGAGTGGGATTAGGGAAATTCAAGGAGTATAGTACCAAAGAAGAGTAGGATTAGGGAAATTCAAGTAGTATAGTACCAAGGAAAATTACCATCCAAGAGAGCTGATGTAGTTCCCTCCATCTGTGATGTCCTTGTGTTGCCTCTGACTCGCTTGTAAAGTTAGTATTGATTGGCATGATTTGAATTGATTCAATTTATTCTGTTTGTGCTTTGAGGTATTAATGAAATAAAAGTTATAATACTCCTATGTTTTTGTCAAATAAAATATTATTAATGTTTAAAATGAATTAAATAAATCAAACTTGAATATTATAATTAAATGAAAAATTAAATGATTGTGGAAGTAATGAATAATAGTATAATAAACAAAATTACATTCAATATTATGTCAATTTCACATAAAGATTTAATTATAGAATTTCGCATGTAAGGTTTTGTAACCGCTCAGCATAAATGTAGTCCATAATTAAAGATTATTTGTAACTGAAACTTGTTGAAAGAAATTACACCTATAGAGCATTTGGAAGTCGAAGAAAACTGTAGAATATGCAGAATAAATAATAACTATATTTAGCTTTTGGAATAGGGAGAATGGGGGAGGATCCTGTACTGTAAATGAAACATAACTTAAAAGAATTGTTAAGGGATTTTTATCTTCCCATTTGTGCAACTCAATTATACCCTTGTTGCATCGTAAATATAATCACTGAAACCAGAAACTGGAAAGGGATTCCCCAGTTTTCCAATTTGGTGATCAGAACAATGGTGATGTGAAAATGTAGATAACTTGCTCTAACGGCCAAGCATACGGTGGTAATCCCAATTACCTACATTCTCAAGTTTTGAAGAAATCAAGATATTTTGAAGTCGCGCTTTCTGGAAACTGGTCTCCAGACAAGTCTTCTTCTCCCGAAATCAGTGTGACACTTCCTTCGAATGTCTCTATTGAGAATTATATCAACTGTCTTTGCCTCATGTATTCATCTGACCGGGAAATACTCCTTTATTTCTCCAATGTAGATCATGCCCTACACATTTTACCATTTATTTCCTTATTATTGTTTGAAGACGGAATTCAAGCATGCAAGGAATTGGGCGGTTCCTCTTTAGGAGGGAAGGAGGTAGTGGTAGAGTTTAAACATCGGCAATGAAGGTAAGGTGGAAGATGGTAATAACAACACCTCTTTCCAGGTATATTTCCAGTGTCTTAATCCTTGAGTCTTTTATTTTGTATGTTATCGTCTTGTTTATGTTAACTATGTAGGAAAATGAGCTTCTAGCTATTGTATGCTTTTAATTAAGTTGCTTGAGTGATGCACTGGATAGTTTTCTAATGTATATATATATTGTAGTGTAGGTAAAAATTATTCTTGATCGACTTGGACTAATTAAGTTGATCTAATAAGTATATGGTATTCAGCTAATGCATATGATGAGGTATTTCTATGTATTCTTCCATCATGAATGATTTTATCACCATGTATTTGGGTGCACTATATCTTTCCTTATGTTAATGTTTGAGGGTATCTGATTACATGATATTCCTCACATATGATATTGAATGGTTGTACAAGGCATGAGGGATAGCTCGAGTCAAATCTTAAAGGAATGCCCTTCAAGCTTGGATCTGTGTGAAGGGTACTTTCTTTTGTGTGTTTTATGATCAAGGTAATAATACATTTCTATACTATTCTTATCCCCCACTTCTTGTAAACGTTTTTCCCTAGATATCAGGATTTGCATTTACTTGTTCTTGATTCTGTGACCTACAATGCTTTAAGATCATTATATGACTATGAAAGAATTCCATGATCGATCTAGCATGCAAAATGGTGACACTCCAACGTAACACTCAAAGTTGATGCTACAATTCTTCTTATCCATGCATTGTAATAGATGTCTCAATTTCTAAATTTAAAGCCTTGTTTCCTTAGTGAATATACCAACATAATAGAGAGATTTCCTTTGATCATGGTAAATTTTAACTCCCCAAACTTCAAATCTGAGTGCATCTCTGGAAACTCGTTGCCAAACAGAACTACATCTAGTTCAAAAAGGAAAGGTTGTTCATTATTTCTCTGGCTCTTAAGTCACGTATTTGCACCTCACCTTTCTCCTTCCCTTCACTCTTGGGGATAACATTTGGGATTTGACAATAATGCAAGAAGATGTCGATATTTCCAAATTCCATTATTCACTATTTAATATACTTGGCAACCTGTCTCTGTTATAGCGTTTAGAGTTGAGGTATTGTTTAGAATTAGATAGCCTCCCTAAAACCTTTGGTAACTTTTCATAGCTACAACTAGTAAATTAAATAATCTCTCTGATTTCATACCTATCTCAGCCGTGCACTTTTGAAACATAATAGGAAGTTTAAAGGTTTAAATAATCTCTTTGATTCCTTTGTCAATCTATCGCAGCGGATGCATTTGATTTTAAGTTTTATTTTTCACATGCTTTTGTAATTATATAATGTTAGTATTTAAGTCATTTACTACGATGGAGAGTTAGTTATTAAGTGAATAAATTGGTCTAAGTTGAAAGAAAAATTTGACTATATTTAACTATTAGGTTATATTATTTTGAGGAAAAAAAATTACTTATCTATTATTCATTAATAAAAGGTTCCGATCATAATAAATAAATATAAGTATGGGGCTCTAACTAGGTAATAGGAAAATAAATTTATGTGTCCTTTCAGATGTAGGTATGTGGATATAGGTAGATCAATGAGTCTTTCTCTTTCTTATTATATGAAGTTTTATCTTAGGTATGCTTATCTTTATGTTATGGTATATTTTAGTTAGGAATGATACCTCTATTAAGATGGAATAAATGAGCTATAATTTAAATGATACAAATGGGAGGATCAGTGCTAGCATCCACATCTATTTGACCTCAGACTAAAAGGTTGTGGTCTTATAAGGGTAGAAGTTTTAATTGATTTTTATGTAGATATTTGTAATATTTGTGGGGTATGGTGATTATGCTATGTAATAACGTTATAGGTGATATTTTACCAAGTTAGTGCCATTAGTTTAAAGTATATTTTCACATAATAATATCGTTGTATTATAATCTTTTGTCATGGAGTTTATTACTATTAAGTCAATATTTTGAATAATTGTGTCCAAGATACTTTTTTCTCATTAGATTTTAGTTGCAATCGCCTGGTAAGCTATGTGGTAAGAAATGTGATAGATGTGTTGATATGGAGGTTGTAGAGAACATGAAATGGGATTTATTGCTCTTAGTCCTTAGTAAAACATATACGATGACTTAAGTAATTATTGGATTATTGAGGAAGTATGTATTGAAAATTCTTTTGGTTGTATGAACTATATCTTATTAAACAAATGGATAAATTGTATTTGAAATTTGACGTTCTTTAGTGAATGAGCATTGAATGCATATGTATGTTTAAGGGCTAATTTGATGTTTCCAATTTGATGTGTCCTCCTTTATGTTTGCTTGGTTTCAAAAATGATTTTATTCTGTTGGGTTCATGTCGATTTATGAGTGATTTGACAGACCCTTTCATTGTGACTTTTCTTGAGTTTGCATGAGTTGGGAATCCTCTTTAATTTAAATTGTGTTGCTATTCATTAAACCCTGCGTGATGAATTCTTGGTTGTTTGGAGTTGTGGGGGTCTTATTAATTGATTTTGTGGTGGAATTTAATGGATACTTATGCGATGCTTGGTGGTGATATGTTTATGCTCCTTTACTGAATGCAGTCTCCCCACATTTATTATTTTGGTGAAACATTAAATTTTATTGTTGTCATGTTTGTTGTTGTTGTCATGGGTCATTAGTTTACCAATTGTATGGTTATCTTGTGAGGAGGAAATTGAGGTCTTCCTTGGATGTCGGTTGGATGTTCTTTTTACCTTTGTTGTTTTTGGTTGGTTTGGTGTTGATGTGAATGCCTTTGGAGACTAAGTTTTATTCAAGGAATACTTTGTCATTTAATTTGTGTTGCAATGTAATTGGGAACTCATGTTTTTTTATGAGTTGTGGATAGTTGATCTTCTTGAATTCCTGATTTATTTTTTATCGAAGTTAATTATGTAGTTTGGATGGAGTTGTTGATCTTATTTTAATGTATTCACTCATTATATTTGAATTGAAAATAGTTCTTTAAGGTCTTGCATTTATTGTTGTTAGTTTTTTCATGGGGAAACCCCAGTGTAAGCCCTTTGAGATACTTCCAGAGGCATTGAGAAAATTTGTGAGAATTTCATTGATTTCTTTTGGCCAAGATTGTGATCATATTGTTGATTTTTTCGTGAATTTTCTCGGGTTGTACCATGTGAATGAGATTTCTATTTCGTGGTTTTGGCAGGATGGGTAATGTATCGTGTTTGCTTCAATTGAAGTTGGATATTATGTTTCCTTGTTGGTACAACCCTTGGATTTTGGTTTTTATGTTTTGAGTGTCTAGAGAGAGAGTGGCTCTAAGTGGGTGGTCAGTGCACAAAGGGGCACTAGGATAGCCCTCGTTAGAGTGTGATTAATAAGTGAAAACCTAAGTAATTAACTAGGGGGTGGGTAGAATCACATTAAAAAGATAATTGATGCCTCACCCACCTTTTAGTGCTATCACAGGCTAAAGGGGATTGAGAAGGCCGTGGTTGGCAAGATCGTTGCCTTGTCTTCACAAAAGGTTGACAGTTTTGCATGAGCAACCCTATGGGGCGGTTCCTTGAGATAGGTAGCCTGGCAAACGATAGTTGGAGGCGGTTCCTAGAACTTGGTTGCCTGGATAATCCATTGGTAGATGGAGGTGATATCTTGTGATAGGTAGCCTGGCGAATCCATATAAAGCCATGTGATGACACTCTCCTCTAACACTCCTTATTATGTTGCTTCTTTGGAAATCCTCTGGAAGTGGTCCTTTGTCTTGAATTGATGATTTATTATTGTTTAAGTGTGAGTGATCTTATGTGTTTATATTTTTCTCTTGAGTTGGTCATATGTCTATGTCTAGATGTTCTAGGTCGGGGATTCTTCCTTATTTACTCCGAGCATGGGGGTGGTCGGGTGGATCGTACTTCGCACCCCGTTGGGTTCCCTCTTTTTATGTAGGTTTGTTATTCAGTGCTGTGCTGGTAGTTGTTGTTGATCTAGTGTTCGTGGGTACCAGATTTTTGTACTTCTTATGTAATTCATTATTGTTGTATCACTCCCATGAAGTTGGGAAGTTTTGTTTTGTAATTGTATATGATGTTGTTTTGATGTAATCTCTTATTGATGTTTTGTACTATCACTCTTATGATTCATCTTGTACTAATTTCATGATGCAATTTTATATGATGTTTATATCTTTGATTATTCTATTATCTTACGTCTCTATGATTGTATTTGATATTCAATTTTTTTTTGGATATTAGGAATGTTTGTTGTATTTACATACACAGATGGTTTCTTATCAATGAATTTTCATGAATGTGTTACATTTGTTAATGTTTACTTTGTTATGGATTATATCTTTGGATTTATTCTTTACTGTTGTTGTATGGATTTAAGTTTGTAATGTCTCCTTGTGTACCCCAAGGGATGTATGTGTTAGTGAATCTACTTAAAAGAAATTCATGTCATGACTTAATGTGTATTACATGTATGTTATGTTAACTTTAAAAAAAAATTGTGCAGTAATTATTGTTTAATTGTCCTTTGGGGTTCACACGACGGGGCGTTACAACTGATAGTTCCAAAAGAATTAGTAAAACATAGAGATAAGAGGATGGTAAAATATGAAAAGAGGGCATGGATGGAGAGTGAACATTATAAGTCCTATCTAGAGGAATGCAGTTCTCCATGTAGGGTTCTTAAGAACCCTTCAAAAAATGAGGGTGACACTGAATCAGAGGGTGATTATTATTCCCTCTCCATGGTTCTATCAAGGAATCCTGATAAAGAGGTGGTGATAGTTTATGTAGTCCCACCACAAGTAAAACATGGACAAATACCCTCTGAGGTTGATGACTCAGAGTGATGATTGCACCCTTTTTTTTTTTTGATGATACCATGTCATTTCTATTAGGATTGTCCTATTCAACACTCATGTGATTTCTTGTTTCATGTGTTGAGGTGGAAAGTTTGTAGGATAGTATGTAGAAGTGCCAGACTAGTTAACCTTGGCAGTGCATATGTTGTGTACAGATGATATACAAGTTTGTGTTGGACCTTCTATTGGAGAATCCTCTTTGGTCAACAAGGATGAGGATTCAACACAGTTACAACAAACTCTGCTTTTCAAGGAGTTGGCATGTCTTCATTCAGGGAATGTGAATGCAGTCTTTTACTCTTCCATTTTCCTCAAATGATTGCATGTAAAAAACTAAGAATATCTCAAATTATAGTGAAATAAAATAAAATGCAAACATAATTAAGCCCAATGCTTGTTGCTCGCTTATCCTATAAAATGGGATTTCAGGGCTTATTACAAAGGTCATATTTTGAAGTCTTAAAAGAGTTCTAGGTAAAAGCTAAGTTTAGAAAGGGCACTTAGAATAGAATTCTGAAGTACGCAAGTAGTTTTTCTTGGAGAAGAAGTCATGTATGTGACGATCTTAAATGATTTTTATCCAAATTATTGATATCGAAATAATAATTAGTCAAGAAATTTATACTCTCCTATGTATGTTCATTATGGAGTTATGAATGAGAAATACCAAAGGTATTATCATTTGTCTTCAAATATTTCATTTGAATGTATTACTCTATTTTTTATCTTTAATTCAAGGAATTAATAAAAATGTTTGAATAGGGTTATATACTTTGTAAGGAATGGCTTAGGATTACTAAGAAGTTAATTTTTCTTTCATAGTAAGTTTTCATAATGTAAAGAAATATGAAAATTTTATGTTTCTCCCTTAAAAGAGTAATTTGTAAATTATTGATCCTCTTGTGTACTTGACTCCATTGCTCCAATTAATTAGACAATGGTCATTCTATAATAAAATCTTGCATAAGATGAACAAATAGTGTTCCTGGCTCTAGAATTATTAGAAGAACAATAATCACAATAGAAAATCTCTCCAGGGGTAGTAGGAGTGGAATTAATCTTAATTCCTAGCAGATAGCTAGTCCTTCATTTTAAAATCTGCCAAATTTTCAATAAAAGTTATTTCATCTACCACAAAAAGGAATTAATCTATGTATAAATGTGTTACTAATTGATTATATTGCACGAAAAATGAAATTATGATTACCCTTCTCGGTTTCACAGAGCCTAAAGTGAAGGAGTACGAACTTAAAAATCCTATGTTCATTGTGTTGGCCACTAACTTAACTGTTCTTCATCATGGGAGTTGGCTACTTCTTAGAGGATTGTTTGGTTTTGCTGGAAAAATCACCAACATAAATAGTGACTCTTCTGGGGACATACTATGAATCTCCAATTGTAGACTATTAGAGTCAGGGAATTGGTGAATTTGAACATCTAGTTCAAATACTAAGGAATTACTAAACTTGGAAATGTTCCTGTTGAGCAAGTTTCAAAAGATATATGTATGACTGTTGTGGGAGAAAATCTAGGACATTCATCTTTGAAGGAGCTTCATATTGCTTGAAGTTTATTCCTCTGAAAAGAGGTGGCGACTTTGTTAAAGAACCTAATGAATATGTGAATAACATTTCATATTTGCAAGCGTTTCTAGTCAAGGAGAACCCTTTGCTGTAACAAATCTAGGTATTCTTTAGTTTTTGGTTTTCAAGAAAGAAAAATCTATATATGAAAACCATAGTTATAATTCTTGTAAAAATTTGATCCCCTATTGAGTGATTAAGCACTAAAGAAGGGAAATATTAGTAGGCTTGCATACTTCTGTATTACTAAATGACATATTTCTTTATGAAGTTATGTATGCAATGAATTCATTTAGGAGATCTTAAGCGAGTAGAGATAGAATTTTCATTTGTAAAAGCTTGAGATCTAGTAAAAAAAAGGGGGTATGAGTTACTCGATGTAATTGCATAATATAAGAAGGCTTATATAGATGTAAGTAAAATGTATCATCAACTTATCCATCCTTGTGTGGACCCAACTGTAACAATGCATAGTGCTCGAGCCTTGTCATGTAATAAAAGAAGCTTCAACATCAAAAGGTATATGGCCATAAATTTTGATGGAATTTCTGGTTACCCAAATATTGTTCCCTCTGAAATAAAAAATGAGCTACCAAAGTTTAGTGGTACAAAGAGTGAGTCAACAAGTAAGAATTTGCAAGAATCCAACAATTTAATGGATTACTATGAGATAGATCATGAGGACATGATCATGAGGTTATTTATTCAGTCCCTAAAGGGAGATTCAAGAGATTGGTTCTCTAATTTACCAATATACTTTGTCTATTCTTGGAGTGAATTCAAAATAGTGTTCATGGAGCAATTCAATGAAAGAATCAATGTTGGCTATTTGCTCAATAAATTTATGAACATTGAGAAAGAAGATGATGAGCTAGTCCCAACATTTAACCAAATATTTGTTATAACATTAAGGGATATTCCTGATGTTTTGCATTTAAGTGATGCCATATGTTTGGTGTTTATTTGGGAGCTTTTGATAAAAAAAATGAGCTATCTACTGAGAGATAATGATCCCAAAACCTTACATCAGGCCTATGGGATAGCCATGAATATTGAAAACAACTTGAAATATGGGATGCAAAGGAATCACTTGGATACACATGTTTACTACCATAAAATGCTTAATATTTATGAATGGTGTAAACCAAAAGTCAAAATGAATGTAAAAACATTTGCAGTGCCCCTATGTTTTAGCTTGCACAAAATTCTATGATACTAATCTTGTAAAGTCCCAAACACATCATCAAGAAACCATCATGTCTTCAAATTACAATGATAATAATTTTGTTTCTTTGTATGAATCGAGTAGTGAGATATCGGATGAAGAAAAAGATAGCAGAGAAAAGGCTAAAGATATATAATTCAATGAGGAAAATGAAGGGTATGGTTCTAGTTCTGTTGAAGAGTCCACTACCTATGCTCCTATGGATCACATAAGACTAAGCATTTGCTCTGAAAATTCTGAACATAGTTACAAAATTGAGTAGCCCTCTTGCTATAGTAATGATGATGGCATTAAGTAAGATAAATTTTCTGTGGATTGTGATTATCCTCATGAAGAAGAGATAGAGTCATTTGTTGTAGATAAGAAATGTGTTGATAATGTTGTAAGTGCATTAGAAAATATGTATTTTTTCTCTTCTAATGATTACAATGATTTTGGATGTTGTAATGACTTGGAGGAATTAGACATCCATGTTAAGAAAACTGAGGCTCTTATGTCAAAAATAAGTGTAATGGAAAATCCATTGTATGATGAGCCTCCATCTACACCAGAGATAAGAAATAATGATCCTTATTGGACCAGATATAATCCACTCTTTGTTGAGGATTCTAATGATACATCTAATACAAGGTCAGAATATGGTCTTGAGCATACAAGGCAACACATTGATGTGCTCCCTGGGGGCATCGTTTATGAATGTACTACCTTTGATGTAGGGGCTGAAGATAAAGTGGAGTATCAAGGTGTCAGTTACTTGGAGGTGTATGAATGTTTTCAGTTTCAAGTTCACTGGGAAGGCATTTTGATGAAGCATGAAAATGGGATGAATAACAAGAAATGTTATTTTAAATATGAACATAACATATATGTGTCATGTGATGATGAAATTTTTTCATTTTATGACTAAATCTAGACTACAGGTTGATGAAAGTTACACTTGCAGTTTTATACTCAGAAAGGTTGTAAGAAATGGTGATAACAAAGATTATAATCAGATAGAATCTCACTTGTTAAAAAGAGGCCTAACATTTGTTCTAGCAGGATTGAAATTTCTCTTACTTTAGTGGTACAATAAGGACAAATGTGAATGGAAAAAAATATCTCCTTTAGAAGGCTTGTTTTGACAGAGCCTTAGCTTATTCAACATTTTTGTGGCTTAGTTTCACCAATTAGGAGGGTAAAACCTAGTTGAACTAAGGGATGCATAACACAGTTTGCATCTTTAAATTTTTTGTGTTGGTTGGGTGGAGATTGGATCTCCCTTTTCAGATCTTCTTTGCCTATGTAAATTTTGTACATATGATGTTTCTTTTGTTCTATTTTTTGTGCGTAGTCTACTTCACTTGAAATTATGAGATCTCGCCATGCCTACAAGAGGCATGTGTCCCTAGTTGGAGCCACTGATGGAACCCTAAAAAAAAATTTCCTTGTTCCATGTTAAAACCCTTATTGCTTTTGGATATAGGGTTGTTATTTGGAAAATATTATAATATTCTATTAGACCATTAACTCCCTATTACCCATTTCTAGTTATTTTAATGTATCTTTAGTCATTCATTGTCACATGGTAATAGACCCTTTCTAGCCTAGGTTCAGACCTTTCTATTTTATAAAATTGGCAAAGGATCTTTGAGCCCTTACACTCTTCGCATTTTATAACTTAGAGGTTTTCGAGTTAATTATTGTCCTAGGGAGTCCCCTTCATAAGAACAAACTAATGAGAATGTGCTTAAGAGGTTCCCACTCATGACCTGATGGCCTTCAATGCTATATCACTCATCGCTGATTTTTCATTAATTCACAAATTGTAATAGTGATAAGTGATGGATTGATGTTTTCCTTTTAATATCGCTCATCACTAATGGCTTTTAAGTTTTTGAAATTATAGTAGCGATGAGCAATACTTTTGTCTTTATGTTCTTGTCACTCATCATTAATGGTCATAAAAAAGATAAACTTGGAATGGTGATGAGCGATGTGATTGCTTGATCACAGATACGGTTTGAATGTAAAATCTCACATCAATGATATGCGATGGACATCAAAAGTTGTAAATCTTCTCATTACTAATTGCTTGCAAAATATATGGGGAGAATTAGCGATGAACAAGGGCCTTATGTTATAACTTCATCACTCATCACTGATTTTTTTAGAACTTGAGTTCTTAATTGATGATAAGCAATGGATGTTCTCTAAAAGGATTTTTCTCACTAAAATCATATGATCCTATGAACGATGTATTTTGTGATGTCTGGTTTACATAGGTTGTATGTGTCCAAGTTGGTGCCATCACAACATTTCATGTCATAGATAGAAGCGTCAGTACAAGGTTGAAATTAGAGATATGCAATAGGAGGATAAGTGTGACAAATGGTTAGGCTATGGAACCAAGGGCTAAAGATCATTGCCAAAATGTCTACATCACTGATAAGAGTGGGGAAAAGACAAAATAGATCAGCGACAAGTGATTGTCACTGCATGGAACGGGCTACATGGAAAAATCCTGAAGGTCTAGCATAAAGTGAAAAGGAAAGCAGCGAGAAGACTGAGGAACCATTGATATTTTTTTTTAAAGTAGGATAACCCAATGGAATGAGAATCACCACATAAATTCTTTCATCAAAAATTTGGATCAGCAATGAAGTGATGATGTGTATAAAGAAAGTTTTGCTCTAAGAAAAACTTGTTTTGTCTACTTCGTAGACATTAATGAAAGCACAGATTAGGTTGGTGATACATGTTGATTGATAGATCACAACACTTGAGCTGGCATTGTTTTTTTCCATGGACAAAGTTTTAAGTGTTTTAAAAGCAACAACTTAGATTCAATCTTGAGTTGTAAGTTGTCAACTTTCTCACATAAGGAGATTTCGAGTCATTAATCTTGCATGCTTCAAATTTCCTATTTAATGTAGATTACCTGAGTGATTTTCCATGTAATAATTCATTTTTCAATGAATGAGGGTCGAAGGCTGAGAAAGAACTATGCAGGAATTGAATTCTCTTGAGAAGTGTTTAGACATTCTAGGCAAGTAGGTATGTCGTGATGGTTTGAGAGTCTGAGGGGTTGAGTTTGTTTGAGCCTAAGGGAGGTCTTGAGAATAAAAATGGAATACATGGAGCTAATGATATTCCAAAAAGAAGAGTAGGATTAGGGAAATTCAGGGAGTATAGTACCGAGGAAAATTACCATCCAAGAGAGTAGATAGTTCCAAAAGACTTAGTCAAACATAGAGAGAAGAGGATGATAAAATATGAAAAGAGGGCATGGATGGAGAGTGAACATTACAAGGCCTATCCAAAGGACTGCAATTATCCATGTGAGGTTCTTAATAACCCTTTAGAAAATGCAGGTGGTACTAAATCAGAGGGTGATTATTATGCCCTCTCCCTTGTACTATCGAGGGATCCTGATAAAGAGGTGGTGACAGTTTCTCTAGTCCCACCACAAGTAAAACATGGGAAGATATCCTTTGAGGTTGATGACTCAGAGTGATGATTGTGCACTGTTTTTGTTTTTCATGATACCATGACCTTTCTATTAGGATTGTCCTATTCAGCACTCATGTTATGTCTTGTTTCATGTGATGAGGTGGAAAGTTTTTGGGCTAGTATGTAGGAGAAGTTCTAGACTAGTTAACCTTGGCAGTGTGTATGTTGTTTATGGATGATATACAAGTTTGTGCTAGACTTCCTATTGGAGAATCTTCTTTAGTCAACAAGGATGAGGATTCAACACAGTTACAAAAAACTCTACTTTTAAAGGAGCTGGCGTGTCTTCATTTAGGGAATGTGGAATGTGGTCTTTTACTCTTCCATTTTCCTCAAATGAGTGCATGTCACAAAATATGAATATCTCAAATTCTGGTGCAAATGAGATAAAATGTAAACGTAATTAAGCCTGATGCTTGTTACTCCCTTATCATATAAAAGGGGATTTCAGGGTTTATTACAAAGGTCAGATTCTGAAGTCTTAAGAGAGTTCTAGGTAAAAGCAAAGTTCATAGAGGGCACTTAGAATATAATTCTGAAGTAGGCCAGTAGTTTTTCTTGGAGAAGAAGTCATGTATGCAATGATCTTAAATGAGTTTTATAGAAATTATTGATATTGAAACAAATATTAGTCAAGAAATTTATACTCTCCTATGTATGTTCATTATGGAGTTATGAATGAGAACTAATAAAGGTGTTATCATTTGTCTTCAGATATTTCATTTGAATGTATTACTCTATTTTTAGCTTTAATTGAAGGAATTAATTAAAATGCTTGAATAGGGTTATAAACTTTGTAAGGAATGGCTTAGGATTACTAATAATTGAATGTTTCTTGCACAGTAAGTTTTCATAACACAACGCAATATGAAAATAGTCCATTTATCCCTTAAAAGAGTAGTTTGTGAATTATTGATCCTCTTTTGTACTTGACTCTATTGCTCCAATTGATTAGACATAGGCCGTTATATAAGAAAATCTTGCATAACATGAACAAATAATGTTCCTGGCTCTAGACTTATGAGAAGAACAATACTCACAATATAAAATATCTGCAAGGGTAGTATAAGTGGAATTAATCTTAATTCCTAGTAGATTGCTCAATCCTTCATTTGAAAATCTACCAAATTTTCAAAAAAAGTGATTTCATTTTCCACAGAAAGGAATTAATCTATGTATAAATGTTTTACTAATTGATTATATTGCATGAAAATGCAATTAGGATTACCCTCCTAGGTTTCATAGAGCTTGAATTGAATGAGTATATACTTTAAAATCCTATGCTTGTTGTGTTGGCCACTAACTTAATAATTCTTCATCATGGAAGTTGGCTACTTCTAAGAGGATTGTTTGGTTCTACTAGAAAAATCACCAATAGTTCCCATTGGTGCAAGCAAGAATGCATAAAGGAGAAGGGTCTTTTTTCATAGGTTGGTTATATGATGTGAGAGTTATATCTGGTGATCCATTCATAGGCTGGGTGAGAGGGAGATGCATAAAAGAGACCATGTTTATGTACTTTGAGAGGACTTCCTTAGAATACTCCCAAGGTTCAAAAATTAGATAGTGACCTATCTAAATTTTTCCTCGTAGTATCTAGGATCCCCTCTAACTATGTCACTAGGGTTAATAGGTTGGGTTTCAAGGCTATGCACCCCACAACACACACACCTACAATGTGCCTAGGATATGAGATAAGTTTCTCCAATACCTAGACACATAATAGAAACAACTCATGTCGGGTTAACCAAAGTGTAGAGGAGGGGGACTAGCTACTCTAAGACTCCAATTCATAGGAGATTTCTAAGCAACAAGTTTCCCTGATCTACCTCAAGCTTTCTAAATGAATTGGAAATGTTGAAAGTGTTAAGGATGAAAAGGAGGAGCAAGTGGGATGACATTGTCCTTCAGCTAAATCAAATGTTTTAGAAGGTCAAAAAATTTGATTTCTAGAGTTAAATTTGCTAACTAGAAAACTCACTTCCTAAGGATGATAACACAAGATATAGACTCCAATGTGGTGCACTGGAATCTTAGTGGTGCATTAGAATCCATATCTAGATAAATATTCTAAGAAACAAACCAAAATGCTAGAAAAGAAACTAACAATCTGATGAATCAAGCTTCATGCTATGATAGAATATAGAAAAAGTACAAAAATTAAGTATAACAAGAAGAATACTTTAACTAAGATACACTCAAATTGACAAAGGAAGTGAGAAAGTAGTACCGAACTCCTTGAAACTTGATTCTTCAAAAAAATCCAATCGAAAATCAGCTACACACACAAGACCAAGGAAAATATTGGGGTTGTTTTTAGAGGACTATCTCATTTAGTCCCTTGCGTTGGTGTTTCCACCTCCATGGAAAACTAGATATTAATGAGTGTAGAAGATGATAAAGAAATGTATGGAAATGGAAGTTCCAAGCAATAACATAACCAATAACATACTACTATGTAAATATAATGATGTAGAAGTAATGGGAAATGGGAGAGATCACCTTGATAGCTACATGCTCTCAAGGCAAGTAGAGGATGGAGTGAGCCTAGAAATTCTCTAACAACAATGATGTCACAACAAATAGAGTGGAGGATCCAATAAACCAACACCTTGCAGCTACAATGAAGTGGTGGTGAAGCTTGAAATGTGAGAGTTCATCAAGAGAGCATCAAGAATTTCATCAAAAGTTTCACAATGGTGAAAAAGTTTGATAGAATGAAGAATTAGGTAATTTGAATGGAAAGGAGGAAAATGGGAAATTTGGTGTCAGTCAAGGGAGGAAGAGACATTACACTTTGCCAACAATGGAGAAATGTAATACCCAAATGGATTCTAGAGGTAGGAATCCTATCAGGATGGTAACACGATGCACAAATGTCCATGTAGTGCACGTGTGTCCTTGACAAAATTTATCCACCGACATGAAAATGAGTCACCAGGAGGATGGGGAAAGGTGGTAAAAGTGGGAATTGCATCATCAAGTTTCATTTTTCTAAGGTAAGGTTAATGTAAGTGGGGAATTTTCCTAGGGGTCCAAATTCATGCTGTTACACTAAGTTAATAAATTATTTCCATGCCTTGTATGGAAAAATAAAAGTGTCTCATAATTTAAAAACTTTAATGAAATATAAAAGAGGAGTTACAACTAAATTTTATTTACTATCTTTGTAATAGCCATGGATTAAAAAAATGATCCCAAAAAACTAGTGAGCTTGCAAAAATGGAAAATAAAATATCTCCTACAAAAAAAACTTATTCTAAATGTTTTATGATGAAGTTTAGGATAAAAGATACTTAAATTATTAATAAGATTCAAGTATTCTAATTTGGGTTTAAAATGCATAGAAATGTTGAATCCTTGATACAATGTAGCCTCCTATTAAATCCTATCGATAAAATATGAGTAACTTGGATTTTAAATAGAACATGTTGTAGTTATCTTAGAATTGATTATATGTGATGCCTCAAACCCTATAGTGTGTAATGTTATGTGTAGTTGGCCTGTGGCTACCTTAGCTCTTAAATAATTTACATAATCAATAATGTAATTATATATGTATTTAGGTCATCCTAAGAGTTATATACCTAAGTATATAAGAGGACCTAGGTGGTATAAAAGTTATAAGTAATATGATATATATAGGAGCTATTGGTTAGTTATTATTATCATGTTGAGGATTGATTTATTATTGAAGAATGCTTGATTTATCCCATTTGAAGTGAATTGTGAGGTTGGCCCCCTGAAGTGGCATATCATTATCAAGTATTTGCAAAATATTTGGTATCACCATCCCTCTATTGTGTAAGTTATTTCATTACAAGTGGTATCTAGTGGAACCCTAAAATTTCATCATTCCACTGGTTCCATGGTCAAACCTGTGATTTTTTATTCCACATTGTCATTAGGGTTTAGGGTTTAAGAATTCTATTCCTTTATACTCTTAATTCATTTATTGGCTTGTATTTTCTCATTGACCAGCTGTACCAGATCATCATTTTAATCAAGTAGAATTTTATGGCCTCCACCATCATCATTTCGGCCCCATTGTTCAAGTTACACAATGTGCCTAGGAGGGCCCTCTTTTAAGAACAACCTTCACCCATGTGCTTTTAAGCACCCTCTAAGTTCATCGCTAATGGTTCATCTCCCATCACATGTTCTATTTGAATTGCTTATGGTCATCTTGTGATGAATACTATATTGCTTTCCAAACTTCCCATATTCATCACCCGTTGTGTGTTGTGTTTTCACCACTAGAGAGTAACAAGTGATGAATGATGCCTCATTATTCTCACCACCCCAAGGTCCATTTCCAATCACGGATTTCAATCTCGCCATTGAAGGAACAACCCATGATGAGCAATGTTAATTTCATAACCCTTCGTTGGTCCTTTGTCTATCATCAATTGTTTCATGTTATCTAAAGTAGAACTTGTGACCACTAATGGGTGGAGTCTTTCCCCATCACATGGGTTCGGTCTATCACAGGTTAGAGCTACTCGATAGAGGGGGAACTCATGATGAGCGATGTAAAGCAAGGATTTTTGACTAGAATCTTCCTGTGATCGAATTAGTAGCTGGTATCTCATCACTAGCTCCAAAGTTATCATTTGATGAGGTTCCAAAATGGAATGTGAACATGCAATGGGCGAGGTGTTTTGATATGTGGCAAGGATTTTCCCACGATCATCAAGATCGACAGCGGGTGAGTCAAGGATAATAGAGTAAGGATGTGAATGGGTATGTGGAAGCTTTAAAGAATATCCTCGATGTTCCTAAGTATGATCAATAAAGCAAGTGTTGATTCTTAAAGTGCCTCATTGATTAAGTTTTAAATCTAGGTACATTGACGGTTGGGATGTGACCTGTAGTAATTGATCTTTTTTCTCACGTAAGCAAGCCAAGATGGCCATTAATTACAACTAGCCTCAAATTATTCTATTTAATGAGGATTTTCTGTAGTCTATTAAATCATTCTTAAATAACTATGGCACAAAGTTGATTGTTGTGAGTACCAAGGAAGCAATTTTAGAGTTTAAGAAGAGGTGTGCAAAGGCAGCTACATAGTTTCTCCTGATGTGGTCTCATGAGTACTCCTGTTACAAAAGTTCAAAGTTCTAGAAGATTGATTATTCAAGAGCCTGTTGTATACATATTTGAAACCAAACCTCTCCTTCCAGAGATTCCAATTGTCCCTAAGGGAAGAAGAAGTGTTCACAAGAAGAGTGAGAAGGTTGTTGTTAAGAGCACCTATGCATTAAGGAATAGGATTGTGTCACAAGGACCAATTGGATTTGATGAGAAAAGGCTTGTGTTTGCGAAAGAATTAATGAGGCCTAGTGTGGGTCCTAGGGTTTTCTCAAATAAGATCACTACTCCTATTCTAATTTCTA
Organism: Sequoia sempervirens; assembly: GCA_007258455.2. Lineage (NCBI taxonomy): Eukaryota > Viridiplantae > Streptophyta > Pinopsida > Cupressales > Cupressaceae > Sequoia > Sequoia sempervirens. Next base: position 248,329,958 of record VDFB02047230.1, on the reverse strand, counting down.
ATGATTCTTCAAGCGAAGGAGGAGTTGGCCATAGCCCTAACAAATTCCTTGCTTCTCTTGTGCCTTATAGTGACTTTGATGATGAGATAAATATTGTAACTCCACTCTTTGTCAAAACACTGAGTTAGGGTGTTTACTTCGCAACTAACAAGGCTGGGTAATGCTCATTTCCTCTTCTAATGGTGTTTGGTTTCTTGGGTGTTGTGGTGATTGGAATTCTAGGTGGCTGGTTTGTGGGTTTGTGTTATTGATGGTGATGGTGGTTCCTTTGGTGTTGGTAAATGAGCCAATTTTGGTGATGCTTTTTGGAAGGCTTGTGTGGCATCTTTGACAAATGGCCTGGCACTCCTTTTTCCTTTTGGTTCCCCATGGTGGTGGAATGATTGAAGATATAACAGTCTGGGATTCGATCCTAATAAAATGTAATTACATATGAGTTGGATGCTTCTTGCTCCCTTGTATTATAAAAGTGATTTATTGGCTCAATGTAAAGAGGGTTCTAATCAAAATTTTGAGTCTAGTACATTCTAGGTAGGATTCAAGTATAGGAAGCAAAAGAAAAATGTAGAATGCTTGATGAATCTGCTTGAAAATTGTCTTAGGTATAGGTTATATATGTAACAGTCTTAAATGGTTTTACATAGACTACTAATATTGAAACAAATATAAATTCCAAAACATATACTCTCCTTTTGTACATTTATAGATCATAAATGAAATTATAGAAGATATTTTCATTTGTCATCAATGGTTCAATTAAATGTACGGCTTTATTTCTTTGCTTTAACTCAAATGGTTATTTAGAATGCTTGAGAAAATTCATGGGTCTGTGAGAATTTACAAGGATTTGATTAGATGTTTTGGATAATTTGAGTTTTTGTATTGCAAGGCATTACAAAGATAGTCCATATATATTAGAATTAAATAACTGGTGTACTATTGGTTGTTTCATATTTGACTCCATTTACCCAATTGATGACACACTAGCTTATTTATCAAGAATTCATGCAACTAAGTGAATAGTGAGTATGTCTAGCCGTGGATTCAAAATAAGAACAAAATTTGTCAAAATTTTGCTAATTCTAAAATGTAATATTGAAATATGTCCACATTCCTAGCGAATAGAAATTTATTTATCCAAAGACCTATCAAATCCTTAGTGAATTTTGTAAATTTTCCTCAAGTAGGAATGAATCTGTGCTAAAGTGTTCTTGAGGAAGTGATATATCAGATGAACATAAGAAGGAATACCCTCCTTGGTCCCACAGAGCTTAAAGTGCAAGAGTAGAGACCTCAAAATTCTCTATTCATTGTGTTGGCCACTAACTTAAGGAAATTATTGAACATAAGGTTTTCTACCCTTTAGAGAATTCCAAGGCTTAGCTAGATAAAATACCAACATAAATGGTGACTCTGCTAGGGACAATTATCATTCTCCAGTCGTAGATTGTTTTATTACAGAGTCAAATGGTGTGACAATTCTGAACATCATGTTTAGATATTGCAAAATTCTTGAACCCGATGAAAAGTTTTCATAGCAACAAAGCTTGAAGGATTTGAAGGTGACTCCACTATTGGAGAAAACCCAAAATGAAAGTTAGTTTTAAAATACTCCATCTCATTCAAAGTATAATCCTCTGAAGATAGGTGGCAACTCTAACTTTAAGAACTTGACAAAGAACACAATAAAACTTCAAATGTGAAAATTTCAAGATCAAAAGTGAATTTCTGCTCTGAAACTCCATGTATTCTCACACATTTGAAGAAATAATGTTATATTTGTAGATAATTTGTGGGAATTTTCAAGGAATTCATGTGATACAAATAGTTCCCAATTTGGTGAAATAGTACTAAGGCAGGGAAAGGAATGGTAATCTTTGCATAATATGAAACTAAAATTGAAATAGATGTAGAAGTTTCTCATATTCACAAATTTCACTAGTTCAAAGATATTATGCAAAGCAAAACTAGGAGACTTGCATTGTAAAAGGAACTTAAATTGCTCTTGACAAGTTTGACAAAGTTTGTAAAAGGGTTGTACAAGATGTCTTGTCAAGTTGTACACCTAAATGTAAAACTTAATGAAATAACACAAAATGAGTAACCTTTGTCATATCAAAGGAATTTTAGTAATGAGATGTACATAACCATAAGTTTCAGTGGTATTTATGGATTTCCAAATACCATACCACATAAGTTTAGGAATAAGATACCAAAGTTCAGTGGAGATAAGTCTGAATCAACAAGCAAACATTTGCAAGATTATAGGGATTTAATGAGGGACTATGAAACAAATCAGGAGGATGTTGTCATGAAGTTGTTTGTTCAATCTCTTAAGGATGATTCCTGAGATAGGTTCTCCTATTTACCAACATCCTCTATATATTCCTGGGAGGATTTCAAGGTGGCCTTTATAGAATAGTTTGGTGAAAGGGTAAACCCAAATTATGTAAGGAAAAACTTCGTGAAAATCCATAAAAATGCAGATGAGTTGGCTCCTTCTTTTAATCTTAGTTTCACCAAGGCAGTAAGGGAGATCCCAAAAAATATAAGATGAAATGATGTTGAATGTTTAGTTGCATATCTTGGTACATTTGATAGGAAGCTGAGTTACCTATTAAGGGATAAGGAGCCTATGACAATAAATCAAGCATATCAAAACCCCATGGACATTGAGAATAATTTGAAATACTCCATGATGAAAGGAAACATGGCCACAAGTATGGGTTACCCAAGTGCACCCTATGCAGATAGAACTCAAGGATTGGATAATAGAAATGGTTTTCAAGATGAAAATTCCTTTGATGTTATGTTTTCTCCATTGTTAGAATATGCAGATCACAGTGAACCCCAGGTTAAGTGTTAGTTGACTAATTTTAGCAATGTTGATCAAAAGTCATATGTTCAAGAGTTGTATGAAATGAAGAGACATGAGGGAGAATTACCACATGAACTATTTTTTAGATTCTTGGATGCTTTAATAGAAGTCCCTGAAACTTTCAAACCTGAGGATTTAGTATGTGTCAATTTGTTTTGTGAAATTTATGAATTCGGGCTAAGCATTTTACACAAGGAGTTCAAGCCTCATAGTATGGATCAAGTGCCTAATTGGATAAGGATTGTGGAATCAACCAAGTGTGTTCATTCACAAGATGTGTATTCCCAATGTAGAGATACTAATTATTCTTTTGAAAAGAATCAAAGGACATAACAACATAATATTGAGGCAAAAAAGGATACATGGGATGATAATAAAGTAAATATGTATTTATTCTTTTATAGTGATGTATCAAGTAGAGGAGAAGTAGAAGAGATGAATGATTTTATTCCATGTTATGTTTTGGTTAGTGAGAATAATGTTAATGTTGATGACATTTCATTACAAATTATTGATCAACACAGTGAAGATAGAATTTCAAGCACTCACTTTGAAGAACTTGAGCATGGTTTGTATAGTAATTAGTTTTCTTGTGATGGGGATTATGATGACAACCAACATGATTATTCTTTTGATGATTATGAATGCTCCTATAAGGATGATCCAGACGTGTTTTCTTCACGTGAAGGATACAATGGTATGAGTATTGATGAAGTTACTTGACCCCACATAGATGGTCAAGTTGCGTTTGTTGCATATTTGGAATGCAATTTGGGTTTATCATCAAAGGAGTATGTTAGTCTTGTGAATGATGAAGAAATTGAAGATAAGAATATATGTGTTCGAAGTGTTGATGTTGAATATAAAGCTAAAAATGATGAACATCATTTTTGTCCTATTGTTCCTAACTGCTTATATGAATCAGAGGTAGAGTCAACTACACATGACAAAGATAATGAGGTGCTCATGAATGACAAAAAGGTTTCATTGTTAAATGACCAGAATGCACATGATGACAAGCACATGGATCTTGAATAAGCAACATTACCTATTGAAATTAAGGAAAATATTGCTAATCTACTTGAAAATGAATTTCCAAAATGTGAGTTGAAGGTTTCAACCATTGATAATTAGAGTGAAATTGAGAATATATTTGCATATTCTTCTAGTGATTATGATGGTTTTGACAATCACGATGATATGGAAGAATTCGACCTTATGCTGAGAAGGGAGATGTTTTTATGACACAAATGAAAGTATGGTAGAATCCCTTATATGAGATGGTTATACAACTATTTAGTCACGGGAAGATATGGTTGTACATGTTTTGGAGAGTTGGTTTACTAGTGGTTAGATGAGTAGATTGCATTTGATGATAGTCAAGAGTGTATTTCATATGTGGTATTAATTGAATATGACAATTTCTCACATGGTAAATAACTTCTAGATGAAGATGTCATTGATGATGATGGTAATCGTAAATACAATGTTGATGCAAAAGAGGAATATGCTTCCTTGTCTATGGTACATGGTAATGTGATTAAAAAATAGGATGAATTATTAGCCATATGCGATAATATGGATGAAATACATATGGGTGAAAGAGGATGTTCCTCTTTGAATAACCAATTAATGCATCTTGAAGGGCACACTGGTTTTGAGCTAACTTTGTTACATTTTGATGATGAGAAACAGTTTGATGAAACCTCAGATTATGTTAACATTACAAGACTATTTGATTTATATGAGGAGTCTAGGGGTGCAAATGGCATAAAGCAATGTGTAAATCAATATGAATTTTCACAAGAATTTTTTGAATAAGCTCCACATCTTATGGACCTTATCATAGAGTTGTTTCCATCTAACCAGATCAACACTTATGTAGATAAAAATGAAGACCCTCTTGAGTTTGTATCTTCTTTCTCTAATACTCTAGGGGATGTTGATTCAAGTATACAACATAGTGCTTCTGAAGGATTTACATTTGATGAAAAAATTGAGAGTGATTCATTGAACTGTATATTTCTGGCACCAATGCACTTCTCTAGCTCTTCTAGGGGTTTTCACCTAAAAGGAGAAATGTAGGGCCAAAAATGCTAAAGGGTTAATTCAAACTATGTTATGTATGATGTTATCTAAGCTAAATTAAGTGAACTAAATGCAAGTAAGTGATTTAAATGAATGATTATGAATGCAAAACTAACATTTAGGCTATGTTGGAAAACACACTATGATATGCAAACAATGAACTAAAAGATGAATAAATGAAAAACATAAAGAGAAAGGCTGAATTAGAGTGCACCTGGGAAAGGTTTGAGGAATATGGAATGGTATGAGTGCTGTCTAAAATTACTAAAAATCAATAGTGGGACTCATTCACCCAGGGTGGCTAATTAGTCCTACTATTGGTAAAAAACTGTCAGGAACCAATTTTTGAGTGTCGAGATCTAGAATTTGACATAACCTAGATTTTTAGTCTTAAGGTGGGACTCATTCACCATTGGTGGAAAATCAGTCCTCTCCCAAAATTCTAACAAATCAAGAGACAACTCTACAACACCAAATCTGGAAATGTCTGATTGTTGGGTTGTCAAAGTCAATTGTGCAAGAAATAGATAGAATACCTTCTCCAAGCTTAAAATATAATTGATTTGACTTGAAGCACCTACTTGACTTGTTGACCAATCTTCAGTCACCTAATTTTTTGTTAAAACTGCATACATAGGTCTGCAAACACACATGCAAGAGGGGCAAATCATTGAGGGTTATAAAATAAGGTTTTTCCTTGGTCAAACCACACTTTAGTAATCAAAACCTTAATGAAATAATGAAATGAAAGAGAATGATAAAAAAATAGCATGCAAATGCTATCAACTTACCAAACCCTTGTTGAATAAAAGCTAAAGATATGTCAATGGATGCTCCAAAATACTTGAATGATGCTTGATTTGATGTTGTAAGATGCTTAAATGCTAGAATATGATATGAGATTGAATGCTTGAATGAATTGGTGAATGAGTGAACTTGATGAATGGGGGTTGAAATGGATGTAAAAACAATATTTATACAATATTGTGCCTTAGTAACCATTCATACCTCATCAAGTGATTTTGTGAAAAATTCGAAGGAAATTTAAAATATTTTGAATTTAGAGCCAAGGGGGACTCATTCACCACCCATGACGAATGGGTCCCACTAGGACCTAAAAATGGGTGTCAAGAATTATCTTGTATTTAATGTTGTTTGTAAGGCTTACATTCAAAAATGCACTTAATTAAGGAATATAAGGGCATAAAGGGGTAAAATAAAGCATAAGAAAGGTATAAATAGTGAATTTTTGCTTAGAAAAGCATGAAATCTTGTTACAAGACTTTACAACACTTCAAAATAGGACTTGTTTAGTGATGAAAAGGTGATTTTTATATGAATTGTAATAAATAGAGTCTATAAGAGTGTAGAAATGTTTTAGAACACTTCACAACACCTTCACAAGATGTCATTGTTTGAATTTTAGTACCTAAATATGCATGTTCAAGCCATGTTATGACATAAAATCAAAGAAAAATAGACCAAACATCATGAAGCAAGGCCTGAAAGACCATGAAAATGATAAGGATCCATTTTTCTATGGTGGATTTAGCCCCCACTTTAGTGAGAGGATGAACCTACTTTAAACTCACACTAAAGTAGCCATGAACATCGAGAGGAGGGTTCAAATGTATTTACACTAGCAAGATGGAATAAAAATATCAAGAGGGATGATCAAGCCCCCAGGATGAAGATTGCATGGAAAACTAAGCATAAGACCCACTAGTTCCTTGGTCAATCCTATGATCTTTTATCCCCATTGTCATTCGGGTTTAGTGTTTCAATGCTCTATTCCTTTATACCCATAATTCATTTATTGGCTTGTATTTTCTCATTGACCAGCTATACCAAGTCACTATTTTAATCAAGTGGCATTTTATGGCCTTCACCATCATCATTTTGACCAGTCCCATTGTTAAAGTTACACATTGTGCCTAGGAGGTCCATCTTTTAAGAATAACATTTACCCACATACTTTTAAGCACCCTCTAGGTTCATCACTAATGGTTCATTGCCCATCATGTGTTCTTTTTGAACTACTTGTAGTCATCTCATGATGAATGATACATTTCTTTTCGAATTTCCCATGTTTAGCACCTATCACACATTGTGTTTTCACCATTGGAGAGTAACAAGAAATGAGTGATGCCTCATTCTTCTAACCACCTTGAGCTCCATCACCAATGATGAGTTTCAATCTCACCATTGAAGGAACAACTGGCGATGAGCAATGTAGTTGATTTCTCAACCCTTTGTTGGCCTTCTACCTATCACCAGTTGTCTCATGTTATCTAATGTAGAACCTGCAACCGCCGATGGGTGGAGTCTTTCCCCATCACGCAGGTTTGGTCTATCACTGGTTGGAGCTATTCGATAGAGGGAAAACTCATGATGAGTGATGTAAAGCAAGGATCTTCAGCGAGAATCTTCCGATGATCAAATCAGTGGCTGGTATCTCATTGCTGGCTCCAAATCCATCACTTGATGAGGTTCCAAAATGGAATGTGAACCTGTGATGGGTGTGGCATTTTGATAGGCATCCAAGATTTTCCCACAATCATCAAGATCAACAACAAGCAATTCAAGGATGATAGGGTAAGGATGCGTATGGGTACGTGGAAGCTTTAAAGCATATCCTCATTGTTCTTAATTATGATCAATAAATCAAGTGGCGATTCTTCATGTGCCTCAATGATCAAGTTTTAAATCCACAACAATCAACAGTTGAGATGTGACATGTAGTAATTGATCATTTTTATCACGTGAGCGAGCCAGGATGGCCATTAATTACAACTAGCCTCAAATTCTTCTATTTAATGAGGATTCTCTATAGTCTGTTAAATCATTCTTAAATCACTATGGCACAAAATTTATTGCTATGAGTACCATGAAAGTAATTTCAGAGTTTGAGAAGAGGTGATGCAAAGATAGCTTCACATTTTCTCCTGGTGTGGTCTCTTGAGAAATTGAGCGAGCTGAGTAGTCTCGTTACACAATTCCAAAGGTCTAGAAGATTGAGTATGCAGGAGCCTATTGCATACATATCTGAAACCAAACCTCTCTCGATAGAGATGCCAATTGTCCCTAAGGGGAAAATAAGTGTATGCAAGAAGATTGAGAAGGTTGTTGTTAAGAGCACCTATGCATTAAGGAATTGGATTGTGTCACAAGCATTAGTCGGAGTTAATGAGAAGAGGATTGTGTTTGTGAAAGAATTAACAAGGCCTAGTGTGGGTCCTAGGGTTTTCTTGAAGAAGGTCGCTACTCCTATTCTAATTTTTGATGATTCTTCAAGTGAAGAAGGAGGAGTTGGCCTTGGAATTTAATAATTCCCTGCTTCTCTTGTGCCTTAAAGAGACTCTGATAATGAGATAATTATTGCAACTCCACTTTCTGTAAAAAGGCCAAGTGAGGGTGTTTACTCAGAAGCTAACAAGGTCGGGTAACACTTGTGTCCTCTTCTAATGGTGTTTGGTTTTTTGGGCACTGTGGTTATTGGACTTCTAGGTGGTTGGTTTATGGGTTCATGTTGTTGATGGTGATGGTGGTTACTCTAGTATTGGTGAACGTGCCAATTTTGGTGACACCTTTTGGAAATCATGTGTGGCATCTTCAACAAATGTCTTGGCATTCTTTTTTCCTTTTGCTTCCTCATGGTGGTGGAATGCTTGAAGATATAATGGTTCAGGATTCAATCCTAATGAAATCAAATGAATTTTGAAAGTATCATGAAATGTAATTACATTTGAGCTGAATGATTGTTGCTCCCTTGTATTATAAAAAGGATTTCATGGCTCAATGTAAAGAGGGTTCTAATCAAGATTTTGAGTCTAGTACATTCTAGGTAGGATTCAAGTATAGGAAGCAAAACAAAAATGTAGAATGCTTGATGAATCTACTTGAAAATTGTCCTAGGTATAGGTTATATATGTAACAGTCTTAAATTGTTTTACATAAACTACTAATATTGAAACAAATATAAATTTTGAAACATATACTCTCCTTTTGTAAACTTTTACAGATCATAAATGAAATTATCAATGATCTTTTTATTTGTCATCAATGGTTTAATTGAATGTATTTCTTTATTTCTTTTCTATAACTCAAAGGGTTAATTACAATTCTTGAGAGAATTCATGGGTCTGTGAGTATTTATGAGGATTTTATAAGAAGTGAGTTTTTGCATAATTTGAGTTTTTGTATTGCAAGGCATTATAAAGATAGTCCATATATCTTAGAATTAAACAATCGATGTACCACTGGTTTTTTCATTATTTAATCCATTTACCTAATTGATGAGGCATTGGATTTCTTATCAAGAATTAATGCAACTAAGTGAATAGTGAGTATGCCTAGCCATGGATTCAAAATAGGAACAAAATTTATTAAAATTTTGCTACTTCTGAAATGTAAGTTTGAAATATGTCCACATTCCTAGCAAATAGACATTTATTTACCCAAATACATGCCAAATCCTTAGTGAATTTTGTATATTTTCCTCGAGTAGGAATGAATTTGTGTTGAACTGTTCTTGAGGAAGTGATATATCAGATGAACATAAGAAGGAATACCCTCCTTGGTCCCACATAGCATAAAGTGCAAGAGTAGGGACCTCATAATTCACTATTCATTGTGTTGGCCACTAACCTGAGGAAATTATTGAAGATAAGGGTTGGATACCCTTTAGAGAATTCCAAGGCTTAGCTAGAAAAAGCACCAATAGTATCATAGCATGACCTTAGAACCATGTAGGTAAGACATTTTATTTCAATCTTGGAGGTCATTTTGTGAATTCTTCCAACTAATGGAAATTTTTTCCTTGATTTTTATCTAACTCGTTAAGGGAATATTAAAGCATCTTTAGTCCAAATATCTAATAAATTAGAGTAGTATTAAAGGATTTATTGTATAATTAGTGTTTCTATTATGAAGAGCATATCTCTCAGATCTAGACAATTTTTTCCCTAATTTTTAAAGGGTTTAAAGACAAGAAAATTTAGTAACAAATAAGATAAGAAAAAAATAATAGAAAAGAGAACAAGGATAAAAAATTAGCTACCCCAAAAATACCTAATGAGACCTCATCTTTGAATAGTGACAACTCTGAGAAAGAGAGGGTCAAATGTACCTATTGTAAAAGACCTAGTCATGATGAGCATATAAGTTTAACGAAAAAAATTTGATCAATTAACACATATTATTGAAAATAATAATCTTAGAGGCCTTGAAATAGTAAAACAAAGTTTAGATGAGTTTTCTTACAAGGAAAAAGATAATAGTAAGGGGAAATGAAAGGGTAAAAAACTTGTAGATGTTGCATCTTCACCAACCACATGGGTTTTTTTGGGGTTCCTCGCACCACATAGCTACATCTAAGGATGAAGTTGCATTTTTGGTGATATGTACTATTCCTTTCATTTTGGTGGGTGATGAAACTTTTGTTGACATGTGTGAGAGAGGGTTTGTTGATGAAACATTTTAGGATATTATTTTTGTACCCTCGAGTATGTGCAAGATCATGATTGGCCAAAAAGTGGTGATATGATGGGTATGTGGCTGGAGACCTTTTTTACCCAAAATTGATGAAATCAAAAGGGTTTTTAAAGAAAATTATCATCTTTTCACCAATATGAATTATTCTTTACTTTGAAATTAATAAATAACTATTATTCATTTTCTATTTGAATTACGAGTAAAGTCTTGATTGATAGGAATGGAAACATCTATAGCTTTCAAATAATATCACATTTTTTAATCCAAAATATGCATCACATTATATGCTTCACATACTATAGGATTAAAAAAAAATGAATTTCAAGGAAATTTTGACCAAGTTAAGGTGATTAGATATACTAGTTTTTATATTTTATAAAAGTTATAATAAAAAATTATAATTAATTATTTACTTGGAAAAAAATTACAAAAAAATATGCGTCACATTGAGAAATGAGTCCTCTACATATATCTAAAATATTATAAAAAAATATTATCATTTATTGTGGTTAGAGTGGTGAAATGACACCTGCTTCTTATTTTTTCCCTGAAATTTAAGTACTACTACATTGTTTAAAATTTCACCAAATAGATTTTTTTTAAATAAACCAAGTAGCTTAGAAACTACATTCAATTTCCTATAGATTCTATTCTTATATTTTTTGAAATAATATAGATAACTTATTCAAATTTTTACATCAAGTTGCCTAACTTTGATTGTTTTGAATTTTTCTCCACTTAAGGGCCTATTTTTCCATGATGATCCTGAACATACCCCCTCATTATCAACTAATATTATATCAATATATCAGATCAGCCACACAAGTTCATGTAGGCGGGTTGACTTTCCCCTATTATAGTGGTAATTAGTGATTTGCATTGTGATTTTTCACTTGTAGTTGGGAGAGTAGATCACCAATCACAATTTTTTTTTGAAATTTTCCCTAATCCAACTTTGTTTACTTTATTCACTCATTTTGATAAAGTGAGAAATTTGTGGTATCAATGATTTGGCCACTTGAAATACTATTGCTTATAGTAGCTTAGTTAGAAGGAAATGGTTCTAGGATTTCCTATAATTTGATTTTTTTATGACATGTTGTGAATGATGTATTCTTGGCAAGCATACAAAAGAAAATTTTGATAACAAAATTCTTGGAGAAATTCACAATTTTGGAGTTGGTGTATATTAATTTGTTTGGATAATTCCCATAGCCACCTTTTAGTAGAGATTGATAAATTTTGACCTTATTGATGATTTTTCGAAGTAGACTTTCGTTACTTTCTCAAACAAAAGTATAAAGTATTTGATTCACTCTTGGACTTCAAACAATTTACAAAGAAACAACATGGAAATCCATAAAATTTCTACATATAGATAATGGGGGAATACATCCACCATAGGTTTGAGTAGCATTATGCTTCAAAAGAATTTGATTTTCAACATATAACTCCTTACAATCCTTAGTAAAATGGACTTACAAAATTTTAAAAAATGATCTTTGGAAGAGGTGGCCTATTTGATTCACTCCAATTATTTGGCACCACCTTTCTGGGAAGAAGCCATTAATTGTGTGTGTTACATTAGAATTGAGTTCCTCGCAAAACTATGAAAAGGGTAACTAAGTTTCAAGCTTGGACCAAATTGACCCTTAATTATGAACTTTTCAGTGTTGGTTTATCGTGTATGGGTCCACATTCTAGTAGAGAAATGTAAGGCTATAGATTCATATAGCAATCCTTGCATTTTTTAGATAACTAGATGATGTCAACAACTACATTTTTCTACATCCTACAACTAATGAGCTATTCATTGAGTGGAGTTTCAAACTTGTGGAGATCCCTTCATACTCCCATCTTATCATTTTTCCATCCACTATAAGATTGAAGACCCTACATCATGATGATATTTCTTCAAAGGATCGTAATCCTTCTTATCTTAATGAGTATTCTTCTTTATCTACCTTATATGATGACTACAATAACGAGGGTCTACATAGCCATAATTTAGAGGTTGATTATTCTCTTGTAAGTTATCCATATTCTCTAGTTGTAGGGCCTCTTTGAGATCATCAAATATTGAAATCAATCAGGGATATGGTGGGGGATCCTTTAGACCATAAAATTATAAGATCACAATTTTAGGAGGCTCCATGTCTCTTCATTGCCACAAATTTTGAGACATAGTCCATTCAAGAAGGTTTAGGTGTTCCCAAGAGGGATATAACAATGGAAGAAGATTTAATTCCTTGGAGAAGAACCACACTAGGGATCTTGTCCCTCTTCCTAAGGGAACGAAACTTGTTTGATGCAAGTGGATCTATCACCCTTTTTTGCAAATGGTTCAGCTGATAAGAATAAGCCTTACTTGGTTGCCAATGGATTCTCCCAAGTTCTTGGTATTGACTACTGTAAGATTTGTGTACCAAACACCAAACTGAATTCCATCCAATTTTTTCTTTCTATTACTATAACTCATATATGGGAAGTTCATTAGGTGGATGTGAATAGTGCTTTTCCTTACAATGACTTGATTAATGAGGAGATACACATGGCGAAGGGAAAAAATAATATTGAGAGGAGGTTGAATAAGTAGATCTAAAAAATTGCAACAATTCTAGAAACCTTCACAAGTATATAGATTTTTAACATGAAGAGTATTGAACTATATAAGATAGCAAGTAAAGCAATGAAATAACATCACAAAATATCACATAGGCCCAAATTTTTTTGTGGAAACCCAAGATGGGAAAAACCATGGTGAGAAGCTCTCACAAGTAGGAATATAATAATTGATTTTTACAATGAGATGTAGGCACCAACCTATTGAAGACACCAATCCCCAAAATATTTAGTAGGCACCAACCTATAGGAGAAACCAATGCCCAAATGATTCATTAGGAACCAACCTATAAGAGACACCAATCTCAATTGGAATAGACACCAATCCCTATTGGAACAAAATAATAGGTAAAAAACCAATCCTACCAAAAAAAATAATAGTAGATTTGAAATTTAACTCCGACTAGCAGACACACTGATACTAACACTCACTCTTTTCTTCATGCTTCTGCTGTGAAACAATTGAATAACCCAATATAGTACTTTTACTATAATCATCAATAGATGTGGTGCATACACACACTTGTACTAAACACTACAATGCATCTGAACATTTGAAATATATATGCATGCCATTACATTAACAATATTCTATGTTTTCCAGGGATCCACACCAACTTAGACAACATATGAAGGAACCTAAATTCAAATTACATGAAATTTGTAATACACTATTCTAAACTTGTCACCAAAAGAAAATTATGCCTTGCACCACGATGGGAATACTAAATAGGTCATATCCTCACTTCACATTCTTAATTTTAATTTTGCACACTTATAGCTATTACTGCACATGCCTCAAAATTTGAATAGATTGATGAACCTTTTCTTACTTCATTAATCCTTACACACTAAGTTGTGCCACTAAAAAATTAAGGAACTGATAGAAATAGTGTAGGTACACTCTCTTTCCAAATTGTAGAGCAATACTAATTTTTGAAAGAAATTCTACCCATATTAGTTAATATCTCTACCAAAAATATATCCTTCCAGACCATCACACTCATGCTAGCTTTATACCCAACATGGTATAATAAATTCATTATCTAAAGGTAGTCACACCACTATTGAAATAATACACACTTCTAGAACCTTGGGAAAAATGATAATACTTGTACTCCTACAATATTCTTCATTTTAACAACCTTTACATTTGATAGGCTTGACACCCTTTAATAACCGTATCAATATGAATGACCTGTTGACATTAATTTGACATCAATGACAACCTATACTCAAAAATATCCCCCTTTGTCATTGATGGAAATCAAAAAATATTCCAAGGCCCCCAAAAATCTCCCAATGAATAAGTCTTGATGGTTCATGTGTTGTAGCGTTTACCCCCCTATGAAAGATATGGCATTAAAGGATAGAAAGATGGTTATTCTTTCTAAGAAATCAAACATTCACTCTCTCCTTAATTTGACATTTCCTCAATTCAAGATTTTTTTTTTGACTAATTAAACTATTAGAGCACTCACTCCCCCTTTAACATCAATGGAAAATGATCAACATCATCATCTGGTACTATAACATTTGAAAACTAGATTCTAGATAGACTCCCCCTAAGTCCAAACATCACTACTTTTGAAAAAAATTCTGCAAGAGCACCAACTCTTTCTTACAGCAAGGATACCAAGCTCCCCCTCACCCTCTACTTTCCTCTTGAATAAAGAGGAGGGAGTAATAACTCCTAACTTATTCAAGAGAAACTCAGATGTCTCCTTAGGAAATGGCTTCATGAATATATCTAAAACTTGCTCCTTTGTATCAACATATTCTAATCTGACTTATTTCTCTATGCCTAATAGTTTTTCCCTGTTCAATGGAAAAGTTATTTACCAACATTTAAAAATCCTAGTCCTATGTAGGTAGTGTTTTTTGAAGATACTTGAACCTGGATGGTGTTTTATATAGTTCACTGAACCTCCTACCTTACTGCCTGAGCTTTTTTTCTATTAAGTTTCTGATTTCTCTAATTTGGGTGGTGCCTTATGAAGTTTGTCAAACTTTCTTTTCCTTCCTATGTGATACTTGTTACTTAAGTGACATCTCGACATGTTATTCAAACTCAGGCACACTTTTGTGTAGTTTTTTGAACTCTCCACTTTACTGCTTATAGATGTAAGATGTTTACTTTCAAATTCTGAAAGATGGTTATATTGAAAGCGGTGAAGTGAAAACTACCATGTGCCATGGAGCAATTAAAATTATTAAATTCTCATCTACTCCCATTTTTTATTGTGAAGTTTAAAGAAAGTTCAAAGTGTTGGGAAAACATTCTCATTGTGACAAAGTTCTCCAAGGATGATATGGACAAGACACAAAATTTTTGTTATAGGATTCACCATTGAGGTATTTATAGTACTCACTTGTTTCAGCTTACTTTCTTGGAAAATTTCTATCTACATTTCAGAAGGTTATCTATTGTTGAGCTATAAACTCTCATCCATGGTGAGGTTTAAGTATGTAGGTTATGAATATGTGTTCAAGCTAGCCTATGAAGGACCAAAAATTTGAGATACCTGTCTAGGGCCTATGAATTTGGATGAAATATGAAATAAATTTAATAAACCAAATCCCCTTCCCATCACTATAAGGATAATTGATAGTGGACTAGTTGAAGCTACCACATTTCCTCTTGCAGTTCAATGACCTAAACTTATCTTAGAATGCATTAAGCACTATAATTCTCAAATACAAGAGGTTAGGATAGAAGATAATCGACTAGTTCTAAAAGTCCTGAGGTCCACCTTCGTGTCTTACCTAAGAATCGTAGAAAAGGATGAGTATTCACTATGAATATGACAAGTTATGAAATTGAATTTTTTGCAAAGAAAGGGGTCAACAGGAATGAAATAGTGAAAAATTGATTGGCCAAGCCTAAGAGGGGTAAGTCAAAATTTCGTTGGATGTTGTACAAAACTCATTTTATGGAGGTTGCCGACATTGTCGTGTTACTACATAGGTTAAGGGGAAATGAAGAAATTCATGAACTTGAGGAATGGATGTATTTCTTCATCCAAATTATGTTAAGTGGAGAACAATTTTTGGATTGGGCATAAATTATCAGCGATTGCTTGCATGAGTTGATGACATTCTTTACCCTTAATAAGTTCTTTTACATGTCTTCATATTTGATATATGCCATTTCCAACACAAGACCTTGCCCTGGATTAAGACCAAGTGACCCACCTCTAGAGAAAGTACCCATTTATGATTATTTTGATAAGCTACAACTTCATAAGAGCTTTCACTATTTTAGGAGAGTGACTGACACTTTCACTATTTGAATGGTCAGAGAGTTACATGGACGTCTTGCAATGTGGTTAACACTTGAAGCAATGTTGGCCTCCTCTAATGGTTCAATAACTAAGCCCTTAGAGTTGTAACTTATGGATTAGACATTTGCACTAAGTAAATATCTTACTCATCATGAAGGTGCATGTCATTGTCAACCTAGGGATGTAAACTTGAAATCGGTCAGCACTGTGTGTGCACTAGGACTCCACTATAGCCATCCATAAACTAGGAAGGAAACAATACTCTAAATAAAATGTTGGAAAGAAATCAACTTAAGCACTAAGAATAAATCAACAACTACACTAATCGTCAACAACTGTACTGAAAATGGATGATAGAAATAAGAATCTCAAAAAACAAACAGGAAACTACTCTTTCTGCCTTGGTTGTAGGAACCATCACAAAACAAAATTCTGGTGGCTGTAGGAACAAACAACTGCTGAAACTAAAGCTAATTAATAAACAAAAAATAATTTTTAAACTAAATGGGTGGAATTTCCCCCTTGAGTGAGTCTTCCTTGAGCTAACTCAGATGCAACAAATCAGAATATCATATTATTTCTTGAAAGCATGTACAACATTTCAACAATATGACTGTATTACTAAAATTGTAAAATACAAATAGAATCTCAAAACATTCAACGTTATGAAAAGGGGCATCTGACCATTATTTATAGAGAGAGAAACTTCTAATTAACCCTAACTACCTAGGTAGTTGACTCCATTAAAATAGGAGGATGCCATTTATTGAAAGCATAGAAAAGAGAGGGAGGAAGTTATGCATGTGCAAGATTTAGTCAAAGCAGACTTGCCCCAACGAAAATCTAGGATAACACACTCCCTATATTTTCCCAACAAAAAAACATGACCATTAAAAGGTACTTACAATCTTTCATTCGAACTAGAAATTTCTCTCCATTGAGAGTTTTCCTCCTTTTCACCTCTTAATGACCATCTTTTTGACTCTCTTGGCAACTGACCAGCTAGTAGAAGTTTCTTCCACTTTGTAAGCCTTCTTGACATCAACATCTTAATGTGAGCCTGCATAATGAAATTAGCATGCAAAAACAATTGCATATCCATAATTACCTTAAAGTAACATCCATTCAACCACATGTGTAATTAACATAGATAATTCACATAACATGTTAATGTCATTAAAAATCACAAGGATAAGTCTGTGTCCAAGGTTTATGGTTTTTAACATGGAAAATGTCAACAACCAAGTGCCAAAGTCTATGGTAACAACAAAAAATATATAATAAACCCTATCAAAATTCAACCATTAATTAGACTCATCATCTCCCCCAACCTAATTTTTTGTTCGTCCTCTAGCAAAGGGAGTACTATTCTTTTGCCTAGTCAGAGCTCTAAAGTCATCAACTACCAATTGCCCCAAATCAGTCTCTGTAGTATCTAAATTGGGATCCCAGTAGAAACCTTGCTTGTTTTCCAATATGTTCCACCTTGGCATTTCTATAGCTGTCACACTAATAGTACTTGTAATCAATTATAGGACATAACCAAGTAGGTGGCTGAAATGTTAATGGAAGCTAATACTATTGGTTCATCCTTCCAATCTGCATGTACCTGTTAGTTTTTTTGCATGCTACAACATAATTTTGCAAGGAGTGGGGTTTAGCTTGTTTTAGCTGATCTGTCAAACTATTTCCACCTTTGTGATAAGTACCCCATCACTGATTTCCTTGTAGTAGTAGCTACCTTCTCATATTCCATGTATGCTTCTTCCCTAATAGGCATGATCCTATTTTTATAGCTTGGGCGATAAATAATTTTATGCCATGTTTGGTAAATGTTTGTAGGGTTAATGGATTTAGCTCTGAGAGGCAAAGGAGCATGGACTTCCCTTTCCCTATAATTTCTAAACTATTTCCCCCAGCTAATTTCATTTTGGATCCATGACATAAATTCCCTTAAATGGATATCTCCAATTTACAATAATGGGTTCCAATCATGATCATTAGGTACAACATAATTATGTAGGTACAATTCACACAACATATTTTTAACTTCAAGAGGGGAAGATTGATACCTACCTGGAAAAATTCATGAGGAGTTGCTCAAACTAGAAATGATCCTTGATAGCTTGAAGGAAAGATTTTGCTCCTTCAAATGTAGTGAATATACTCTTGGAGGAGTTCAGCATGCCATTATTTGGGGCACTAAAGTCACCACATTATCCACTTTTTCCTTCAAGGAAGTGATCTGTGCATTCTTTTCTTCAATTTTTGCATTTTTCTTTTTGAACTTTTTCCTATAGCTTGCATTTTTCCTTTTTCCACTCCTTCTCTTTCCTTCACATTTCACTCCTTAGGTTCAAAGCTACAAGATTCCATGAGAAAGTGAGAGGTTTATGTTTTCCTACCAAAATCTTCGCTCACGTTAATTCTTGTTGTTGAAATAACACTAGTTGTAGTGATTCTAGTTGTTCATCTTGCTCTAGCTATAGGGATTCTTGATTCTCATCTCGCTCTTGAATTTTAGCATACTCCACAATAGTAGCAAGCTTTGTTAATCTTATGTTTTCTTCTTCATCAAAAATATCTTTTTCTTCAAAATTTACCTACCACATAGGGGCTTTTGTCTTCTCCCTATATGTTCTTCTAATTTTAGGGATTCTCTTGGGAGGCATATCAGTGAATTGCTTAGCTGGCTTTGATTTCTTAGGAGGGATTTTATGTTTTCTTTAGCTGCAGGAAGACCAGTATCATTAGCCTTCCATTTCTTAGGGATTGGTGTTACTTTTCCTATCATTTGCTTCTTGGCCTTCCTTTTTCTCATTTGTGCCTCCTCTTTTCTAATGGCAGCCCTAGTTCAAATTAAGGTTTTGGGAAGAAGATTAACATTAGGGTCTGAGGATGAAATTTCCTCATATAAAGATTTTGATTCAGAGGAGCCAATTTCTATAGCTTCTTTGATTGCAAGAGGATTTATGCTAGGGTTTTCACTAGAGGTTGAAGCACTATGAGTAGTTTTAACAACCCTCTCACCCCTACTAACCCTATAAGGTTGAGGCTAAGCTCTAGGACACACATTTTCTAGTCTAAACTAATCAATTTTTACAAATTATTCCCATGTCATACCAAACACCTCTTGCAAAGATTTTTCTACCAACAATTTTATTAAACAATCATGGGAGACAAAATTATCCCCGCCCTTTTCAATTTTAGCTGCCATGATTGCAAGGAAGTTATACAAAACATTGGGCACATTCATCCTTCTAGCATGTCTCATATGGTTCAAGAGCTCAAAATGCACAGAATGGAGTCATAATTGGAAACCCTCACAAGTAATATACTTGACAATGTGGACGACTACTTGTTTCCACTTCTAAGGCAGTGAAGTTCTCCTCATTCCTTGCTTATCTAAAACCAATAGAGGGTCACTAGGTTTAGTGAATTTTTCCCTAGTTAACCTTGCATCCTTGGAAGTACGGTATGGCTATCCATCGATAGACAAACCAATTACCTCTGCAATTCTTTACTGAGTGGATCTCAGTTCTAGCCCTTTTACCATTGCCTTCTTGTTGGAGAGTGTCTATGCAAATTCTAGAGCAATGTCCTCATTAAAGATGTCAAGTTTTAGGAAGTAGTCCAACCATCCACAATTTTTAAACTTGGTTAGAGAAAGTGCATCCTTTAGTATCACATCATGAAATGTAGGTTCATTCTTAATCATCTAACCTCCCATTGTTTCAACTACCCATAATCAAGCAAAAACTTCTGTGAAATTTCCTTCCCTACAATCTTTCTCTGAAAATCCAAATTCTTCTTCTTGCAACTCTTTTGTAGTCCTAATGCCAATTTCATATGAAATTTACCTTTCTCGTGACGTTTAAGATTGTGAATAAGGAAATAAAGAAACATAAATGAAGGGTATCATCAACAAAAATGGAGGTGGTTGAGTGTCCTATCACACATGCAAGCTGGCATTTCAACTATTTCATTCAAATTGGCTCATTCAAATTTGTTGACATGTATGAAACATGGACATGTGGGTCGACATTTCCCTCCAACCTAAATTAGAGCCTGGGTGGTAATTATGATGTGACAGGGCATAGTACAATTATATGATATGTGAAATATCAACATTAATTTATAGTAATAAAATAATTGTACTTAAGATAATTTAGATATAATAGATTGTCACACACATACCTAAAAATTTGGAGTATCTTTTACAAGAAATGTGGAGGAAATTATTGGTTAACCTTTAAAAGTACAGTTAAGCAATTAATGTGGTGGTGATGGAATGAAGTGATGGTGAAGTGAAGTGTTGGTGGAGTTATGGAAGAGAGAAAAGATGGAGATGGATAGAAAGATGGGTTTATTAATGGAGAAGTGGATTCCCACAAAAGTGGAAATCTTTATTATGATGTGATTGCATGCATACCTTGACTAGGGAGAACGAGGGACACTAGATCCACTTCCTTTAGCTAAAGGAAGTTCAGAGGTTTGGTGTTGAATAAATTATTACATGAATTCTTGCTTGGAGGCTGGTTTATGATTCAACATGAGATGGTGACCATTGGCCAAGAGTTTGAAAATGACAAGGTCAATGTTAGTGAGTTGAACACCACTATTGGGGAAGAATTCCATAACTTCATACAGTCCCAACCACTTGGTCTATAGTTTTCCTGCACTATCTTGATACCTGGAGTCATAAAGGAGTGCCCAGTTAGCTGGATGGAACTACTTTTCCTTTATGTATTTCTCATGCCATTTGACCCTCTACTTTTGCAGTATCTCAATATGATGAGGGGCTTACTTTCTCATCTCATCCAAATCATTCAACTACATGATTTTGTCCGTTTGTGCCTCATATATGTCTACCCAAAGATCTATTGTAGTCCTAAGAGTTTTATGCTCAATCTCAATAGGCATCATGGTTGTCTTACCATACAATAATTCAAAAGGAGTGAAACCTGTGGTTGTCTTCCAAGTGGTCCTATAAGCCAAGACAACTTCTAGAAACCTATTTTCCCAATCTTTCCTATGAATAGCCATTGTTTTGTTCAAGATAGCCTCTATTTTTGTATTGGTTACCTCAAACTAGCCATTGGCCTGAGGGTGATAGGGCGTATATTTCCTATGTCACACATTATATTCATTGACCAATGTTGTGACAAGGGTTGACGTAAACTAAGCCCCTTGATCTGTCACTATCTCTCTTGGAACCCCATAATGAGTAAATATTTTTTCATAGAGGAACTCTGCAACTTTATTATCTATGGAATGTTTCATAGCTTTAACCTCAACCCACTTGGTCACATAGTCAATGCAAACCAAGATGTAGGATTTACCATTTGATGGAGGATCAATAGGACCTACAAAATCAATTCCCCATTTATCAAACAGAGTAATGACTACTTGGGGGTAAAGAGGCATCTCATCAGATTTAGTTGGTCAACCCATCCTTTGGCATCTATCACACTACCTAGTATACTTTCCTACATCATTATGAAGTGTGGGCCAGTAATATCTTGTATTAAGAATTTTCATTATTGTCCTTTTAGTTGCAAAATTCCCTCCATAGGGTTCATTGTGACATGCATGTAGTATATCATATGTTTCATCCTCCCTTACAGATCTCCTCATTACATGATCTAGTCCAGTCTAGAATAAACATCCTGCAATCCGTGAGAAAGGAAATTTTTTCTCAATGAGCACCCTTCTCTCTCTTGGAGAGAAATGAGGAGGAACTCTCTCCAAAACTAGATAATTGGCTATATTAGAATACGAGGGTGTGTGCACACTGATGGAAAACAAATGTTCATTAGGGAAAAAGTCATGAATGACTTGAGTGTCCTCTGATGTAGTTAATTTGGAGAGAAAGTCTACTACAAAATTTTCCTTTCTTGGTTCGTCAACAATGGTGATGTCAAATTCCCGCATCAACAATAAAAACCTTGCTAACCTACCTAAAATCAAGGGCTTATTCAAGAGGTATCTTATGCCTGCATGGTCTGTATGAATAAAGATATGATATCCTATTATGTAATGCTTGAACTTGTTAAGGGCATAGATGACTGCCAACATCTCCTTCTCTGTCACTATGTAATTAAATTCATTTCCTTGTAGGTTTTTGCTAACAAAGTAGATTACATTCTCAATTGATCCCTCTTTTTGTCCCAAGAAAACTCCTATAGCATAATTAGATGCATATGTATTAATATGAAAAGGGAGTTCCTAATTAGGGCATTTGAGTATAGGAGCATGGGTTAAGGCTGCTTTCAAATTAGAGAATGCTTTGTCACACTCCTCTATATACTAGAAGTAAACATATTTAGTTAGAAGATTGTAAAATGGTGCTTCCATTTTATTGAAATCTTTGATGAATCACCTTTAGTATCTTGCATGTCCTAGGAAACTTCTAACATCTTTTTTCTTGGAAGGAATATGAAGATTGGTAATCACCTCAATCTTGGCTCTAGGTCTAATTGAATTCCTCTCTGAGAGACGTACTAACCAAGGACTAATCCTTCCTACAACATCATGAATCATTTCTCATTGGTCAAGGATAGATTATGGTCTTCACATATCTATAAAACTTTCCTTAGATTTTCTAATGCTTCAACAAAATCAACACCATAGGTAGTAAAATAATCCATATAGATCTACATACAATCATGTGAGATATATGAGAATATACTAATGATTTCTCTTTGAAAGGTTGCAGGTGCATTACATAAGACAAATGGGAGTACTGAGTAGGCATAAGTCACCCAAGGATAGGTAAAAGTTGTCATTTTTTTATCCTCAAGTGGAATTTGTATCTAATTATAACCACTGAATCCATATAGAAAATAAAAATGTTGCTTACTTGCAAGTGAATCTAGTACTTGGTCTATAAAGGGTATGTGCAAGATCATCATGGAAAAAACAGGCCCTTAAGTGGCAAAAAAATCAGAAAAATCAGTGTTAGGAAACTTGATGTAAAAATTTGAGTAAGTTATCTATATTATTTCAAAAATATGTAAGAATAGAATCTTTAGAAAATTGAATGTAGTTTCTAAACTACTAGGTTTATTTAAAAATAAATAAAATCTATTTGTGAAAATTTGAAATTTCAATGTAGTAGTACTTAAATTTCAGGGAAAAAATAAGAAGTAGGTGTCCTGTCTGACCACCCTAACAATAAAAAAAATTATAATATTTTTTTATAAGATTTTATATGTAAGTAGAGGACTCATGTTCGGATGTGATGCATATTTTTTTTTGTAATTTTTTTAAGTAAATAATTAATTATGATTTTTTTATTACAACTTTGAAAAAATATAAAAACTCGTATGTCTAACCACCTTAACTTGGTCAAAACTTCATGAAATTTAATTTTTATTTTTTTAATCTTATAGTTTGTGAAGTATAGACTGTGACGCATGTTTTGGATTCAAAAAATGTGATACCATTTGAAATTTATAGATGTTTTTCAATCAGCCTATAAATCAAGACTTTAGTCGTAATTCTAATAGAAAATAAATAATAATTACTTATTAAATTCAAATTAAAACATAATTTATATTGGTGGAAAGTTGAGAATCTCATCTAAAAACCCTTTTCGTTTCATCAATTTTGGATAAAAATAAAGTTGTTAGCCACATACCCTACAAATATCCATAATATTGCCACTTTTTGGCCCCTCATGATCCTGCACATACCCTAAAAGGAAGGGAAAAATAATCTTTTTTTGGTGGCAGAGTTAAGTTCTCTGTAGTCAACAAAAACTCTCCACTTACCTCCCTTTTTAGGCACAATTACCAATGGAGACACCCACTGGTTGTCTAAGATAGGGTAGATGAATCTTGCATCCAATAATTTTTGTAATTCCCCTTTTACAATCTCCCTCGATGCAAGATTGATTCTCCCTTTTTGGTTACCTTACTGGAGTGCAATCATCTCTAATATATATCCTATGAGTATAGTGCTTGGGATCTAACCCTTTCATGTCATGGTAATCCCATGCAAATACATGTTGATGGGTCTTCAATAGGTTTGTCAAGGACAACTATTGTTCTTGATTCAACTTGTTAATATTTAGATGTTTCCCTTTGAACACTTGCACTTGTGTAGTTTACTCAATCATGGATATTTCACTAATTCTTGCAATTTTTAGTTCACGTGGCAACAATGTATGAAACATATTAGTTGTTGTAGGAAGTAAAGTTGCAGGAAGAGTGGGGAAAAGTGTCTTCATTGGACTTGTAGAACTAGATTCATGAGAGGATGATGCTTCATGTACCTCACAATGGTTTTGAATTATGTTGGACAACACTTCTTCTTCTTGAAATTGCATGAAATGATTTCTACCTATCATCATGAGTTATGCTACTAAATCAACTTCCTTGGCCTCCTCTCCAACATGTGGCTATATGAGGTTATCCATATCATGGGATGGTTGATTAGGAGGGTAGATAACAAGATTTTTGTTGCTTTTCCCATCAGAAATAGTCATGTCCCCTAACTGACATCTAATGTAAGCATATTTTGTGGCTAACCACAACCTTCCTAGAATAACAGGATACCCTCCTCGTGTAGCTTTAAGAGAAAGGATCATGAAATCTGTTGGGTACTCCCAAGAGTCTAGAGTTAAAACAAGGTCTTCTACTATACCATCTAGTTTCATAGTGGAACTATTAGCAAGCTACAAGATAGTAGGAGTAGGTCTCATGTTTGCAACATTTAGTTATTGAAAGATATCCTTAGACATCACATTTATTGCTGCTCCCAAGTCAATTAGAGCATTTTTTTATTTGGATTCCATTTATAATAACTCCTACCACATGACTACTTGGGTCAATGTATTTAGGAATAGTAAATTTCCAAAGGATGATATCTGCCAACTGTCCCACCACATTAACGGTAGTGGGGTCATTCTTTTTCCTCCCTGGCTTTTTGAGGCATGCTTCCTTGATTACTTTTCCATATATAGGGACATCTTTTATGGCCTAAAACAAAGGTATCTCAACACATATGTACATTTCAACTGATCCAAAATATCAAAGGTTGTTTCCTCCTTCTCTCCCTTTTGTTTAACAACTTCTAACCTTTGAGGAAATGTTGGATCTTGATCAGCCTGTTGTACTAGTTCAAGACTTTTAGGAACACTTCGCTGAGTAGTGACATTTTGATGCTCCTCTTTTGCCACAGGAAGCTTCATGATGATAGAGATGGAAGGAGATAGAAAATTGGTTCTTGAACATAGATGAATGTAATTCACACTCACAACATATGCAGGGAATTGATTAGGACCTACAGAGTAAACTGACTATTGTTGTGGTTAGTTATTTTCGTTAGGTGTGGGTTGAGTTGTTAACTAAGTAGGTCTAGGTGTACTAGAACTTGAGCTAGTAGGGGGAGGAATTATGGCAGGTTGTTGAGGCTGTGGAGGTGGCTACATGTAACTAGTTTTCTATTTTGGCTATTGTTGTCCCCCCTCCATTGGGATGTCTATTGCCAATATCCTAGAGGTGGCTGCCAATTCCCCTGGAATTGTTGCCAATTTCCCCAAGATTGTTTCCATTGGGGTGGAGAGTTTTTGTGGTTAGACCAAGTGTTTGGAGAGTTTTTCCAATGTTGAGGTGGATATCCTCCATAGTTGGATGGGTATGGTGGTTGCCACTAATTTCCAAATGCATAATAATTGAAATAAAGCCCAGCAAAATATAATGGATCTCATGGAATACCTTATCTTGGGGAACATGGTATCCTTTGTGCAATGTAGTAGAATTGATCATCATCACCCTGGATTGGCTTCAACTCCTGTGGTATTTGCTTGTTGTCAATGTTGGCTACCATTTTGCATCTACAATCCTTCTTTTGTTTGCAATAAGGGAAATATTCTACCAACATTTCCTCTGCCTCATGTTTCTTCTTTGCTTGAAGTGTATCCAACTGAGTAACTAGATTTTTTATGATGTCTTGCTTGAAATCTACCAACAAGTGAGTAATCTCCATCTTTGAGACTCCATTGGTGGAAGATTTACCCATAGAGGATTGGTAACCTCTTCCTTTCTTTGAAGCTGCCCTGGAGTAATTCTGAGATAACTTCTTAATATCATCCCAAGGAACTTGTGTGATATCTCCTCCTCCCATTAGGTCTAGAGAATCAATGCAACTTTCATTGATCCCTCTAAGGAAGAGGAGATTTTGAGACTCTTCATTGAGTGTATGATGGGCATAATTTTATAGGAAAAATAGAAACCTTGAAATATAGTCCTCCAAATTCTCATCTTCCTTCTTGTGCATCCTAAATACATCATCTCTTCTCATATCACTGCCCCTCTAATATTCTTTGTACTTCTCAAGAAATTTTGTTTTCATATCATCCCAAGTCTCGAAAATATTCCTACCTAAGCACAGAAACCATCTTAGTGCAACTTCTTTTAAGGTGGTAGGAAACAACTTAAGCCTATGAGCATCAATGGTGTAGTCATAGCTTTTGCAAAGGATATGAAATTCAAACATGAAAGTGTTAGGATCTTCTGCAACAAGCCCATAGAACTTAGGAAGGACTAAAGCATGGATTTTTTTTAGGTTATCAACTTCATTCTGATGGGTGATAGGAAATGAAGAAGATGGATGGTTGGGTCTATTTTGATGTGCCTTAGTCATGCCTGCTTGATGGAGTTCGAAAACAAATGGATTCTCAATCAGATTAAAGTCTTTAGAGGAAGTGTTAGAATTGGTCAAATTAGGAAATGCATAAACAAAAGGGTGTGCCTCTTCTTCTTCTTTGTCTCTTGATAGGTTTTGAAACTCAACTAGATGATTATTAGGATTAGAGTCATTAGGAAGGGATCTCCCATAAGAATCTCTTATGTTACCTTTATGTATAAGGTATCAACTCAGTATCAGCCAACTCACACACAAAGAATTGGTGAAAGAATAGAAAATCATTAGTTTCCTAGATGAGGGGTATACTAAGAACAAATTTTAGAGACACTACAACAAGAAAGAAACTATCAATGACTCCAAAGAAATTCCTAGTTTGACACCATCCCTGTCAATGGCACCAAAAGTGTTGGTCTCCTCTAATGGCTCAATAACTAAGTCCTTAGAGTTGTAACTTAGGGATTAGACATTTAAACTAAGTAGCTATATTACTTATCATGAAGGTGCATTTCATTTTCAATACTAGGGATGTAAAATTGAAATGGTTTAGCACTGTATGTGTACTAGGACTCCACTATAGTCATCCATAAACTAGGAAGGAAAAAATACTGGAAATAAAATGTTGGCAAGAAATCAACTTAAGCACTAAGCATAAATAAACAACTACACTAAGGATCAACAATTGTACTGAAAATGGATGATAGAAATAAGAATCTCAACAAAAAAAGAGAAAACTACTCTTTTTGCCTTGGCTGTAGGAAAAGTCACAGAACAAAATTCCAGTGGCTGCAGGAACAAACAACTATTAAAAAAAAACTAATTATTGAACAAAAAATAACTTTTAAACTAAATGGGTGGAATTCTCACCAAGTGGGCCCCCTTGAGTGAAACTTCCTTGAGCTTACTCAGATGCAACAAAGAATAATATCATATTATTTCTTGAAAACATGATTACAACATTTCAACAATATGACTGTATTATTAAAACAAGAAAATACCAGTACAATCTTAGAACATGCAACCTTATGAAAAGTGGTGTCTAACCATTATTTACAGAGAGAAAAACTTCCAATTAACCCTCAGTACCTAAGCAGTCAATTCCACCAAAATAGGAGGATGCCATTTATTGAAAGCATAGAAAATAGAGGGAGGAAGTTATGCATGTGCTAGATTTGGTCAAAGCAGACTTACCCCAATGAAAAATCCAGCATAGCACACTCCCTAGATTTTCTCAAGAAACAAATATGACCATTAAAAGGTAGTTACAATGTTTCATTCAAACTAGAAATTACCCTCCATTGGAAGTTTCCCTCCATTGAGAGTTTTTGTCCTTTTGAACTCTTAATAACCATCTTTTTGACTCTCTTGGCAACTGACTAGCTAGTAGGAGTTTCTTCCACTTTGCAAGCCTTGTTGACATCAACATCTTAATGTGAACCTGCATAATGACATTAGCATGCACAAAAAAATTCCTATCCATGATTACCTTAAAGTAACAACCATTCAATTACATGTATAATTAACATAGATAATCCACATAGCATGTTAATGTCATTAAAAATCACAAGGATAAGTCTATGCCCAAGGTTTATGATTTGAAGGAAATAACATGGAAAATTTCAACAATCAAGTGCCAAAGTCTATGGTAACAAAAGAAAATATATAAAACCTGTCAAAATTGAATCATTAATTGGATTCATCAAGAAATACAATTTGTAGACTTCTATGGCAGTCATTTTATTCAATTCTAGAGATTCTCCTACATAAGGGTTGGTGGTATGTTGGATTTCTGATCAAATTTTATAAATACCCTAGGGATAAATGGGTGCTTATTTAAGTAAGTAGGTAGTTGGTCGATCAAATAGGCTGTGCCAAGGAAAAAAAAAAGGTTAATGGTTCTCTTTCCCTTTGGTTTTGGTTCTTATAGTTGTCAATCTATTTCTAATGCCCTAAATATTGAAAATGAATTGTCTAAGTATAATCTGCTCTCATATGAGGAATACGTTCCTTTTGGTTTAAAGGATTATATCAAGAATAATTTGAAACTAAGTCCTAATTTTTTGCATTGGCCTAGCCTTGAGGATTATTGGTCCAACTATTTTGATGAGTATGAAGTTAGGAAAAGGAGTTTGATGAGGTTATTAGTAGAACAAATTATCATCTATGATTTGAAATGGGATCTATAGGGAATTGTGGAGGATGGGTTTGGCATGGTGGACCCAGTCTATACTGAATTAATAGAAAGCAATCCTATCTATACCATGGAATAGAGAGGTGGAGAGAAAGAGACTATTGAGGCAAGAACTGTCAATGACTTGACTAGAACATGAGAGTGGGTGACCAAGAGAAGAATAGAACAGTCTTGTCCTCACACAAGGTCTAAAGAGTCATGACCTACCAAGGGAACTTCTCAAGCTTCCAAAAGTGGGCAATCAATTGGTGATATTTCCCAATCATTACCATTGTGGACTCAAGGAGATGGTGGTGAGGATCCACTAGAAAAAAATGTGTTTTCAAAAACTTGTGGGGAAGATATCTTAAACCTACCTATTATAGGAAAAGAGAATGAAGGAGATGAGGAAGAGGAGGGTTTGGAAACCCTAAATATCAACTCCTCTCCCTCTCAAGATCAATCACCTATCATAAAATTAGGTACATCTCAGAGGCCACAAGCAATTGCATATGTAGACAACACCCGTCCTATTACTAGGACATTGTTTGAATATATAGGTTTCAAGGAAACCAAGGTGTTGATGAATCTATTCTGGTTGGAAGACTCTTTGTTAAGAAAAAGAGAGGATCTACACAACAATTTACCTAAGAAGGATATGGTAGGCCAATTGTTGCAGAGAAATTAAACCCCAAAATAGAAAAAGTTAAAGACTACTACTAGATTGATAGATGATGCAAATTCAGGAAGCCTCCAAATAGAGATTGCACACCCTTCAATGCAAAGGGATGTTACTCATGTAGTAGCAAGTGATTTTGAGGTGAACAAAATAGACTTTGGCCCTCCTACCAGAGATAAAGATGTTCAAAATTTTCAAGTTTTTGTGGCTAGAATGGTTGAAAGATCGAAGAAGGGTAAAGAAAGTAAGAATGAATTAAAGGCCCAGGTTTGAACTTGACTGAGTGTCTAAGGTCTATCTTTGAGCTTGTTCCTCAACCCCTATCTGAGGTTGATTCATTTGTAGAATCTCTAACTGTATTTGGAAAGGAGGCCATAATTAAAATCAAAAGTTTCCAAACCCTAAGTAAGGTTATAGATGATTGGAGCAAGTCTCTGATTAAAAAGGAAAGCTTTGTAATTTCTGAATCCATAAAATGCTTCCAAGAAACAAATTCCTTGAAGACCACTTTGTGGGTGGAGATCACTGTGATTGAAAAGGAAGAAAAGTTATGGAACAGTTACCAAACTGAATTGAAGTTGATGTTAAGCTGGGATATGGAGAAGCTAGCTACAAAGTAGATTATAACTAATGCTTCAAACACTTGTTCCTTGGCATGGAACAAGGGGGTAGAACAAAAGCTGTAGATTGATAAATAGAGTTTGCAAATGGTATGTGCCAGATCATGATGGGCCAAAAAGTGGTGATATGATGGGTATGTGTAGGGTATGTGTCGAACAACATTTTTTTACCCAAAATTGATGAAATGAAAAGGGTTTTTAAATGATATTTTCATTTTTCCACCAATATAAATTATGCTTTACTTTGAATTTAATAAATAATTATAATTCATTTTCTATTTGAATTGCGACTAAAGTCTTAATGTATAGGCTAATTGAAAAACATATATAGCTTTCAAATGGTATCACATTTTTTGAATCCAAAACATGTGTCACATTCTATGCTTTGCATACTATAGGATTAAAAAAAAAGAAGAATTTAATGAATTTTTGACCAGGTTAAGGTGGTCGACATATGAGTTTTTTATATTTTTAAAAGTTGTAATAAAAAATTCAGAATTAATAATTTACTTGGAAAAAAATAGAAAAAAATATGCATCACATTGGGACATGAGTCCTCTACTTATATCTAAAATATTATCATTTTATTGTGGTTAGGGTGGTGAGACAAACATTTACTTCTTATTTTTTCCCTAAAATTTAAGTAACTACTACATTGAAATTTCAAATTTTCACCAAATAGATTTAAAAAAAAAAAACCTAGTAGTTTAGAAACTAGATTCAATTTGCTATAGATTCTATTCTTACATATTTTTTCCATGATCCTACACATACCCCAAAAGCTTAAGGAAATAATTGATGAATGTACTACTATTTCAGAAGAAGCACTAGTCACCTTGGTGGCTATTGTGTTACTCTAGGATAGAGGTGAGATTAGGAATAACATATATATCAAGGGTCTAATAGATGGTTTCCATAAAATGGTTAAGGAAATGTTTGATTGACCTTCACTCAATGTTGAGCACCTACAAAAGCTTAGCGAATTACATTTATTTAGATCCCAAGCAATCGATCTCATAGAGGTTTGTGAACATTGTGTGGACATAGCTAAGTATAATAATCTAACATGGAAGGTGAGGATAAAAAATGTGGCTATTCCTCAACATAAATAGCTATTACACATCCTTAAAGCTTTCGAATCTTGGCGAAAGAAACCCTTGGTGACTTCAGAAGCTGGAAATGAAGTGATGCCCTCATGATGGCTCAACTCCTTTCTTTCTTTTATTTTTCTTTTCATTTTGATCAGCTATCAACATGAGAAAGAGGCAGTTACTCATCTACCTATTTAATTGTATCTATTTTTCATATTCTCTCTCTATAAACTTTGAAACTACTCAATATGATATTTTGTTGTGAATGAAATTACTATTTGTCTTTGTGCATTCAGTTTGTGAAGTTAATCTGGGTTCTCAAATCTTTTTGTTTGGGAACATCTTAATGCAATATCCTATCTTTGTGGAAGTGATGTAGTTTTATTCATAATTGATTTCATTTCTTAGATGGTATTGGGTGTATATTTTATTCTTAAATATTTTTGCTAAAGTTGGTCTTTGTGCCAATTCTTTTACTTGCCAAATCTTGCATTTGATATTTAGGAATTTTCTTGATATAGGGTTTTCCTTTACTATTTTTTGTTTAAAATCATACATGTGTTTGATTTTAGCATTTAAATTCATTGAAAATATTTTGAGGGAGTTGTACCTCAACAAAATTTAGAGGATACTTTTATTTGTTGAAAGATTAACCATTCAAAGCTATTTGGTTCATTTTGGCACCTTTCAGACATGAAATTGTGATATCTCAAGGTCTCCAATCTGTTAGCCAACAAATTTTTGGTGACTTTGCTCAGGATCAAATTGTCAAGTTATGGGTTGTCTTGTTTGGGCATACTTAACGAGTAATTCAATTAACCATGGATTCTCATAGATTTACTAGAGGGGAAATAAGTAGGGGAGTTTCTAATCCTATTTTTGAAACCCTATAAAGAAAGAAATTTTCCTATATCATTCCCTCTTGGTGGAGGGTTATGGCTAGAAGACCCAACTCACCTACTAGAACACCTGAAAATCACTTTATCTCCCAAGCACTAATTTGACACGAAATTAATTTTTCCATTAATGTGGTTCATCAACAACCATAGAAACTTGTTCCTTAGGGCATTGCTATTGGTTTGTTGCAATTAGCAAATAACTTGCATGACTTACCCAAGGGTTCTCATAAGAACTTTCCTAAAATTTGAGGAGATGGAAAGATTTCACTAGAGGAATGACATTGATTCCTTCTTCACCACACACAACATGCTTGTAGTAGAAGAAGAATATGTAGTAGTAAGATTGTTCATAGAGTCTTTAGCTGATGCAGTGGAACAATGGTTTTATCAATTGCCTCATGAATGCATTATTAATTGGGCCACTATGCATAGTAAGTTTGAAGTGAGATTCAAAAGCATAGATGATGGCCTAACTATGATAGCACAAGTCACTCAGATGAAGAAAGAAGTGAATGAGTCTATGAGAGACTTTGTGGCCAAGTTTTATAGGATAGTGAATCAAATCGGGATCGATAAGAGACCCTCTATAGAAATGAAAAAAAAAGTTCATCAATGCGCGACACCCTAATATTCATCTTCTCTTAAAGAGGAAACCATTGAATAATTTGGAAGCTACACATGCATTGGTTGTTGAATTAGAGGACAATTTTATTTCAATTGGGAAATGGAAAAAATAATTTCATATGTTCAAACAATGTAGTTTGTACTTCTTCCTTTGATCCTATGATCCAGAGATTGGCTAATGAAATCATTTCTCTCAAAAGGAAAATGCCAAAAGGTAACTAGCCCTATCAAAATATTCTCAGGAGGATAAATTTTTAGCCAGGAAACAAGACATTACCTTTGCCTCCAACTCAATAGAGGTTGGCAATTGAGGCTCCTCTTCTAGATAACAAAAATAACATGTGTGTCTTTCATCTTACATCTAATCATGATGGTGCTGACTACCCCAAAATGAATTGGTTTATGCAATTAACCACTACCAAAGAAGTTATTGAAGAAGTAACAGAGGAAGGTACCTCATCAAATCAAAATAGAAACTCTACAATTGGATATTTGGAATTTGAACCCGATGATGATAGAGTAGGAGATGTTGCATAGCTCTGGATGATGCTACCTGCACTGCTATTACTTGAAGCCAACAACACCACAACCAAAAAGGTACTATGAATTCACTTAAGGTCTTACTCATAAAAGCTAGTGAAACTTCCAAGGGTGAAAATGTTTCACAAAGTGTGGTTAGTAGCTCTCCTAAAAATTCTATTGTATCACCCTAGAAGGTCAAGAAGGTGCTTTTGATATTGTGGAGTTTTGTAAAACTATTAAAGTTCAAATTTCTCAGGTTGAGTATTTAAAGATGAATCCTAAGGAATTAGATAGGTTGATTGAATATGTTAGGCCAAGACATTCTAAATCACATGTAGTACTAGATGAATAAATGATCAAACCTTGGGGTTTAGCGATTGATGCTGCACCTAGTAGTAAAATTCTCTCTCAATCAACCTCTAATGAAAAACATTACCCATTCTATGTATCATTATTTGTAAATGGGTTCAGAGTTAACAATTATAACATTGAATCAGAGGCTTCTGACAATGTCATTCCCACACAAATTGCTAAATCCCTAGGGCTAGAAATGACTAAGATATTTGGAAAGTGTTATTCAATGGATTTGAAGAGAGTTCCCTTGGAAAAATTAAATATGCTCAAGTTTCACTTACGGCTTGTCCAAAAAGTGACTCAAACTCACCATATTGGTCGTAGATATACCTGTTAGTTATGGTATGCTTTTGAGGAGAATCTTTTACAAAGAATTGGGAGGAGACATACAATTGGATTGGTCATATACCACTATACCAATCGATAAGGAAAAAGTGTGCCTTGAACCTGAGTCAAAAGCCAAGATAACTATGCTCAAATCTGAAGATCCTAAAACATAGATCCTATATAAAGAAAATGAGTTTGGAAACTATTAAGAATGAAAGGTTGAAGCATTATCAAAATATAGTCTGGACTTTCATTGAAAGTTTCAATGCCTTCTCAATAGAATCCATTCCTAGGGAGTTTAACACAAAGGTTGACGCACTAGTAGTCTCAGCCTCATTGCTCCTTCCACACTAAGAATTTAAAGATAAATCCTACATGATTGAATTGATTTATCAGCCCAATATTCTTGACAACATTAATCACTGGTAGGTCTTTGAAGATGAACAAAAATTCAATCCTTCTTAGAAACTATCGAGGCTTTTTCTCAAGTCTTCTTCGAAGGAAGCGATAATCGATGTAAAGATTTTTGTCCTAGTAGAATGGGTGGTCTCCATGACGAAATAATTCAGCTAAAGGAGAATAAAATACCTAAAGGGTTGGTTTCTCTCAAGGACTTATTTGACCATCATGATCACTCTGTAAAATAGAAAATGAGTTCTTTTGTTGGAAAATCTGATGAATTTGAAGAAGTTAAAATTGGGAATCTTGATTTTCCTAAGATGGTTTACATCAGAAAATATTGCTCTCTAGAGGAGAAAGAAAAATTAATAGCCTTGCTGATTGAATATAAAGAGGTTTTTGCTTGGTGCTATGATGACTTGAAAAATTTCATGGATGGGAAGTTTCAGCAATACATACCACTTAAAGAAGGAAAGGCTACCTTCAGAAAGAAGTAGAGGAACTATAATCCCAAAGTAACTAATGTAATCTTTAAAGAAACTAACAAGATGCTAAAAGCATGGATTATATATGGCATACATCATTCTAATTGGGTGGTGAAGATTGTGTTAGTTCGCAAGAAAAATAGAGAGATTCACATATGTGTTGATTTCAGGTATTTGAATCAAGATTCATTAATAGATAGTTATCCTCTTCTTAACATGGATCATATCTTACAAGCAGTCGCTAGCTCAAAAAAGGTGTCCATGTTGTATAGTTTCTTTGGTTATAATCAGGCCAGTGTGGTAGAAGGGGATCAACATAAAACAACATTCACCATGCCCTAGGGAAATTTCGCTTATAATTGAATTCCATTTAGACTAATAAATGTAGGAGAAACCATTTAGTGGGCTATGGATCTATCCTTTGGTGATCTACAAATAAGATTATAGTGATTTATCTTAATGATTTAACCTAGTGTTCTCCAAGAAAATAATAGATCACTTGCAGGATCTAGAACAAGTTTTACAAAGATGTAAAGAAAATGGCATCTCTATTAACCCCAAGAAATTTGTTTTTGTCATCACCAAAGGTAAACTTTTGGGTCACATTGTGTCCAGGGAGGGTATTAGAATAGACCCAGATAGAGTAAAGGCTATCTTACAATTAAGCCTTCCTTCAAACTAGACTGGTGTGAAGTCTTTTTTCGGCCAGGAAAATTTCTTGATGAAATTTGTTCTATATTTTTTTAAAATTACTAAGCACATTATGGACATGATGAAGGAAAATTTTGATTTTAAATGGAATGTGGTTGGGAAGAATGATTTTGAAAATATCAAGGAAGCAATTACCTGATCTCCTATCCTGGTAAGTCCTGACTTCAAGAAAGACTTCATCATCTATTGCTATGCTTCTAAACATACTACATCTGCCATACTACTATAGGAAATTGAGGATAAGATTCAGGCGCCAATTACCGTTATGAGAAAACCATTAAAGCAACATGAGCTAAATTATTCTGAAATTGAGAAACATGTGTATGTAGTAGTTAGGGAAGTTAAGCAATTCCGCTTCTATATCCTACATTCACACTTAGTGGTGTATGTGTCAGACCTTGTTGTTAAGAACATATTGACTCAAGAAGATATT
The DNA here is from genome assembly GCA_007258455.2 of Sequoia sempervirens. Classification (NCBI taxonomy): domain Eukaryota; kingdom Viridiplantae; phylum Streptophyta; class Pinopsida; order Cupressales; family Cupressaceae; genus Sequoia; species Sequoia sempervirens. The sequence goes on along the minus strand of VDFB02047230.1, from coordinate 248,293,629 downwards.
GATTGCAATAGGAGGAGTGGTCGGATAGCAAAGGTGAAAGAGTATGAATTAGACCTGAAGCCTACAATATTAGTTAGAGGAAGAGGACTCTATAAATTGATGGAAAAAATTCCTAAGAAAGAAGAAGATGTAGACTTACCATTTGTTTTGACCATCATTTTACAAGATGAATGGTTTTTTTATATAGTCTACTTTCTCACTAATGGAAAATTCCCCAAGCACCTCTCAGGTAAAAGAAGAAGGAATTTAAAATTTAATGTGTTGAAGTATGTTATTTGGGGTGATTCCTTATACAAATGTGGCATAGATGGGTTGTTCTTGAAGTGTGTGGATAAAGCTCAATAGGAACGGTTGCTTACTATTTTCCACAATGAGGCTTATGGAAGTCACTTCTCTTCCACTATGAATGATTTAAAAATTATAAGGCACAATTATTACTAGCCTGGGATGTTCAAAGACACTTATCACTAGGTGGCCAAGTACAAAAAATGCAAGTTATTTATAGCAGGACCTCGGTTAGCAGCCTTGCCACTTAAGCTTGTAGTTATTGATGGACCATTTCAGCAATGGGGTCTCGATTTCATGGGCCCAATAAGCCCACATTCCAATGGAGGCCATACACACATTCTCATAGTCATTGATTACTTCACCAAGTGGGTGGAGGAAATCCTAATCAAGAAAACCACTTCTAAAGTAGTTTGTAATTTTATTAAAGAAAATATTTTGGTTAGGTATGGAGTTCCACATAAGCTAGTAGTTGATTGACAATGCGACCAATTTTTCCTCTAGTGAGATTTTTATTTTTTGCTAGGATTATGGAATCTCCCTTTCTCATTCGACTGATTAATACCCTCAAGGGAATGGTGATCTAGAGTCCAAAAAAAAGAATTTGATAACTATTATCAAAAAATTTGATTATGAAAACCATAAAGATTGGCATAAAAGAATATATGAAGCTCTGTGGGAAGACCGAATGACTCCTAAGAGGGCCATTGGGATGACCACCTTTGAGTTGGTATATGGGGTAGAAAGGACACTTCATCTTTCACTAGAATTATTAGTTCACAAATTACAAAACTGCTATTGAAGATCTTGAATTCAGTGATTCCTTAGAGAAAAGGATTTTATATTTGACTAAGATTCGGGAATAGTAGGAAGAGATGGTTGATAAGATAACCATGCATCAAGCAAAGGTCAAGAATATTTTTGATAGAAAATTTAAACTAAGAAATTTTATTGTTGCAGATTCAGTCTTGTTGTGGGACAAGTGCAGAGAGCCTAAAGGAACCCATAAGAAGTTCGATACACTCTAGATTGGTCCTTTTAAAATTACTCATGAGTATGAGCCTAATAATTGTTGTCTCGCATGCCTTGATGGGACCCCCTTGCCTATTCCTTATAATCAGAAATGTCTCCAACTCTATCAGCTTTGATCACCTTACGGTTCCTTTTGTACATAGTTAGTTTATGGTTTTGGTTTTGTTTTGGTTTGTTTCTTAGTTGCTAGAGACAGTGTTTCCAGTTTAGCTGAATTTATTGGCCAATGGGTAAGACATTGATCATACTAATTTGGGCCTAGGTTCATTACATCATCCTAGTTAGTATTCGTCCCCAATGAGAGCCACTGTTACCTAATAGTTTTTCCCTTCTCCATGGAAAAGTTATTTACCAACAAATCTTAAACAACCTATTCCTATTTATGTGGTGTTTTGTGAAGATAGTCAAACTTGGATGGTATTTTAAATAGTTCATTGAACCTTCCGACTTACCACCTGAGCTTGTTTTCTATTAAGTTTATGAGTTCTCTAATTTTGGCGGAGTCTTATGAATTTTGTTAAATTTTCCTTTCCTGCTTGTGTGATACTTGTTATTTAAGTGTCATCTCAACATGTTATTCAAACTCAAACACACTTTTGTGTAGTTTGTTGAACTCTCCACTTTACTGCTTATAGGCATTTACTTTCAAATTCTAAAAGATGGTTATATTGAAAGCGGTGAAGCAACAACTACCACATGTCATGTAGCAATTAAAGGCATTAAATGCTCATCTACTCCCATGTTTTTTTGTGAAGTTTTAAGAAAGTTCAAAGTGTTGGACAAAAATTCTCATTATGACAAATTTCTTTGAGGATGAGCTTGACAAGACACATAATTCTAGTTGTAGGATTTTCCATTGAGGTATTTATAGTATTCACTTGTTTAAGCTTGCTTTCTTTGAATATTTCTATTTGCATTTTAGAAGGTTATATATTGTTGAGCTATAAAATCTCATCAATGGTGAGGGTTAAGTATGCGGGTTATGAATATGTGTCTTCATGAACTTATAAAGGACTAGAAATTGGAGATACCCATCTAGGGCCTTTGAATTTGGATGAAATACGAAGTAAATTTAATAAACCAAATCCCTCACCCATCGCTAAACAAATAATTGGTAGCCGATTAGTTAAAGCTGCCTCCTTTCCTCAACTAGTGCATTGACCAAAACTTATCTTAGAATGCATTATGCACTACAATTGTAAAATACAAGAGGTTAGGACATAAGATAATTCAATATTTCTGAAAGTCTAGAGGTCCACCTTCGAGTCTTGCATGAGAATCTCATACAAGGACGAGTATTCACTTATGAATATGAAAAGTTCTCAAATTGAATTTTCTACAAATAAATGGGTCTATAGGAATGAAATAGAAAAAAATTGGTTGGCCAAGCTTAAGAGGGGTAAGTCGCAATTGCCTTGGAAGTTTCATAGAACTGATTTTGTGTAAGAAGTGGCCAATATTGTATTATTACTACATAGGTTAAGGGGAAATGAAGATGTTCATTGATTTGAGGAATGGATGTATTTCTTGATCTAGATTATGTTAAGTAGAGAGCAATTCCTGGATTGGGAAGAAATTATCAGTGATTATTTGCATGAGTTGATGACATTCTCTACCCTCAACAAGTTCTTAATTACATGTCTCCATATTTGATATATGCCATCGCCAACACAAGAACTTGGCTTGGGTTAAGACCAAGTGACCTACCTATAGAGAAAGTACCCATTTATGATTGTTTTTATAAGCTACAACTTCATAAGAGTTTTCAGTATTTCAGGAGAGTTATTGACACTTTCACTATGAGAATGGTTAGGGAGTTATAGGGACATCCTGCAATGCGGTTATCACCTTAAGCAATACAATTTTTGGACTTCTATGGAAGTCATTTTATTCAATTCCAGAGATTCTCCTACATAAGGGTTGGTGGATAAGTTGTATTTTTGATCAAGTTACCTAAATACTCTAAGGATAAATGGATGCTTATTGAAGTAAGTAGGTAGTTAGCCAATGTAAGTAGGTTGTTCCAAGGCCGAAAAAGGTTGGCAGTTCACTTTCCCTTTGGTTTTGGTTCTTATAGTTGTCAATCTATGTCTAATTCCCTAATTATTAAAAATGAATTGTCTAAGTATATTCTACTCTCAAATGAGGAACAAGTTTCTTTTGATTTAAATGATTATATCAAGAATAATTTGAAACTAATTTCTAATTTCTTCCATCGGCCTTGCCTTGAGTATTATTGGGCTGAATGTTTTGATCAGTATGAAGTCATGAAAAGGAGTTAGATGAGATTGTCAGTAGAATAGATTATCATCTATGATTTGAAATGGGATCTACTGGGCATTGTGGAGGATGGGTTTGACATGGTGGACCCATTCTATATTAAATTAATAGAAAATTGGCCTATCCCTACCATGGACTGGAGTGGTAGAGAGAAAGAGACTATTGAGGCAAGGACTGCCAATGTCTTGACTAAAACACAAGAGTGGGTGACCAAGAAAAGAATAGAATAGTCTCATTCTCACACAAGGTATAAAGAGTCACGACCTACCAAGGGCACTTCTCAAGATTCCACAAGCAGGCAATCAACTGGTGATATTTCCCAATAATTACCATCAGGGGCTCAAGGAGATGGTGGCAAGGATCTTCCAAACAAAAATGTGTTTTCACAAACTTGTGGGCAATCTTAAACCTACCTATTCTAGAAAAAGAGGATGAAGGATATGAGGAAGAGGAGGGTTTGGAAATCCTAAATATCAACTCCTCTCCCTCTCAAGATGAATTACCTGTTAGAAAAGTAGGTACATCTTAGAGGCCATAAGCAGTTCCATCTACAGAAGACACCCCTCATGTTACTAGGAAATTTTTTGAATCTCCAGGTTTCAAGCAACCAAGGTCTTGGTGACTCCATCCTAGATGGAGGACTCTTTTCAAGAAAAATAGAGGCTCTATAGCCCAGTTTACCTAAGCAGGATATGGTAGGCCAATTGTTGCAGAGAACTTCAACCCCAAAATAGAAAAAATTAAAGACTACTACTAGATTGATAGATGATGTAGAGTCAAGAAGCCTCCAAATAGAGATTGCACACCCTTCAACACAAAGGGATGTTACTTAGGCAGTAACAAATGATTTTGAGGTGAATACAATAGACCTTGGCCCTCGTACTAGAGATGGAGATATTCAAAAAATTTAGGTGTCTTCAGCTAGAATTGTTGAAAGATCAAAGAAGGGTAAAGAAAGTAATAATTAATTAAAGGCCTAGGTTCGAGACTTGACTGAGTGTCTAAGGTCCATATTTGACCTTGTTCCTCCACCCCTCTAATAGTTTGATTCCTTTGTAGAATCTCTAACTGTAGTTGGAAATGAGGCCATGATTAAAATCAAAAGTCACCAAACCCTACGTAAGGATGTAGATGATTGGAGTGAGTTTCTGATTAAAAAAAAAGCTTTGTCATTTCTGAATCCATAAAGTGCTTCCAAGAAAAAAATTCTTTTTAGACCACTTTGGGGGAGGAGATAAGTGTGATTGAAAAGGAAGAAAATTTATGGAACAATTACCAAACTAAACTGAAGTTGATGTTAAGCTAGGATATGGAGAAGCAGGCTATAGATCAAATTATACCTAATTCTTCAAACACCCATTACTTTTCATCGAATAAGGGGGTAGAGTGGAAGCTATAGATTGATAAACAAAGTTTAGAAAAACTTAAGGAAATCATTGATGAAAGTACTACTATTTCAGAAGAAGCACTGGGAACATTGGTGGCTATTGAGTTACTCCAAGATAGAGGTGAGATTAGGAATGACATAGATATCAAGGGTCTGATAGACGATTTCCAAAAAATGGTTAAGGAAATGTTTGATTTGTCTTCACTCAATGTTGAGAACTTATAGAAGCTTAGAGAATTGCATTTGGTCGCATCCCAAGTAATCAATCTCATGAAGGTTTGTGAATGTCATGTGGAGATAGCTAAGGATAATCATCTAATGTGGAAGGTGAGGGTGAAAATTTTGGTTATTCCTTAGTATAAAGAGTTGTTGCATCCGTAGAGCTTTCCAAGCCTGGTGAAAGAAACCCTTGGTGACCCCAAAAGTTTGAAATGAAGTGAGGCCTTCGTGATGGCTCAAATTCCTTCCTCTCTTTCATTTTTCTTGTCATTTTGATCAGCTAAGAACATGAGAAAGAGGAAGTTACTCATCTGCCTATTTAATTTTATATATTTTTCATCTGCTCTCTCTCTAGACACTTTGAACTGCTCAATATGATATTTTGTTGTGAATGAAATTACTATTTGTCTTTGTGAATTCAATTTGTGAAGCTAATCTAGGTTCTTGAATCTTTGTGATTGGGAACATATTAATACAATATCTTATCTTTGTGTAAGTGATGCATTTTTCTTCATAATTAATTTCATTTCTTAGATGATATTGGGTGTATAATTTATTCTTGAATTGTTTAGCTTAAATTGGTATTTGTGCCAATTCTTTTACTTGTCAAATCTTGCATCTGATATTTAGGAATTTTCTTGATATGGTGTTTACCTTTACTACTTTCTAGTTAAAATCATACATGATTTTTTTATTTTAGCATTTAAATTCATTGAAAATCTTGTGAGGGAGTTGTACCTTGACAAAATTCAAAGGATATTTTTCTCTATTAAAAGGTTAAATATTCAGAGATGTTTGGTTCATTTTGGCACCTTTCAAACATGGAATTGTGATATCTCAAGGTATCCAATCTGTTAGCCAACACTCTTAAAACTTCTGTCTCACAAAATAATATTTAATTGCAATGTGTTTTATTCTTAAGTGCATTACTATCTAATTCTTTAAAATATTTATTGCACTTGTGTTATCACAAAGAATAGTGATATGATATTCAAAGTTGACCTTCATTTCCTTCAAGTTTTACTTCATCCTGTAAGGAAGCTAAGGTAGCAAAAAAAAATCCTACACTAATTTTGAAAGGAGAATAATGCAAAACTTTAAAGATCTTTGTAATTACAAAAAATTAAATAGAAATAAACATAAATATCATGCATACCATAACACAGTGATTTACATGGGGGAAAACCTTTTAGGAGAAAATTCCTACACTCCAAAAGCCACCAATATAATATTCAAAAATCATAAAGATTTCAATATACTTATGGAGCAAGCTTCTTTCAGAAGTATCACCAACTAGAGACTGAGAGGCAACACGAATGCTATCACACTCTCATAATACATCACAATACACAAACATAATGCAATGCCCTAATAAATTAGGGTTGTCTTCTAGGGAAATTAAAGCTAATAAAATATTGCTTGTGATAATTAAGACCTAATGATGAGCAGTCCAGATTTACAATAATAAAATATAAATATTTTTTTCTTTCAAGGGTGTTTCCCTAGAGCCCCCACTAGATGCACTACCTATGGAGCCCTCATGAGGGGGAAATCCCCCTATGTCCCTTTGTCATAGACATATAAATAGTACCTTATGTACAAATAGTGCCTTATGTATCAACAAAACCTTATGTATTTGCAAGGCTATGAAACATTTTCCCAACACATCCAAAGCACCTGAGTACAACATGATGTTGCAACAATGTACTCTAATTTTTTTGTCGATAAAGAAAATAATTACTTCTTATTGCTCAACTAGGACACAAAACTATCTTTAGAAGGAAGAATTCACTACCACTTGTGCTCTTCTGGTCATCTACACTACCTACCCAGTCTGCATTTTTGTATGTAGTAAGAGAAAAAAAATCACTCTTTTGATACCAAAGACCAAATTCTTTACTAGCCTCCAAATATCTAAATATCCTCCTTACTCCCTTTACATGAGTCTCTTTATGTGTTTCTTAAAATATTGCGAACATTCCAACTGCTTGCATAATATTTGGTCTAGAAAATACCACATACAACAAACTACCAATAATAGACTAATACATAATTTGATCTTCCAGAGTAGAAAAATCATCCTCGATCAAGTTACGACCTATAACCATAGGTCAACTACACCATGTTTGTAATATTCCATACTGAACTTTCTTAACATCTCCTTAATGTATTTGTGTTGTGAAATAAAAATCCCTTTGTCTGATTGAACAATTTGCAATCCTAAGAAGAAATAAAATTCTCCTAGCATGGACATCTCAAATTCATTATATATATCCTTCTAAAAGTTTATTCACATTTCTTCACTTCTACCTAAAAAAATGATGTCATCAACATACACCACAACCATCATTTTTTTTTTCCTTCTAATTTTATATATAAACTACTACCTAAATAGCCTCTCTAAAAATCTTGCTATTGCAAGTATCCATCCAACCTTGAATACCAAGCTCTAGGAGCTTGTTTCAGACCAAAGAAATCCTTCTACAATTTGAAAACATAATATATATTTTTAGTACAATAAAATCCTTTCGGTTGTTCAATATATACTTCTTCAAGCTCTCCATTCAAGAATGCTAACTTCACATCTATATGATACACATTGAAATTGTAAGATTTGGTATAGAATAATTCTACACCATGCAAAATTTGGTTGAAGATTATAGCTACCCAAGATATAGGAAATTCCTGAAATCACAAGAGAGATCAATATGCAATGCTAAAGATTCCAATGGCATTGATTATCCAAGAATTAAATATATGAATTGCATATGGGACCACTTAGTGATATAGCCAAGGTGAGACATAGGATTAAACATGATTATGACAAGTTTCTTAATCTTATGTCATATGAAAACATATCATAACTACCTAGGACACATGTGTTGAAATTAAAAAGATATGATAAGGTCTACTGGCAACTAACACTTGCTTGAAAGATTCCCTCCTAGGACCTAAGTAAACATAACATGCAAATAGGACCTACTAATGACTAGATAGGTAAAACACCTATTTGCACCTATTCCCTCCCTTAAGTGCAACTTAGGGAGTAGTTGATTATTATGCAAATGACACAAAGATGGTTCCTATCTATGAGGCCATGAAAGTTACCCCTATACAAATGTGATCTCTCAAAAATGAAGAAAAGGATAAAACCTAGTAAGACAAAGCTCCCCCCCAAAAGAGATGAAATAAAAATTCTCTCAATGAAGAATGAGAATGATGAAATCCCATTTGAGGAAAAAGTACCCTCCATAAGAGAGAAGAACGAGAGAGACCATGTATCCCCCATCAATGGTGATTCTCTTGCAATGATGGTAGAAGCTCAACATTCAATGCTAAAGATGATATAAAAGAATTCAACAGTGTTCCTCCCCTTAGTAAGAAACAAAACCAAGATGGTTTGTAGGATGTATTTCCATTCTTGAAAGGAAGATGTGGGAAGAAGGATGATGGATGATGTCTCTGAATGATGTTCAAGTGTCTCCATGTTGATGACAAAAGGTGTTACACTCCAAATAAGCATTCTAGGCCACACTATTGAAGAAAACAATCCATAATCTCCTAGAAATTATTGTAGAACACAATCCAAAGGCAAGGATACCTCCTCTAAAGGAAAATAAGCCTCTTCAAAATATTGTCTAGAAAAATTCACAATCATGTCAAACTACAAATGATGATCGTGTAGAGAATGAACAAGAGGGTCAAAGTGTTCCCTCACAACAACTAAAGAAGGATCATATCCATCAAAGAGAAGATGAATGCAATCAATGGTTTCTCCCAAATCTAAAATGTGGTACTCATAGAACAATCCAACAATATCTATCAAGTACTCATCCAAAATAGCCATCTCTATAAGATGATGAATTTCTTGTTGTAATGAATCACAAGGAACCAAAAATATTGCAAAAAATCATCCTCAAGTACAATAGTAGATGAATGAGATGGAATACCAGCACGTGTCACGAGATCCTTAGTAGCTAAAACAATACCAAGTTTCAAATGACCATATTGAATCTCGTCAAAAGTTTCCTCATGAGATGCAACAATGTGAACATCTATTGAATCAATAGGAGTAAAATGTGAGAAGGTGTAGACTCAAGATTGGTGATCAACCTCCACAATTGCAACTATATATTTACTATGAAAATCTTAGATTATGATGGAACCTGGTGTCAAATCAACACTCTTTCCTACTCCACCATGTGTGGTCTGATAAATAGAAAGGATATTGGTTGACAATGAAGAAACACAAAGAAAATCTATAATGCTCAAGATTGAAATAGACTTTATTAACAAAGAATTCAATATATCAATTACATATGATACCACCTAGTTATATATCCAAGGTGAGACATAGGATTACAAAGTATTATGAAAATAATCTTAATCCCATGTCATGTGACAACATATCCTAATTAACTAGGACACATTTTTAAAATTCAAAAGATAAGATAATATCTAATGAAAAATAACACCTTCTATAAAGATTACCTCTTAGGACCTAAGTAAACTTAACATGTAAATAAGACCTACTAATGAATAGATAGGTAAAACACCTATTTACAAAAATATAAATTCTTGAATTCTAAGAGAGCTAGAAATATCCTGATTGCCTCTAGTCTAGCCACCAAAGGATTTTTTTTCTCAAAGTCTATACCTTAAACTTGAGCATACCCTTTATACACAAGTATTTATTTGTTCTGAATGACTTCACCTTCTTCATTGAGCTTGTTTCCTAAATCCCACTTTGTTCTAGTCAAATTTTTGTCCTTAGGCCTTGGGATAAGTTCTCAAGTTTCATTCTTTATAATATCTTTCAACTCTTCGTCCACTAATTCTATCCATCCTACTTCTTTTATTTTTTTATGTATATGTCTTATGTTCAATATTTTATAGTAAAGAAAAATTTACTTGTTCCCTTGATATTTCCAACCTCTTCTAGGTAAGGACGACACTATCTTTGCAACCTATGATCTAATCTACAGAGTGGTTTTTCTAAATATACTTAGATGGAGTCTTTGTAACCACTTCTTCTAGATCTTCAACATTACTATGAATTGATTCCTCATCATCTTCTTCCTTCAAAATAGTAGTATTTTTAATAGTTTCATCAAATTTACATTTTCACTTTAAACTATCCTCTTTAGTCTTCTATTATAACATTTTTAAGCTTTTCTTCTTAAAGAGTAACCAAGAAAAATTCCTTCATCTAATCTTTAATCAAACATACCCAAATTTTCTTCATCTCTCTTGATATAGCACTTGTTTCCAATTTGTTTTTATGCCTTATTGATGTCGGTCTTCCTTTCCATAACACATATGGAGTATTCTCTATCTTTCACTTGGTTTGATCTTTGTTCAAAATATATATAGTTGTCTGTGTAACTTCTCTCCAACACATATCTAGTATATTTTTTTGATTTAGCATTGGCATTGCCATCTCTTGTACAACCCTATTCTTTTTTTCTGCAACTACATTTTGTTGTAGAGTTCTTGAAAGCATCTCCCATACTTCTCAATTGTAAATTCTCCCCCTCTATCTAATCTCAATAGTTTGATTTTCCTTCTAATATCATTCTCCAACAAAGCCTTAAATGATATGAACTTCTCAAAATATTTTTATTTTTATTTTAGATAAGTACTCCAATTAATCTGAGTATAATCATCAATCAACATCATGAAATACCTATCTCCTTGTCGACTCTTAGTACTCATTGGTCTGCATATATTTGTACATAACAAATCCAATGAATTTTATTTGGAATAATCCTTGGAAAGATAATTTATTCTTATCTCATTTCATTCATGACATGGCTTGCAACTGATTGATTATGGTTTCTTGATTCTTGGCATATCCTAGATCAACCCTTTTGAGCTAATCTTGACACTATAATCAAAATTTATGCATCCTAACCTTCTACGCCAAATCCAACTTTCATACTTTCGTGCATTGAGACAACTCTTTCCATTCAACTCACTAAGATGATAGATATCACTATATGTCTTGCTTCCTTCCATAATTAGCTCATTGTTACTTGATTTTTTGACTTCACAACCATCAACCCTAAAGGATAAGTGATATCCCTTATCAGACATCTGAGCGACACTCAAAAAATTATGTTTTAAACCTTTGACCTACAAAAAATCATGTCTCTATTTTTTACCACCATCAAGACTTAAGGTACCCTTACGAGTGCTCTTGGAAAATTCATTCCTAGAAATTCACTACCAACAACTCACCTCCAACAATTCATCATCATGGACAATTCACCAACAATAATTCATTGTCCTAGAAAATTCACCACTAGCAATTCATCGCCATGGATAATTCATCGCATATACAATTAGGAAATTTTTGGTGGTGAGTTTTCCATGATGATGAATTACTGGCGGTGAATTTTCCTAGAGATGAATTTTTCATGATGATGAATTATGGTTGATAAATTACTAGAGGTGAATTGGTGGTAGTGAATTCTCCTGAAGCCCCTTACCAAATATTTTAGCAATTGAATTGTTTCCAAGAGTAATTGAACCACCTTCAAATTCCTTGAAATTCATAAACTTAATTTTATCTGTAGTCATGTGACTATAGAAATCACTATCAATAATTTGCAGGTTCTTCTCCTTCTAAGAATGCAATGTTGTTTGAGAAATCATAGACTTATCTAAATTCTTCTCTTCAAGAAATTTCTTCTAGAATGTCTCTAGAACATCACTTCTTTCTCTTTTTAGTAATAGGGAACTCACAAAATTACTTCTACAATTCTTTTCAATATGTCCAAAATTGTTGCACTTGAAACAAATAAGATTAAAATTAAATAGAGGTGCAAATGCATTATTACTGACAAAATCATTTCTTCTTACAAGAACTCTTCTACAATCTACAACCTTATGTCCATAATCATTAAAATTAAAATAATAACTAGAAAAAGAAAAAAGTGACCTGGTATTATATACTTGTCTTCCAGATCTCCTTCTTTTGTTCCACACTTGAACAAATTCATCACTTTGAGTCATACTACCATCACTTGTCATTGTACTTTTTTGATTTTGAACTTCTATAACTTGTCACATCTAGACCAGCCTTAGTGGTCTTTTCTCACTATTCTTTCACCTTTTACTTTTGATCATCAAAACCTACTCTGATTGTGGTTATGTGTAGGATCATCATGGAAAAAACAGGCCCTTAAGTGGCGAAAAATTCAAAAAATTAGAGTTAGGCAACTTGATGTAAAAATTTGAATAAGTTATCTATATTATTTCAAAAATATGTAAGAATAGAATCTGTAGAAAATTGAATGTAGTTTCTAAACTACTAGGTTTGTTTTTTTTTAAATCTATTTGGTGAAAATTTGAAATTTCAATGCAATAGTGCTTAAATTTCAGGGAAAAAATAAGTAGGTATTTGTCTGACCACCCTAACCACAATAAAATTATAATATTTTAGGTATAATTAGAGGAATCATGTCTCAATGTGATGCATATTTTTTTGTAATTTTTTTCCAAGTAAATAATTAATTATGAATTTTTTATCACAACTTTTAAAAAATATTAAAACTTGTATGTTTGACCACCTTAACTTGGTCAAAACTTCATTAAATTCAATTTTATTTTATTTTATCCTATAGTATGCAAAGCTTAGAATGTGACACATGTTTTGGATTCAAAAAATGTGATACCATTTGAAAGATATAGATGTGTTTCAATCAACCTATCAATTAGGACTTTAGTCATAATTCAAATAGAAAATGAATCATAATTATTTGTTAAATTCAAAGTAAAGCATGATTTATATTGGTCGAAAGCTAAGAATTTTCTTTAAATACCCTTTTCGTTTTATCAATTTTGGGTAAAAAAAAAGTCGTCAACCACATGGGACATCGTATCACTTACATATCGCCACTTTTTGGTCCATCATGATCTTGCACATACCCTTTTCTATTTTGAAACTCTTTTGCCTTCTAATATATGATCTATAGTTCCAATACTCTTACTAAACTTCAACTACAACTATTGATTTTCCTTCTCAAACTCTTTTCTAGTTACAACTTATGCTTCACTCTTTTCACAGTATTTATCTCTTGTTAGTAATTTTTCTATCAAAATATCTTCAACTCTTTTTACTTCTTTTTCTCAAGTCTTTAGGTCAACAATCATCCTTTCAACATTCTTCAAATATTTTGTAATTATTTATTTGGCTCTTATCTTCTCTATAATTCTAGCATTCAGCTTCTTAATTTATTTTTTGGCCCATAACAAGTTCTTCACATGATCTACTTCTTCATTTTCTCCAGGACCTATTTTAGCATCACCATCAATAGTTTCAAAAGCCATAACCACAACTTTTCCATTTTATTTTTCGGATGCATCTTCACCCTCTTCTCTAGTGGAATATTCTTCTTCTTCATTAGTGTAGAAACTCTAAGGTTTCCTCTAACCTTTGGATTTGCTCTAAAAATATTTCATCCCATTCTTTTGCTAAAAAATGTTAGTATTCTTATGGGTAGAGTCAGCCATAAAATGTCCAACATCTCCATAATTGAAGAACTTGAAAGGTAATTTACCTTTATACTTGCCAGAACCTCTTTGCAAATTCCAAATTTGATCCATAATTAGAATCTTGATTAACCTACTTGAAAGATACTCTAAAAGAAGTTTCTTTCCTTATAGATTCTTCACTTTCAAAACACATTTGAAATGTAGTTAGTGTTCTGTACAACTCAATCATCCTTAAGGTATTTAGATCTTTAGCTTCTTCAATAGCATATATTTCAAGATTGAGCCTTCTAGGTAGGGATCTATAAACCTTCTTTACAACAAAATTCTCTTCCAATATTTTTCCAAGTCCTTGAATATGATTGATAATTTTATCAACCCATAGCATGAATATATTATTTTTTTATCTTCTTTCATCCCCAGACCTTAAAAATGAGCTCTATAAGTTTACAACTTTTCTTCTTTCACTTTATCATCACCTTCATAAATATTTTCGATTTTCCCCCATATTTCCTTCGTTGTTCTACAATCAATCCTTTTCACAATTTCATTGTTAGTCAAACCACATAAAATAGCATTCCTAGACTTAGCATTGAGCTTAAAAGATTTGTTTCCTGCTTGATCCTAGGGAGGGAGATTTTAAGGAGTCCCATATCCTTCTACAACTCACATCCATATGTTTATTCTTAAAGCCATCAAATATGACTCCATCCTAACTTTCAAAAAAATGTAAAATTAGATCCATCAAAAATTGGTACTTTGTCTCCAGATGAACTTTCCTATGCCATCCCATATCTACCTTAAGTTGTTAAAAAATTTCAAAGCAATGTAGCTTTGATACCAATTGAAGGGCACATAATCTAGTAAAACCAAGGGTGAATTAGTAGATTTAAACAATCAAAACAATTCCAGAAACTTCACAACTACTCTATATATTTTCAACATGAAGAGAACTAAACCATAAAAGCTAGGAAGTAAATAAATTGAAGCACGTCACTAGATAACACATAACACCTTATTCTATGAGGAAAACCAAGATGGGAAAAACCACTTCGAGAATCTCTCACAAGCAAGAATATAATAAGTGAATTTTACAATGAGATGTAGCCACCAATGTACTAGAGACACTAATCCCCAAAAGATTTGGTAGGAACCAACCTACAAGAGACACCAATGCCCAAAATCTTTAGTAGGCACCAACCTACAGGAGACACCAATCTCTACCCAGTAAATACAATAGGTAGAACACCAATCCTACTAAAACTAAAACAATGGTGGATTTGAAATTTAACTCTAAATGACAGATGTATTAATACTAAAAATGACTCTTTTCTTCATGCTTCTGGTATGAAATAATTGTACATCCCACTATAGTACTTTCACTATAATCATTAATACATTCACTATATAAGTACACAATTTTACTAGTACACACTACAATACATCTAAAACTTTGAAATATATACATGAAATTGCATTAACACTCTTATATGTAGGCTAGGGATCCACACCAATGTAGACAACATAGGGTTGACCAAAATTCAAATTACATGAAACATGTAATACATTGGTCCAAACATACTTCCAAAAGAGCATGAGACCTTGTGCCACCATGGGAACATTAAAGAGGTCCTATCCTCACTCTACATGCTTGATTTTAATTTTGCATGCTTGTAGCTGCTACTGAGCATGCCTCAACCTTTTAATAGCTTGATGAAACTTTTGTTACTTCAAAACTCCTTGCACACTGAAATATTCCACCAAAAACTCAAGAAAATAATAGAAATAGTGTAGGAACACTCTCCTTCCAAACTGTAGAGCAACATTGCATTTCTAAAAGAAATGCCACCTATATTAGTTAATCTCTCTACCAAAATGATATCATTATAGACCATCACACTCATGATGATTCCATACCTGACATGGTATAACAACCTAATTAACTATCTTAAGGTAATCAAACCACTACTAACATGGTAGATGCTTCCAAAACCTTGAGACAATTGATAATACTTGTACTTGTACAATCTTCTTTATTTTTAAAAACTTCACATCTAACAACCTTAACACCCTTTAATATCCACTATCAATATCAATAGCCTACTAACATCAATTTGAAATCAATGACAACCTACAATCAACATATGGAGTATGCACAAGGGTTCATACATGGTCCTTCGGGATTTTTGACATCTTTGAAGGTCTCCTTATGGTCTTAAATATGTCCCTTAGACTTCATATGCCAAGATGAAATCCTTATTTTTAATAATTGGGTTCACACATTTCCATTCTAATCCGAATGTCTATATTCTTCAATTGAATAATACTCACATATTCTTTCTTTTCTATATCAATAAATTTTTGATCCTGGGAAGTCACTCATCCACCATTTCGATAGTGAAAACTACCCTTTATGATTAGTTTTTGATGTAAGACTTGGGCTTATTGTAGTGCTTCTTGAGGATTAATACGACTCAATCCTCTTAAGTATCTCCCTTGTATATCCTAATTATGCACTTGATATCACCCATAGGTTTTGTATGGTTGACTACAATCCTGCACCAACTTTATTCCTCTGAGGGTTCAAACTTGAGGCCAAGTATTCTTCACTTTCGGTGGATGAAAATTATTTGAAATGAAAACTTGTTGGTAGTCTCAAATATTTGACTCAGATGAGACATGTTATTTTATATGCTATAGGAATGGTCTCTCAATTTATTTAGGATCCACATGAGTTATGTTGGAAGGGAACTAAGTGGATTCTCCACTACATTCAGGGTACTCACAGTTATGGGATTCATTATGTAGTGAGTGTGGATTTTGACTTATTGGAACACACAAATTTAGATTATGCTGGCAATTGTCTGGATCATAAATCTACTTTAGGTATTTTTTTTTGCCTTGGTTTCAATCCACTTTGTTGATTAAGAAAGAATAAATCTACTATTTCTCTCTCAACTACAAAGGTTAAGTATCAAGGATCATTTAATTCTACTATTGAGGCCATTTGGGTTTATATCATTGCCACTAAAATTGGTATTCCCTTTCGGAAGACCATAGTCATATTTCCTAAGAACCATTATGTAATACATATCTCTTACAATCTAATCCATTATTAGAGGACCAAACAAATTGAGATCCACATGCACTATATTAAGGATTTGATTCATGAGTAAATCATTGATCTCTGTAATCAGGGCTAAAATATTAGGGTTTGGAAAATAATCATGCAAATAAGACCCTAATCAACAATGAAGCACAAATAAGCATAAAGACATAGACTATGGAACAATGTTACCAAATCTTAATGCCTTCATTGATTCACCTCCATTTCACTTCTCCATTTTTCTTGAATAGTGTGGTTTCCCTCATATTTTGAGTATGCAATATGGCCTATGATAATGAAAAAAGAAAAATATTGAAGATTCTAAAGGACCATGGATACAAGATGATAACAGGATAGCAATAGGACTCCAAATAGCTAAAGATTCCAAGATGATGAAATGACAATAACAAAGTTCTTTTATAGGGAAGTCAATTTTGCATGAAGGGCTAGGATGAAAGGACAATAATCAATGGCCAAGATTAAGAGATGAGATATGGAATAAGGTTAGGGAAAAATTAGGGAAAATGATAAGGATGAATAGTTGAGATTGAATTATGAGATAATTCAAGATCAAGGGCTAAGATTAAATGAGATGTCAAGAGATAAGATTGGCACAGATAAAGAGGTGAGAGGAAAAATTAAATAATAAGCATTAATTAATTTAGGTGACCACTGAATAATTAAATGATAAAGATATTATTTAATTATAGAAGAATGTAACATAGGAGGGATCATTTTGAATTAAATAATGATTTAATTCAAAATTCCACGAAGTGGAGCAAATTAAATAAATGAAATTTATTTAATTTAGGAGAGAAAGGGCTAATGAATAATTAAATAATTAAAATAGTTATCTAATTATAGTAGAAAGTAACATATAAATTAAATGAATATAAATATATTTAATTTTAGAAAGAAAAGGATTTAATTAGTGATGTAATCAAATAAATAAAATTTATTTAATTAATCAAGGAAGAATAAAGATAGAAATGAATTAATTAAATAATTAAAAATTATTTAATTATGAAGAATGAAATGGGAAGTGGTGAAGAATCTAGGATTCACAGGCCTAGGAAAAATTTTATTGTCTACATTTTGTCCCTATTTGATACAATGCAGTTTATCTTGTTGTGTCAAAGCAATTTAGTCTAGAAATTTCCCTGGTGATAATAGGGTAGAAAGGATGGTGAGGAGGTAGTGATATTCCCTCTCAAGAGAGAGGACATGCAGGTTCAAAAAACATGAGTGTGCTCTCGAAATGGATGAGAAGATTAGAGGATGAATGATAGAAGAAATGTTAGCACAAAAGTCATGGATGTTAGTATTAGAATGACTTCAATATTTTTCCAAAACATAATAGTCCTTACATGAAACATAGTTGGGCATTAGAATGAGAAAAATGGGCAAAAAATGCCATGGTATGACATAGACCAAGGTGTGAAAAGTTATCCACATGAAAAAAGATAGTTGTAGACAAGGAATGTTCTAGCTCATACTAAGGGCCAAGTTGCCCTAGTCCTTTTGCCCAGACAATCCATAAACAAAAATCAAAGAAAAGAGTCAAGAGACATCATTGCTCCTCTAAGTCCTTTGTGGGACATCCTCGAGGAACTAGTAACCTGACTCACATAAAAAATTCCAAAAGAAAGATAAGACAAAACAATCCACAATGTCAACAACCAATTAGAGTGTTTTCCAAAATTTGATTTGTTTGATGATTAATTAATTGACTAGGTGATTGACAAGTTGACTATTTGGCAAAGCCTAGTTTCAAGAAATAAACATGTTTTATAAGATGACGAGTCTAGTTTCGATCATGTGACCAACTTATAAGTAAAATCACAATGTTTGTCTAAATGAAAATGTATGGATTCGAGAAGGGAACATCCTGAATAAGACATAAGTTGACTATTTGATGGTTTGATTATTTGGTTTTTTTGACAATTTTTCTTATTTGATTGAGTGACCTTGTTGAATTTTTTTCTTGTTGATGTGTGACTTGTCTGATGTTTTGATGACTATTTATATGTTTGTTGACAATTTCTGACTTATTTGGCTGACATGGCGAACCCTAAAGGACTGCCTAGGTGGCCTCGAGGGCTCATCAATAGATGGCCTTGCCTACATAGCAATGCGCAGAGACCTCGTAGTTTGACATGACATGACTTTGTTTTCTTGACAAAGGACTAAGTCATGATTTTATTCAACAACACCTAAGAGGATTGACCTAATGGCTCTAGGGCACATCGACAAACGACCTTTCCTACGTTTAGTCATAGAGGCAACATAGTTCAGTTGTACTTAGATTGACATGACTGACTTTGACTTTGACTTTGTTTTTGGGATTTTTGCAATTTATTTGGATGTTTTTGTGTTTTTGACATGTTTTTATTTATTTTGGATTTTTGCAATTTTATGATTTATTTTGTATTTTTGCAATTTTATGATTTTTTTGTCTTTTTGGGAATATTTGATTTTTGTCTTTTTGGGAATATTTGATTTTTTTGTCTTTTCGAGAATATTTGACTTTTGATCTTTTTGGGAATATTTGATTTTTTGTCTTTTGGGCATATATTTTTTTGTCTTTTTGGGAATATTTTATTATTTTGTCTTTTTGGAAATATTTTATTTTTTGGATTTTTGGGAATATTTGATTTTTTTGGCTTTTTAGGAATATTTGTGACCTTTATTAACATATGTACAATCCAATGAAGCAAGTTAAGTATTTTCCCTAGTCAGGCATAAGACCAATTTATTAGGATTGGAATGGGATAAGTTAGGAAGACAACAAAAGAATGCTTAATGTCAATTGCTTCAAATTATGGAAAGGATGACCAAACATTAATATAGATGATATAGAAAGAGTGGGCGAAGTAAATGACATGGAAAGTTAGGTTAGAATGATGGTAGACTATGGAGCAAGGTCAACAATACATGGTGCCTGTTGGCTAGGTTTTCACCATGATACTTATCCAAAGTGCCACCGAGGTGGTTTTCACTATTCGATGAATTATTTCTCTCTTCATTTTTTTTTTTTGGTGTTACCAAGAAACCTATTTTCTAAGTTTTCATCAAGGTAATGATGTTTATGATTTTTTGTATTTTTCATGACTAAGACAAGTTCTTGTAGAGATATGTGTAGAACTGATACGTTGTGATGATGCATTCATCCTGTTTGGATGACCTTGCTTGACGAAAGGACCTGATTTGGATGCAGAATATAATTGATAAATATGATGGATGATAAAAGTGACAAATGGAAGCGGCTAAGGTATGATCCCTAATGTGCACACTATGTGGGCTACCAGGCTTTAGACGAAAAGGAGTTTGGGAAATTGATGAGCTAGGGTACGTCGAGGGGTTGTCGTCAAAGGTACATTGAAAAACATCGCCAATGGAGGTGATATGATAAGCACATAGGGACAAATTGAATGTAATGTATGGAATGAGTGAAAGTGATGGAAATGAAGACCTTGGATCAACAAGCTCTTTATTTGACTTTGTGTGCTGATAGATGCCCCCAGTGATTTTTGATGGAGGAGCATTCTTGCAGACCAATGCTTTCTGATTTTCTCTTTTCAACATGTCTTTTGATTCTTGATCTCTTTTTGAAGGCATTTTCATTCTTGATTCTTGGAATTTGCTTTAGTCTTTTTCTTTAGATATGACTTATTGCTTCATGTTTATGATGTGCATGGATGTGAGTGGAATGAATGAAGTTTATGGATTGATTGGAATGCTTGGAGGATGAATAGGAGTGATTATGTCAACAATGTTGTCTTTGGGACTAGCCTTTTCAGTACTATTCATGTCAATAAAGGCTTGCACATCCTTATTGACCTAGAAAGATGGCTTAGTAGAGGTGAGAGTAAGGGGGACATACCCTAACCCATAGTAGGTGGTATGGAAGGATGATTTTTTGTTATACTTAGTGGGGTCAAGATGAAAGAGAAGATTATCATATATGTCATTTACAAACATGGGGTTATCATGGACATTAAAAACTTGCATGAAGGTAGATGTGAAAAAAGAAGATGTATCATCAGGATCCCAAGAGGTTTCAAACCAAGCATGACCATCTGTTTGTGTTCCTTCAAAAACTATCTTGACATCATATTGGAAGTATGATCATCTTTGGCAATGATAACATTTTCATTTGTCTACAACTTGTTCATATGATATTCTCCAGATCCCATGTCATAGACTTGGACCTTGGGGTTTGATGGTATGGTAGATTAAATGGATGCTTTAGTCAATGAAGATGGATCAAGGTAATGTGACAAAGTGGATGATGAAGCTTAATTATTGAAAAACACTTGGAATTATGTAATTCCACTAGAATTGGTGTAATATTGGAAAGGATCAGGATCGCCAGCTATCATGATTTAAAGTGCAAATATTTAACCCAACTCCTTCGTCTACCAAGACTCGTTTGACTTTAGCTTTATGGACAAGGAACTCAAGATGTAAAGGGTTATTATGATTTAGCTTTTTTGTGGCATAATCTTGTTGAGAGAAGGTAGCATTGTGGGAATTGGTCAAGTATCCAACCATTTATTCAAAGTGATTGAAATCAAGATCATTAGGTATGGTCATGTTTTGTAAGGCTTTATCTAAGATGGCCCTATGGTTTGGAGATATTCGCCATAGTTCTAGGATAGAAATTTTTGCTAGTGTCTTCCCTAATTGGTTAATTAGGTCGTATTTGGCTTTTGGTGCTTGGTACTACTTTGGAGGAGGGCCTTGGATGGTTATTTTGGTATGGTGCATATTGATAACACATACATGATCATTTTTAATTGTGATGGTATTAACATGTTCATCGCTAACTCAGATGTGATTTATGATAGTGGAATTTTCATAGTCATATTTCACATTTGTGTAATTGGTTGAGTTATTATTGGTATTATTACCTGTATTGGGGGATTTTCCTTTCCCATGGTCATGCAATGGATCCAAAAAGACTTTATGGTCATTGTTTGAATTTGGTTGTTATGTTTGTTGATTAACCTCAATAGTACCATTTTCTATGAGGTTTTGTATAATGTTCTTCAACTATTGACACTATGAGAGGTTATGTCCTTTAGTTTGTTGATAGTCACAAAATTCATTATCGTCCCACCAAGAGGGTTTGAACTATCCAAGATCATACTGTTTAGGCTCATGAAGTTGTATGACATTGTGTTGTAAGATTTATTTGAAGACTGATTCAATTGGTTCACCAAGTGTGGTGTATTTCTATTTTGGGAACTTCCTTTGTGTTCTTGGTTGTTGTGGGTTTTGAACAACATTTGTAGTTTGGTCGAAAGCTCTTGAGATATTATTTGATGCATTAGGGACACTAAGTGAAATTATAGGACTTGCATGTATGGTCTTAGCATCAACAACTCCATCATTGGTGACATTCTTGTTTCAAGACCAGTATTTGTTCTTGTCGCTTGGGATGTTCTAATTGCTTTTGGTCTTGTTTTCCATTTTGAGTTCACCTTTTTCAGTGAGAGTCATTTCAATGATAATTCCTTTCTCCACTAGGTCCACAAATGATGTGCAACATTGTACCCTTCACTTCTCAAATTTAAGTTTAAGTTTTCTAGGGAGATAGTGACCTTTTGTTTTTTGGGTATCTCAACCAGACATCGAGTAGCTAAGATTTTCCACTATTGAAAGAAGGTGATAAATTTTTCTCCTTCCTCATGGGTAGTATGACATAAGGTGGCTATTGATATTTAATTTTTGATGTTAAAGGTGAAGTGTTCAATGAATTTTTTGGCTCATTCGCTCCATGTTTTTATGCTAGTTGGAAGTTTATAAAATCATTCAAGGGCTATACCAAAAGGCTTCATAAGAAAAGACTCATGAGATATGTGGGCTCAAATGAGATGTCCATGCAATGTGTGGTAATTTCCCTTATGTTCTCAAGAGGGTTACACCTCTCATTGTACTTTGGAAAATTTGGTATGACATATCCCTGTGGAAAGGGTGGCATGTATAAATTTCTGTCAAAAGGAAATGGACATAAGTCTTGGGATGTGTATGGATTTTTGGTTGTCATTTTTCTATTTTCAATTTATTGTTGAAGGGCATCCATTCATGTTTCCAAGACTTCAACTTGTGTATTATTTGGGTCTATATAGCCATGTTGCAATTCAATGATATGTGATGGGTTTTGGTTTAATGTGTGGGTGTAGGATGGGTTTTGGTTTTCAAATGGGATGTATATGTCATGTTTTGAGTTGGTATATTTTGGGTTGGGATTTTTTGAGTTGGAATGTTTTGGGTTGGAATGTTTTGAGTTGGAATAGGCATGTTATAGGATGTGTTGGATGAGCTCACAAGGATATGACCATGAGAGTTTCCTTGTGTGTTTGGTATAGCCATTGTAGTGTTAAGGAAAATTTTAGGGTTTGATGATGAATATTCTATGGTAAGTCGTGTGCCTTGTGTCATGCCTTGAGTACCAAATAAGGAGGTATGGATTTTAGTTGCATCTTGTGAGGTTCCTCCTATTGGAATACATGTATTTACTTGTGGGATTGAATTATTCACTTGCGAGATAGAAGTGTTTACTTGTGGGATGGAAGTGTTTACTTGTGGAATGTGTTAGGAATTGAATGTAGAAAATATCGATTACATGCAAATGAAGATTAAATAGAAGAATGAAAAACATAGAAATAATAATATCAAGAGACAATATTTAATGTGGTTAACCCAAACTTGGGCTACGTCCACCAACAGAGAGTCCAATATTATTATCAAGTAAATCAAACTAATTACAACCAGTAATCCTTGCAACTCAATACCACTGCAAATGCTACAATACAAAATGTCAATAGAACCCAAACCCTTAGCCATTTATCAAGACTTATGTTGGTTACAAAATTAGGGCTTTTTTATGTTGGCCAATAGAAAAAATAACACCCAACACCTTTATAAAATAATAAAAATTGTGAGAGGTTTCAGAGGCGTTGCACCTCAACCCTGCCTTGTATCGCGATAGGGAGCATGTTTTATTGTGACAATGTTTTGCTCTACTTGAGACAATTTGTGGAGAACTAAGAACAATTTTCTTGGGAAAAATCAGAAAAAATTCAAGAAGATATTGCCAGGTTGAGGGTAGTCATTGTCTTTTTGCAGAATTCAGTTGTGAAGTCAAATTTGTAGTTCCAGGTTTGAAAATCATATTTTAAAGCAACATCTCATCAGATTTCATTTTTAGAGGTTTAGGGTTTTGAGAATTTCATGTACATATTTTTGTGTGTGGAATCACCATAAGATCACAACCAAGGAATAGATTCTTGTGACTATAATTATGTGATCCATAACTCTATTGGTCATGCAGTACAGTTGTGCTATAACAAATACAGGATGCATTCATGTGTGACCCAAGTTTAATGTGGCTATGTTGTGATAGAAATAGAGGCACTCATATAATGTAGTTAATTCAGGTTGTATAATGTAGGTATCAATCAGCATTGGGTGCATTTAGGTTGTCTCAAGTTTAACAAGTTAAGATGTAATTATAGCATGATCAAAGAGTGAGTACCTCTTGTTGCAATAAAGAGCCTATAACTCTAGTTGATATGTAGAGTGGTTGTGTTATATCAATTATGTAGTGCATTCAAACACAACCTATGTTTAATGGGCTATTCTAGAGAGTGATCAAGATTTTTTAAACCTTATGAATGTTACTAGACATATATTTGCATAATCTCAAATTCCTTTAGAGGATTTTGAAGTATGAATGTATCCTATATAGGGTTTAGAATGATTTCTTTTAATTAAATAAATAAATAAATGATGTATTTCCCTATAATTAGATAATGTGGAGATATCCTAAATCTGCCCCAACACACTATCCTCTTTGGAACTATATTCATTACTCCAGCTACTAGGCTTTTGCATGTGAAATCTTTAATATCTTCATGACCATGGCTTTTAAATAGATCTCAGTATTTTCTTTAATCTTTTTCATGGTAACCCTTGAGTTCCATAATCCACCTTCAATCTCTTCTAAGAGCGGTGTCTTAAGCTAGACTGCATAGTATGCATATAAAGCAAGTCCTTCATACCTGCCATTATTCCAAACCACCACTCACTGCCTTGCTTAAAACGTTGCGTCCATAGTCACAATAGCATGTTTTAAAATCATGGTTTCCAGTGATTGACCATTAAGGTCACCACTTTCATCATAAACATACAATGAGATTTTTTTCTTCAAACTCAGGTCATGATGCAAGATAACATTGTGAATTGTTTGTCGTGTACGATTTTATTTTCTTGCACATTTACTGCTTTACTAACTTCCTTTAAGAATGGGTATTGCAGCCTCAGCTACAATCTCAAACAAATCACTCACTATCACTTGAAGATTCATTTCATGAGAATCCTTCTATAAAATATAACTATGCCCTATAGACTGCCTACTTACTATAGGGGACTCATTGTTTCATGGTATTGTAGTTCTTAAGATCCTTAAACATTATTGACACTACTTCACAATCCACAAGGTATTATTCACTATTCTCCCATCTTTGATGAGTCTCAAAACTCTGCTCAAACATGTAATCCACTACCTCCATTATACATTAATGGCTAAGAAGAAGCATTGAACCTATGATTACCACTTTTACTTAATTTGGATAGTCATTCCTTGGTTGCATTTTCCTTGTCTAACACTACCAAAAGCATTTGAAAAACCCTTAAGGCCAGCAAAGGGGTAAGGAAACTCACTGTTAAAATCTCCACTTTACTATGCAAGGTTTGAGCTTTATTATCTTGTCACTGCTCAACTTCTTTTTGACTGTCACATATCAAGTGACTGTCATTCTTCTTACCATAGATTGAATTTACAAATGTCACTAAGCTACATAGTGTGCTTGTTAGTGGCTACAATCTTTAGATTGCAAGATTTTGTTATTACCTACAATGTCTCAATCTTTCTAGTATTGCAACCTCACTAATCCGCTATAGTTATTGTTTATGTTTCTATGGAAGCCTAGGGTTTATACCCTAATCATGCTTGAATTAGCATTTTAAAGTGTTTTTTGGGGTCATTAACTTCATACTATCTTCTCTTTTGCAGGGGTGGTTGCATTCTAGATTTTTTTGGTGTAAAATATCATAATTAGTAGATTATGTTACATGTCTATGAATAAAAATTATTGGAGTATGAGTTTGATATTTTTTGAAGATCTAAATAGTCAATCTTGGTAAAGAAAAATCATGTCAGATAATATTAGTCCAGAACAAAATGAAGAGACACTTGATAGATTGTGGGCTTGATTGAAAAGAAAGGGTGATGGGAAATGTTATTGTCCTTGCAATAATTGCAAGGGCTTAAAGACAAGACGAATTTTAATCACAACAGTTGAGAAACATTGTAGGAAGCATGGTCACATTGAAGGGGGGCATGATTATGGTCCATTGATAAGTTGTTCATTATATGTGTTTATATTGATTGAATTTGTAAATGTTTAGATTGTTTTAACATTTTATATATATATATATATAATCACTTGATCATGATTATGGTTTATTTGTGTCTATCATTATTATAAAGGTGGGGCACCCTATAGCAGATGATATGGATTATCACAGCCTAGAGAATGTAGTTTTGAAAGTGGACAAACATGGAGCTATGAATATCGAAGATGAAGTTAATGATCCTATGGAAGAAGATGATCATGTGCCAGAAAACACAGTTGAAGATGATGGTATGAATACATTGATCGATGACACATTTAGTGGAAGAGTTGATCATGATGATCAAGATGACTTTGGTGATGTTCATGATTTACCTGTACTTGAGAAGGCATACGAGCCCCTTTATGAAGGCTCCCAAAAAACTCTTCTCTCTATTGTATTGTTGTTGTTGAACTTGAAGGTTATGAATGGTTTATCAAACATAGCAATCTCATGAATGTTAAGGTATGTCATATATGTCATATTTTTTCATCTATTTTAATTGTTGTTAGTTCAGCACTAGTAAAATAAAGGATGAAATATGTACCATTAATATTCTTTATATGAAAAAATTATTTTTTGTTGTAGATTGATTGGTGAATTTTTGTTACCACCATAAAATATTTTACCTCGCTCATACTGAGATTTATGTGCCATTATGAAATATATCATAATAGAGTATCAAGCAATAGATGCATGTCCCAATGATCATATTATATATCATAAACAATAGGAATTTGCAATAGAATGCCTAAAATGTCATATCAGTAGATATCGAACAGATCAAGTAACAAAAAAGGTGCCTTGCAAGGTTCTTCGTTATATTCCCATTATTCCACATATGCAATGATTATTTAGGTGTGAAAGCTTAGTACAATTTATGGATTACCATGCATGGAATAGAAGTGGAGATGACATTCTTCGAATTCCTATGGATGGCTCTACATTTAGGGACATGGAGGAAAAATGGCCATAGTTTAAAGAAGAACCTCATAATCTCAAGCTTTCATTAGGAGCAGATGGTGTCAATCCATTTGGAGAGCTGAGATCTATTTACTCAGTGTGACCTGTTTTTGTTATCAACAATAACATTCCTCCATGGATGTCAATAAAGAGGGAGCACATAATGTTGTCAATGATTGTTTCAGGTATTTGTTTACATCAATTTTCTTTAACGTAGTAGTATCTCATTTGTCTTATTTGTTGCATAATGACATACTTTTTTCATTCAATATTCATGTAAATTAATTTATATATATTGCAGTAAAATGGTTATAATGCTTATGTAATGTTTATGTTTATTCAACTAGGTAAGTACCAAGTTAAAGATATGAATGTATGTATTGAGCCTCTTATCGATGAGTTACTAAAGTTATGGAATGGTGTCACTATATATGATGTCTCTCGACCAATAGGACAAAGACAATTTCAATTCCATGCAATGCTTGTATGGACAATTCATGATGCCCCAGGGCTAACACATTTTTGTGGTATGTTATAACATTCGACTGCACTTTAACAATATTTATTTTGATGAAGTACATATCATGCATGTTTTTAAAAAAATCTATTCATTATATATAATTAATTTTTTTTACATATTTAATCCAATTATATATGATCATGTAGGTCTTTAAACAAAGGGAAAATTTGCATGTCCAATTTGTGGTCCAAAGATGAAATCTCATCGTTCAACAAATTTAGGAAATTAGGTGTTTGATGATTATAGGCACTTCCTCGATAGAAATCATAAGTATCGAACTAATGAAAAACATCTTTTCAAAGGGAAAGAGGAGACTACATCAAAACCACGAAGAATGACACCTCACCTATGGAAATTGGAATATAATAGAATTAATTGTCAAGGTTATACATCAAATCAAATTATTTATCTATCATATATGATATGTTTTGAATTTATATTTTTATATTGTGTTGTGTTTACTCATGTTGTAATTGACAATGATTGTTGTTAATTTGTTTAACTTATATGCTTCATGAAGTTCATCAAGGCATTAATGGTCAGCTTCCATAGGGACTGAAAATGTATCCCAAAAAATTTAGTAGGTTTCCCTACTATGAGCAGCTACAAATTGTGCATTTGTTTGATACAATGCATATTGGAAAGAATATAACAGAAACATTATGGAAAATATTGGATAGAAGGCATGACAAAGAAAAAATTGTCAAAATTTGTAGTGACAGTCAGGAAGCCAATCATGCAATGAAAAAAGTCATTCAATTAAATATTGATGTAGACCAAATTAATATAAGTGCCCTTCCTTGGTTATTAATAGAGCAGCAAAACAATTCTATAAAAGAAGTCATACGAAAAATTTGATTTCCCATAGGATTTGTTGCAAACATAAACAATATAATAACAAAGAAAGGTGAATTTGGGTCAAGGATGAAAACGCATGATTGGCATACCTTTATTAAAGTAATTATTTTGGTATATTATATACACTTGTATAATGCATGTAATTTTTAGTGTATTGTATTTACTACTTTTGGAAAAATAATGAAAAGATCATTTTATAATTGTTGTAGTACGTTCTACCTCTATCTCTCCCAGACAACTTTGAAAAAAATGTCAAGAAAGTTATATATGATCTTGGAAAATACATGAGGTAAGTAGCAATATTTGTTCAATTCGTTGTATACATCTTATAATTTCCATTTGTTTTACTTGTTATGTAATATACTGTATATTTTTGTTAAATCTCATTAATATATTTGTACCTTGAATCACTTGTAGATGGTTGTAATCTAAATAAATCCATAAAGAAGATATAAATTATTGGAAGAGAAAAATTCCTCGTCTAATGTGTGAAATGCAAAAGTTTCTACCTTCAACATTTTTCAATGCACAAGAACACTACCTCATACACCAAGTTGAGGAGATTGAATTGTGTGGACTCGTACACAAAAGGTCAATGTGGATGGTTGAGAGGCACTTGAAATTTTTGAAGGCTTTGTTTAGATAAAGAGCACATCCTAAGGGTTCTATGGTGGAGGGATATATAGTATACCAGAACGTGGTGTACATTAGTGAATATCTTCCTAAGTTTGCAGCAAAAATCTATGTAGATCGCATTTGGGATCCCAACTCCATTCAAAAATTCGAAGGGGAGTACCTAATGGGGAAAGGTAGATTGAGGAAAGTGAGAGGTAATTATAAGATGATCATGGCGATTAATTGGAATACATTTTACATATAATTTTTATGTATATTGTACTTATTTAATTTTCAATCTTCAACATACATCAATTATAAATTAAGGTCATATACTATGGTATTTAACTAATTATACATCATTTGTGAATTTCAATTTTTATTGATACAGTTGATTAGCAATGGGATGCACTACATTTGTACGTCGCCAACAATCTTGATTGGATGATAGTATGGATTGAATGATGTCAACAATCTAGTCGCGCATTAACATGGGAAGGTGTGGCTTCATTGGTTAAAGAAGCTCATCGTAATGGAGATTCCAATGTTACACAAAGGGAAATTGATTTAGTGTATGGTTTAAGAGATAAACAGGTACGTATAAATATATTAATCACCCATATTATTTAATTATTTTCAAGCATATTGATGTAAATATATGTTGAGATTGTTTTCTTTGCATACATTCGGCCAAGAATAAATATGTTTATCAACTGAAGATATTGCAATAATTTTTATATGTTTGACATATTGCTGGTGAAACACCACTAGGCTATGTGGTGCAATGGTTGTAAATTTTGAAATAAAATGTTGGATGACATGAAGAAAACTTGTGATTCTTGTATAACTGCAGTCTTTCAGGTGACTAATGTTTCATCTAGAAGCAACATACATCCAGAAGTCTCAGAAAATTGATACTATGGAATTTTGGATGATATACTTGAGTGTGACTTTAAGTTCTTTAGATTAATTTTGTTCATTGTCCTATGGTACATGCTATGATTGAATGAAAATGATTATGAGAGAACTGTTGTTGAACATGATAATGGAATTACCATGGTTAATACAAGGTTGATCGAGCGAGCTGGAAATGAGCCCTATGTTCTTCCAAGCCAATGTGAGCGGGTATTTTACTAAGAGGTTCCAAGTAAATCAGGTTGATCATTTGTTGTTAGACATGATCCAAGAGGAAGGTCGGTAAAGTATAATGTGGTGGAAGAAGAAGATACTGAAGAACTAGAAGATGATGTAGATGATTATCAGGATCAACAGTTAGTTAATGATGTCCCTGACGAAGATGTCGAAGAGGAGGAACTAGATCATGATGATGTAGGAGTTAATGTTCATGAAGATGATATCTATGTGGATGATGACATTATCGACACTGATATCGATGACGATGATGATGATATGACCAATCCTTACAATGTCGAATCTAGATTAGATGATACAGATAAAGAGTTGGATGAAGAAGAAGATCAATAACATTGAAATGTATAAGTTATGCAATTATATTATCTATTTGATATTAATTTCTTGATAGAATTATATTTGACTTATGTGGTTACATAATTAATTCATGATTTTTTTAATTTATTTTCCATTACATAATTAATTTAATGATGTACATTTTTAATGTTTGAAAGGTCAAAATTTAAAACATTTCAATAGTGATGTTAGAAACCATGAAATTAGTGTGTTTTATGTTTTATGTGATCATAAAATATTAAAAATTTAGTTGTAGAGGTGGTTGTTCAGTGGTTGACATGTATGTTGGTTCTTTTTACAATGTAACCAGGTCTATCTTCTAATCTACCTATGGAATTGCCAATTCTAATCGAAGGCAGCTCAAAGGACTTGGACCAACTGATGAGGACTTTAAAAGCCTCCTACACTTCGGGCTCTACAAGACCAGGGAGGGTGATCCCTTAATGTGTTTACAACCTCTGCACCATTATTATAAACAACATTAACAATAGCAGATGATCCCACTTAATATCTCAACAGGATAAGATAATATCAACTAGAATTGGTTTTTCATAGACAATATCAACTATATAGAGCATGAGATAACTAAACACAATCCATTGTATAAGATAGTCAATGATTTTCAATTTATAGCAATCTCTAGGAAAAGACAAACAAATACTAAACTACACTAATAATTACAACTTAGATCAGTGCCATATATCCATTGCAAGAGTCGAATTCATAAGCATCTAGAGGTTTATAATAGATTTAATACATCACATATAAGATCTTTGACAATATTGCATTACAATTTCATCAGTATGCATTCTAACCCAGTACTACTTATCAAATCCTTATACAACACATATCCGCCTATAATCCCATTCAAGCATTTTGATTAATTCCTTGAATTAAAGCTAAAATAGAATCATACACACCAAAATAGTGAGATGGATAAAACAACCCTTAGTTATTTCATTCAAAGTTCAGATACGCATGTACAATGGAGAGACATGAGCTCAAATTTTCATTTCAACTCAAATGCTAGTACTTTTATACAACATTAAATCTCTATGAACTCAAAACCTATTATAGAATGACTCAAAACCTAAATTGCATTTCTCTAAAACCATCAGACTTTACAATTCACTTTGCAACTTACAAAAATTATCTAACTTTCTAACTCATACTTCTAGCCTTGAAATCCTTCTTATAGAAAATGAAGGAGCAAACAAGCACCGGGCCAAAAAATACACCTGCCACCAGTCAATTGGAGCACCTGGTGATATTCCAAAATTTGTTACAACAACCACCACCCTAAAAAATATTCTTGTTCATCATATCAGATGAGGAACGTTGATGCAAAAACCCACAAGAAAACTGCATTGAGAAAGTTGTCAACACAAAATTGGAACCGTTGTAACCACAACATCTGATCTGCCACCTATTAGTATTCACTCCTTTTACTCCTCCTCAGTCAAATATTTAGTTACCCAATTCTGGTACTCATCATTAGTCGGCTAGTAAAAATTAATTACCTCATCCACCTTGGTATTATAAGGTGTGTATTTTACTGCTACCTGATTCACATCCCTTTCAAAAGATTCCAAAAATGATTCGGTACTAATGATTTTGTCCATACAGCTCACCAACAAATCATAGTATGAGTCATCACAAATTGAATTAGTTTTATCATTGATGGCCTCACTTGTTTGAGCCTGCCATTGTTGAAATGACCTGATTTTCCCTTGCTCATCAATTATATCAGGTAACAATGTGTTACCCCAATCATTGAAATTCTTCACCAGCTCCCTAATCTTCCTACTCAAGTCATCTGGTAAGGTCTGAAAATATTGCAATGATTTTACTAGCACATGAGTAGGCTTTAATGATTGGGGCCTATTATTTATACCAAACCTTGAGGCATTATACATGATATCCAAATCACTGGCCCTAGGGATCCAATTGTCAATTATTGGTATCGCTACTTCATGATCCCTATCAATATTATTTATTGCTGCTAACAACAAAGAATATAAAGAATGTATAGATAGCAATTTTCTATCAACTTTTTCATTTAAATGCCTCAAAACATTAGTAACAATTTCCTTTTGCTTTAAGAGAGATCCATCCTCACTTTTCTTTAATGATGCCTGCAATTCATCAATTTTTTGCAAGAGCTGCTTCTTTGTAGGATCAATAGAGCACTCTATTTCTTCTTCAACTTCCTCTAAAGAAAGGGTGAGGACAGGATTCTGACTGGGAGATCCTAGTGTGGAAACAATTGGAGAAGCGGGAGGCACTGACCTTGTTGTGGAAGGTAATGTACTGGTTCCTGGAGCACTTGATGTCTGCCCAATCTACTTATACCTAAACCTCTTCACTTCAGTTTGCAACTCAACATTTTTCTGCTACATCTTGTTGTACTCCTCAATCAAAAGGTTATATTTTTCCATTAAGCTTTTCCTTTCAGCTTCCTCCCTTTCAGCAGTCTTTTGGGCCAATTTGGCCACATTGAAAGTCAAATTAGTGGCCTTATTGGTTGAGGTCTCTAAAGCTCTCTTTATTATCAATCCTCCCTTGAAATTTTAATTAATATCAGAAACATTTGGTTTTCTCCCTTGTGAGGCCAATGCCCAAATTGTCAGAGTTTCATATTCCTCACTGAAAGCAGAGTTTTGCAATGTTGTCTTGACCTCTTCTTTAGAGTCTTGAAAGGGATTTTTAGACTTAATAATAGCATTAAAGGCTGTTGCATCTACAATGTCCCATTCATGCAAAATTAATACACCAACCTGACTCACCAGTTTTCTTCCTTCTTAAGGAGTGATGTTCTTGAATTATTCCATTAATTCAGCTTTTACCTCCTCGTCATTCTTCTGGTCTGACCTATCAGGCCTTAGTTCTCTTCTCTGCCTACATTTAGCTTGACACTTTTCAAACTTCATCCTCCATACCAATTGCAATAATACAAGAGTTTTTACAAATGTATTGTCATCTATAAACTCCTTGCATGCCTCCATTCTTGCATCTTGTACACTTTTACCTTTCATAGCTAAATAAGATAAAAATAATTCAGTTAGCCTAGGAGGGGAAGGCATACCAACTTCCATGTCTTGATCAGTAACAATAATTTCATCCATCAGATCCTCTT
The DNA here is from genome assembly GCA_007258455.2 of Sequoia sempervirens. Classification (NCBI taxonomy): domain Eukaryota; kingdom Viridiplantae; phylum Streptophyta; class Pinopsida; order Cupressales; family Cupressaceae; genus Sequoia; species Sequoia sempervirens. Next base: position 248,259,782 of record VDFB02047230.1, on the reverse strand, counting down.
TTGGTTGATCAATTTTTTGCCTCTTAGGGCTTGGCTCTGATGGTGGTGATGAGGGATTGTCTTCCGGTGATGATTCTAAATCAATAATTTTGATTTCCCCAGGCACTTTGAATTTTGGACTTGGTTGTGGAGGCACTTTCATAATCTATTTTCCTTTGCTATCCACTTCTTTTTCATCACTACCACTATCCTTTTTCCTCCTATAAATGGGCCACCTTTCCGTAGGCTAGTATGCTGGCCTTGTTTCAATTGGTCTGGTACCTTGCTCTTGTACACCCAGAATCAATTCTAAATTTATCTTTGTTTTCCTCAATGTGCCCATAATTTCCTTGAAGTTTCCCATTAGAAAATTAATCTTCTTATGGTGGGGACTAAACTCCAATAGTGGATCATATTTCAGATCCATTTTGTGCACAACATCTAGTAGCTTACCATAAGTTATCCATTTCTCCTTGTTCAACTCCTGTCTATTCAAATCAAATTCATTTCTAATCAAGTCTTCAAGGAAATTAAACTCATGCAAAAAATTTCCAGCTTTTATTCTTTGTCTGAAAAGAGAAAAGAAACCCTTAGGATCATGTTGCCGCTTTGGTCCACACCTCAAGTGGTATTCATTAAAGAATTTATCAAAATGTGTCTAGCCTCCCTTTGAAAATACAAAATTAGACACCACTGTATAATCTGGGAAAAATGTTCCCTTACCCCTTCTAGTGAGGTTGTCCTCATGAATACAACCTATCTGTCACATAACTTCTGCAAATCCCACTCTTTGTGGCACATTGTATGGTAGTATATGAGGGGCTCCCTGAAAACCATATACTCTCAAGACAGTGCTGACTAAGTATGGGATAATGTCACCCTAGTTATGGTAAACCCTCAATTCTGGCTTCCTCTCCTTTGGCCTGAGAAAATCATGTAATTCCTTAGGGATCCTAGGTATATTCACCATTAATCTAGCCCTTAATCTAGAAGCAAAACAATTATAAAATTGCACATAACTAGTGCTTTCCTTATTACAAGATAAATCTATAGCCCATATCTGTACTGACAATATTTCTCCATCAACTGATTGCCTTAATTTCATCCTCTCAGAGAAAAAGTTAGTATTCTTAAACAAAAACATATGCATTAGCATAAAATACCAAAATAATTGAGTATTAGTATCATTGTTTTGCAGCTTTCACAACCCTTCATTCATCCTCTTAGCCAAGAAAGAAGCAAAGTCATAGGTCACAGAGAAGTTAGGGTGTTGTATTTGTACCCCCATGAAGATATAAGCAATGGGAAAATTACCATACCAGGACTGAAACCCAAAATTTGACATAAAGAATAGAAAGTGGCCAGGAAATGGTTTGCAAAACAATTTAAATTGAAAGGTTCTTGGTCACTACAGGGTGTAGTGCTGATATGAAATTTTGAACCTCCTGCCCTAGCTAGATGAGGTGGAAGCAACCTTGCTCTAAAAATATATTTCAGCTTTGCATACTCTTGCTTCATTTCCTCAAGGTTAATAGGAACCAAGTCTTCACTCGGTTCACTCAAGTAAAAAATATATTGGACCTCTTCTCTGTTAATGCTCAATAGAACCTTTCCATCATTGTCCTTGATTATCCATGTAACAGGGTCATATCTTGCAGCTACTATCCTAAGCAGGTCTACATCAAGGAATACATTTGGTACCACTAGCATCCCCATATCATACATCCATCCATTTGAAAAAGGGTGAGGAAAATTCCTCTGTCTGTACTAGAATCTAAACAATTCCAAACTAGTGAAGGGAACCCTAGCATCGGAAATGTTGGAGCAATTATGCATAACCCTTCCCCCAGGATTTTACCTTGCATTAGGACCAATCCCTTCCTCCTATCATTCATTGACAAGGGAAATTGATATAGAAAATCATCATACAGGTTTCATTTCAAATATTCAGTCTGGCCAGAATGTTGCTTGGGTGGTGCCATCTTGGAAAAACTAGGGCTTCTTTACAACATTATAATTCAGATAGCTAGGACTAAACAGAGATAGAAAATTACAAGAAAAAACACTTCAATTTCTCACAACTATAATTAAAATATAGCCCTTACACATTCATCAACAAGCTAATAGCACATCCAGCTAATCCTTTCCCAAATTCAAATGCAAAATGATTGGGAGGCACATTAAATAAACTCACGGCTTTGTTCGCAGAACTCCCAAATTTTTGCTGCAGAAACTCACAATTCTACCTTCGGCTCTGAAACTACTCCATGAAATAGTTGAATCTTTGTGATACAAACCAAGCAAGAAAATTGATTTTATTGTCGATCAAATTACGTTAGCAAGTGTCTCATTTGCCATTAAAGCTCAATTTTGCATTGCACAAATGGCTCGAACCATATTTGGTGTAGATTTAAATTCAAGTCATCGATTCTTCAGCTTGATCAAATCATCGATGGCCATCTTCAAAACAAGCTGACATAATTTCCAAAATGGTGATAAGGGGCCCTCCTTACCATACACTATGAAGGAAGTCCACATGGTGGTTGCTTGCAATATCGCAATACTAAAACTTCTGATCGCGCAATGGCAGGCAACCATTGATCTTGAGCATCAATGATCTCATTCCTTTAACACAGTCACTAGCCATGTCGTTAAACTTCGAGCAAATTTTCCAGTGAGATTATAACATATCCATCGATTTAGAACATGTGCATCTTAAGAACACTTTAGTAATCCTCCCCTTAATACATTTAAAGCCGGCTAGTGTTTCCTTTACTCTTTAGGATTCATTGGATAAGACAAGTGGCACTCGCCCATTATTTCACAATCAACTCAAGCACCATCACGGGATGGTGGGGAATGACTCAGCTCAAATGGTAGTTGGTCAGCGATAGCAAAAATTTGATCCCCGGGATAGGACACGTGGTGCTCGCCCATGATTTCATGATGCTTCAATTCCTGATTACGGGATGGCGGGCACCATTGATATCTATAGGAAATAGATCAACAGTACCACTAAATCAACCCTTGCAAAATAAAAAATTCATTAAAAGGAGAAGTGGGCATTACTAGGTGGATGAAAAACAACAACATAAGTTGTTTTTTAAAAGATGAAACATGAGGCCAACCGAGACTCAGGAAATAAAACCCTATGGAGGAAATAAAGTATTAAAATCAAAGTTGGGTTTTAATTTTAATCCTGTGATGTAAGCCTAAGCCATTAACCCCAGTAGTCATGTTGTCGATGACTTAGCCAAATCCTTTCATTAAATACTAACCGTGCAATGTGTAGGTTTTTCGGATTCAAAGATATGGGAGAAGATCTTGATCGTACCCCACCAACTCGCAGACCTAAGGTGTCACCCTGTTATTTGGTGCGAGGTTAGCAAAAGGTAGATGTGTGTCCTATATGGAATGTGGGGTCCAATATCCACTATTGAGCTCATAACCTGTGGTTTTAGATCAACAACCAAGATCAAAAGCTATTGTAAATCTTTGTTGTTCCCTGCTAGCTCACAGGAGGAAGATGAAGGTTGGTTAAAAGTCGTGAGGTCAATGAGATTGCGATGCGTAGCTCCAGCCATTTAGTTTGCAAAGTGCATAGGACTTGCCGACATGGATTAATTTTATTGATCATGAGGAAGGTGAGCGATGCTTCATTGGATGTCAAACTGAGTTAGCCCAAGATAAACTGTTTGATCTGCCAACTCTTTGGGAGATCAGTGGGCAGTATTCAAAGTTGGGAAATGAGACATGGTGGTCGTTTTATCATACAACTGGTGAAGCATTAATGAATTATTCCTTGCTTGTGTAGTCACGTCGATCTCAATCTGTGTGAAGATGTTGTTGGCAATCATGAAGGGTGATCTGCAGATTCTCATGCAGCTCTAGTTAAATGGTGACAGTACATACGCCACCAAATTTCCATGTTTGCACATGCATTTTTACTAATCTTTGATGAAGGTTGCCATTACCTCGCACAATAAATACAAGAGGAATTAACTGCTAATAGTGTCATTCTTGTAGCAATTAGAGCACTTTGTGGGCTGAGTCTAATCATGTTTGAGTGCTTGTCTGATAAGAGAAAATGAGTAATTTAGTAAAGAGGTTTGTTCATTTGAGCTCACAAAAGCTCAGTTTTGCTATTCAGGAAGGTGCTTTGCTTGACAAGCCCAGGCTTGTGCCCACTAGATGCAGGAGAATGTTGAAATTCTAGGACATTGCTACTCAACTAGTAGATGATAAAGGTAAGCAGTCAATGTGCTCTATTACTAGTGTCGGTAGGAAAATAAGATATGGGCATGGATCCTCTGGATGCCAACACTCACCCATTGACCTTACGAGCAACACTTATGATGCTGTAACATAGACCGACTTTGACTACTATCGGTATTTAGCTCACTTCAATCATGGTTTTCCCTCTAATGAGGAAGTGATATCTGTGGTGCCATTGGCTATTAAAACCCCAAGTGGACGGACTAGAACCATATTGGGCAAGGACAAGAAAGAAGAGGAGGCTGAGGGTCTACCATATTGGGCAACAACTAGTAGCGGGCGTGATACCGGGCTCTGAGTGTTAGTAAGGGTAGGGTGGTGGGTAAATAATAAGTTATTGTGGTGCCTTCGTGGCAATTTGGTTGCCTGGTTTTTTGCGTGGATAGCGACAAAGGGGATTTTGATGACAATTTGTGTTCCCTTTTCTTTTAGCTTTCCCTAGTTCATGTACTATGTTTTACAAATTCAACGTATGGGAAGTTTTGAAATGAAAATCAAATGCAATGAAGATTTTGTTCAAATGAAAATTTGTGGTGAAATTACATTTGAGCCCAAAGCTTGTTGTTCCCTTGTCATATAAAACGGAATTCAAGGCTCATTTGTAGGGAGAGAACTGATGAAAGCTCTAGCTAGGTTTTGAGTTGAATAAATGGGTAGAAAGATATATGTCCTATGATGAGGAAGTGATATCTGTGGTGCCATTGTCTATTAAAACCCCAAGTGGATGGAATAGAATAGATAGCCTATTTTGAGTTTTGGATGAATATATGCAAATTATCTCAAATTGTATGTAGATATGAATTATAAGCATGAATAAATGTATAATTCTAATATATTTTCTCGAGCCTTATGTGGATTTGAGTGAATTTTGAATGAAATGTTAATGATGTTGTCATTCTTCTTTTGAGAATTTGTTCAATTGTGTGTCTATGTTTTTGCTTTGATTCAAGAAAATCAATTAAATGCTTAAATGGAGTCATAGGTTTACAATTATTTACAAATGATTTGATAAGTAGTAATATATCAGAGAATTGAGCTCCATAATGCAAGGTATTATATGAGTAGTCCATTCTATTAAATTCTTAGGTCATTTCTACTAACGGTAAATGGGTAACTAAATATTTAACTGATGAAGAATAAAAGAATAATATGTAAATGGGTCACTCACTCACTCCCTCTATCTCTCTCCCCTTAACCCTAAACCCTTAACCCTTAAACTATAAACCCTTAATATTAGGTGTGTATTAGAACATTATAAAAGTATAAATTTTTGGATTTCTATTAGGAATTGAATGATAAATGACGATGAATGGGAAGATCTAAGGCAATTTAATATTTTCAACTAAAAAGTTAGAGTTCAATTAGGATTAGTGTTCACTTAGGGTTAGGTTTAGGGTTCAATTAATGTTCAATTTGGGTTAGGATCGAGGATGAGGTTGGGGTTTAATTAAGGTTATGAATTCAATAAGAGTTCAAATAGGGTCAAGGTTAAGGTTAGGGTTGGGATTAAGGTTCAATTAGGAAAAGAATTAGTGTTAGGGTTACGATTAGAGTTCAACTGTAGTTCAAAGTTAGGGTTATGGTACAATTAGGACTACTATTCAATAAATGTTCAATTAGGGTTAATACTCAATTAAGGTTAGTTTTATAGTTCAATTAGGGTTTGGGTTAGAGTTGGGATTATGAATCAAGTAGGTTTGGGTTAGGGTTTTATTAGAGTTAGGTTTAGGGTTTGGTTAGAGTTAGGGTTAGGGTTAGGGGTAGAATTCAATTATGCTTAGTGGTCAATAAAATTTAGATTTAGTGTTCAATTAGGGTAAGTGTTAGAGTCCAAATAGGGTTAGGGTTTAACTACGGTTAGGATTAGAATAGAATAAAGTTTCTTGTTTAATTATGATATCTAGAATTTAGTATAATTTTCAAAAATGAAATGATTTGGACACAAAGAAAAAAACTAGAAAAGTTGATTTTATATAGATCTTATTTGTTAATTTATTCTAAAATTATAATTAATAATTGTTTAATTAATTTAAAATGAATATTTTATTTAATTTAGTTGTATTGTATTAGATAATTAGTAAAACTAAATAGATAATAAATATTTTATGGATTTTAAAAATTAGAAGGGTTAGGATTATAATTCTATAACTAAAAGTAATTATTATCTTGTCTTTCATGTTGTGCTACAAATGCTACTAGCATATATATATTATTTATTAATATATACAAAATACGTCAAGAGATATCTTTGTCGAGGAACCTATTTTATAATAGTACAATAGACGCATCAAAAGGATATCTCTCAGAATATTTTATATATATTATTAATAAATAATATATATGCTAGTAAGTATTTAATAAATAAAATAAAATAAATATATCAATTTTTTACCATACTACTCATTGCCAAGGAGATCCATGTGGCGCCCACTCATGATATCGCAATCAATAAAGAACTCACAACTTTTGATCATGCGATGGTGGAAAACCATGGATCTTAACCATCGGCAATCCTATTCATTTAGCAAAGTTGACAGCCTTGTTATTAACCATCGAGCACCTTTCTACCGAGATTATAACGTCTCCATTTATTTGAAACACGTGCATCTTATAACTACTTTAGTAACCCATGGAATAATGTATTAAAGACACATCAAAGTATTTATCATTCCTTCGGCTTCACCGGATGAGACACTTGGCGCTCGCCCATGATATCGCGATCAACTAGTGGGGTCATCACGGAATGGCGGGGAATGACTAAGATCACATGATAATTGATCTACGGCCATACAAACTTGTCCCTCTACAAAATAAAAATATTTATTATGGGAGAGGGCCCAATAGTCACGCGAGGTGCAAAATAAAAAAATTATTAGGGGAGAGGGTGCACTCAATCATGATGATAATACCCAGTCTTACCACATATTTATACTATATATTGTAAATAAACACTCCAAATATAAATAAAGAAAAAACCAAATGTTGATAAAAAATGGACCCATACTTGAACACATGAGAACCTCTAAATGTTACATGAAAAAAACATAAATACATTCATGAAGAAGTGAAATAAGTATTTTTTTGTTTCAAATAAAATATCACAACTCTCCACTATAAGTATATCATTTAAAAAATAAAATGCCAATTTAATAAAATAAGACACTCATTGAAACAAATATTGTTGTCATAGTGAAAAAATATTGTTCTTATGTGTACAACAATTGGGGTAGCAATATAAAAGCATTGGATAATTTTATATTAATAGTTTGTGCTATCACAAATATAAAAGGTGAGCACAATAAATAACATGTATTTTCCCATTAAATGTGAAGGATTTTCAAAAAGTTTTAGTGTTCAACTATTTGTCCATATTTGTTGAATATAAAAGGTAGAGATATCAAAGATTTATGGTTATCAATAAGTATTTGGTTCACTTAGGTTGTATATTAATTTTAATTTAAATAAAAATATCATATTCTACAAGCAACAAATGATATTTTTATGGTTCAACTATTGGGGGTTCCATGATTAATTTTTGGTCAAACCTTTAAAAAGTCAAATTTTAGACGCTTCTCAAAAGATTTGCTGATGTGGTGAGTTGCATGATGAGTTGTGCCTCCAAACCTTAGTTATAGATAAATAAGAGACCAGTCTACATTTTAAAAAAAAAAATGAAGGTTCTACGATATTCCAGTCAATTGCTACATGTTGATAAAGTTAGCATGCATGACTACTGGGCCCTCTCCCCTAAAGGAATAAGGGGACATCACTAGGTCAACGACAAACCATGACATAAGTTATTTTAATGAGGGAACACGAGACCAATAAAACACTTAGGAAAAATAAATTCAAGTGAAGGAAATAAAACAATAAAACAAAGGGGGCCCAACCTAGACAAAGCGGTGGGGCCTAAGTCATTTTAAAGCCTTCCCAAAAAGTAACGGTCAAATAGACCCCATACAAGGTGTAAGATGAATACTAGGGTTTTACATGAAGATGGAGGTAAAACACCAACCTTAGGCTTTTCCCAAACACCATAGATGACTAGAGACACAAGGCAGGATAAAATAGAAACAGAGAACAAAACTTTGAAGTTCCATCACTACCCATAACCCTAAACCCTAAACCATTAACCCTTAACCCTTAAACCAGCCTCTACCCTCTCTCTCTCGAGTCTCTCCCTCCTACCCCCTCTCCCTCTCTCAGGTCTCTCTCTCAAGTTTCTCCCTCCTACCCCTTCTACCTCTCTTAGGTCTTTCTCTCACTCACTCACTCCCTCTATCTCTATCCCCTCCACCCTTAACCTTACACCCTTAAACCATCTACCCTCTACCCTTAACCCTCCCTCCATCTCTCTCTCCCTCAAGTATCTTCAATATCCTACCCCCTCTCCCTCTCTTAGGTCTCTCTCTCACTCACTCACTCCCTCTATCTCTCTCCCCTAAACCCTAAACCCTTAACCCTAAACCCTTAAACCCTCTACCTTCTACCCTTAACCATCCCTTCCTTTGTATCTCTCTATCTCAAGTCTCTCCTGCCTAGCACCACTCCCTCTCTGAGGTCTCTCTCTCACTCATTCACTCTATCTCAAGTCTCGCCCTCCTACCCCTTCTCCCTCTCTTAGGTCTTTCTCTCCTCCTCCTCCTTTATCTCTCCCTCCACCCTTAAACTCCTAAACCTTAAACCTCTACCTCACATTTACCTCCTATCTCTCTCCTCCCCTCTTTCCCTCTCTCTCTCAGTCTCACCCTCCCTACCCCTTCTCCCTCTCTCATGTCTCTCTCTCTCACTCACTCTCTCTATCTCTCTCCCCTCACCCTTAACCCTAAACCTTAAACCCTTAACCCTTAAACTCTAAAACCCTTAATATTAGGTGTGTATTAAAACATTATAAAAGTATAAATTTTTGCAGTTCTATTAAGAATTGAATGATAAATGATGATGAATGGGAAAATCTAAGGCACTTTAATATTTTCAACTAAAAATTTAGAGTTCAATTAGGATAAGAATTAGTGTTAGGGTTAGGATTAGAGTTCAACTGTAGTTCAAAGTTAGGGTTATGGTACAATTAGGACTACTATTCAATAAATGTTCAATTAGGGTTAATACTTAATTAAGGTTAGTTTTAAAGTTGGGAATCAAGGTTTGGGTTAGGGTTTGGGTTATGGTTGGAGTAGGTTTGGGTTAGGTTTTAAAGTAGATTTAGGTGTAGTGGGACAATTAGGGTAAGGGTTAGAGTCCAAATAGGGTTAGGGTTTAACTAGGGTTAGGATTAGAATAGAATAAAGTTTTGTGTTTAATTATGATATCTAGAATTTAGTATAATTTTAGAAAATGAAATGATTTGAACACAAAGAAAAAAAATAGAAAAGTTGATTTTATAAAGATCTTATTTCTTAATTTATTCTAAAATTTTAATTAATAATTGTTTAATTAATATAAAATGAATATTTAGTTTAATTTAATTTAATTGCATTGGATAATTAGTAAAACTAAATAGATAATAAATATTTTATGGATTTTAAAAATTAGAATTTAGTTTAATTTTATTTATAATGTCAAATATTAAAATTTTAGATTGAAATACTTAATTGATTTTAAAATATCTATAATTAATGTTCAATTTATAAACTAATATTAAGACATTAATAAATATAACCTGTGGCATAATGTATTAAATACGCATCAAAGTATTTATCATTCCTTCGGCTTCACTAGATGAGACACGTGGCGCCCACCTGCGATATCACAATCAATAAAGAACTCACAAATTTTGATCACGCGATAGCAGGAAACCGTGGATCTCAACCATCTGCAATTCTGTTCGTTCAACACAGTCCCCAACATTGTTATGAACCATCGAGCACCTTTCTACCAGGATTATAACATCTCTATTGATTTAAAATGCATGCATCTTATAACTGCTTTAGTAACCCGTGGCATAATGTATTAAAGACCCATCAAAGTATTTATCATTGCTTCAGCTTCACCAGATCAGACACATGGCACTCGCTCGTGATATCAATATCAACTAGTGGGGTCATCGTGGGATGGCGGGGAACGGCTGAGATCACGTGATGATTGATCTATGGCCGTGAGAACTTGTCTCTCTACAAAATAAAACATTTATTAGGAGAGAGGGCCCAGTACATGTGGCACTCACCTATGATATCATGATCAACTAGTGGGGTCATCACAAGATGGTGGGGAATGGTTGAGATCACACAATGATTGATCTACGGCCATGCGATCTTGTCCCTCTACAAAATAAAAAATTTATTAGGGGAGAGAGCCCAGTATTTATGCGGGGTGCAAAATAAAAACATTTATTAGGTGAGAGGGCACACTCAATCATGATGATAATACCCAGTCTTACCACATATTTATACTATATATTGTAAATAAACAATCCAAATGTAAATAAAGAAAGATATTTATACAATCCAAGAAAATAACTTAAAATGTATTCAATAAAAAATTATATATCAATTTGTTTTTCTTTTTTAGATGAATTAAGAGTATGATTTAAAATATTTTAATTCAAATAACATAAATGATAAATTGAAGTGGGAAAACTTGAATATTGTTTTAAAATTTTGAGGCTTCATATTTATATGTGTGATATTGATCTAATATTCCAGAAAATGAATGTTAAAATATCATGAAAAAATAGGCATAGAATGAATGTAGAAGTAAAATTATATTTGCATATATTCATAAAATAAGATCTAATAAACAAAATATATATTCAATTAAAAATAAAGGAAAAATAATTCAATCCAAATTTAGATAAGAGAGATAATTAGATTATATGATAACTTTAAGGCTAGGGTTAGGGTTTGATTAGGATTAGTGTTCGCTTAGGGTTATGATTAGAGTTATGAATCTACAATTAGGGTTTAATTAGGGTTATGATTAGAGTTATGAATCTAAAATTAGGGTTCAATTAATGTTCACTTAGGGTTTCTTTCTGGGAGAAGTTTATTGAATGGTAAGTGTATTTTATAAAATTAATATGTCAAGAATTAATTTTAGATAATACTACATGTGATTTTTCATATGGTATTAAATTGTAGATTAAAATTGATAATAGATTTCCTTCCTTCTTTTGCATTGTAAGCTACCATAATATATGGCCTTAAAATCCTATTCATATTTTGAGCTTTTCTATGTTACTATACAACACAACATCCAACAAAAAAAAAAATTATGCACTTTTTCCAAGCACAAATCCTTAGAATTCTTAATGTGTTACTTAGGTTAGTTATTTATTGCAATAAATAAATACACACTAATATATATATTATGAAATGAGGGAAAATATTAAAATATTTATATATATAGAAAAATTTAAATGCAAGGTATTCCAGTACATACCTTTGCTTTTGTTAATGTTGATGAAGATACAAATCTTGATGAAGTGACAAATTTGATGACATGATATAAAAAATTGGAATATCTTTGCTCTATGTGGCACTTGAAATTTTGTACAAAACTATAACTAACTCTACATCAGATTTGTGAATTTGGACCTATTTTGCATCAATAAATATGAGCTTTGACACATGCCTCCTAATCTAGCAAACAATATGTACTTAAATGCTCAAAATAGTTGGGAGTAGTGTTGAGATTGGTGGATCTTTGGGAATGTCCAATGCTTCACCTTTGTATCTCTCCCTATAGATATAGGTAGAGATGAATATAGAATGAGAGAGGAAAAGGGATAAAAATAGATAGAGATATAGAGAGGGATAGAGGGAGAAATAAATATATAGAGAGATAGGGAGATAGAGGGGATATACATATATATGTATGCTAGGCTAAGGTAGATCTAATGAATGGAAATAGAGGCATACAATTCTTCTTTAATACCTCCACCACAAACATATGCAAGGTGTTGGTTGTTTTTACGGTAAGCAGGTTGATCTTCTAATCTACCTATGGAATTCCCAATTCCAATAAAGGGCAACTCTTAGGACCTGGACCAATTGATGAGGATTTGAAAGACCTACACTTTGGGCTCTGCAAGACCTAGGAGGGTGATCCCTTAATGCATTGACAACCTCTGCACCATCATCATAAAAAACATTAACAACAATAGATAATCTCATTTAATAGCTCAACATAATAGGATTTAATACTGAATAGAATTGGATGTTTATCAATAATATCAACTATTTGGAGCATGAGATAACTACAACAACATTTCATAGTATAAGATAGTCATTGATTTGCAATTTGTAGCAAGCTCTAGGTAAAGGAAAATAAATATTGAACCATACGAATAAGTACAACTTAGATCAATACCATATATCCATTGGAGGAGTAAAATTTATAAGCATCTAAGGGTTTATGACAGATTTAACACATACCATCTAAGATCCTTGATAACATTGCTTTACAATCTCATCAATATGTATTCTAACCCAATACTACTTATCAAATCCTTATACAGAACATATCCACCTACAGTCCCATTCAAGCATTTTAATTAATTCCTTGAATTAAACCTAAAACAAGAATCATACACACCACAACAGTGAGATGAATGAAACAACCCTTGATCATTTTATTCAAAATTTAGATATGCTTGTACAATGGAGAGACATGAGTTCGAATTAATCATATCAATTCAAATTCTAGTATTGTCATAAAACATAAAAATCCCCATGAATTCAAAACCTACTACAGAATGACTCAAAACCTAAATTTCATTTTCCCTAAAACCATCAGACTTTACAATTTTCTTTGCAACTTCATCTACACTTGACCAAAAATATCTAACTTGCTCACCTGTACTTCTAGCCTTGAAATCCTTCTTATAGAAAAATAAGGAACAAACGAGCATCGGGCTAGAAAGCACACGTGTCACCAGCCAATTGGACTGCCTTGTGATATTCCAAAAAATTGTTACAATAGCAATCTCCCTAGAGAATCTTCTTGTTCATCGTGCTTGCTGAGAATGGTTGATGCAGCAACAAAAAAATTCAAGAATTCTGCACCTAAACTGTCACCAAAAAACAAAACTAGAATCTGTTGTAACTGCAATAGCTAATTTTTCAACCGTTAGCAGCCTACTCCTTTTCACTCTTGCTCAGTTAAATAAACATTTACCCATTTCTAGTACTCTTCATCAGTTGGCCAATCAAAATTTATTACCTTATTCACCTTGACACTATAATGTTTGTACTTAACTACCACCTGATTTGCTTCTCTTTCAAAAGACTCCAAGAATGAGTTGGTGCTAATGATTTTTTCCATACAGCTCACCAACAAATCATAATTTGAGTTACCCTATTTTTTAGGGTTTTGTAGTCAAAACATGATATAAAGGGGCTCTTACACATTTTTTGATTACTGTAGCTTGTTTAAGAGGCCCCATGGATACTGTTGTAATTTTAGGATGCATGAATAGGGCGTAGGATGAGAAATAAAGAAGGTATAGCTGATGTCCTCAATAGTTTTGTGAAGAAAAGCATGTGAAAGGAGAGGTTCAAGCCTAGGTTTCAACAAAACATGTATGGGAGAGCCAATTTTATGAATTTTTATCCATGTGCAGACCTAATGGGTTGTTTCTAAACACTGAATGTAAATGATATACATACACACACACACATATATGTATGTATGCATGTATGTATGCATATGTATTTTTAAATGTAAATGTAAATGCAATTATTGGATGCTCTCCTAGAAAAATAAATGCAACATATCATTAAAGAAATCTATATCTATGTATATAAATGTGTATTTCTAAATGCAAGTGTAAATGCAAAGAGCATATGGTTTTGTAGTGTTATAGATACAACATATCCATAAATTAATGTAATTGAAATTCTAAAGTCTTCAACACATATAATATGAAATCAATCAAACTATTAAACTACATGAGAAATAAATGGAAACAATAAATGCACATGTATGTGTATTTGTAAATGTAAGTGTAAAATAAATAAGAATAATGAAAATTATAAAAGAATTAAAGGAAAGGTCTCCTCCCTTATTGGTAGTGATAACCTCCTCCATACACAATCCTTAAAAATTATGAATAGAGGAATATAATCTTTGAAGAACTCAAATTTGATTCTCTCCTACCTGATGTAATTAGTCATTTTATACTTACAAACATTTATAGTGATTACTAGAGGCACATAGACCAATTCTTCATAATAGAAGAATTTGATCATACTTTTCCAATGATGGCATTATGAGAAAACCTTAGGTTAAATGAATAATTCCTAGCTAAGTTCTCTAAATCATGGCCAATCGTATAAGAGAAGATTGTTGCTATGTGTACTTGGATACCATTCCAGAGAAAGGCTAGTCTTTGGGCTCTTTCATCAATCATCCTACCTTAAAACATACCAAAAGTCTCCTAGCAATTAGACGTAGGAAGATTTAATGACTTAAAAAAAATTTATTACCAAAGCATAAAATTATGATGACTTAACCAGGCCTAGTACACACTCCCTCCCCGTTAACCACTTACACATATGGAAATTAAATGTAAATTTGATGCTATTTTTAGTCATGTAGGTGTCCAATAAAACACTTGGCACGGAGTTTTCCTTCAAGTTTATTTATTTGAATGAAGAGAAAAAGTCCTTTGATTACAATTAGAGAATGCATTTGAGGCCTTGGTTGTGCAACTGGTGGACCATAGTCACATTTAACACTTGTTACAAAGTTTGGCAGTTAAAATGTTAAGTAGATTTGATTTGTGATGGACACATTTGGATGGTAGTAACAATAGCTTGCAATCTATCAAGACTTGATTACCTTATAACCTATGAAATTCTAGGGATGAAATGATAGATTAACCATAATGTCACCGTGGGATCACATCACCATGAAAGAACTTCATCCAACATCCTTATGAGTGTAGGTACCACCAAATAGGTATTTGTAAGATTTGTCTTCCTCAAGCGAGGGAAATTCAGGAAGAGAAGAGGAAAGCGAGACATGTAGTATGTCTAAAAGAGGGAGATCAACTAGAGGTCAAAAGATTAAAAGAAAATTCCGTAAACACATGGAAGTTTTTCTTGCTAAAGGGGGGTCATGTTCTTATGATGATGAGAGCATAGGCGATGTTGAGGTGCCCTTGAGGTAAAAACATCTACAAAAACAATGGGTACCCAAGGAAGTTCCTCCAATAAACAGTGATTTTTGTGTCAACGAGAGGATATATCGCATAGCACCATCATCATTACATGGTTTGGGCCTATTTTGCATGGATGACATAAAGCTCTATTACAACAAAGTTACTAAATTGATGGAGTATGCTAGACTCTCTTACAGTTAAAAATATTGGATGCAACTAGTTCGATATACACGAAGTATGCGTAGGTATGCACTGTCAGCAAATTATATACAACTAAAAGATAAGGATCAAAATAAAGGAGTGGCTATGTGCATTGATGGAAGGCTAAAAGCATTAGGGAATATTGCAAGGTTTATAAACATTACATGACCTGGGTCAACAAATAAGCAACCCAATTGCATATTCCAGTCACACGAGAAAAACCGTGTATTCATATGTGTGATAAAATCAATAACTACAGGGGAAGAGTTGCTAATCAATTACAATTTGAATCACTTAGTTAAAAACACAATTACTATGGGGGTGGTATGCACTATGTACTATTTTACCCAACCTCCAATTAATGACTCCAATATACCATTTTATTCTTATATTTTTTTTTTGTAAGTCTATTGGTTTCATTTCAGTAATGTTTTTTTATATTTAATTTTTGTCACAGGGAGACATTGATCCTATAGAGAAGGATCTAGCCCAAAGCATAGATTGTGATGTATCTTTAGGCGCTGCTACCCGACAAGTTTACTTCATTGTAATTATACAAATTAGATACGAGCACAATGTTTTATTATTATGTTTTTTCATAAGTTTTTTCGGTTAATTTTGATAATATTTTTAATATTCATGTTGAATTCGAATGATTAGGGAAAGGAACTAGTAGTAGAGGAGAGCATCCATAGTGAGTTGTAGTCAATATTTTCTAATGATGACATCACTTATTTAGCAAACCCTCTCGATACAATAAAGAAGATCCAAAAAAATACAATGAAGAAATGGTTAAGTTGATGTTCATAGTGCCTCAAATAGATGAGATAAGAGAGAGGGTTAAAATATTGACTAAGAGTTTACCAAACTTGCAAGTAAGTTTTCATGAGGTCTTTAATTATGACATAAGTTCATTCATGGTTTTATATTTTTTACTCTTTTATGTCATGAAAAAAAATATGTGTTGTTTTTACAGGGTTATTTTCCTCGTCATGATGCTCCTCGCCATGATCAGGGTACTACAAGTGTTTCCCAAGGAGTAAGGGTTGGTACAAGTGTCCATCTTGATCTTCCTATGCATACATCACATCATCTGACCCCATCATTTGTGCCTATATTGTCGTCTGAAATGTTGGCAACACATACCATGTAGGCATCTGTTAATGCACCCTCTGGCAGCGAACACATAACAGAACATGGGTCAGGACATGTACCTGGGGATGCAGAGGCCACTAATACTAGTGATGTTTTAGCGGCATTTCCTGGATCTTCCCGTATTACAAGTACGAGAACATTTCCAGTCACACTTGTGGTGATCGAGGATTTCATTCCCATAAAGATAGAGAAGGTCCCAAGTACTTTAAAATGTTTTAATTATTATTCTATATAATCCAATTGAAATTTACTTATTGATTGCTCTTTTTAGACTATTGATCCCATGATCATTTTGCGAAAAATGATGTTTTCCATAAACATCTAAGTGATATTACATTGGAGCTCTTTAGGCCCACCATATGTACATGGTGGAATGCCCAAAATCAATATTTAAAAGATGAGCTCATTAACCATTTAGTTGTATTGTTCAGTGATAAAACATTCAACTGAACGAAGGTCCTTAAGAAAGTTAGTACCTATCTAAAGTATGCAAGGGACCAATATAGGTCACATTTAGAGAAGAATAAAAATTACGAGCATCCCCCCATGATTCTAGAGAGGGAGTGGAGGGACCTTGTGTCCAATGGAAAGGAGAAGGCTAGAAAGAAAAAAGGAAAGACACCACCGGACCAAGGAAGGTATGTGATATAGAAGCATAAATTTGCAAAAAATCCTGATTAATCGGGATTTTTGAAAAATATGTAGGCTAGATGATTTTTTCCCCAATTTTTTGAAAAAATCATTGACTTTTTGGTCAATGATTTTTTTCCGTTTCAAACTGCAAAATTTCCAAAAAAACATGTTTAAAATCTGCAAGAAAATGTGAATTAAATCGAGCTGATTTTTAAAAAACCATGAGACCATGGCTTGTTGCTTACTATTATGCTTTAATAATTTTTTTCCAAGCATCCATAGCTTGTTTGAAAGCACCTATTTTAGGATTTTAGCCATAGCAACAAGGCAATGAACTATTTGATAAAATGCTTTGGTAGACATGTATGAAAATGTAAGATAGACAAGGCAATGGACTCCTTGAAAATGTCTCAAGAAATGTAGTCTCACGTGATGGAATGCTATGACAAATGCCATGACAAGAAAATTGCTATGGATTGTCATGGCATTCTATCACCGTGAGATTGCATTTCTTTTAGGCCTTTTTTCAAACAATTCATTGCCTTGTCTATGTTATTGCTTACTATTATGCTTTGGTAGATTTTTTCCAAGCATCCATAGCTTGTTTGAAAGCACCTGTTTAGGTTTTTAATTTTTAGCCATAGCATGAAGGTGTTGAACTATTTGATAAAATGCTTTGGTAGACATGTATGAAAAATGTGGTAGCATAGAAAAGGTAGTGAACTATTTGAAAAAATGCTTCAAAAAAATGTTGTCTCATGGTGATGGAATTCCATAATGAATGCCATGACAAGCAAATTGCTATGGATTGTCATGGCATTCCATCACCATGAGACCACATTTCTTTGAGGAATTTTTGAAACAAGTTCACTACCTTGTCTATGCTATTGCTTACTATTATGCTTTGATAGATTTTTTCAAGCATCCATAACTTGTTCAAAAGCATTGCTTAGGCTTTTAGCCATAGCAGAAGGTAGTGAACTGTTTGATAAAATGCTTTGGTAGACATGTATGAAAAATTTGGTAGCATAGACAACTGTCACCATCTAATATTTATGTAGTTGTAGTATGTTTTGTGCAATGTAATCAGTGATATGAATATAACCAAAAAAAATCTATTTTCTATAATTCATGGATTGAACTCTATATTTTATTCGCTCTCAATGTCTATATGCTATGGAAATTCCATTAAATTTTAAAAAATAGTAGTTTATGACTATTTTTCTTTAAATTTTTGTGTATTTTTGTAAATCCAATTTTTTCCTGATCTTTTCCTGATTTAAAAAAAAAATCCTAAACTTTTGGTTTGCCAATTTTTTTCCCAAATGATTAATGTTGATATGTGTGATACTATCAACAATGTAATTATATACTAATTACTCTTTCTTTTTACATAATCTAACGTATTTCAAACTTTTCATAGGCTGCCCCACATCGAAGGCATCAAAGGCAAGACTAGAAAAGTACGGGCAACACAAACTTGGCTCTGGTGGTTATATGAAATTAGCCGCACGAATTGTAAGTATCAATAAATGAAATATTGCATCCAAATTATAATAAATTGAAAACAATTTTGGTTTTATCACACCATAGAAGCAAAATTCATGATCTTATGCAAACATGTAGGGCTCTGAATTCAATAGAGTTCCTACATAAGAGGACATGAAGATTTCCTTCCAGCAAGGCTATGGAGTCGTGGTGAACGCCTAAGAGTCTTGACTAGGAAAACACAATCTTCCATTGCATCTAACACATAGGTAAATAAACTCAATAAAGTTTATTTAAAATTGAATACTTGTGCAATCTATTCAATATTAATTTCCACCATAAAGTAATTACATGCCTATTTTTTTTAAACATTCAAGCAATGATAATATTGCACATGACATTGGATGTAGCCTGGTGAGGGTGGAGCATGTGTAGATGAAAGTCATGGTGTGCATCCCAGTACTTTAGAGCATGTAGAGCATGATCAACATGTTGAGCATGATCAGGCTAGAGAAGATTAGGAATATGATGTGGCCCCATCAGGTAAAGAGGACCACTCTAAAGTTCTTTTAAACATATTTAATTGCAATTGGTGTATTAATTAATGTAACCTTTCATGTTTCAACTTTAGAGCATGTAGAGCATGATCAATGTGTTGAGCGTGATCAGGCTAGAGAAGATCAGGAGCATGATGTGGCCCCATCAGGTAAAGAGGACCACCCTCATGTTCTCTTAAACATATTTAATTTCAATTGGTGTATTAATTAATGTAACCTTTTGTGTTTCAACTACAGATCACGATTTAGATGGTGTTCAACATGTTGATCATGAGTCTATAACAAAAGTTTAGGAACATGATGTGGACCCATCAGGTAAAGAGAACCACTCTAAGGTTCTTTTAATTAATGAAATAATTGTAACAATAATAATAAAACATATGAGTTTAACATTTCTTTCTTATTGTAGCAGCCCCACCTTGCAGCAACGTCCACATCATGAGTAGACGACTAGGCATACATTAAGATCACGAGCAGAGGGCAGAACAACTAAAGGGGGGGTAGATATTGATTTAGAAAACAATACTCTATTTCAACTTTATGTAGTTTTTTAAAAAAAAAAAAAAAGTGATTGTAATCATATCATGACAACCATATTTTTGATAATATGTAAAAACTAAAAGAATGAATATTATATGTTAATGAATGAATGTGAATATGTTAATTAATGAATGTTATATGTTAATGAATGAATGTTATATGTTAATGAATGAATTTTAGATGTTAATGAATGAATGTTATATGTTATTAATGGATAAACGAATGTTATATGTTATTAATGGATGAATGAATGAATGTTATATGTTATTAATGGATGAATGAATGGTTATTGTTATATGATTCGGTATGGGGAATTGAGAGTGATGTGAGGGGGGGAGGGGCCAAATGAGCTTCCACCATCACGTGGTTGGTCCTATTAAGTAGAGAATATTAAACTATTCTCGAAACAAAGAGAAGTTCAATAAGGTAATGCACTTTTCAATATAAGAAATGCATCATTTGAAGCATCAAACCAATATGTAGTTTGTATGTATGATCAGTCGTTAGTCTCCGCAATGGTACATTTCAACGAATATTTTTTTGTTTAAAAAAATTGCATTGTTTCGTCGCAATTTTGACAAAACCCACCGACGAACCACCAAAAAGTTTCGACAAACTTGCTATAGCTGCGACAAAGGTTTTTTCATAACTCCTTGCCCATTTCGTCACAATTTCAATGAACTTTTGGTGTTGTTTCAACGCTACTACTTGCCCATTTTGTTGCACTTTTGATG
The DNA here is from genome assembly GCA_007258455.2 of Sequoia sempervirens. NCBI lineage: Eukaryota > Viridiplantae > Streptophyta > Pinopsida > Cupressales > Cupressaceae > Sequoia > Sequoia sempervirens. The sequence goes on along the minus strand of VDFB02047230.1, from coordinate 248,239,119 downwards.
AACTTTTGGTGTTGTTTTGACTCTACTCCTTGCCCATTTCATTGCAATTTTGATGAACTTTTGGTGTTGTTTTGATGCTATTAATTTCCCATTTCGTCGCACTTTCGATGAACTTTTGGTGTTGTTTTGATGCTACTCCTTGCCCATTTCATTGAAATGTCGATGAATTTCTGGTGTTGTTTCAACACTACTCCTTGCCCATTTCATTGAAATGGCAACGAACTTCTGGTGTAATTCGTCAATGGATACATGAAGTTTTCATTGATATTCCGATGAAAGTTTGAGTCATTTTATGATGCTGACAACCGACGAATCTGTGCCATTATTTCGATGTTTAATTCATCGTTGGCCTTTCAACGAAAATATTTTCGTCATTTTGTCGCTTGTCTGACAAATATTTTTTGAACGACCGATGAACGTTCATCAGAAAATGGTGTCAAATTCAGTAGTGAATGGACATGTTGTTTCCTTGAGTTTGGTTATTAGGTGTGGATGTTGATTGTATGGTACTTATGTCAAACCTAGCAAGGAGTGTGGCACCTTCTAGCAAGATTTTTGCTACATAATGTTGGGGGTCATGTGCAAAGTATTCATCTATAAAGGAGGAAAATTTAGGATCTTGTGAGGTAGCCTCTATGTCTTCTACCATAACATGTCTCTTTTGGTCTCTAGTGACAAATTTTTCAAATAGAGACTTGTATGATTTGGGATACCCTTGTGAGGAACTTGCAAATGGGTTGATAAAGTCCTTGTCTATTGGGAAATCCATCTCATCTTCGTGTTTCATTTGCATTCTAGTTTTGACCATGTAAGACTTGCAAGAGGTAATGTTTGTGATATGGTATGGCTATGCAAAGACTATGTCTAAGGATGACCAAGTTACAAGTAAAGCCAAGGTTATACATCTATTTTTTTTGAATTTTGGAGTTTTGGAGGTATAGTATGCCTAAGGATGATAACCAACTATGGATTCAAAGTGAAAAAATGTCAAGGTCTCAAATGCAAGTGTCACAATGAGGTCCAAAGTGTGGTAATACCAATGACAGTGTGATGGAAATGACCTAGAAATGAGGCTAAAGGTATGGCTCTAAACTACCCTATGAAGAGGCCAAAGGTAAGATTGCTCAACTAAACCAAGAGGACAAGAGATGCCAATTTGAGTTGCCAAGATTTCAATGGTAATGGTGACTAAGTGACAAATTTTGACAAAGGCGGCCTTCAAACCAGCCTTGGGAGCTGAAGGACAACCTAGGTGACAAAATGACTAAAATCATGTATGATAGTGAAATCATGACAACTTTAGTTTGGTTTCTATAGACTAATCTTAAGTTTGCTAAGGTTTCTTTGAAGGTCTATACAAGCTAAAAGGTAAGGAAATTTTTTGTCTATAATGGATGCAAGGTATGCAATGGTAACTAAATGATTGAATGATCAATGAAAGGCTTGCCAATCTATAGGAAAATACTTTGGTTATTCTCAAGACTAATCAGAGAGGCTTTCTTTTATTTTTGATCTTGAATTTTTATCTCAGGAAATTGTTTCATTTTTGGTTGTAGTGGCGGCTCAAGACAATCAATTGCAGTCTACATAATTGGTAGTTGCAACTCAGATTTGTCAATTATGGTTCACAAAATTGGCGATTACAGTTCAAGATAGTCAGTTGTGGTTCACTATGTATTGGTTTGAGTTTTGGTTGAATTTTATCATAAATTTAAGGTGATAATGTGAAATATTATTTTGGAAAACACTGCAAACACTCTAAAGACACTTATTTCTAGTCTTATCTAAATGTGAAAAGTTTAAAAGCCACTTTAAAACATACTTTACAACCTATGGCTTCTCAATGATACCATCTGCTAGATCCCCACTCGGATTTCTCCAATTTCTTAAACAAGGCAGACAACTAGAGACTTGATGGCATAGGCTCCCCATTATAGTACACTCACTTCTTGGGCTCACCAAGTCTCAATTACCCACAAGGAGGAATTCATGTCTCTACACAATGCTTAGTGAAGATGTGAGGCAGCTTCACAATGATTGTTGTTGTGCTAGCAAGTGAAAGGGATGTTGGCCACTGCAACAAGGTTCTTAGTGAATACTCAGGGACATGGCATGTTGCAAGCATCCAACAAGCCACTTAAGGCTTTAATCACTCTACTAGGGGATCTTATACCTTTAAAAGAAAAGGTAGGTACCCTATTTTGAATGACATTGCATGACTAAGGCCTACATACCATGACAATTTGACAATTTAGTCTTATCATTTTATATACAAGCCCAAGCGAAAAAATGGTTGGAGTCCTACCCTCTTTCGACGTAGGCCCCTCAAAAGGTATCAAAAGCAAGAAAAAGATGTTTTCAATCACCCAAGATCACACAAAGCACAAGGGGAGTCCATACACAAACACCTTTTCCTCACACTCACATGGGGTTCATTTTAATTGCAAAATCCAAATGTGTAAAAGACAATGCAAACACTTGTTATTTTTAATCCCCAAAGCAATATGTGAGAAAGATACTAGATGCAAGATCAATTTTAAATCAATGAGTGACAATGCAAGTTATTTTTAACCAAATGAGTGAAATGCAAATTAGGTAAATAAATCCCAATGACCTGAGAATGCAAGGGTAATTTTAATACCAATGAGTGAAAAGAAAACAAGATAGTTTTGTTTCATCAATGTAGGTGGGAATGTATCCTTGGTACCTATGCCACAAAGCTATGTGTAGGATCATGATGGGCCAAAAAGTGGCGATAAGATAGGTATGTGGCTGACGACTAATTTTTTACCCAAAATTGATGAAACGAAAAGGGTTTTTAAAGGAGATTCTCATCTTTCCACCAATATAAATTATGCTTTACTTTAAATTTAATAAATAATTATTATTCATTTTCTATTTAAATTAAGACTAAAGCCTTGATTGATAAGTTGATTGAAAAAAATCTATAGCTTTCAAATGGTATCACATTTTTTGAATCTGAAATATGTGTCACATTCTATGCTTTGCATTCTATAGGATTAAAAAAAAAATTGAATTTCATGAAGTTTTGACCAAGTTAAGATGGTTAGATATACGAGTTTTTATATTTTTTAAAAGTTGTAATAAAAAAATCATAATTAATTATTTACTTGGAAAAAAATTACAAAAAATATGCCTCACATTGGGACATGAGTCCTCTACTTATATCTAAAATCTTATAAGAAAATATTATCATTTTATTGTGGTTAGGATGGTTAGACAGACACCTACTTCTTATTTTTTCCCTGAAATTTAAGTACTATTGCATTGGAATTTCAAATTTTCACCAAATAGTTTTTTAAAAAAAGTAAACCAAGTAGTTTAGAAACTACATTCAATTTGCTACAGATTTGATTCTTACATATTCTTGAAATAATATAGATAACTTATTCAAATTTTTATGTCAAGTTTCCTAACTCTGATTTTTCTGAATTTTTTGCCACTTAAGGGCATATTTTTTCCATGATGATCTTGCACATGCCCACATGCTAGAAATTTGATATTAGTAATAGAAAACACCTATTCTATGAAATGCAAATGACCTAAACTAGAAATTTTAAATGAAATCTAAAATTCTAAAAAGACAGGAAATTGCATCACAAAAATTACAAATGCAGCTCACAACAATGAGTAGATGCAGCTCAAAAACTATGATTGTGGTTCACTGGATGTCAACGATAGTTATTTTGAATAGATGCAACTTATATTTATGGTGGATGCATTGAACTAGAATGACGATTGCAGTGAACAACAATCAGATGCAGCGCGAAAACCTAGAGTTTGCAAAATAACAAAATTTTGTAGAAAAGAAAATGACCTAATGATTCTTATGATCTAAAACTAAGGTTATACTAACAAACAAAAAATCTAAAAGACCTAGATCTAATAGTGAACAACCCAGAATCAAGCATAATTTAAGTGTTCCCTTATGTAGATCAATTGCATCGTTCGGTCTAGCGGTTGCTTCATTTTGTAGCTTATGATTGCGGTAATCCATACCTAAAACCTACAATTCTAAATTTTCCATATGATCTATGCAATTTTGAATGTTCGTGTTGGGTTCACCGATGTAATCAATGCTAAAATATTAATGTTAGGAAAATAATTATGCAAATAAGACCCTAATCAACAATTATGCACAAATAAGCATAAAGACATAAAATATGGAACAATGTTACCAAATCTTCATGCCTTCATTGATTCACCTCCATTGCACTTCTCCATTTTTCTTGAATAATGTGGTTTCACTTAGAATTTGAGTATGCAATATGGCCTATGATAATAACAAAGAAAAATATTGAAGATTCTAAAGGACTATGGATGCAAGATGATAGAAAGATAGCAAAATCACTCCAAATAGCTAAAGGTTCCAAGATGATGAAATGATATTGACATAGGTCTTTTATAGGGAAGCCAATTTTGAATGAAGGGATAGGATGAAAGGACAATAATCAATGGCCAAAATTAAGAGATGAGATATGGAATTCAATTAGGGAAAAATTAAGGAAAATGATAAGGATGAATGTTTGAGATTGGATTATGAGATAATTCAATCAAGGGATAAGATTAAATGAGATTTCAAGAGATAAGATTTGTGTGGAAGATAAGATTGGCACAGATAAAGAGGTGAGAGGAAAACTTAAATAATAAACATTATTTAATTTAGGTGACCGTTGAATAATTAAATAAGAAATATATTATTTAATTATAGAAGAATGTGACATAGGAGGAATCATTTTGAATTAAATGATGATTTAATTCAAAATTGTAGAAGTGGAGCAAATTAAATAAATAAAATTTATTTAATTAATCAAGGAATAATAAAAATAGAAATGAATTATTTAAATAATTAAAATTATTTAATTAATAGAAGACTTATGACATTAGAAAATAATTAAATAATTAAAAATTATTTAATTATGAAGAATGAAAGGGGAAATGATGAAGAATCTAGGAGACATGTGCATAGGAAAATTTTTAGTGTCTACAATCTCAAGTACTATCTAATATTCGATCAAATAGTGTACATCTTAACCAAACCCTTCACTAAGAGAAAGTTACTTCATTTACAAACTCTTCTTGGGATGCAGTTGGTGTCCACTTTGAGGGGGCTACCTAGTCCTTTTCTTTCATTTCTCTATTTTTGAGTGGGCTTGTTATTTTTTGGGAGGGATTTACTATGTACATGGGTACCTAACATGGCTTCATTTTCTAGGATCCATCATCTTTTAACCCATCTAAGCTATACTTAAAGGTGGTGTTAGTGTAGGTTTTTAATTTCCTAGTGGGTTGATTTATTTTACCATATTTGTAGGTTTTTCCAATAATTTTATAAAGCTAAATCTTAGTTTAAATAAAGTGAGTGAGATAAGGTGTCGAGGTGTTGAACTATCCTAAAAGGGTGGAGGAATTTTTATTTTGATCACTTTAGTTAATATTGGTGGCCACTCCCTATTGGTTGGATTTTCCACTTCCATTCTTTTCCTAGTTCAATATAAACTCATTACCTAGCTTGTATTTGTATCCATTTTCTATTGCATAATTTTATATTTTGAAATATCTTAATGCAAATATGTCATTCTAATATTACATATCTCTCGAAGTCACTAGTTTATATTGTGTCACGGTTTTCTAGTTTATTTAGCTTATAATTTTTCTCATTAAAGTTTTGTGAGTTACCAACCTATTTTAGATTTCTAATAATGTTGTTGGCAGCCTCATTTACTTAATGGTATAGACAACACTTGACATTATATAGGTAGTGGGATTTGTGAATAGATATAAATCCAAACCAAGTAAAGAATAATAGACATTATATTTCCACAGTCTATAACTAATAAGAGAGATTTCTTCTGGATTCAATTGTGTGGTAATTTTTGCATCAACATTTCAGATCATTTTTACTTCTCATCTCTCTTTCATCCTGATGATGGATCATAGAGTGTGATATGAAATGTTGATGCAAAAATTACCACACAGTTGAATCTAGAAGCAATCTCTGTTACAAGTGAAGAATACTATTTTTTTGTTAAAATAATGTTTATATATCTATGTAACATCTTTGACTATGTATTTTATTTAAAGAAGAGGGATATATAAAACTTTGAATTTACAAGGATTTATGAATCGTGAATGGGTTAGTAGTATTTACTATCAAAGATATATTAGTGGATATGTATTAAGTTTTCTTGGATGAGTAGTAAGAGGTAAAAAGAATATATGTAGTGGTTACATTAACAACATAACACATAGACTACATAGAGGTGTAAGTATCACCACTTAACCAACGTTATATTTTTTTAATTTTTATTAATTTAAAATTTTCATTACATAGACTTTAGGAATATGAATTCCATCATCTTCTTTTGTTATGCATATTATATTATTATTCTTTTAATATATAAAAATAATATAACCCTTTTCAAATAAAAAATTAAAATATCGAATTACCACATAACTAAATAATTGATTTCTCTAGTTCTTAACAATTACAACTAGAACTTCAATAAATGAATACGTTTTATGTCATAACCAATTAATTAATCCATTTCTTAGCTTCACCTTCATCACTAAATTATTATGTTTCGTAATTATTGCAATTATTTTAAAGCTTTCAAATAAAAAATATTTCTACTAAGAGCACATGCTCTATCTATGTTTTTATTTTCAAATGAGGATGTTTGAAGCATGTGGAAAAACATTATTTTTAAAACTTTTCACATTGTTATACAAATGTGAAAAATCGGGTTTTATCATAGAGTTTATAATCTTCTTTATGTTTTTTTCCTTTTTTGTTTTTGTTCTTATAGTATTTTTTCATTTAGAATTTTTTTTATATGTAAAAGATATCAAAGAATTGTTAATATTAGTATTAATATTTTAGTAATATTAATTATTATTGATTTTTTATGATTAAACAATATTGATGTTTATGATGAAGCAAAGAATTCATATATATCTTTATTATATAATATTTATCAATACTTCTTTCTTTTAGATTGATATGTTTAATATTGTACAAATTCAAATAATTTTTTAAATTTTTTTTTAATATAATTATATTGAATCTATATAATTTTAGTGAATATATTTTTCATTGTTAATTGTATTAGACATGGAATTAGTTAGATATCCTAGAGGTACTAAGACTTCAAACAATACAAAATTGTGTTATATGCTAAACTAATTCATAACCATGATAAGATTAGCACAATAAATTTGAGTAAAATTGTACTAAATCTATATAACTTTAGGGTGAATATGATTTACATTATTAACTATAATATATTTGAAATTGATTAAATATTTTAGATATGTTAAGACTTGAAATAATACAAAATTATGTGTTATAGTAAAATTATTATCATTATAAAATTAACGCAATAAATGACATTTACTCTAATTAAATTTAAGATATGATTTGTAAGAAAATTAAAACACCACTTATTAATAATGTACCGTTTCTATATATGCTTCCTATCTTATAGGACCAAAAATTAAACTAATAATAAATATTGATACATCAAGCATTGAAGGCCTCCATAATAATCCCAATGATAACGTAATGAAAGCAAGACACAAAATGAAGCATTCATAGTAGTGACGAAAGGCGACACTAAGTTCCACTTTAACATGAAAACAAACGACGAAACATTGACAACGGTGCCACTAAGTAGCACCTTCACATAGCGATATTTTTATTTATATTTTTGCACCCTAATACCTTAAAACTAGACTTTTGACAATACAAATATAATGAACTTGAATAAGCTCAAGACTCGAACGCTCAGGGAATAGTTTTGCTTGATCTTTCACTAAAATAGACCTTCACAATCTCCTGTTACGAATGGAGGGAGACAAAAGCTTCAAAATCTTATCAACCTGCTTGAAGTATCTCTTCCTCCATTTCTTTCTCACCGCAAGAAATAACATTACACAGAAAAAACCTGCTACATGTGACAATCCTAGTCCAATCTCATACCATGGTATTTCCATTCTATAATCTTCATTTCCATCTTGCATATCATTTGTAGAAGGAAGGGGAGGAGCAAACTTTGGCCAAGAACAATTCTTTGGAAGTGGGCATCCTTCCAAATATGGATTTCCAGAATATGATGTGTTATCAAATGTGATCATCTGTCCTCCTTGCGGTATGCTGCCTGAGAGGTTGTTGCTGGACAAATCTAAGCATTCCAATGAAGTTAGAGACTGAAGCTCTGGAGGAATACTTCCACAAAATCTGTTTGAAGAAAGATCCAATGATTCTAATAGACTCATTTCACCCAAACTGGGTGGAATGACTCCACTGAGGTTGTTCATTGACAGATTGAGAAACCTCAACCCCTTCAACTTTCCAAAATCAAAAGGAACATTTCCATTCAGTCGATTGTTGGAGAGATCTATGCCCTTGAGTGTGGAAAGAATATACGGGTAGTGCAACTGTAAGCCTTTCACAGTCATATCCAACTCATCATGAGATCGAACATCAGTAATAAATGGATCAAAAGGGCCAAGCTCAGAATATGACCTAAGGCCGCTGTGTTTTACAATTGTATGGAAAGGGTTCAACTGAGTAGATAACATATGACCTTCTTCGCTTGGTACAGCCATTGCTTGTAGAGATGCAATGTTATGTGGAATAAAACCTGATATATTATTAGACGAAACGTCTAAAATCTGGAGCTGCTTGAGTTGGACAATCTCTGAAGGAATGCTACCTGTGAAACAATTACCCTTCATCATCAGCACTTGAAGGGCTGATAGATTTCCCATTGACCGTGGAATAACCCCACCAAATTTGTTGTGTCCCATATCTAGTACTTGTAATGTTTTACAATTAGTGATTGAGGGAGGGAAGGATCCACTTAATTTATTGTTTCTTACAATTAAAGAGGAGGAACATATCCCGTGGGGTATGCTTCCTTCCAGACTATTATTTCCTAAATTTAACACTTGAATTACTTATAGTTGGAAAAGCATGGAGGAATTTTTCCACTCAATTTGTTGTTTGACAGATCTAACTTTTCAAGGTAAGTTAAATTGCACAAGCTTGGAGGAATATTACCAGATAGATAATTGTCGTTAACCATCAAGAGCTGTAGATCTGGAGGCCACGCAGATGGCAATCGTCCAGTCAATTTATTCCTAGATACATCCAATAGTGTGATCCAATGAATTGATCTAGTTGGGATACTAAGGCTGCCATAAAAATGATTTCCTGAAAGGTTGAACAAATATAACTGAGGATTGTTGTCCCATAACCATGGGGGAATTTCTCCAACAATATTGTCGTCAGCCAATGTCAATCTCTGCAATGAATTCTGAGTGGAAAGCCACTCGGGAATTCGACCACCAATACTACATGAGCTTAGATCTATGCCTCCTAACTTGAACTGGGGAACCCAACTTGTGCTAATGTTCAGCACACAATACGATACAATGAAAAAATTTAACTCTGCAAGGTTATGGAACAAAGATTCTGAAATGGTAATCGAGGAGAGCCAGAGAATCTTTATAGAGGATGGCAATGCTAGATGCGAAGAAGTGATGTTATTATGTGATGAAAAATTACGAGCATAGAGCTGCTCAAGGGAGGAAAGTGAAGGCCAGAGGCAGAGGAGGAAGTTTTCACACACAGTAAAAATTAAAATATAAAATATTATTTTCTAACACACAGAGCTGCTGCTCGTAATTTTCCGTTTGCTCACATTCACCTTCTTCTTCTCATTCTCATTCCTTGTCCAAAAATAAATTACAATTACAAAATATATGTAGAAGGTAAAAAGTCACGTGAAAGATTTTCACGGATGAGAAAGCCCGAAATTACAATTTAAATTCAAAATCACTTAACTAACTTTTCCCCCGTCAAAATGCATTTAATACAATGTCCTTTACATAATATAAAAACTTAAATATTAATTCCTTCGTACTCCGAAACTTTCTGGCGGTGGCGGCTTTCTCCATAGTTCCCCGCGGTATCGCGATGGTTAAAAACTTGATTGCAATTTGCGGGCAGCGGTTAGTTGACGGCCCGGTAAACAAAAGTAAACAGCTGGTGGTTAGAATAAAACAAACTTTTACGGAGTCTCCCGTGATATCACGATGAATATTTTATTGATTGCGATATAGCGGGCATTGGCTGGAGGTGACGACAGGCGGTTGATAAAACAAAAAGACTACGGAAGTCTCCCACGGTATCGCAATGGCTAATTTATTGATTGCGATATAGCGGGCAGTGGTTGGCGGGGACAGCAGCAGTTAGGGTTAATATTCCAACACTCCCCCTTAAGCATAACTGCGCTGTCCACCATGCCCAATCTGTTCCTTTGAAAAATAAAATTATCTCTTCCCAGCGGCTTTGTAAAAATATCTGCACTTTGCTCTTCTGATCTGCAATACTCTAAAAATATATCACCATTGTTAATTAATTCTCTGATAAAATGATATCTGGTATCAATGTGCTTGCTTCTCTTATGAAAGACTGGATTTTTCGAAAGAGCAATGGCTGAATTGTTATCACAATAAATTTTTGTTGCCTCCATTTGTTCATTTTGCAATTCTTTCAAAATTCTTCTCATCCAAACTGCTTGACATGCTGCACTTGTGGCTGCCACATACTCTGCTTCAGCTGATGAAAGACAAACTATTGGCTGCTTCTTTGAAGACCATGAGACAACTCCAGTCCCAAAATTAAATACATGAGACGTGCTTTTTCTGTCATCAATGCTGCCAGCACAGTCACTGTCTGTGTATCCTATGAGTTTGAACTCATCTGAACTTGAATACTTAATGCCAAAATTTCTTGTTCCACTTACATACCTTAAAATTATTTTCCCTGCTTTCCAATGGGTGTCTTTTGGTGTTTCCATAAACCTTGAAATCAAACTTACTCCATACATAATGTCTGGCCTTGTGGCTGTGAGATACATGAGACTTCCAATAAGCCTCTTAAACAAAGTTGGATCAACATTAGACCCTCTATCATCCTTGCTTAGTTTCAGACCTGTCACTGTAGGTGTTGGTGCTGGTTTGCACTTCATCATATTAAACCTTTTCAAAATGTCATTTGCATATTTTGACTGTGAAATAAAAATACCATTTTCATTTTGATTTACTTCAATGCCTAAAAAATACTTCATCAGACCTAAGTCTGTCATTTCAAATTCTTTCTTCATGTCTGCCTTGAACAGATCAATTGACAAATTGCCAGTGAAAATTAAATCATCCACATATAAGCATACTATTAGTATTTCACCTTCTTCATTCATTTTTGTATACAGTGTGGGCTCACTGCTACATCTATTAAATCCATTCTGCAAAAGATAACTGTCTATTCTGCTATACCAAGCTCTTGGGGCTTGCTTCAATCCATACAGTGCCTTTTTCAATTTGTAAACTTTGTCTTCTTGACCCAGAATTTCATATCCAGGTGGTTGATCCACATAAACTTCTTCTTCTAAATAACCATTTAAAAAAGCTGACTTCACATCCATTTGAGATACAAACCACTTATTCTGAGCTGCTAAAGCTAAAATCATCCTTATAGTATCCAATCGCGCTACAGGTGCAAATGTTTCATTGTAATCAATTCCAGGCTGTTGTGAATAGCCCTTTACAACCAATCTTGCTTTAAGCTTCTGAACTTCATCTTTTTCATTCAATTTGGTTTTATAAATCCATTTCACTCCAATTACATCTTTGTCTTTTGGAAGACTGACTAGTTCCCATGTCTGATTCTTTTCAATTGCTTCAATCTCTTCATCCATAGCACTTACCCATTTATCATCTTTGACTGCATCTTCAAAATGAACTGGATCTTCTATTTGAGAATAAAATGCACAAAGAGAAATCTGATCTGAGTTATTCTCACCTTCATTTTGCTCATATATATCTCTTATGCTTCTAATTTTCTGTCTTCTCAGACTTGCCAATGTAGGATTTGACATATCACTTGAACTTGTGGAATGTGGACCCGATGGTCCTGCTGTAGATGGTGTTTGTTGTCCTCTTGTTGGACTGCTTCCTTGAATGCATGAGGCTGTTCTTACAATCGATGCTGGTGTCACTTGTGGACCACTTTGTTGAGCTTGAATGGGAGTGGTAGGAGTCACAATAGCTGGAACATTTGTTGTTGCTGGAACTTCATTCTCCTCTTGAGGTATACTAGCTGAAATATTGACTGTCTTCTCTATACTTCCATCCCATGCTTCATCTTCTACAAATTGTACATCTCTGCTGATTATAACTTTCTTTGTTGTTGGATTATAGAGCTTATAAGCTTTAGATTCTTCACTGTATCCAACAAATATGCATTTTTCTCCTTTGTTATCTAGCTTCCTTCTCAATTCATCAGGCACATGTGCATATGCTACACATCCAAATACTCTCATGTGAGTAACACTATGTTTTCTTCTTGTCCATGCTTCTTCAGGTACTATATTCATAACACTTTTTGTTGGACACCTATTCATTATATAGGCTGCACAAGAAATTGCTTCTGCCCAATATTCATTTGACAAGTGTTTGGCTTTCAACATGCTTCTAGCCATTTCCATGATTGTTCTATTTTTCCTTTCAGCTACTCCATTTTGTTGAGGTGTGTATCTAGTTGTGAATTGCTTGTGAATTCCATGATCTTTGCAAAAATTAAAGAATTCTCTTGAAATATATTCACCACCTCTATCTGTTCTCAACACTTTAATATAATAACCACTCTGTTTTTCAACGAAATTCTTGAACTGACGAAACAGATCAAACACTTCATTTTTCTGCTTTAGAAAATAAACCCATGTTTTTCTTGAATAATCATCAATGAATATCAGAAAGTAAAAACTATCACCTATTGAAGGTGTTTGCATAGGTCCACACAAATCTGAATGTATAATTTTCAAAGGGGTTTTTACTCTAGTTGACTTTCCTGCAGGAAATGATTCTCTATGTTGTTTTCCTAAAATGCACCCTTCACATACCCTTTCTAGTTTTTCTATTAAAGGTAGTCCCTTGACCATGCCTTTCCTATGAAGTAAATTTAAACCTCCAAAGTTGAGATGCCCAAATCTTAGGTGCCATAACCAGTTTTCATCTTTTATCTCAGCTTGAAAGATTGTCTGCACTACTGCTGTAGTTTCTTCTCTACCCACTTGTGAATTCATTAAGTGTTGTGCTTGAGCATAATTTATATTCAAATCTGGCCTTATCTTTAAGGGAAACATTCTGTTGTTTGTCATTCTGACTTTTGCAATAAGCTGGTTGCTTGGGTATTTGTCTAAAATTGTGCATAGACCATTCTTGAAGGTTACTCTATACCCTTTTTGAACCAGTTTCCCTACACTCATTAAGTTATGTTTCAGACCAGGCACAAAATACACATCTGAAATATAATTTTTCTTCCTGACTTTGTTGTCATTTGTATTCTCAAATCATCAGATTCTGAACTTGTTTCATTTCTTGAGATTGTTTCATCTGAATTGATTTTGACATGGACCTGGATTTACATATACCTTTGATTTTGTGACTGATTTGTTGAGGTTTTGGCTTGAGCCTTGATTGCTGCCTCTTCCATTTGAGCTTGATAAACTGTATCTTTCACCTCTGTAAGAGTTTCTTCCTCTTCCTCTTGATCTACCTCTGCCTCTTCCTTGACTGACTGAAGCCTGAGTTTTGAAAGCATGCTCCAGTGATGTATCTGCTGACCTTTTCAGCCTTTGTTCATGAGAAATTAGAGATGCATACAGCTCATCAACTGAGAACTGTGAGAGATCCTTTGTCTCCTCTATAGCAACTACAACCGGTAGAAATTTTGTGGGTAAACTCCTTAAAATCTTTTCAACAACTCTGGTATCTTCCAGATTCTCTCCATGAGACCTAATTTGATTAACCACCCCAATGACTTGGGTGTAGAATGAATCTACAGATTCATTGTCCTTCATACATATTGTTTCAAAATCTCTTCTTAGTATTTGTAGCTTTGTTGTTTTAACTTTTGCCATGCCTTGATAGGCTGTCTGAAGTATGTCTCATGCTTGTTTGGACTTTGTTGCAGCTGAAATCCTTGGAAAAATACTCTCATGTACAGCTTGAAACAGATAAAATAAAGCCTTTGAATCTTTCTTCCTTGTGTCATTCAATAAGTCTTTCTCTGCTTGTGTTAAAGCATTGTATGCTACTGCATCTGCTGGCTCTGCAAATCCATTCTCTACTAAATCCCATATATCTTGTGAACTAAATAGTACTTTCATGGTAATTGACCAGTACTCATAATTCTTCCCATTAAACTGTGGAATTTGTGGGTTTGTCAAGCTTGTGCTTGCTGCCATTTTTGAAATTTACCCAGATAATCTAATTTGATAAAATTGATTCTGATAATCAACTTGCTCTGATACTCGAACTTGCTCTGATACCACGTGAAGGCCAGAGGCAGAGGAGGAAGTTTTCACACACAGTAAAAATTAAAATATAAAATATTATTTTCTAACACACAGAGCTGCTGCTCGTAATTTTCCGTTTGCTCACATTCACCTTCTTCTTCTCATTCTCATTCCTTGTCCAAAAATAAATTACAATTACAAAATATATGTAGAAGTTAAAAAGTCACGTGAAAGATTTTCACGGATGAGAAAGCCCGAAATTACAATTTAAATTCAAAATCACCTAACTAACTTTTCCCCCGTCAAAATGCATTTAATACAATGTCCTTTACATAATATAAAAACTTAAATATTAATTCCTTCGTACTCTGAAACTTTCTGGCGGTGGCGGCTTTCTCCATAGTTCCCCGCGGTATCGCGATGGTTAAAAACTTGATTGCGATATTGCGGGCAGCGGTTAGTTGACGGCCCGGTAAACAAAAGTAAACGGCTGGCGGTTAGAATAAAACAAACTTTTACGGAGTCTCCCGTGATATCGCGATGAATATTTTATTGATTGCGATATAGCGGGCATTGGCTGGAGGTGACGACAGGCGGTTGATAAAACAAAAAGACTACGGAAGTCTCCCGCGGTATCGCAATGGCTAATTTATTGATTGCGATATAGCGGGCAGTGGTTGGCGGGGACGGCAGCAGTTAGGGTTAATATTCCAATAGAAAGGCCTGTAAGCTGAAGGCTCTCTTGGAATGTATTGTAGGAAACAGACAAGCTCTTGAGCAAAGAGAGATTTTGTAGACATGACAGCAACATTCCACTTAGTTGGTTATATCTTACATCTAGAGAGCTTAGATTAGTAAGCTGACAGATCACAGGGGGAACTTTTCCTCTCAAACTATTGTTTTTAAAGTTCAAATATTGAAGATGAGAAAGATTACCCAAACAGGAAGGAAAATTACCAGTTACGCCAACGTTCTTCAAGTTGAGGTATTTGATGAAAGGAAGGTTGCAGAAACTACCAGATATGATTCCACTCTGCACACCCTGATCTGCATGGTAAGCACTCAAATTCACTCGCTCTACATGTTTGGTGAGATTATTGCATGATATGCCATCCCACTTGGAGCAACAGTCACTTCCATTAACCCATGAACTGAGAATGCCATCAGAGACATTCAAGGCTTCTTTGAAGGAAAGAAGAGCTTGGGATTTTTTGGTAGGACAATTGAACGTACCGAGACATGGGTTTATAAAAAGAATAAAGAAAACTGCAGTGGTAAAGGTAAACTTAATAGGGGCAACAGCCATTACTTAAGTGAAGTCGCAGAGGGCAAAGAATTAGACTCGGAAGATGCATATTTATAGGATAACCTCCCCAAGAGTTGACTTCAGCGTTAGCGGCATCTACTAAGAATTAGATGGATAGAATTTAATTCTATCACTATGTTACACCAAAAACAATTGTTCTAGTCAATCCATTCACTGTTTATGGGCAGCGACAGAAAATAATGCTTACCATATAATCAGTTGGTGCATTGATTAGAAAAATACCCTTGTAAGTCGGGTTATAAATTGACTGTAAACCGTAAAGACTCTCTTAAAATAAAGAGTCAAATATTCTATATAAAGGGTTGTCAAACCGACTTTCTTAACTTAAATTGTCAAATATTTAATATAAATAGTTGTCGTAAAGACTTTTTAAACTTAAATAGTCAAATATTTAATATAAATAGTTGTCGTAAAGACTTTTTAAACTTAAATAGTCAAATATTTAATATAAATAGTTGTCATCCTTATAAACAGTTGAATCCTGAAAAGAACACTCATGGACTAATGAATCTAAAAAATATTGTGCTCCTAAAAAATAAGAAATTTAATTATGAATTGATAACAAATTTTTAAGGTTTTGTAGATTTAGATGGTTAGAAATCTAAAAGAACTTATTAGTTTATTGTGTATCAAATTATCAATAATTTATAATTTTATTTAATTATGTTTTTTTATAATAAGTGTTAGATTTATCATTTATAAAATATAATATTACATATATTCACATAAAAAGTGGGTAGATATAAGTTACAGCCTTAAATATAATCTTGAACAAGCATATATAATAAATAATGAATTAAATAACAATATTTGTAATCCAAGGACAATTTTACTGTGAAACATTTTACTTATAAGATGAATACTATAGTATTATAAAAGTTTATTGAATGAATTTATGCTACATGTTTAGTTCCCACTAATTGAGACAAAATTACAAAAGGTATTTAGTTGGAATGTAAGATTCTATCAATTAACCATTAGCCATCAATCATATTAGATTAGTTAAGTCTATTCGATTTTCTATGTACTTAATGAGTCATAGAAAAAAAATAATTAAACAAATATAATGGTGGGCTCACCTTGAAACATAAGATAATGCTATAGTGAAGAAAACAATGTTCATAAATATTGGTAGTTGGCACATTGACTACAATGTACTAGTTTTGTTTTTGGTAGTGACATAAAAGAATATTTATTTAGATATGGATAATTGACAAGTTGACTGCAATGCACTATTTATTTATTGGTAGTGACAAAAGAGCATGCTTAGAAATATAAACAATTGACACATTGACTACAATGCACTAGTTATCTATTGGTAGTAAAAGAAAATAATTATTATAGATAATAAAATTTGGTACTTTAAGTATAAAGTAGTGGGCTTTTACTTGTAGTGACATAAAATAATATTTATAAATAGAAATTGTTAGTGTATTGACCACATTGCACTGGTTCTTTACTAATGGTGACATAAATGAAAACTTATAAATATAAATAGTTATTGCATTGACTAAAATGTGTTAGATGCTTACTCACAATGACATAAAAGAATGCTTGTAAATATAGACAATTGATGCATTGACTAAAATGCACTATATGTTCACTAATAGTGATAGAAAATAATGTTAATAATTATAAATATTTAGTATATTGATTAACGAGTTGATTGTTTATTAATAGTGATAAACCATTTTTATAGATTTAAATAATGTGTGTTTACTAATATACATTAATTATGTATTGATGATGATAAAAAAATAAAAATTCATATAAATATTTGATACAAGAATGTTTATAAAAATAGATTTAACACAATTAATCTATTATATTTATTATTAAATAATAACAACATTAAAAATACTTTAAAAATAAATAATTATTATATTGAATAAAATATATAAATTATTTTTAAAAAGCTATTGTAAAATAAATTTAAAATTTTCAAAATGTGATTAAAATTTATGAAAAAAAGCTTTATATCAATTTATAACAAACCAGTAACCTTATAAAAATTTTGCAGACATAAGTATTATAAATTTAACTAAGATACTTATTAAAAACCATTGACTATAGAAAAAAATTCAGAAGGTTAAACCATGAATGGAGTTTTGTAGACTTAGATGGTTAGAAATTGGAAAGAAATATCTTAGTTTATCATGCTTTTTAAAATTGGACGAGCTTGGCATCATATTATAATGTGGAATTCTAACAATCAGTATTGCTATTAACATTGTGATATAATTTCCCACTAAAAGGTATAATCGAGATGGCTGAAAAGATTAATTAATGTATGACTATAGCTAGTAAAACCAACTTTTTACCAATGTATCACACCCTCTTTCTATGCAAATTAATCACATAAGACACAATTAAGGCCTTAGTGGTGCCTACATCACAAGTGGGTCCCTAAGGGATATTATATTTTCTAATAATTAAATAGAAATTTTAAAATATATACTCATTTTGGTTCACATTTGAGCCTTTTCAACATTTATATGTAATCATTAAAAAACCCAATAGTGTTTCTTTGAGGAAAGAATTCCCATTATGCATGATTTTAGGACTACTTGAATTGATAAGAAGGATAAAATATAGGATAATTTATACTAGTACTTGTATTTAAAGGAGGTTCAAGGATTTCATCGATAGGAAATTATATGTATGTTAATATGTTAGATTGTGTGTTTGTGCATAGATGCATTGCACATTCTAGTTGAAAGTGGCTAAATTAAACAATTAATAATAAGTGTTAAATAATGGAATGAAATAAACTTAGATAAATCTATATTTTTTCCTTAAAGAAATTAAGTATTATCTTATTATGAAATATTTGCATACAAATTTAAAATATAAAGCAATGCAAAAAAAAGAGAAAGTTGTCATCGAATTGATAAAAAACACTCCAAATGGAAATAGAAAAAGAAAGTTGCCATCAAATTGATAAAACACACTCCAAATGAAAATAGAACATGTTCCTATCCAATTGTCAAATCAATAATTATTTGGTTTTTATGAGATAATTGAAATTTTGGAGGCTTTTACCATTAAATGGTAGTTGGTTTACCATTAAATGACAGCTAAAACTTGTTAAAACCTAAAAACCCAAGCTTATATTATAGAACCAATTAAATTACAACATACACATTAAAGGAAGAAAATAAAAATTATTTCAATCATAAATGGAATGTTGCTATTTTTGCAAGCTTTAAAAATAGAATAAAATCAAAATGTTTAATTTTTTTATTGAGAATATTTAATTGTTCTTATGTTCCTTTTACTATCAAAGTAGTGATTCATGTTTAGCTACAAAAAATAATAAAATGTAGACGAAATATTTTTAGGCATGAGAAACTAATAATTTTTTTTTTCAAGCGTGAGAAATTGATTGAATTTTTTTCACACCATGAGATATACTTAATTCTGGTTGGAAATTCCCACACTAAATAGCCTATTATCTAGAAAATATATGAGTCATTTTTAGTAGTTTTAATTAGAGTGTCTAAAACATAATAATTAATTTGTAAGTGTTGTATTCTTCAATAATTTTATTTGAAATAACTGTATTCAATCTTACTATAGCTTATTTTAAAGATTGGTCATGATCTCTTGAGCATTATATTGGATCATAGTCGTAGGTGTAGAAATAATACAAGAAATTTTTTATAGAATTAATTTGAAACTTTAACTTTTAAAATTCACAATTCAAATCTTTATCATGTTAACATTTCCACTCATCATTTTATGCTAACCTATAAAATATTTGTGTTGATTACTTAGCTATGTTGTTGTATTTAAAGATATCCATTCATTCATTTGGTACTATATAAACCATGTGAGTAATAACATGAGCACACAAAACTATTTCCCCCCACATTTACTTTTTGGTACTATGTTTTTCCAATATTTTAAAATATTTTCTTAATGTGTAAGACTACATTAAAAATTTATTTGACTATTTATATGATATACAATGTCCCAAAGAATGTCTAACACATGTGATGCAAACATCCCTTTATCCCCTAGGTGAAAAAAAAATAATTTCATAACATTCATTTTCCTAAAATTCTTCCACTTGTTCTATGCATTACATAAGGGGTAAAAAAAATTGAAACATCAAGAGAATAAAATCTATAGCCAACATTTACCATCATGGAATCAAAGTGATCCATATGCTCTATCAAGATACTTGCAATAATAGTAAAGGTGACTAGCATCTCAAACATGAATGCTCTCATCCTCCATCATTCCAATACAGAAAAGATAAGATGATCCCATACAAAGAGATGTCACACTTACTATCATATAGAATCATATGTCCTACCTCTAATTGATATCCAAAACAAAAACACTAAATATATTGGTAAAAAATATGCTTAAGCATCTGACAAGAAATAGTCACCATAGTACCACAACAAGTTGCTAATACATCCAACTAACCATACCTTAGATCCAAGGTATACACATCAAATTAGGTTAAACCTATGTCATCAATGTATCTAGCCCATAAAGTACCACAAGATTCATATATCACACATGTCAAAGAAGAATAAATACATCAAGGAACTCTCACCACATGGGTAATTTCAAGTCTAAAAATGATCAATCCATTTGAAGATCCAGTAAGAGAATAACATGGAAAGTGCAATAAATATAATGTAGTACCAAGAAACATCCATAAAGATATTTTAAACCTACAAGCAAACCTACTACAATACAACTATCACTACTACTCTTCATAGTTGTCCAAATTTCTTCACACTCAACAATGAAAAGAGATCAAGAAGCCTCCATGTTGTCACCAAAAAAATGAATTACAAATAATAATACATGAACACAAACACAATAATCACCATAGCTCAACACAAAACTCAACTACAATCCCATGAGAATACAAACATCTTGGAAGAAGAACAAGACCAAAGAGAGCACCAACAAATCATAACATGTAGCAAATCCTCCTACACATTCTTATAAATTATCTAGCTATGGAAAGTATGATCTTGTTCATAAAACCCATAAGAGGAAAGAATTATCCACATTTAACCATTTAACCAATATGTATGCATCTTAAACAAAAAGGAAGATCAACCAACTAATCTATTTACAAAACCAAGGGAATAAACCAAAAATGTCTACTAGAGTCCTCATCAATGAATGCCATCATATATGAGCATATATGAATAGGGAGATAAATAGTTCAAATAAATTCTCAAATGAACCCTCCAAAAATAAACAACTATAGCTTGAGATCAATATCCATGAAAATGAAAAGAACGAAACTTACTGCATCTAAAATAAAGAATGGGAAATACCTATCAGATCATCAACCACTTAGTAGACCAAGAGTGGGAATGATAATGGTCCTAAAAAATAACGAAGTCATCATGACTCACTCCAAGAACAATATCCTCATAGGTCCATGTTGAACTCACATCTAACCAAGATGGAGGCTCCTTGACCTTCCTTCTTAAACCTCATCAAAGAGTATCCATCTCAAGAGATGTTTCTAGTCCAAAAATATCTTGTAGCCTCACCCAAGTATCCAAGTATTTATGAGAACATGTAACCTATCAATATGTGCTAAGCTTGAAATGCAGCATAGCACCATCATAAAGCTCTCAAACAAATGACTAATATCCTCAATATTAAGAGAACTAAAATGATCAATGTTAAATATCCAATTGTGAAATGAAGAACACTTCACAATATTAGGATCCAAAATATCCTCAAAATAAGATCACATTTCCAATGAACATCTCATACTACCAAAAGAACCTATATCATGCAAAAGCTCTAATATGAAATAAAGAGTGCATAGAGACATAGAAACAAAAATCCTATCAAATAAAGATCACATGTCAAATAAAAAACCATAACCAATACACCTAAAAAAAGACTCCGAGATTCCTTCATTGTACCAAGTTTTTAGTATCTCCAAATAACGTGAAGATAACCATATCCTATCAATGAACTCAAAATTTTCAAATAAATATCATTGTGTAGGAAACATGATCCAAGAGATCCTCTATAACACCAAAAACTGCTATAGAAGATGATGCACCTAAAAATTTGAAACCTTATCATCACCACAAGCTCTCACTAAATCTTGATACTTAGGTATACATGGCATCATGACAAAAATCTCCTAATAGGAGATAGAACACAACCAAATCATGATTGTCAGAAGCTTCCACTAAATCTTGTAAAAATTCTACCCATGACATCATGATAATCATCTCCTAACTAAAGATAAACTAGTGGTTATCAAATAATAATATAACTCAACTATTATAGAAGGAAATCTTAAAAGGAAAAGTAAAAAATGACCCTTAAATAAGAAGATACACTACCACAAAAAATAAAGAATCAATCTAACACCAACAATAGTGTACTAGCATAAACAATAATTCATGTCAAAGTACCAAAATAATAAGGGACATCCATGACACCTTAATCACCACCAAAAGTACGAACATCAAACTCCCATGATGTCACACACATATACATGACATAGAAAACAAGAATAGGTATTGGATATCATGATTGTACCATCAATACTAGAACATCTATGGGTACATACAAGCCACAAATGATTATTATATGCAACATGTAAGTATAAACAACCTACAACTCTACACAACTTGTAGATATCATAGTGCACCATAAAAATTCAATAATATACTACTAAGCATTCCAAGTGATGATAATCAATAATATACATGTAAGTTTCCAATGACTTAAACATCAAAACCCAAATACGATTTACCATCAACACAAAATTACCATGGTCACAAAAACTCAAATAAATTAGGTGGAAATAATAAAAAATAAATGACATTTAAATATCTCAAAACTTGAACCCCTACATAGTTCTTTGAAAAATATTTCCTTCAACTATAAAATGTCTAAAATCTTACTTTGGATGCACAAATTATGACCTCTCAAAGTCTAAAACTTAAATCAATTAGTAGTCAGAATGTATCTATCAAAATAGAAAAAAATGGGAAAACCATTAATGTCATAGTAAATTACTCGAAAATACTATTCCAAAAACTATATGTATAAAATATGACACTACAAGAAAAAGTTATGCCTTGTAGCACCCCTCCGGTTTGCTATGTTGTTAGACAGTGTGTTTATTTTGATAGACTCAGATATTTGTTATGGTTTTATGATCACTAACATTGGAGTGCTGGTGATGTTTTATTTTGACATGATGATGCACTATGTGGATGTTTATGTTTTATGTTATCCTTTTGATTAGCATAGTTCTTGATATTGATATATTCTCATTTGTTGATTAATCATTCTTAATTTTGGTAAGTCTAGATTTGACTATATTGGTGAAGGGGACATGATTACATCACTCGCATGTGAGCACCCTGTGATTTCGTGATTTCTATTCACTATGTAACTGTTATGTTTTATCCATGTATGACAATTATTTTGATTACAAGATTGTGGGTACATGACATCATCTCCACCTGGCTTCACAGGTTTGAGTGTGTACATATCCCAACTATTTTTTTGATTGGGAGATAGTAACAGGGTTCCCTTGTCAAACCACAACCCTATCAGAATGTGTCGCCAGTTTCCAGTTTGTGTCTGGTTGATTGTTGGTTCATGTCATTTTGAGGTTTTGATAATTTATTATAGGTGTGAATATATGTGAAAATTAATGTTTACGTGGATTGTAAATGATTATTTATGTATTTTAGATTAAAATGGTTAAAAGGTTTAATTTAATTTAATTGATTTAATTTAATTCTAGTGGTTAAATTTATTATATTAAGTAAATAAATTAATTAACTAAATTTATTTTGTTGGGTAAATAAATTAGTCAATTAAATTTATTAAGCCAATAGTTTAATCATATTTTTAAAGTTCGTAGAATTAAATGATTTAAATTTATTTGGAATGAAATTTTGTTTTAAATTATTTTAAAAGAGAAATATCTTGAAAATGCATAAGGGGGAAATAACTATGGTGGTTGAGGGGATATTTTTGGAAATTTGACTAATGTTGAGAAAAATTAATTGGAGATATTTTAATTTTTTTGGAAAATTTGTTGTTAAAATACAGGAAGGCTTTCTTTGTATTTCATACATTTTTTGGTCTGGAAGTGGAGATTTTGAAAGAGGATCTGGAATTTTGGATTTAGCAAGGAAGCACAACATCAAATTGTATTTCTTCTGACATCAGAACACAAGTTCTTTATTGCTTTATTGTTAGAATTTTTGAATTTTAAATTTTGAAAGCTTCCTATGAATATTTTTGAAAATCTTGTATGTAAACAAAATTGAAAACCTCTGTTGAAAAGTATGGAAAAATTTAGATCCTTGTAGGGAAGAAAACTCTTACAATAGAAAAATTGGAAGAGGAAACAAAAGGAAAAACATATAAATTTATCTGTTTTGATTTATGTTTATTTTTCCAATATAATTTAGAAATTGAAATTAAGAATTTGTGCTTGAAAATGATTTTGTTGTAATTATTTATGTAGAAAATTTACCTAGTTTGGCTGTAAAATGGAAATTTAGATATAGATATATATATATATATATAATTTTGGTGGCATTCTGGAAATTTTTCTATAAATTTTTTTGGGAGAAACCCTCTATGTTCGTCGTATAGCGAAATCATGGAACAAAGGTTTTAATTTTTTTTTAATTTTTGAATGCTGATGGGGGGGTAGTATTGTTGCACCATAGCCGCACCCATGGAGGGTGTGTTGCTATGAGAATCGCTCCCCACACACTGTGGGGGAAGCACTACCATAGGCAGCGCAACCTCCATAGGGGAGGTTGGGCGCAGCCTAGGCTGCATCCCCTTCCCTGTGTTGGGGTTTGGGTTTATTAAATTTTGTTTTTTTTAATATTATATATAATATTTATATATTATATATATTATTTATATATTATATATAATATTCATATATTAGATATATATATATCTATATTATATATATTATATTATTTATTTTTTTATTATTTAATATATATAATATATATATATTATATATAATATATATATTATATATAATATATATATTATATATATAAAAAAAGAAATGGCGTGCAAGGAGTAGGAGCAGAGTTGGAACAATGGGAAGTGAGAGTTCGAAGGAAGCCATGCATAGGTGTCAGGAGTCAGGAGGCACAACCCACAATGGGTGTTGGTAAACAGATCATGGGTGGACAAATGTCACCCCTACTATAGAGAGAAAGGGGGGGGACCTGCTGGGAACAAAGGAAGGAATGCAAGAAAATACCATGGGAAGAATAAGTCACCAGAGTTACCCTAGTTGCACCCTCAAGGTTTCAATAGGCTTCAAATTGAGGCTCCCAGAAATCCTAGCAAAGAACAATCTATGGACCGAGGTAGGGTTTTGGGAAATTGATGGAATGGAAGGTTTTGGCATAATAAATCAAATGGATGGGCAGAGACAAGTGATTGGCATGGCAAGAAGATTGTAAGCGATGAAAAAAAGGAAAGGAATCAAGCGGATCAGGCTTGGGAAGAGAAAGGCAGGGATCCAAATGGATATAAGGAGAAATTGGGTAAGGCGGGAAACCCTAACCCACCACTCCATATTCTGATCGAAATGCAGAAAATCAAAGATGAAACAGACAAGTTAAAACAATTAGGGTTGTTCATTAAATGGGGAGGCGGCAAGAGTAGAGCTGGAGAGATCAAAAATTGGTGCTTTGAGAAATGGGGTGGCAGGATTCGAATCAAGGCCCTTAGAAATGACTACTTTCTAGTTATCTCCCGACACTAGAGGAGAAATGGAATGCCCTCCAAAGTGAACCGCACTACTGGAAAAATCTTGGAATCCATTTCATTGACTGTTATCTGAATTTCAACCTGTGGGAACATATTCTGCAAGAGGGACCGGTGTGGATAAGAATATATGACATGCCTTCAGAATTTTGGGAACTGGGTCTTATGAAATCAGTGGGGAATAGCTTAGGCACTCTAAGCTCTATAGATGAGATTCTAATCAACAGATGCAAGGGAGCTTATATTAGAATGTGCTTGGGGATTTCTCTGCCCCAAAATCATCCCTCAAAAATTGAGATCCCCACCAACGTGGGGCCACGCATTTTAAAAATTGAAAGAGAAGACCATATGTCTCTGTGCCCCCTATGCAAATCAATTTCACACGGAAATTTGGAATGTAATGTGGTGGTGTGATAGAGAAAATAAATTCACCAAGAAACTTTACAGGGAGGGCGAAGTGGAAGCTCATCCAGAATAGGAAATTAACTCAAAGGTAATCAATCAGCAGGAGAATGACCCAATGGTGGAATGCTTGGTGATGGATTGGTAATCAAGGGAGGAGGGTAACACGGGAGTTGGTAGGTACTTAACTATGACAAAAATGTGTGGAGAGGAGGTAGCCAACTCCAATAAGGAATGTTTGAGTGATGCCATGGGAGCCTCGGGAGGTGACATATTGGATAAGGAAACAACAGAAGCCCCAGGGGAGCAAAGCAACAAGCAGATGATGGTTAAAGAAGTGAGGACAGTAACATAGCATAAGGAAAAGATAAAGGGGGTGCCTGAAGACCAACTACCTGACAATGATTTGGACTCACAACTAGAGCTGGTGCATCACCTCAATCTACACTGGGATGTAGGAATCAAGAATGAAACCCCAAGGGCTCTTACTAAAGCTACAGAGCCTAACCCAACCTATGACATGGAGGAGTTGGAAGATGATGATTCAGAATATGAAGAAGAAATGTGTCTTGAGATAGACCAAATAGGAATCCTTGAGGAAAGAACAATTGAGCAATCACAATAAAAGTTGAAAAAACCAAACCTAGCACCAAAGAAAAAGAGGGGTCCCAAATCCAACAAAGCCAAATTAGAAATTGCAGCCAGTGCCAAGGGTCAGAGAAAACTTAGAAACGGGAAGGAGATTGTCCTTTCCGAGGAGGAATGAAGCTAATTACATGGAACACTAGGGGCTTAAACACCCCTAGCAAGTGGCACTTAGTTAAGTGTCAAATAGACCAAAGTAAGACAGAGTTAGTCCTGTTACAGAAAACTAAATGGGAAAAAGATGAAATCCAAACTAAAATGAAAAGCTGGAAACAGTGGGAAGGAACATTTGTGGAGTCTATTGGGGCCTCAGGAGGATTAGGAGTGTTGTGGAATCCTTTACTTCTACAATGCAATGTGGTAGTGGAGAAACAAAATTGGATGGCGGTTAGCTGTAGGATCCTCAATCAAAATAAGTTTCTGCTAATTGTTAATGTATACGGTCCAACACCAACCAATGCTAAAAGGGAGTTGTGGCAAGAGATTGGGGAATGGTTGCAGACATAGGATGGGATACAAGTTATCTTAGGTGGAGACTTCAATGCCACTCTGGATAACTTTGAGAAGCAGGGGGGCTGTCAAACTTTGTCAAGGGTACAATTGGACTTTCAGGCTTTTGTGGAGGAGTGGGGGTTGAGGGAAATGCAAACAAAGAATGGTAAGTATACATGGACTAACAAGAGAAAAGGCTTCACCCATATAGCATAAAAGTTGGATAGATTCTTCCTAGGGGGGAATTGGGGACCAGAAGCAGACTCTTTTGAAGAAAGCATTCTACCCTTCTCCCTATCATACCACTTCCCAGTTCAGTTATATATAAAGCCTGAGGTACCCAAAGGTGGCATCCCTTTCAAATTCGAGCACATGTGGCTCAGGGACCCATCATTGACTGATCTGATTGAAATATGGTGGAAGGAAGTAGGAGGGGGAAACCATACTTGTATGTACACACTCAGACAAAAAATAGCACATATCAAAAATAAATTGAAGGACTGGAACAAGGAGAAGTTTGGCAATATATTTAAGGAGAAAGATCGGGTTGAAGGAGAACTTTCCAGGCTAAATGAAAAAGTGATTCAAAGTGGAATGGATGGGACTGATTATGAGCTAGAATTAAAACTCAAAGTAGAGTTGAAAGAGATCATGACCAAGGAAGAGACCTTTTGGAGGAAGCAATCTAGGGAAGTATCGTTGAAAGAAGGTGATAAGAACACTAGGTTTTTCCACAGAATGGCACTTACAAATAGGGTCAAGAAAAGCATCACCAAAGTCACAAAGGAGGATGGTTTGAGAACACAATCCATAGAAGAAGTGAATCAAGCAGCAATCCAGTATTTCCAAACAATTCTCAACCGTGTTGTGGTGGGTAATAGAAGGGTAAGAGAGGATTTCTTGGACCAGATCCCATCCTTGATCAATGGAGAGGACAATTTGAGGCTCTACGAGCCGACTAGCCTAGAGGAAGTAAGGGCTGCTGCCTTTCAGCTTGGAGTTGATAAAGCCCCTAGACCCGATGGCTTGATGGCCAAATTCTTTCAAGCCTTCTGGGACATCATGGGTAAGGATGTGCATTGGGCTATTGAGGAATCAAGGGAAAAGGCCACAGTGCTTGGCGCTTTCAACCACACATTCATTGCACTTGTTTCCAAGAAGAAAGATCTGCAGAAATTTGGAGATTACAGACCAATCTCTCTCTACAACACAATTTACAAAATAATAACAAAGATCATTGCTAATTGGCTCAAGAAGGTTCTTAAGAAAGTTATCTCGAAGGAGCAAAGTGGCTTCTCCCCAGGCAGATCCATATTCAAAGGCATTATTATGGCACATGAAACTATTCATACTACAAGAAAAACTAGAGCTCCCAGTATGATCATCAAACTAGATATTCTTAAGGCGTATGATATGGTGGATCGACAATTCCTATTGGAGGTGTTGAAGAAGTTTGGTTTTCAACAAGAGTGGGTGGAATGGGTCATTGGATGCATCAATTCTCCCAAATTCTCAGTATTAGTAAATGGTGTAGCACAAGGTTTCTTTGAATCTTCAAGGGGAATCAGACAGGGTGATCCCCTATCGCCCTTTCTTTTTATCATCATGGTAGAAGCACTCAGTAGAAGTATATCACATATGAGGGCTGAAGGTAAGTGGAAGGGTATAGAATTTTCCCCGAGGATAGACAAATCGACACACAATCAATTTGTAGATGATACTTTATTTTTTGGGGCTACCAGGGTGGAGGCCAGGTGCATCAAGAAATTGTTGAATGAGTATGGGTTGGCCTCAGGTCAAAATATCAACTGGCACAAATCTGAAGTCTTCTTCCTCAATGTCCAGCCAAGTCTTCAAAGGGATTTAGCAAGAATTCTGGGACTGAAAAATTGCCAAATTTCCTGGTAAGTTTCTAGGCATGCCTTTGTTTGTAGGGGTAAACAAGGTAAGTTATTGGGAATCAGTACTAAACAACTACAGGAAGAAACTGGGGAGCTGGAAGTGGAAATGGCTCACCTCGGCTGGTCGAGTCATGCTGATAAAAGTTGTCCTCTTAGCCATTCTGGTTTATTCAATGTCTTGCATGAAATTACCCAAAGCTACTGAAGAAGGTCTGATTTAGCTCATGAGGAGATTTCTATGGAATGGCTGAAGTGAGTTTCAGAAGTTTCCATTGTTGGCTTGGGACAAGATATGTAAACCACAAGGAGCAAAAGGGGCTAGGGTGAAACAATTACACCTAATGAACATGGCAATGGGCGCAAAGCTTGTTTGGTATATTTATTGCAAAGGGGACCAGCGGCGGGTTCATATTCTTAGAAAAAAATATCCTGACACGGATGATGCAGTTAGAATATTCACTGTCCAAAATCCCCCAAGGGGCTCAACAATTTGGAATTTTATCTTAGAATGTAAACACATTGTTACCAAACATATCACATGGGAAGTAAACAACGGTAGAAAGGCAGCGTTCTTGGAGGACTCTTGGGAGGGACATCTGGCCCTCAAGTCTCTTCCACATTTGAAGGATATTTGTAGAGAGAAAAATAATGTTTTGGGAAAGAAATTCTATAACTAGGGTTTGTTCACAGCTGAGAATGGTCAATTGAGATGGAAGTGGAAATCACTATCAAAGTTAAATGCCCCCCAGGCTCAAAAGGTGATTTTGGAAGACATACTGAAATACAAAACATGGACGGTTGTAGGAGAAGAAGATAGGATTAGGTGGTGCACTTCGATGGATGGGGAATACAAAGTGAATATTGGATATAGGATAAGGGAAGCAATTGAGGATGACAAACATTGGCCGAAAAAATTTCTGTGGGGTAAGTTTGGTATGCCCAAGGCAAAAGTCTTTTCTTGGCTGGCAATTCAGAAAAAAGATTCTAACACAAGACCGCCTAGCTAAATTTGGGATTAGTGGCCCGGGGAGATGTTGTCTCTACAAGAATCATGAGGAAGACATGAAGCACCTCCTATTGGCCTGTCCATATGCGGGGTTTTGCTAGAACTTCATTCGAGCCAAGTTAAAACTTTTGTGGCCCCTTCCTCAGGAGTTGGTGGATTGGTTCGCTAGCTAGCCTGTCATCAAGAAATAAGACTTCTTTAGATCTATTTGATAGATAGCCCCATCAATAGTAATCTGGGAAATCTGGAAGGAAAGGAACCATAGAATCTTCAAGGAATTGGGAATGCCAAGGGAGCTGCTAGCCAAGAAGATTGAAACCTCTATTGTAGAAGTAGTGAACTCTATAGTTAGATCCTCTAATGTGAGAAATAATGTCTATGAGTTGGGACAATGAGTTGACCAAAAGGTTTGTAGGGCTGGTGGTCCCAAAGCTAACGGGATCAAGAAGATCAGAACAACTAGTGGATCCTCGAAAGGGAATCAAATGGACAGCACCAAACCCAGGTTGGATTAAGATAAATTTTGACAGTACTTCCAGTGGCAACCCAGGGCCAAGTGGGATTGGTTGTGTTGCATGGGATGAGTAGGGATTAATCATTGTTGAACATAGTGAATACATTGGTGTAGCTACAAATAACATTGCAGAGGTCAGAGCGGCATTAAGAGGTCTAGAGTTGGGCAAGGAGCTCAGAGTGAAGAAGATACATCTGGAGGGAGATTCATTGATCATTGTAATGCCATCTACCAAAACTCAACCCCCAATTGGAAGATTAACAGATGGTTGGCTAGTATAAGGACATTAATTGATGATGTGGAAGATTTTAAAATCAGCCATATTTATCAGGAAGGGAATGCACTGGCGGATGAGCTATCAAAGAAAGCCCTTTGTGGCGTATAAGGTGGTCTGACGTGGGGAGCACTTGGAATGTAATGCTTATCATTGAATCTCGCCTTCTTGGAATGGCTGGTAGTAGTTGCTGCTGCTTTGGGGGGTCTCTTCTTAATAGTCTACCAACTTGTTTGTAACTGGTAGCAGCAGTAAGCAATCATAGAGATGATTGCGGAGTGCTGGTATATTACCATTTTAACTGTCATCTTTGATATTTTAATATAGACGAGTGCTGGCCCTACCCAGCTTTTTATCTAGCAAAAAAAAAATATATATTATATATTTTAAATAATTGGATTTTAATTAAATAATTGGAATACATTTATGATTTGGAGTTTAAATCCTTTTTTAAATATATATTTAAATATAGATATATATGATTGTATATACATTAAACATATAATTATATATAGATGTTTAATTTATATTTAAATATAATTACTTAAATATTATTTTATTATAACGATGTAAATATTGATTTTATAATAAAATGATTTTATTTAAAAAAACTTTGATTCTTATCGTTAGTTGTAATTGAGAAAATTTGAAGTAAACTAATTGATTTAGTTACTTATTTAAATTGTGAATGAAATTAAATTATTAGTTTTAAAATTCCTTAATTTTGCAAATGTAATTTTAATTACTTTGGGTATTTGCAAATGATGTATTATGGAATTATTTGGATTTAGAAAACCCTAAAGTTAGATTAATGTGTTGCTTGGAATTGTTTTAAAGTTATGTTTCTCTCATTCTCGTTGTCGGGGACAATTGAGTTATTGTTTATGTAAGACTTCTACATGTGTCTCCTTTGTGGTGGGACTGTAATTTGTATTGGTTCAACTTGTGAATTGGTTTAGGTAGTGCACATGGATATATTCAATTTGAACACATGTTTACAATGATTAGGATATGTGATATGGTATGGATACCGAGTTACTACGAACGGGTTGTGTGAGCTAATGTTTTAAGATTGATATTTGTTATCAGTTTTGTGTATCTTGTCTACCATGGTATTGTGGATTTGAATAATGTGTTGTTAGTAGGAAAGTGGCTCTTTTTGGGGGTCCAACACACAAAGGGGCGCCAAGGTAACTCACTTAGGGATTAATTAAGTGATAACTTAAAAATAATTAATGCAAAAATTTTAGAATAATTAAGATAATGAATGTCTCTCTCATGAATCATACGCTTATTAAGGCTTGAGATGAGATGAGAAGCATAGTTTGTATGTGGGTTTGGTGGCCGGTAAAGGAAAGCCAGGGTAGCCTAGGATGTGGGTTCAGTAGCCTAGGAAGGTTGAGCTAGGGTAACTCATAGAAAATTAGGTGTGATAGTCTTCCAATGACAACTGTCAGTCAGCTTGTTATATTGTGCAGTTGATCATTGTTATCTGGAAGCATTGTAACCATCATGTTAGAATTGTACTTGTGTAGTTAATATTGTTTTTGCTTGTCTAGAGGTTGTAGGTTTTTTTTAGGAAGCTCTTTTACTATCTCCTAGTGCGGGGGTTGGTTCTTCGGGTACCACATGGTTGGGTGGAATGTGCACCTTACACCATTGGGTCCCCAATTCTTGTTTGTGATGGCGGGCACTTCCTGTTTGAAGAGCTTGTGTGTACCTATGAATTTTCTAATTCTTTTATGTTCTCAGTTGTATTTGTTGGATACCTTGTAATTGTGTTACTCCTCAATTGTATTCAAGGAGAAACCTTTGTAATTTGTAATTGTAACACTTTTGTATAAACTATCTCATTTGGAAATGAGAATTGTAATTGTAATATCAAATAAATGAAATGTATGAATGGACCATTATTGTACTTTATAACTTAAATGATGTATTTTAATGTTATCAGATGTATGATCTATAATTCATGAGTAATAAATATAAGTTATGTTTAGTAACTTTTGTTAGTAATGGTTATTGTAAGTAAGCATCGTCACATACCTTAGAGAATGTATGTGTAAGTGTTGTTTACTTTATTTGTTTAATTACACCACTTGAAAGAAAAATAAATTGTTCACTTCCATTTATGTGTGGCATTCTCTAGGGTTTCGTGGCAGGCATTACAAATGGTATCAAAGCCCAAGTTTAAACACTGGGTGTTGTTGGATAATGTTGAACCCATTAAGTTGTTAGTTGTGTAGGATTTAAGTTTGAGTACCTTGTCTTATGTCGTGATATGTGTCTATGTAGGATCATGCCACCTAGATGAAGTCGAGGTAGAGGTCATGGTCATGGTCGTGAAGGCGGTCGTGGAAGTAGTCAACATGATTCTACTCACCATGTTCCTCATGATCTGAATCAAGAACATCAAGCTTCTCAAAATGCTCTAGGAGGTGATGAAAAGAATCAAGATCCACTAGGGATCGAGGGAACTCAGTTGTGTCAGTTGTTAGAGGAGACTCTTGCTCATCTTGGTCTAGGATTGGATGGAGATTGAGATAATGTTGGTGAGAGAATGGTACCAGTGCAGCTGGAGGCAAACATATCTGTTCATATGAGAGATTTACTCAGAGCCCGTTTGCCTATATTTGATGTTTTAGGTAGCGAATTAGCAGCTGAGACATGGTTGATCGATCTAGATCAGTTTTTTTCTATGCACCCTTATGGTAGCAACACCAAGGATAGATGTGAGATCATGCACTTGAGGGATTTTTCATCTACTTGGTGGAGGTTGGAGGAGCAGAAGCTCCATATAGATATTAGTACTATATCTTGGGATTTGTTTTTAGAGAGGTTTAGAGTTAGATTTATTTATGACCATTGGCAACAGCATCGAGGAGATGAGTTCCATGCCTTACGATAGATGGATATGTTAGTGGAATAGTACGAGCATCATTTTTATGAGCTCAAGTAGTTTACAAGCATCGGTGATGATGAGGGCATGCTCGTTCAACATTTCATCAAGGGATTAAATGCCCAGATTAGTGGTGGAGTTTAGGTATTCGAGTCAAAGACCTGGAGGTAGCTATGGACAAGGCTCATATTGTTGAGGAGATTTTAGCTATGGTTTTAGGTGGGCAGACGAGAGTTCAGTTTGGAAGTGCACCTTCCATTGGTGTTGGATCTCAGGGTGGTCAATCTCGGGCTATGGGTTTTCCCAAGGGGCATCAGGCACCCGCTAAGGGTGAGCAGCAACAACCTTGGTAGTCAAGACAACATAATTAGAAGAAGAGATATTGGAGTTGGATGTGAGCTCATCGTGATCATTATGATCAACCTGCACAGAGTTCTTAGTCGACATTTACTGGAGGTGGTTTTGCACAACCTAGTGTATCTCCAGGTGTTAGAGGATTCAGTAGAGGGACAAGATGTTTCGCTTGTGGTTAGCAGGGCCACATTGCTTGATGGTGTCCTCAACAAGGCACTTCTAGTTTTAGTCAGAGGCTAGCGGCTTCAGAGCTTACAGTGGGAGAGCAAGTAGATCGCATAGGGTACTTACTGCAGTGGATAACCGTCAGACCAAGTATCTAGGTGAAGTTCATCCTTCAGCATTAGGAGTTCATTCTCAGGCATCGAGATACTGAGTAGGATCCGTGGGAGCTTTATCCCTATTTGTTTG
Organism: Sequoia sempervirens; assembly: GCA_007258455.2. NCBI lineage: Eukaryota > Viridiplantae > Streptophyta > Pinopsida > Cupressales > Cupressaceae > Sequoia > Sequoia sempervirens. Next base: position 248,204,724 of record VDFB02047230.1, on the reverse strand, counting down.
TAGGCTTCCAGGAGAAACCCTGATCCTAGGGGCGAGAATTTAGCACCCCTCCGGTTTGCTATGCTATTAGACAGTGTATTTATTTTGATAGACTCAGATATTTGTTATGGTTTTATGATCGCTGACATTGGAGTGATGATGATGTTTTATTTCTATGTGATGATGCACTATGTGGATTTTTATGTTTTATGTTATGCTTTTGATTAGCATAGTTGTTGATATTGATATATGATCATCTGTTGATTAATGATGCTTTAATTTTGGTCAGTTTGGATGTGACTATATTGGTGAAGGGGATGGGATTATCTTACTCATATGCGAGTGCCCTGTGATTCCATGATTTCTCTTCATGGTGTGACTGTTATGTTTTATCCATGTACGACATTCATTTTGATTATAGGATTGCAGGTACAGGACATTGTCTCTAGTGGGCTTCACAAGTTTGAGCGTGTCCATATCCCAACGGTTTTGTTGATTGGTAGATAGTAACGGGATTCCCTTGTCAAACCACAACCCTGTCATAGTGTGTCGTCAGTTTGTGTCTAGTTGGTTGTTGGGTCATGTCGTTTTGATATTTTGATAATTTATTATTGGTGGGAATTATATGTGAAAATAAATGTTTACATGGATTGCAAATGATTATTTATGTATTTTAGATTAAAATGGTTAAAAACTTTAATTTAATTAAAATTGATTAAATTTAATTTAATTCTAGTGGTTAAATTTATTATATTAAGTAAATAAATTAATTAACTAAATTTATTTTGTTGGGTAAATAGATTAGTCAATAAAATTTATTAAGCTAATAGTTTAATTGTATTTTTAAAGTGCATAGAATTAAATGATTTAAATTTATTTGGAAAGAAATTTTATTTTAAATTATTTAAAAAGAAAAAATATCTCGAAAATGTGTAAGGGGGAAATAACTATGGTGGTTGAGGCAATATTTTTGGAAATTTGACTAAAGTTGAGAAAAATTAATTGGAGATATTTCTTTTTTTTTTGGAAAATTTGTTGTTAAAATAGAGGAATGCTTTCTTTGTATTTCATACATTTTTTGGTCTGGAAGTGGATATTTTGAAAGAGGATCTGGAATTTTGGATTTGGCAAGGAAGCACAACATCAAATTGTATTTCTTCTAACTTTAGAACACAGGTTCTTTATTGCTTTATTGCTAGAAGTTTTGAATTTTAAATTTTGAAAGCTTGCTATGAATTTTTTTGAAAATCTTATCTATAAACAAAATTGAAACCCTATGTTGAAAAGTATGGAAAAGTTTAGATCCCTGTAGGGAAGCAAACTCTTACAATAGAAAAATTGGAAGAGGAAACAAAAGGAAAAACATATAATTTTTTGTGTTTGGATTTAAGTTTATTTTTCCAATACAATTTAGAAATTGAAATTAAGGATTTGTGCTTGAAAATGATTTTTCTCTAGTTATTTATGAAGAAAATTTGCCCAGTTTGGCTATAAAATGAAAATTTAGATATATATACACACACATAGACACACACATATATATACATACATATATATATATACATATACATATATTATTTATGTATATAATTTTGGTGGCATTCTGGAAATTTTTTTGTAAAATGTTTTTTGGGAAAAACCCTCCGTGTTTGCCATATGGTGAAATCATGGAACAAAGGTTTTAATTTTTTTTTTTTTGAATGTTAAGGGGGGCTGATGTGGCTGCACCACAGCTGCACCCATGGAGGGTGCGCTGCTATGAGCAACACTCCCTACACACTGTGGGGGAAGCGCTGCCACAAGCAGTGCAACCTCCACAGGGGAGGCTAGGCATAGCCCAGGCTACATCCCCTTCCCTGTGTTTGGTTTTTGGTTTATTAATTTATTTTTTTCTATATTATATATATATAGTATATATATTATATATAATATATATATATTATATATATATTATATATTATATATTTTAAATAATTGGATTTTAATTAAATAATTGGAATATATTTATGATTTGGAATTTAAATCATTTTTTTAAATATATATTGAAATATAAATATATTTGATTGTATATACATTAAATATATAATTATATATAGATGTTTAATTTATATTTAAATATAATTACTTTAAGATTATTTTATTATAATGATGCAAATATTGATTTTATAATAAAATGATTTTATTTATAAAAAAATTGATTCTTATCATTAGTTGTAATTGAGAAAATTTGAATTAAACTAATTGATTTAGTTCCTTATTGAAATTGTGAATGAAATTAAACTATTAGTTTTAAAATTCCTTAATTTTGCAAATGTAATTTTAATTACTTTGGGTATTTGCAAACAATGTATTATGAAATTATTTGGATTTAGGAGATCCTAAAGTTAGATTAATTTTTTGCTTGAAATTGTTTTAAAGTTATGTTTCTCTCATTCTCGTTGTTGGGGAAAATTGAGCTATTGTTTATGTAAGACTTCCAGATGTGTCTCCTTTGTGGTGGGGCTACAATTTGTGTTGGTTGAACTTGTGATTTGCTTTGGGTAGTGCATGTGGATATAGTCAGTTTGAACACCCAGTTATCATGATCGAGATATGTGATATGGTATAGATACCTGGTTACTACCAATGGGTTGTGTGACCTTATGTTTTAAGGTTGATATTTGTTATCATTTTTGTGCATCTTTTCTACCATGGTATTGTGGATTTGAATCATGTGTTTTTAGTAGGAGAACTTAGCTCTTTGTGGGGGTCCGACACACAAAGGGGCGCTAGAGTAACTCACTTAGGGTTTAATTAAGTGATAAATTAAAAATAATTAATGAAAAACTTTCAGACTAATTAAGATAATGAATGCCTCTCTCATGAATCATGTGCTTATTAAGGCTTGAGATGAGATGAGAAGCATAGTTTGTATGGGGGTCCAACGGTTGATAGAGGCAAGCCAGGGTAACCCAGGATGGGGGTCCAGTAACCTAGGAAGGTTGAGCCAGGGTAACTCATATAAAATTGTGTGACACTCTTCCTATGACAACCATCATTCAACTTTTTGTATTGTGCAGTTGATCATTGTTATCTAGAAGCATTGTAACCATCATGCTAGAATTGTACTTGTAAAGTTAATATTGTTTTTGCCTATGTCTAGAGATTGTAGGTTTTTTTTAGGAAGCTCTTTTACTCTCCTAGCATGGGGGTTGGTCCTTTGGGTACCACATGGTTGGGTGGAACATGCACCTTACACCGTTGGGTCCCCAGTTCTTGTTCGTGATGGCAGGTACTTCTTGTTTGAAGAGATCTTGTGCACCTATGAATTTTGTAATTCTTTTATGTTCTCAGTTGTATTTGTTGGATACCTTGTAATTGTGTTACTACTCAACTATATTCTAGGAGAAACCTTTGTAATTTGTAATTGTAACACTTTTGTATAAACTATCTCATTTGGAAATGAGAATTGTAATTGTAATATCAAATAAATGCAATGTGTGAATGGATCATTATTGTACTTTATACATTAAATGATGTATTTTAATGTTATCGGATGTATGATCTTTAATTCATGAGTAATAAATATAAGTTATGTTTAGTAACTTTTTTTAGTAATGGGTATTGTAAGTAAGCTCGTCACATACCTTAGAGAATGTATGTGTAAGTTTAGTTTACCTTGTTTAATTACACCACTTTAAATAAAAAGACATTGTTCACTTCCATTTATGTGTGACATTCTCTAGGGTTTCATGGTGGGCGTTACATGCCTCTTGGAAAAATTTCAACAATTTGATTAGCATTGGCAGTAGACTAGTGACCAGCTGGTAGTCCCCAAGTGGCTTGCAGGTGTTGGTGGACCACTAGCAATCAATTTCAATTGATATTTTAAAAATAATTTAAATATTTTTACTCCCCAACTAATGGAGGGGGTTGGGAATAGGCGAAATAGACTATCTAAGGGTCGAGCAAAGGGTTAATCCCTTTTTGTCTTTGACTACTAATAGATAGTTGACAACTATTGAAAGGAACTAAAATGATATCATGACATAATCATCCGACCACAATAATCCTAGATGTAATAACCCTGTCATAATAACCCAAAGAAAAAATAACCCAGGGTCTTAATTTAACCCATGGATAGAATAACCCATGGTCAAAATAACCTATGGAAAGAATAACCTATATGTAATTTATAAATCTTGTTTTCCTTTCTCTATATTCTTACAGGGATATTCTTTCCATGGGTTATTCTTACCATAGGTTATTTTGGCTTGGGTTATTATGACCTTGGGTTATTTTGTCCTTGGGTTATTGTGACTAGGTTATTCTATCCAGGGTTATTTTGGCTAGGTTATTATGTCATGTACAACCAATTTAAACCCCTATCGGTTGTGTCAGAAAGTGCCTACCAACATTGGAGTATGGGGAGAGAGGCCCATGTCCTCACGCTCGCCCACCCCTACACCACAAGTTTTATTTTATTTTTTAATTGAAAATTATTATATAAAAATCTTCTAATGTGGGAATTTAATTTATATTTTTTAAAAAAATTCTCTTTATATGAAACAATATGACTATATGGAAATGTGATAGCGTTAAGGTGGGCATTTTTTTCTTTTTCACAGTAGAAAAATTTGGCTAAATTATACATCAATCTTCATCTTTTTAGCCTCTTAGATTAACTGGTGAGGTTTTTTTTGTCACAACAAGTCATATGTGAATCTTATCATACAAAACCTTCATGGTGAACACCCAAAAAGGTCCATTTATTAATAACCCTATATCTACATAAATAAGCAAAAATATGTGACCCCAAAATCTAAAATCTATAAAACATAACCTACACAATAATCTCATACATTGTACATTTGTCTTCATTCTTTCTTGAAAAATCATAGATTAAACTATGCACTAGATCATCTCATACAAGGGTCATACCAACCACAACCATGGATTTAATACAAGTTAAAGGAAATTTGCAGCCATCTTTGACAATTTCCACATAAATCAAATAGATAAAATCATTTAAAGAAGTTTTAAGAATCCATATGAAAAATAATAGACAACATACATCAAGGATAATACAAGATATATCTTTAGGAAACCTTCAAGAGAGAAAAATAACCATCCAAAAGAATTCATCACTTGTGTATTATTTAGCAATGAAATAATTACAATACATTTTCAAAGTATCCATGAATACTTTTGAAACATCAATATATATGCATGTACTCTATGTGAAAAATAATATAGCCATACATCCTATTCCATTCTTCAAATACTCACATATGCAACCTATAAGATATTTTCAACCTCAATCCCCTTAGCAAAAGTAAGAATTCTTAGACAACTATGCATTCTCTCTTTAGGAAACCTTCAAGAGAGAAAAATAACCATCCAAAAGAATTCATCACTTGTATATTATTTAGCAATGAAATAATTACAATACATTTACAAAGTCTCCATGAATACTTTTGAAACATCAATATATTTGCATGAACTCTATGTGAAAAATAATATAGCCATACATCCTATTCCATTCTTCAAATACTCACATATGAAACCTATAAGATATGTTCAACCTCAATTCCCTTAGCAAAAGTAAGAATCCTTAGACAACTATGCATTTTCTTTATTTTATAGACAAGCTTTTAGAAAACCACCAAGTGGTATAACATAGACCATGTAGGTAATACCATGATCTAAAAAATTAATTGCTCCCCACATTTACTTTTTATTACTATATTTTCCCAATGTGCATAACCACATTAAATATTTATGATAATTTTGAATACAACATATAAAGTGGCCCATGAATGTCTAAGCCATGTGATGCATGTATCCTTAGATCCCCTAGGTGTGTTCCATAAATAACATTAAATTACATTATAGCATTATGAATGGTGGATAGAATAACCTTTTCAAACAAACATTACTTATGGAATGAGTTTGTAGAAGAGAATGTGGAAATAAGAAGTTGGTAGAGTTTGATGACATAGACTTGGAAGATGTGAAATGATACATTCCAACACTGGGGAGATCAAATTGGGTAAGAAAGAATTATAAGATTATATAAATCCTAATTTTTGCATATCTCTCTTTGTCATTATCTTTATTCAAATTACTCATGAAAACTCCATAACTTTTCAAAATGCACTTCTAGGTCAAATGGCAAAAATATTAAGAGGTTGAATTATAGAAAGAAATGTTGTATTTCAATAAAAAAAGATTTGGGACATGGATAGATTACAAATTAGAAGAAAAATAGTTCATTGTAAAGCTATCTAACAAAAAATTTAAAGAGCAATAGCAATTTTAGAGCTGACTAATAATGGACATCCACACCCACTCCCATTTCTCCCGCCTAGAAGGAATTTTGAATGATTTATGCTTCTTAGAGGTGTCGGCAATGTCTTCGCTAGGGTGAAAACTAGTCATTAACCTCTTTGCATATGTCCCTTCCTTGTGTGTTGTGGGTTATACTACAATGGCTTCCCCATCTCCTACTGTTGACGTTGTTGTGGGTGGGTTTGGTGTTTCTCAAACACTCATGTGGGGCAAGGTGTTCATCCTGATCTTGCTACTTCAAAGGATCTTCTACATTTTGTTGATGCTATGAAGACTAATTGGCCTGGGGAGGGCTTTGTTTGTCCTATGTGCTGTGCATATAGTGTTCCTATAATTTCCCTTCGTAAGGAAGTGCTAAAAATATTGATTTTTTATTCCAAGACTGCTCTTATTTCTAGATTTTTTCGCTTGTGGCCTTCCCTCCCTAATTTGCACCTTTGGATCACCAACCAGTGGTATCCTCTAGTTGATGGTTCAATGAAGATTTACCCTTTTGCAAGGGGTTTTTTGGTTGTGGGTTTTAGTTTCCTTGAGAATAGACATGCTATTTTACACTATGGTTTATGGGATTGGGATTCTCATCCCCTCTCCATGAGACCTTGGGTTCATTCTTTCAACCATTTGAAGGAACCCTTAGATGTGGTGCCTGATTGGGTAATATTTACTTATCTTCCCTTATAGTTCTAGTGTCCCTCTGCCTATGAGGGCATTGGTAATGCTTTTGGGAGATTCTTGAAAGTGGATAAGGCTTCCAAGAATTTTACTCATACATCCTTTTCTAGGATTTTGGTGAAGGTTGATATGTCAAAATATTTACCTAGTGAGGTTTTCTTGTAGGTTAATGGTTGGTCTTGGTCTCAGATTGTGGATTACGAGGGTCTTCCTTTTTTGTGTAGATGTTGTTTCACTATTGGTCACTTAGCCTGTGACTGTTCTCAAGGCTCCCACCCTGTTTCTTCTTCTAGCTAGTTGAAGAGCTCACTTCATGAACACTTAATAGTGCACCTTGTTATAGACTCTATTTCTTTGAATGATGATTCAAAGCCTCCCTCTCTAAGGAAAAATTTGAGTGTTGAGATAGTTGTTGCTCGTTTGGTCATTTTTGTAGTGTTTTCTCTAGATACTTGTGATGGTGCTATTTCCCCAATGGTTTTTGTTACTCTGATTCAAAATAAGGATGTCCTATCTATTGTGTGTTCTGCCTCCTCTAAGGCCCCTCCCTCTCCAACTCGTGTTGCTGATGGTATTGTTCCTCTAGTGGCTTCTACAAGACTGGTTCAACACTCGGTTGTTCCCTCTGAGGTGTGTGATATCTCTCTGGAGGCTCCTCTTATTTCTATTCCTAATCTAGTTTTTGATACTCCCTTTATAGTTGTGCAAAGGAAAAAGAAATGTACTCCTAAAAAATCTCTAATGAGTTTCCTTTGAAGGAAAATTTGTTCGTTTCAAGTTCTAGATTTTAAACTATCTTTCTATGATTGGATGTCTCTATTTTTTTTGGTCTTGGTGGCACTGTTCTTACAACTAGTATGTTTCTTGTTGTTGTTCTTGTCCTACTATTCCTGATTGGTTTCATGTTTGTCCAGTCTATTTTATCGAGTTGTTCTACCGAGTTTTAAGCTTTGTATAGAATTATCGTTTGTTGTAAAGGGGATTTGGGCCCTTTCAAAATCCTTTCTTACTTTATAAAAAATAAAAAAAATAAATCTAAGAGAGGAGTAGGGTATTGAGGAAAAGAAAAAAATGACAAGAGACGTGAATGGGAGCAATGAAGGTTTTTTTAATGTTGAGGGTAATTCAGTCGATGGGGAAGATGATCTTGATGGTGATGGGGAAGATCTGTTGCTACCTCCCTTTGGTTGGTCATTGGGTGTGTGGGATGGAAGGAGAATAGTGTAAAATGAGAGGGGTATTTTCCTGTAGGGTTCAAAGATCTTGCTTCTTTCTAGTTGTCTCTAGTCAAGTAGATCCTACATTTTTCTTTGGTCTCATGGGAGGGTTTCTTTTGTTTGCTTCTTGCATAACTTAGTCTACTTTATAGTCTATTCCTTGGTTCTTTCTTCTTATTGTAGATCTGTCCTTTGTATGCCCTCTACCTCCTCTATTTTGGATTAACCTTTTAGTGGGTGTTCTCTTTGATTTCTAGTTCCATCTATGGAGATGGTCACACCCTTTTGTGCCTTTAGTTGGTTGCTACCTTGTGTGTGCTCATTTTAGTATTCCTTTTGGGTTCGATGAGACCTTGGTTTGACCACCGTGACCACATTTACTTGCTCCTTTTACTGGTGGGTTTCTAGTTTGGTAGTTTTGTTAGCTGCGAGTTGCAGTGTCCTATGTCTAGCCACTTCTTTGGTGCTAGCTTTGGTTGTGTTTGGTTGATTGTTTATGGATACACTAGTGAGGCTATTGTTGGAGAATTTCCTCTCCTTGGTTCATTGAGCCCTTGCTTTTCTTTGGGTGATTTCTTTTTGGTCTCTAGGTTGTGGTTTTTTTGCTCTATTTGATTTGGTAGAGTGGATGAATTTTCCATCAATCTCGAGGTTCTTCATCTCCTCAGATTTGGCCAAGCCTCTCTGGGTTTAACCTCTTCTTTGTGGTCTTGGGAGATGAGGCACTTTTTTGGAGGTTTTTGTTTATCACATTGCTAATGGCTCAAGGTATCTTGTACTCCTGCATGTTTGTCTTTGATATGCACTTTTCAAAAATTTCTAAAGACTATGTTGTGTTGGTCTTCAAATCACTCTCTCTCCATCCTTTGGTCAACTTTCTATTGATTCAAGTGATGTACCCTCTTGGGTGGTGACAGAGGGTCTACCCTTTTTCAAAGAAGTTTATTCTTTTCTCTATTGTTTTGGGCCTGGTGGTTTGGGGTTCAGTGTTTTTTCGGGCTATCTTGTTTGAGGTAGTGACTACCTTGGCTCCTACTGAGGTAGTTTTTGAAACTCTTTTGGGAAATTTACTTTTATTGTATGTGGAATTCTTCATTTTTGTTGGAAGGATTACTTCTTTGATGATTGAATTGTTGCTTTTGGTGGTCTTCAAAGATGTGGTTGCTTTCTTCCTAGCCTTGCTAATTGTGTCTTCTTTTGAGGTGAAGACCCCTCATTTACCTCAATGGAGGTGGGTTCAAAGGGTGTGGGTAGTTTCAACTCCTCTTCTATCAAGGTGAAGAGTAGTTGGTTTTGAGTTCCAAGTTTTGTCCCTTTGGTGGTGACTATGGGGTTTTTGAAGCTGTTGGCTTCTATTGGTTTTATCTTGTCTAAAAAGTCCTAGTTTTTCCACATCAATCTCTTGTTGATGTTGTTTTTCTTGTAGGTGTGTTTTTTTTTTTGTTCTATGCTCTAGTCAAAAGTATGGTTTTTGTGTTATTCTTTTTTGGCTCACCTCTAGTGAGTCCTTTTTTATATTGACTAACTTTTCGTGAGCCACCTCTACCTCTATGGCTTCTCTGTAATGGATACTAGCCCTTCCAATCTTATCAATTCAAAACAAAAAAATATATATATATTTTATTAAAACAAGAAAAGAGGTAGAAGTAATTAAATTTATGAAAATTTTCTCTCCTATTACAAAATTAACTTCAACTATATGGTTTTTAGTTTTGACTACTAATTTTGATATTGAAATTGAACTTATTGATGTAAAGACAACATTTTTGAATTGTGAGGTTGAGGGAAAATGCTACATGACACAACTAGAATGTGATATGGTAAAATTTAATGCTAAATTAGTGGGTAAGCTAAAAAATCATTCATTTAAAGTTCAAATTAATAAATAACAACGTGGAATAAAAACATGAGTGAAATGTAATGGGAATTAAACTAGATTGTAGAAAAACTAATTCATGTGTGTATTTTTTGAAAAAAAGGTAGAATTTTTTTTGTCATAGTATTGTATGTAGATGACATGTTATTAATCGATAAAATTAAGATAATGACTAGTTTAGCTAACTTTTATGTATCTAGACATAATTTAATAAGGAAGATCTTGGTGCTACAAAATTCATTCTAGACATCAAAATTAAAAGGAATTGTACAAACAAAATTATGGCTACATCAAAAGAAATATATTGATATGAGTCTACTTTTTTAAGATTTAGAGTACAAGAAATAAAAGTTTTTAGTGCACCATATTTCCTATTTATAACTTGTTTTTTTTAAGTTTAGTCATAAAATAGAAAATTAAATTGAGAAAATGAGTTAGGTTCCTTAATATTCTAGATAGCCTCATTTATGTTAGATAGTCTATACTAAACTTGATATTATAATAGGTAGTAGGAGTTGTGGAAGTATATACATCCAAACCTAGTAAAGAATATTGGACTACTATGCAAATGATTTTTTATATCTATGTGGCACCTTTGATTATGTAATTCTCTATGTAGAATGGGCATATAAAAATAGAACTTTGAATTTGGATGGATTTATGGACTCTAAGTGTGTTACAAATGTTGACTATTGAAGATCTACAAGTGTATATGAATTCTATCTTTTGTGAGTAGTAAGCTTGATCTGCAAAAGATAGGTAGTGGTTACACTATCTAAGAAAGAGGTAGAGTATATAGAAGTGTAGCTATCACCATGAAAGTAGATTTATGTTTTTATTTTATCTTATTAATTTGGACATTTCTTTACGTGAAATTTTGGAGTGCCTTGTATTGTCTACTTTCCTTTAATAACATATTAGTATTCTTCAAACTTATAAAAAATATTTTTAAAAATATATCAAAATGATAGAATTAGTATATATAACAAGTCTCTTAATATTAGAATCACCACTTCAATAACTAGTTGGATCTTATGTCATATAAAATGGTCATAGATTCTCTTGTACAAAGGTATCCATACACATATTTTTCACAAAGGCCCTAATAAACCAATTAATAAACTCCAATTTTTAAGTTCCTTTAACCTTTATCACAAATTCTTTATAAGATTCAAAATAAAATAAAAAATATTTTAAGTGTGTGCTTTGTCATATTTATTATTAATACTTCTATAGGAAATTATATTGCAATGATTTCTTCAACTCATTTGATTAATTATTTATTAATAAGTTACTTGATTAAAAACTTAATTTTATGCTCTTCAAATATAATTTAATCTTTCTAAACTGAACATGTCAAATATTTAATTTTAAAAATTGTAAAAGTTATTTCTCTTGAACATAATTGGCTAAGAAGTTTGGGGTGTTGAATTTATAGGGAAAAACAAGGTAAACTATTTTTTTATATGAATTCTCACTTTTAGCTTTATATAGTCATTTCATTAAATCTTTCTAAAATAAATAAAATGTTATTTATTTTTATTTTCTTTTAGAATGATTTTTATTTTTAACTATATAAAGACATTTCATGAAATCTTTCTAAAATAAATAAATGTTACTTTTACTAATATTTTAATAATTTAATAGGATATATAAAAAATATATATATTTTTTAATGTTGATATATTAAATATTAAATTAAATAAAGTATTTTTTTTAGATACATACATAAATTTTCAATATTTATGTATGTAATTTTTATTTTTAATTAATATCAAAAAAATCAATTAGTTAGAGATTTAAATTTACTCTATTAAAATAATAAAATAGAACTTAGCATATTAATAGATATAATGCTCTAAAATTTTATTCATCTAATATCTTTAGTCTTCTTCCCAATATTAATTCATAATTTTATTTTATTTTGTAATATCACTCTACAATTCTTTATTGTTAGGGTTAAGCTTATGATCATAGTTATGGATAGTATTATGACCATAATTAGGTTTAGAGATAGGTATAGGAATAGGATAATGGTTTAGAATTTATTACTACGGTTAGAAAAATAATTCGAGGTAGGACTTGATCATGCAATTTAAACTAATTAACAATACTAAAACACTACAATTAACAAAACTTTCATCTATTTTTACCTAAAACACTACAATTAACAAAACTTTCATCTATTTTTATTCACATTAATAAAACTTACATTTTTTTTTTCCAAATCCACTTGTTTTCATATGAGATAATCAAAGCATGTCCCATTTTTTTTCCTTAATGATACTCAAATTGATCTAGTAAATGCCAATGAAGAATACAAAATTCTCATTGCCCTCATTACCATGAGAAATCAAGGAATTTAGTAGCTAACGTACAACGTTAAGATTTATATCTCCAAAAGTTTTATGCTTTTCTACATAAATTATCTCTAGCATTGGTTATGTTTTTATTGTATACTAGTATTTTCATTTAAGGAATTTTTTATCTTATAGAAAAGTTTTGAAAGAATTGTTAATATTAGTATTAACATTTTAGTATTATTAATTATTATAAAAAATAGTTAAATAATATTGATATTTAAGGTAAAAAAATAATATTTCATATATGTCTTCATTTTATAAAAAAATTAAATATTGTTTTCTATCTTTAAACTAATATTTTTAATATTATTAATTCTAATAATTTTTTTTTTAAATAATAGAAATGTATTAAATTTGTGAATATGGTTTCATTTGTTAATCATATAAGACCTCCAAATTAAAAAAATAATCCTTAAAATAATAAAATTAAAAATGTGAAATAACTAAACAACTTCATAATAAATATTAAATAAACACATTAAGTGATATTTACCCTAATTAACGTATATATATGATTTAAAAACAGAAAAAAACACTACTTATAAATATCCCACCCCTTTAAATATATTTCTTAAATTATAGTAACAAAAATCACAGTAATCAATAAATATTACTACAGTCAACAAAAAAAAACCTCGATAATAATCCCATCGATAATGTGCAAGGGAAACGCACAATGAAACATTCACAAGAGTGGCGAAGAGTGACATTAGGTTGCACTTTGACATACGGGTATTTTTAGTTCCTGCCAGGAACTATAGCGGAGGCTGAAACATTAAACGGTGATTAAACTTTCTCTATTCAGCCAATCAAATCATGCGGATTTTCTTGCATAGGTTTATTTTGAACCATGGCTATGAAAAGCTGCACATTTTTTAACTAAAACTTTTATGCAACATATTTTGGCAGTCTCTGATTCGCGTCGCAGATGGGCTCGCAGGTGCATTTGCAGCTTCCAATGCAAGAGACCGCACGAATTTTGAGAAGGCTCCTGCAGATTGTCATGTAGTTGAAACAGCTGGCGATTAGGGTATGTTAACGATTTGCAATGTTTGCATGCAAGGGGAGACGTGGCTGGCCTGCAGGACATTCATCGTAAGCACTCCATTTGGGCTGATTTTACACTTGAATCATAAATATAGAGCAAAGACAATAACATTTTTGGTATTGGTTAGGATAATTCCACTGGGGCATACTGGCTTGCTTCATTCCATTCATCCTTTACAGTGTTAGGGTTAGTTCCGGGTTTCTAGATATGGCATTCCACCTATTTGTAGTCCTTAAAGTGCCATAAGTGCAAGTAACAAGTGAAAGATCAGAAGGAACTTGGGACGCCAGTTTCAAAGATTCAGGGTTCGATCCTGACACTTCATGGCATTTACGTGATAGAGACAGGTTTGTAAGTCTTCATTTTAAGTGCTTTGAGCGATCAACGCCTTATGCAAGAGTGCCTCTAATTGACAAGGTAACCATTAAATTATTGTTACTGTTGCATTCTAGCTTGAAACAATTGTGTTCTATCGTTTTTCCTTTCCAAATAGAGGAAACTTTAGCCAAATTCATTCCTTCAATTTTTCCTAGGTAGGGAAAGGAGAAAACATTATGCATTGTTCTAATGAGAGCCCTTTGTAAGGGTTACCCTCGATTTTAATCAAACTTTGTGTACTATTTCTTTAAACCATAATCTCAGAAAGCTCAAAATCTCAAATTTTAATAACCATTGCATTTCCAATCGGACTATTCAAGATTGCTCAGCGCTATTGTATTTTTCATTTATTTTAAATTGATTTTATCATTTGAAGACAATTTTAGCATTCAATTGACCGGTTATGAAATTTGGTAGTACATTTCACTTGTTTTAGGGTGCTCTCAATTACATTTGTAATGCTGATAGCAATATCAGCATTACACGGGTCAATGAGTTTGACTCGAAACTACACGGTTGAATCCTGATAGCAATATCATAATTTGACATGCTGTGGAAAAATACCTCCTACTTATCATCTGTAATGCTGTTTTTATTTTTTTCTTGATTTTTAGTCAATGCTCATTGTTTTAACGTATTTGGTATATTTTCTTGTGTTATGGTTGAGAATGATTCATGCCCTGTCTAATGCTTTCTTATTTATTCGAATGATATTGATCAATGAAATGTCTAAGTATTTTTTCAAGAGTCACTATAAACTCTCAGGCTCCCTCTTTCATGCTTGGAAAAATTTAGCTTATCCTTGAGCTTATGAATGTGAAAGGACTTACAATCTACAATGTTGAGACTTGAGAGTCATTTTCAGGTTAATTAACATTTAGAGAACACAAATCTTTTTGTCATTTTTATGAATCACATTACTCTCATTCTGTTTGGGTTATGTACCATTTGATCCATAAATGTTAGTCTACCAAAAATGAAGAAAAAAATTATGGTAATTGATTACTACTAGAGTCTCTTCATAATGCAACCTGGTTAGTTAATCTATAACATCTATAATGCTTTCTTTGTGAATAATGATATCTATCAATCAAACTAGGAGTACACAAAACTGTTTTTGGTGCTAGTGTAATGCAGAATAAGGAGTTACCAAGAACAATATTTTTACAAAGAACCATAATTATGAACATTCTGTGCAAAGGTAAAGTATAGACTTGTTTACTAAGGGTTTTGATTTGATTTTCAACAAAGAAGGCATTTTTTAATGAAATCAAGGAAGAATTATATAGTTTTCCTTGGATTATAACTTAATACTAACATGTTAAATACACAATGTATATCCCCCTAATACATTAGGATATTTCTCATATGTTTTTGTCCATCGTCTCAGAAATGTTCATCAATTAACCTAGACATTTCATTGTAAATCAGTGAGCATTTGTGTAACAGTTACAAGAGGAACATGGAGGCAATTAAGTGACATCTTTCTTTCAATTTACTATAGAAAACTGCACTAAGCATTGTGTTGATTACTTATAATGCAATCTTACCTAATATCTTTTAATGCAAAGATGAGGGAAGATGCTAAGAATGGAGTAAATGTTGAAAATCTTTCAGAAATTGAGGTAAAATGTGTCAACTATGTTATAAAGTTGCTCCTTCAGGTCATATATTGCAATAGCTTCCTCTTTCTGATTTTTTACATGATGAGAATTGTTGATTGTTAAGGAAGACATATTTTGCAAAGTTGATTTTATTTTTTCACTTCAAGGTGCTGCAAACAAAAAAGTTGCAGCAACAAATATGAACCGTGCTATCAGTCGCTCTCGTAGTGTATATACTTGTATCATTGAAAACAAGGCAAAGCAGATTTCTATTTTCCCAATATTTTGTCAGTCATGCCACTCTTTGGCTGCAGTCTACCCTTGAAACCAAAATTTTTAAAGGTTTGCAAATCATGTTTAACTTCAAATTGATCAGAATTAAAATTTAAAATCATATCTATTCTTGAGAAAAATAAAATTCCTCTTGTTGAAAGTTCTGTTTGTAATGGTAAATAAAAGGCTTGTAAGGCATTCCTGTTTTAGTTGGATATCTTTGTTATGTTTAAATTATGGTAATTGATTACTACTAGAGTCTCTTCAGAATGCAACCTGGTTAGTTAATTCATAGCAACTATAATGCTTTCTTTGTGAATAATGATATCTATCAATCAAACTAGGAGTACACAAAACTATTTTTAATGCAGAACAAGGAGTTGCCAAGAACAATATTTTTAGAGAGAACCATAATTATGAACATTCTGTGCAAAGGTAATGTGTGGACTTGTTTACTAAGGATTTTGGTTTGATTTTCAACAAAGAAGGCATTTTTTAATGAAAGCAAGGAAGAATTGTATGGTTTTCTTTGGATTATAACTTATAGTAACATGTTAAATACTACAATGTATATCCCCCTAACACATTAGGATATTTCTCATATATTTTTGTCCATCGTCACAGAAATGTTCATCAATTAACTTGGGCATTTCATTGTAAATTAGTGAGCATTTATGTAACAGTTACAAGAGGAACATGGAGGCAATTCAGTGACATCTTTCTTTCAATTTATTGTAGACATCTGCTCTAACCATTGTGTTGATTACTTATAATGCAATCTTACCTGATATCTTCTGATGCAAGGATGAGGGAAGATGCTAAGAAGGGAGTATATGTTGAAAATCTTTCATAAATTGAGGTGAAATGTGTCAACGATGTTATTAAGCTGCTCCTTCAGCTCATATATTGCAATAGCTTCCTATTTCTGATTTTTTGCATGATGGGAATTGTTGATTGTTAAGAAAGACATATTTTGCAAATCTAATTTTATCTTTTCACTTCAGAGTGCTGCAAACAGAAAAATTGCAGGAACAAATATGAACCATGCTAGCAGTCGCTCTCATAGTGTATTTACTTGTATCATTGAAAACAAGGTAAAGCAGATTTCTATTTTCCCAATATTTGTGTCAGTCATGCCACTTTTAGGCTGCAGTCCACCCTTGAAACCAAATTTTTTAAAGGTTTGCAGATCATGTTTAACTTCAAATTGATCAGAATTAAAATTTAAAATCCTATCTCTTCTTGAGAAAAATAAAATTCCTCTTGTTGAAAGTTATGTTTATAATGGTAAATATTAGGCTTGTAGGGCATTCCTGTTTCAGTTGGATATCTTTGTTACGTACATTGAAAAAAATGGTCTATATGCTTTAATTTACCAT
Source organism: Sequoia sempervirens (assembly GCA_007258455.2). Taxonomy (NCBI): domain Eukaryota; kingdom Viridiplantae; phylum Streptophyta; class Pinopsida; order Cupressales; family Cupressaceae; genus Sequoia; species Sequoia sempervirens. The sequence goes on along the minus strand of VDFB02047230.1, from coordinate 248,187,605 downwards.
TTTGATGAATATATTTGTTATTGTTTTCTAGTCGGAATGTCAATCTGTGACTCATCATAGATTTGGACACTTGAATCTGGTTGACTTGGCAGGTTCAGAAAGGTACTGTGTCTATTGTAGAAAATTGTAAAGTATTTTTTGTGATTGTTCTTTTGCAAGTATAAATAAATGTAGGATAATTTGGCAGTTGAACAACTTATAATAATAATTGATTTAACAGGCATAAGAGTTCGGGTGCTGAGGGGGAACACCTGAAAGAGGCCACGAATATCAATAAGTCCTTTCAACTCTTGGGTACTGAAATCAAGTATATTTTTATATTTCCTTTTGATGCTTAGACTGTTTACATTATCATTAAATGAACTCTTGTATTTATGTTTTTGTCGAGATCCATCTGATTTGAATCAATTAAGGAAAAAATGCGCAGGCTTGTGATAATGAACCTTGTAAATATTGCCAATGGGAAGGCACAACATGTACCATATCATGACTCAAAACTTTTATTTCTCCTCCAGGTTAGTTAAAAGCAATGCACACTAGAAATTTCAATGCAAAATCATTATTTCGACAGTAGCAAGGTAAAAATAGGTTTGTCATTTTTTTTTCTACTTCTGGCTTATTGAATGTTTTCCCAGGCATATTGGGAAATCAGGTGAAGAGGGCAGTTATGTTATCAGGTTTTATGTAATTATATATCACTTTGTCATTACCTTCAAAATCGAAGGTGTCTACTACCAGCAAATTAACTTGTATCTATAATTGTTAAAGTGATGATGTCTAGGAAATATGTAACAATTTACTTCAACATGGCTTGATTATGACAGATATACAACATTTCCATCGGAGTACATGTACACACAGGTTAACATTTCTTTTCTCAAGGCTTTCTTTGGTCAAAGATGTCAGCAATTAAAATTTATAACTTTTAGATTTAGATATTCATTCATCACTAGTATGCTTAGTGAGCTTCTATCTTATTGTCGATGATTATTCTCTTGGATGTTACTTTGCAGAATATATACAATCCATATCTGGGCAGAATATCCACAATTATATGGATCACATGGGACCATAAATCCGGAAGTATATCCTTATGTACACATTGGGCAACCTTTCCAGACTGGACCTATCTATCCTACTCTACAAGGTCATGGAGTACTAGGGCCTCACATTCTACAATTTGCATTTCCAGGAGCTAGTCCTGTGATCACCCGTTCACAACCATAGGGAGCAGCTGTGGCAGCAATTCAGGGACCATTTCCTTCAACAGGTAGAATTAGCAATACATATTGCGCTTCTTACTGTGTGAATTTTCCCGAGTTATTTCCACAACAAATCCACATTGGCTGTGAACAACTGTATTGTTCAAATTGTTAAGGGCTAGCCACTTTGTAATGCAGAACCTTGCATCATTTATTTCACATAGCACTTTCAGAAAGCTCAATGGCTTTCATGACTGTTTAAATAATATAATTTCTGTTCTAATTGATCTTCATGAGGAATCTGACATGAGTAAATATGTGAATTAATTTGGAACTTTAGTTAAGGAATTACCACAAACCGTTTTTGCATTACTGTATTTGTATTTTGCAAAAGTAATCTGATAGCTATATTATGTATGGTGTGTAATTACCTCTGTAATAACCTCCTTGACATTAAATGCTTACTATTTTTGTTCAGTTCGTTATGCCTCTGGTCATAGACAAAAAAATGCTCTCCTCTGAAATGTATTGTTCTTGCTATTCGTTTATTGTTGATAAATTATAAACCTCTAATACTTACATATTAAGAATATATATGATGCTTTAAATAGTTTATATGCTCACCAGGTTCATGCTTGTTAAAACTAAGTTAATTGGTCTTTCCTGAATAGCTAGAGACTAGTTGATTGCATACTCAAATTAGTGATACTTACTGGAGAAGAATATCAACAGATGCCCATCTATACAGATAGATTGATAATGGTCATTCTTTGAGCTAAGTCCTCCTTCTTTTACATGTTTCTTTGTATTTTATGTCCACAGATGCAAGTGTTTTTGTATTCGTTCTTGTGTGCGGGTATCAAGGATGCCTTAACACCTGGAGTCACAAAATTGAGTTTGCATAAGGCATACAATTCAAATTCAAACTCCTCCACAAACCATGAAATGATTTCCTTGGGGCATCTTACGGTGAGACAATGACACCATGTAATAGTGGACTCTAGTTGTACCGAACAGCTACTTCCACTACAACACAACATTTTGTTTTATAATGTTTCAACATTGGAGGTCTTTGACATTGGTAAATCCAAGTGTTTTTTATAGGTAAAGTGTTACTGAGAACTGAAATGAGGTGGTTGTTAGGCAGGAGAAAATTATTGACTAAAGGATTGAAATGAAGCAGTTGTATTGAGCAGACTAATTGATTAAAATAGGTGGTAGATAGTTCTATAAAGAAGTATAAACTAGTAGCAAATCATTGACAACTGATGAAGAACTAATTAACAACTTACTAAAAACAGATTAACAACTGGAAGATTAAGAATGTTGAAAATAACCTGAAAAAGCAAACAAAACAAAACTAGACCAAAAGAAAACCAGAATAAAACGTTCTTCAAAACCAGACCAAAACCATTCTTGCACACTTTGGCAGGAACTTCGCTGCTCTGCAGCTCTTGTTATTTATGATTTTGCATCCTAGTACCCTAAAACTATACTTTTTACAATACAAAATATAATGATGTTGACTAAGCTCAACATTCGAACGGTCGGGCCATAGTTTTGCTTGAATAAGCCTTCATAATCTCTTATTACAGATGGAGAAAAACAAAAGTTTCAAAATCTTATCAATCTGGTTGAAGTATATCTTCCTCCATTTCTTTCTAACAGCAATCAATAACATTACACAGGAAAAACCTGCAACATGTGACAATCCTATTCCAATCTCAAACCATGGTATTTGCTTTCTAAAATCTACATTCTATCTTAACTGCCAGTTGTAGAAGGGAGGGGAGGAGAGAACTTTGGCCAAGAACATTTATTTGGAAGTGGGGATCCCTCCAAATATGTATTTCCAGAATACGATGTGTCATCAAATGTGATCATCTGTCCTCCTTGAGGTATGCTGCCTGAGAGGTTGTTGTTTGATAAATTTAAACATGCCAATGATAGAGATTGAAACTCTGCAGGAATATCTCAATAAAATCTGTTTGAAGAAAGATCCAATGATTCTAATCGACTCAGTTCCCCCAAACTAGGTGGGATAACTCCACTGAGGTTGTTCATTGACAGATTGAGAAACCTCAACTCCTTCAACTTTCCAAAATCAAAAGGAACATCTACATTCAGTCGATTGTTGGAGAGATCTATGCCTGTGAGTAAGGAAAGAATATACGAGTAGTGCAACTCTAAGCCTTTGACAGTCATATACAATTCATCATGAGACCAAACATAAGTTATAAAAGTCTCAAAAGGGCCAAGATCAGAATATTCCTTAATGCTGTTGTATTTTGATAATAAATTGAGGTCATCTCTTGCTACACCCATTGCTTTTAGAGATGCAATGTTCTGTGGAATAAAACCAGATATATTGTTAGACGATAGGTCTAAGATCTGGAGCTGCTTCAGTTGGACAACCTCTGAAGGAATGCTACCTCTGAAACAATTACCCTTCATCATCAACACTTGAAGACCTGATAGGTTTCCAATTGACGATGGAATATCGCCAGTAAATTTGTTATGCCCAATATCTAGTACTTGTAATTTCTTACAAGTGGCGATAGAGGGAGGGAAGAATCCACTTAATTTTATGTTTCTTACAGTTAAAGATGAGGAGAATAGCCCGTGGGGTATGATTCCCTCCAAACTATTATCCCCTAAATTTAACACTTGAATTACCTTGTAGTTGGCAAAGCATGTAGGAATGTTACCATTCAATTTGTTGTTTGACAGATCTAACTTTTCAAGGTAAATTAAATTACACAAGCTTGGAGGAATATTGCCAATTAGAGAATTGTCATTTACCGTCAAGAGCTGTAGATCTGGAGGCCACACAGATGGCATGTGTCCAGTCAATTCATTCCTAGATACATCCAATACTGTGATCCAACGAACTGATCTAGTTGGGATAATAAGGCTGCCAAAGAAATGATTTCCTGAAAGGTTAAACAAATACAACTGGGGATTGTTCTCCCATAACCAGGATGGTATTTCTCCAACAATATTGTCATCAGCCAATGTCAATCTCTGCAATGAATACTGAGTGGAAAGCCACTCGGAAACTCGACCACCAATACTACATGAGCTTAGATCTATGCCTCCTAACTGGAACTGGGGAATCCAAGTTGTGCTAATATTCAGCACACAATAAGATAGAATAAATTTTTGTAATCCTGCGAGGTTATAAAACAAAGTATCTGATATGGTAATCGAGGAGAGCCAGAGAACCTTTAGAGAGGATGGCAATGCTAGTTGCGAAAAAGTGATGTGCTTATGTGATGAAAAATTACGACCATGGAGCTGCTCAAGGGAGGAAAGACCTGTAAGGTTAAGGCTCCCGTGTAATTTGTTAAAAGAAAGACCCAAGAGCTTAAGCGAGGAGAGATTTTTTACACATGATGGCAGCATTCCACTTAGCTGGTTAAAGCTTACATCTAAATAGCTAAGATTGCTGAGCTGACAAATCACGGGAGGAATTATTCCTTTCAAACTATTGTTCTTTAACCGCAGATATTGAAGATGAGAGAGATTTCCCAAACAGGAAGGAATTTTACCAGTTACACCAACGTCCTTCAAGTTGAGGTATTTGAGGAAAGGAAGGTTGCAGAAACTACCAGATATGATTCCACTCTGCACGCCCTGCTCTGCATGGTAAGCACTCAAATTCACTCCCTCTACATGTTTGGTGAGATTATTGCATGATATGCCATCCCACATGGAGCAACAGTCACTTCCATTAACCCATGAACTGAGAATGCCATCAGACACATTCAAGGATGCTTTGAAGGAAAGAAGAGCTTGGGATTCTGCGGTAGGACAATTGGACAGACCAATGCATGGGTTTATAAGAAGAATAAAGAAAACTGCATTGATAAAGGTAAACTTAATAGGGGCAACAGCCATTGCTTGAGTGAAGTCGCAGAGGGCAAAGAATTAGACTAGGAGAGGCATATTTATAGGATAACATACCCAGGAGTTGACTTCAGCCTTAGCGGCAACGACTAAGAATTGGATGTATAGAATTTAATTGTATCACTATCGTACACTAAAAACAATTGCTCTAGTCAATGCATTCACTGTTTATGGGCAACGACAAAAAAAAAAAATGCTTACAATATAATCAGTTGGTGCATTGATTAGAAAAATGCCGGTTATAAATTAACAGGTGGATTTCATGGATCTTTGTTGATGTACTGTATGCTGTTTGCCATTCCTTTTATTATGCAGCTGTATGCTGATTGCATTTTTTTTTTTATGTTAATCCAATATTAAAAAAATAAAAAATTGACAGCAAACCCTAAAGACTTTCTTAACTTAAATTGTGAAAATATTTAATATAAATAGTTGTCGTAAAGACTTTTTTAACTTAAATAGTCAAATATTTAATATAAATAGTTGTCACCATTATAAGCTGTTGAATGCTCAAAAGAACACTTATGGACTAATCAATGTAAATAATATTTATTGTGCTTCTAAGAAGTAAGAAATTGAATTACGAATTGAGAACAAATTGTGAAGATTTTGTAGATTTAGATGGTTAGCAATCTAAAAAAACTTATTAGTCTATTGTATATCAAATTATCAATTATTTATAATTCTATTTAATAATGTTTTATTATAATAAGTATTAGATTTATTAGTTGTAAAAAAATAATATTACATATATTCACATAAAAAATGGGTAGATATAAGTTACAGTCTTAAATATAGTCTTGAACAAGCACATATAATAAGTAATGTATTATATACCAACATTTATAATCCAACAACAATTTTACTCTGAAACATTTTACTTACTAGATGAATGCTATTGTATTATAAATCTTATTGAATGAATTTATGCTACATGTTTATTTCCCACTAGTTGAGACAAGATTACAAAAAGTATTTAGTTGGAATGTGGTATTCTATCAATTAACCATTAGCCATCAATCATATTGGATTAGTTGAGTCTACTGGATTTTCTATGTACTTAATGAACCATCATAGAAAATAAGTAAATAAATATAATGGTGGGATCACCTTGAAACATAAGATATATATTATAATGAAGAAAATAAAGTTCATAAATATGGGTAGTTGGGACATTGACTACAATGCACTAGTTTTGTTATTGGTAGTGACATAAAAGAATATTTATCTATACATGAATAACTCACAAGTTGACTGCAATGCACTATTTATTTATTTGTAGTGACATAAGAACATGCTTATAAATATAAAAAATTGACACATTGACTACAATGCATTAGTTATCTATTGGTAGTAAAAGAAAAGAATTCTTATAAATAATAACATTTGGTATTTGGGGATGACCCCGCAGCGCAGCCGCAAGTTGAGAAGCCTCTCTTCTAGGAGGTCTTAAGTTCAAATCACATCATACAATATAAAACAAAAAAAAAAACATTTGGTATTTTGACTATAATGTAGTGGTTTTCCACTTGTAGTGACATAAAATAATAATTTTAAATAAAATTTGTTAGTGCATTGACCACAATGCACTGATTCTTTACTAGTGGTGACATAAATAAAAATATATAAATATAAATAGTTATTGCATTGAATAAAATGTGTTAGTTTCTTACTCACAATGACATAAAAATGTGTTGTAAATATAGACAATTGGTGCATTGACTACAATGCATTATATGTTGACTTGTAGTGATAGAAAATAATGTTAATAAATATAAACATTTGGTATATTGACTAGTGAGTTGATTGTTTATTAATTGTGATAAACCATTTTTGTAGATATAAATAATTTATGTGTTTGCTATGACACATTGAATGTAATATATTTATTATTAAATAATATCAACATTAAATATATTTAAAAAATAAATAATTATTATATTGATTAAAATATATAAATTTTTTTAAAAAGATTATTATAAAATAAATTTAAAATTTTCAAAATGTGATTAAAATTTAAGAAAAATAGCTTCCACTATTACTAAGAAATGAACACTCTTAAATTAAAATATCAATTTATAACAAACTAGTAATCTTATAATTTTTTTGTAGACCTAAGTATTAAGAAATTTAATTACGATAGCTATTAAAAACCATTCACTATAGAAAAACATTCAGAAGGTTCAACCATAAATTGATAACAAACCATGAGGATTTTTGTAGACCTAGATGGTTAGAAATTCAAAAGAAATATCTCAATTTATTGTTCTTTTTAAATCTGGACGAGCTTGGCATCATATTATATTGTGGAATTCAAATAATCGGTATTGCTATTAACACTGTGCTGTAATTTCCCATTAAAAGATATAATCGGCATGGCTAAAAAGATTAATTTATGTATCGCGCCCTCTTTCTATGTAGATTGATCACATAAGACACAATTAAGTCTTTAGTGGTGCCTACATCACAAGTGGGCCCCTAAAGGATATTATATCTTCTAATAATTATATATTTTTTCAAAAATATATAATCATTTTGGTTCACATTTGAGCCTTTTCAACATTTATCAATAATAATTAAAAAATCTACGAGTGTTTGTTTGAAGAAAGAATGTCGGCTATGCATGATTTTAGTACCAAAATTTATAAGAAGGTTAAAATATAGGATAATTTATATTAGTTATTGTATTTAAAGGAGGTTCAAATATTACGATGTGTTTGTGTATGGATGCACTGCACATTCTAGTTGCAAGTGGCTATGTTAAACAATTAATAATAAGTCTTAAATAATGGAATGAAATAAACTTAGACAAATCTAGATTTTTTCCTTAAAAAATTAAGTATTATCTATTTATGAATTACCAAATCTCACATTATATGTACCCTATTGACTAATAAACTCTTATAATAAATATACTAGCATTTGTATCTAAAGGAGGTGCAATGGTTAAGTAAATTGTAATTTATATAGGCATTTTTATAAATTTGACAAGAGGTTTACAACTATTAAAATCTATAGAACCAATCTTATATTATAGGACCAATGAAATTACAACATACTCTTTAAAGGAAAAAATAAAAAAATATTTCAAACGTAAATGGAATGATGCTATTTTTGATAGCTTTAAAAGTAGAATAAAATCAAAATATTTATTTTTGTTTTTGAGAATATTTAATTGTTGTATGTTCATTTTTCTATCATTGGAGTGATACATGTTTATCTCAAACAAAAAAAAAAAAAAAAGTACAAAAAATATTTTTAGGCATAAGAAACTAATCAATTTTTTTTCAAGTGTGAGAAATTGATTGATTTTTTTTCACACCATAAGACATACTTAATTCTAGTGGGAAATTCCCATAATAGATACCCTATCAACTAAAAAATATCTATTTTTTAAATTAGGATTAAAAGATGCCATTTCATTTTAGTTTTTTTTTTTGTAATTTTAATTAGAGTATCAAAAACATAATAATTAATTTGTAGGTACTATATTCTTGTCTAAATTTTATTTGACATAATTATATTCAATCTTATTATCACTCATTTTAAAGATTTTTCTTGATCTCTTGAGCATTATATTGGATTAGAGGAGTAGGTGTAGAAATATTACAAGTAATTTTTTTATAGAAATTAATCTAAAACTTGAATTTTTAAAATTCAAAATTAGAATCTTTATTCTATTAAAATTTTCACTCATTATTTTGATCTAACCTCGAAAATATTTGTGTTCATTACTTTGGTATGTTGTATTTAAAGATATCCATTTATTCATGTGGTATTATATAAACCATGTGAATAATAATATGAGCACATACAACTATTTCCCCCAACATTTTCTTTTTGGTAGTATGGTTTTCCAATATTAAATATTTTCTTAATGTGTAAAAGTACATTAAAAATTTATCCCATTATTTTATATAATATGTAAAGTGTCCCAAGGAATGTCAAACACATGTGAGGCACACATCCCTTTATCCCCTAGATGAACCAAAAAAAAGTTCATAACATGCCTTTTCCTAACATTCTCCCATTTGGTGTATGCATTGCATAATGGTTAAAAAAAACTCAAACATCAAGAGAATAAAAATATATAGTCAACATTTACCATCATGGAATCAAAGTGATCCATATGATCTATCAAGATATTTCCAATAATAATAAAGGTGACCACCATCTAAAACATGAATCCTCTCATCCTCCATCATTTCAACGTAGAAAAGATAAGATCCCATGCAAAGAGATGGCACACCTACTATCATATAGAAGCATAATTACTACCTCTAACTAATATCCAAAAAAAAAAACTAAATATAATGGTAAAAAATATGCATAAGTGTCTATCAATAAATAGTCATTATAGTTGAAATAGAAATCACAACAAGTTGATAATACATCCAACTAACCATACCTCAAATCCACGGTAGACACATCAAATTAGGTTAACCCCATGTCATCAACATATCTAGCCCATAAAGTGCAACCACAAGCTCCATATATCACACATGTCAAAGAAGAGTAAATACATCAAGGAACTCCCACCACATGGGTAATTTCAAGTCTAAAAATGATCAATCCATCTAAAGATCCACTAAGAGAATAATATGGAAAGTGCAAAGGGTGATCCCACAATAGTGCTTTACACTTTTTGTCCAAAATTGACATTGAACTAATTTTTTTAACTAAATCTTCACTTTTGTGCACCTTTAGATGCTAAAACAGGAGGAGTTTGAAGATGATACAAACTAGTGATTTGTAAATTTTTTTCTGTAGATTCTAAATATATTTAAAAAAAAATTGGAATCAGATCACATATCTTTTTCCATCTCCTTCAAAAACTAGTTTTTTAAAGAGTGATGTTCATCGTAAACAACATAATTTTTTTTTTATGAAGGATAAAATTCTATATTTTTCAAATTTGGATTTGTAACTATGATATCTATCACATTCATTTGTTTTTTTTTTATTCAAGGGGTAAACACTTTTGACTGGAGCTATAAACTGGATACAACCGTTCAAAAATAACACCCCAATGGGGTTTGAACCTTGGTGGCAAGAACAACAATGCCACCTATAAACCATCACACCATGCCAATATCGACATCTATCACATTCATTTGGTTTATAGTGATTTATTGCATTTTTTTTTCTTAATTAAGTTTTGAAGTCAAAATAATTACAATTTAGACATAGGAAGACCATATGCAATATAACTTTATTGTATGAAGAAAAAAACAAAAAACAATTTATTGGATCAAGGACAAAAAAACCTAACATGGACATATTTTTCATTTTTTTTCATAAGATACTATTTTTCCACGTGTAGAACATAAAGCTTGATTTTCAGTGAAAAACCTATATTCACACGAAATAAAAAAAATATAATAATCAAATTAAATATATTTAAAATTATAATGTTTTGAAAGCTTATAATAAGGACTGCATATTGTGACCGACAATGTAGTATAGGCTAACTACACTTGACCCATGAGGATTTGAAGCCTACTTAATCCACTAAGCATCAATCTAAGAAAATCATTCAATGTAAACTAAGCTAAGAAGCCATTAAAACTAACATATTAAAATATGAAAGCTTCATAAAAATATATTCTAAGCCACTAAAACTTATCCTATTGGGGGAGTGGTGTCACATTGATGTGGAATAGCAACCCTTTCCCAATCCCTTGGATAATGAGATTTTTCAATTGATTATATTGAAGAGAATCGATGAAACTAATGGAATATGTGTTGTAAAACATGATGAAAGCCTATTTTAACATGATAAAAGCTAAGATGATCTATGTCTGTATATGCAAAGCTATTCTAAATGTATGCAAGATTCAAAAGATTAAAACCCTAATTTCAAAATATGCTAAATGGATACACCTAAGTTACCATGAAAGCTATTAATGGATGTTCTAAGCTAATAATGCAAGATTTAAACTAGAAAAAAGAGAAAAATATGTGTTGAATGTAGATGAAAATGAGAGTGGTTTCAATAGCATAACTTTACTATTAAAATATGGATCCCTATTCAATAGATGCAAGCTCTATTTATAGAATAGGAAAAATGAAACTGATGGTCAAGATTGAAAGAATCAATCAGCAGTCAGGATGGAAGGAAAATGGAGGCATGGATCATGGATTCCCATCAAGGGTTGAGGATGCAAAATGATAATTAATGATGGGATTACATTCATCCAAATAAAAAAACTTTTTAAAACTTGCACAAGAAGTTTGTTGGAAGTTTGTTACAAGGAAGAATATTCCTTTTTTTCAAATGAGTGAAGAGGGAAAGAATATTCCATGGGAATATTCCCTTTCGGAGGAAAATTAACATTTATTTAATCAAAACCAAATTTTAATGTGCAAGGGGGAAGGAATATCCTATGAGAATATTCCCTTTTTGGAGGAATGTGCAGAGGAATATTCTCAAAGAATATTCCCTTGCAAGTGGGAGGATTAGATTTAATTAGTAATTTGAAATTAAAACAAAGTTTGAATTATGTAAATTAGGGGAATTTAGGATATCCATTAAATAATTAACTTATTTAATGAAAAGGGGTCAAAATGGCTTTTAATTAAATAATTAAGATTATTTAATTTAAATGAGAGGATTCAAGGTGTTAAATTAAATATCTTGATTTATCTAATTTAATAGGATGAAAGGTTAACATGAAAGGGTGAGAAGAATTAATCTAATTAGGTCAATTAGGTTAATAGATGAAAATGATGCAATTAATTAAATAGCTATGCTAATTTAATCAATTTAGTGAAAAGAGGATGGGTTTTAAAATGAAATGATGTTAGTATATCAGATTTGAGTGCATGATATCATTTAGGACATTTTTAAGTGTTTGCATTTTGCCCCTCTTTCAAGTAAGGTACTTGTTATGTTTGTTCAAAGACTTATGCTTTTCAGATAAAAACTATTGCTTGAATCAAAAAATTAGAAAAAAATTATTATTTTTAGATGCCCCACTATTGCCCTAGCGAAACGAATAAGCTAGTTCCCTGCTCCCTAGAGAGATTGGGTGAAAATTCAAAATTTTACGTTGATCTCTTCAAAAAGGTAAAATATAGGTTCAAGTGCTAAAACAGGTCCTAGGATGCCAAAAATTGCCTCACAAACACAAAAAATGGCTCAAAATAGGTTATGCAGGGTGGAAATATGTAAAACAGGCCAAAACCCTATCTTCTAGCTCAAATTAGGGCAAAAAAACCCTACTTTTCTGGCTTAAATAGGTGAGAAGGGCTACACTTCCAGTTCATTTGTGCATTTGGAGCTCTGACACCTTGACAAAATGGCTCACCATGTGCTTCCTCTTCACCTTTCAAAGCGATTTCGAGAGTATTATCACTGAGTAGATGCAGGACTATGGGTATGTGATTCAAAAATTTCCTTGATTTTGCCCATTTATGTGCATTTAATAGTGCATCAAAATTAGGTTTTTAGGAGCATCACTATATAGTGACACACAAAAGGCATTGGAAGTGTCACTACTAATATTTTAGTGTCACACCTTCTTTTTAGTGGTACACCACCATTTTTTCTTTTGGTGACGCTTTTGATTTGGGGCTCATGAGTTTAATATAGTGACGTATAGTATTGTTTAGTTGAGCGATGCTAAAAAGGAGTGGCCAATGCACATAGAAAATGGTGATGCACCCATATTTTGAGCTATAGCAATGCATAAGAATGTCAATTCACGGTTGAGTGTAGTGATGCGCATCACTAAATTGGTGAAGCACCCCTAAAATTTATACCACGACACACCATTAAAAGAGGGATTCTATTGATTTTGGTGATGTAATTGATGTTTTGGATGCAAAGTCTCAAATTTTGGTCAATTTTATGTGTTTTTGAAAAATTGACATTGTGTGTGTGATGCATGCTAGAGGATCCACTGCTAGTAATGTCACAAGAGAACCATTTAGATATATTAGTAGTAGTGAGAGACTTTTATGACCATGAGGTTGAGTGGCTTAGGATGTTGGGGTTAGGCTTCATCATGTTCTTGCCTGAGGTACAAACCCACCTTGCCATTATGACATTGTTGATTGAGAGGTGGCACAATGAGACGTCCTCTTTCCACTTGCCCATTGGCGAGGCCACCATCACACTAGAGGACGTGTGGTGCATATTATGACTTCCCACTCATGGGGAGTGAGTTATCTATGACACTGATGTTGGGAGAGATGCATGTTGCTCTCTCCTTCATAGAGATTTGATTATCCTGGTGAGCTCATAGATAGACCTTGATCTATAAAATAGGTGAGTGCCCATTTTCAGATTGTTTGTTTTGGCACTTATTTCTAAAGCCATTTCCCTTGACTAATTGGGCAAAGGTTTCAGTCGGCACTGGGGATGGCATGTGAGGTGATGATTAGGAAGACCATTATGTTTGCATGGGGTACATTGCTTCTTGCTTCCTTGTACCACGACATGCATCAGGCACTATATTGTGATGGTAGGAGCATTGGGGAAGGTGGTACACTACTCCACATTTGGGAATATGAGTATATTTTTGTGTTGAGACCCCTTGTTCTAGCAGAAAATCACAAGGATGAGCCCATCATGTTCAGATACAGGGTTCTGTTGACACTACAACACACAGGGCTGACAAGTTTACCTTATTGGCATAGGGTCATTGATGACATGATCATTTTCAGATGGAGGTCATGGTTGCAAGCTCCAACATGGTATGATGACCAACATCAGCTATACTTTTTCTCAAAAGACTCGCTACATGGAGGGGAAAGAGAAATTGATGATAGATCTATATCTCCTAGACCACATGGCTAGAGAGTTTGGAGAGGTATAGGATGTACCTCTCGATGATTACATAAAAGTCTTTGTGAGATCACAAAGGGAGGTCTAGTGGGGAGCTTAGATTGACCCCATAGTGGTGGTCAATGACTTTAGATAGCTTATTGCCCATCCATGGGCTTATGATTAGGGTATACCATATGCGGGGACTACACTAGCTTATTATGCATTGTTCAGGACACCCATCCACCTAACGAACCCAATGGGGGGATACCCTAGAGGAAGACGGAGAGATAGAGGAAGAGGCAGAGGCTTAGGCCGAGATGGTGGTTGAGACAGATGCAGAGATTGGGGTCAAGGATGTTAGAGTAATAAGTTATTATGCTTAATTAATTACATCACATTGATTAATTAATTAAGTCACTTATTCCTCTTTATTACTTAAGCTAAACTTAGGAACATTAATAATTAATTATTAATTATTAAGTGTGCACACTAGGGTTTCATTTAGGGTTTCCCTTTTAGGGTTTCTTGATCTCCTTCATAAGGATTGATCACATTGTAATAATCGATTCTCTTAATGCATTTTTACTGAGAGGTTTTACAAAGAACATCTTCTTCAGTTCTTCATATCTTTTGCATGTGATAGGTATTCATCTTGCATGCAGGTGATCTTGGATTCTAACATGGTATTAGAGCTCCAGACCTGCAGCTGCTTGTTCGTGATCTGAAGATATGGCCTTTCAGTGAGATTCAGGTGCAAGGGTTTCTACAGGCATCTTTTCTGTAAGATCTGGGGGTAGCTATTTTTTTGGGACATAATGGGCTCAAACAGACGTCCCCATCGCGTTTGCAGCGTCCCAAAACCCTAGAAACGCCTGTCAAATTGTCCAATTTGGTGTTGTTGATCTAGGAGGCAAAAAATTTTTGTCTGGGGGGCCATACAGCCTCCCCAGCACACAGATCGAGGTGAGAAATTCAAAAAAAATATTAAAAAAACATGTTTTTGGTTCATCCGACGGTGCTCCCAGTGTAAAAGCGAATCCGCTGCCCGGCGGCCACTGGGCGGCCACTGGCCCGCCACCGCCACCTGCATCCTACACCCAACCGCCTGCTTCCTCCGCCAGGCCGGCTCCCCGCGGCCTTCTCTGCCAGAACCCCTGGTCATATGGAGGACCGGGGGCCATGCTCTCAAAGGCCGGCAATTCCAGAATATTCCAGCCATTTCCAGATTCCGGAAGCCATCTTGGGAATATTCTAAATCCGAAGAGCATATTCCGACAACCGAGATTTTTCTGCACAAGGTGTTTTTTTGCGGCGACGGCCAGACGGCCGTCAAATTTATGCTCGCGTTCTACTGATGTCATGATGACGTCATCCGTACGGCCGGCCCTCTTTGCCCTCCTAACCCTAGTTTTTCCTAAAAGAGCAGTTTTTTTCTTTTGGCCATAACTTGGGCATACGGTATCAAAATCGGGCAAACGAGATATCACCGGAAAGCTGGTTCCGAGAACTTTCCAGTAGTGCTGTTTATTTTTCAGTATTTTACAGTTTTCGTGCATTTATTGCTGTTTGAAGTCAGATGTACTTTTTATGCTTCTGAGCTCATAACTTTTTGCCACGATCTCCATTTTTCGCCTCGTTTGAAGCGTCGGAAAGGTATTGAGGAGCTCTAGGTTGCTGTCAATGCACTTTTTCTGTATCTATCCCAAGTTTATCAATTAGTACAGATTTGGCCCGATGGGTTGTTTGGCGATTACTTGGATATTTTGGCAGTTGGGAGAGTGCATCTTGCATCTTTGCACTTCATTTTCAGTAATACATCATTCAATAATTGCTTGCTGCTTCATAGATTCTAGAGTTGTTCCAGTTTGGAGTTTTCGAGTGTTTCGTGGCGTCGGGTTTTCTGTTGCTTTATCATGATTCCTTGAGTCAATCAGTGACTCTCATCCGGTTTCAGTAGTATACAGAAGAATATTTCCTTGCTTTCCTATATCAATTTCCAGTGTTACTCTACAGAGTTCTTCCAGTGCTTCTTTGCAGCATGTTATCTCATTGTAAGGGGGGTTTTGTCCCACTGGGTTTTTCTTTCTCTTACTCCTTATTGCATTTGTAAATGGGTTCTTGATCAGGCCTAGTTGCCGGGACCCATATTTGCTTTCATGCATCTTATTCTAGTGTTTTAGCTTCTTCCTAAGTTCATCTTAAGGGGGGGTGTTAGAGTAATAAGTTATTATGCTTAATTAATTACATCACATTGATTAATTAATTAAGTCACTTATTCCTCTTTATTACTTAAGCTAAACTTAGGCACATTAATAATTAATTATTAATTATTAAGTGTGCACACTAGGGATTCATTTAGGGTTTCCCTTTTAGGGTTTCTTGATCTCCTTCATAAGGATTGATCACATTGTAATAATCGATTCTCTTAATGCATTTTTACTGAGAGGTTTTACAGAGAACATCTTTTTCGGTTCTTCATATCTTTTGCATGTGACAGGTATTCATCTTGCATGCAGGTGATCTTGGATTCTAACAAAGGAAAATGATAGGATCAACTAGAGTAGGACAAGGTATAGGTGCTAGGGGATGGGCATCAACAACAACAATTATATGAGGGTCACTAGGACACAATGTAGTAGGATGGAAATTTTTTAGGGGAACCACCACCTCCTCCACCCCTACAACCAGATGGATAGGCATAGGCTTAGATCTAGGCTCTTACAGCTGAGAGAGACTAGCTATAGGTAGAGATGGATTGGCTACAATAGCAACTACAGGTCATGACTACTCAGAGATATCATGAGGTCTAGTTGTGACAAGAACTAGAGTTATAGATGGCCCAAGAGATTGGGTGAAGGAAACAACTTGAGGCTATGAAAAATGCATCATAGGGATGAATAGTGTCTACTTATTTCTTTAGAGAGGTAGTTACTAAGGTTTCCTATTACAAGATGCATTATCATTGTGATGTCCCTCAGGCAATGAGGTGGTCTGATTTTTCATAGAGGAGAGGAGTACCTCCTCAAGCTGAGGATCATCCATCAATTAGAGGGGGGTTAAGTAGCCACTAGGGCTAGCTATTTTGTAAACACTTTGATTATTTTTCTGATTATTTATATAGATATACATTTATGGGCTCATTTTTGATAGCCTCATGGATATTGTACTTTGATTTGATATGCATACACTTATTTAAATATTCTAGCATGATCGCCATTTTTTGATATTATGGTAGCGAAAAAAATTACGCCTATTTCTTGCTTAATTCGAGAATAATTAATGATAAATTCGACTTGATATCACCTTGATCTAGTGTTTTGATGAGTTTTACACATCCAAATTAGGTATTTGGACCTTTTAAGCTAAATAAACTTAATTGTTCTCTAATTTAATGTTGTAAAGTGTATTTATTGGTGCCTTCACTCTAAATTTAGGAGGCTTGTAAACTAAGGTGGACCTAATCTATTGTTGTAATGTGTTTTACACATTCACATGGGATTTAGGGCCCTTCTAAGATAAATAAACCCAATTTTACCTTAATTTAATGTTGTAAAATGTATTTATTTACACTTTCACATTGAATTTTGGGACCTCTTACATTTATGACCTTTTAATAGGCCCCTATGACCCTATATTGTGTATCCCAAGGCATATTTCAATCAAAAACCTAACAAGATCAACAAATAAGCTTAATTTACACACTCCCCAACACATTAGCAATCAAAATAGGCCATGTGGGACCCATTCACCACTTTGGACAAATGAGTCCCATCCAAGTAGGACCCACTTTCCATAGATGGTGAATGAGTCCCATTTGACCTATTTTTGAGGTTTTAAGTGGGAAAATTTGGTTTTAAGTTCAAATTTCTTCTATGTCAGCCTTTGGGATCAAATAAACAGTCATTTGAGTGTATTGCCTATATAAACCATCCTTCAATTCAGTATTTCAGATAAACCTACATGATATAAAGTCAAGCAAGAAAGAGTCGAGCATTCCAAGACATTAAAAGATTATTAAGATAGCATTTAAGATCATTTTTAAGGCATTCAAGGGTAGAATTCTTAATCAATTGTTGCAACAATTCAAGATCCATCATCATGCCAAATACATCAAGCAGCAAGCATCTTGTTGAGCTAGTGTTGTGATGTTGCATCCGGGATCTAAGGTTAAGCATTGTTCTTCATTCATTTCAAGATCAAGATCTACATCCTTCATGGCCACTTCATGCTAGATTGCAGATTTACAAGGCATCATTCAAGGTATAATTATCCATGATTCATGTTCTTTGTTTCATGTTTCATTCCTTCATTTCATTGTCTTATTATTTTGTTTAATTACCTACAAGGGGTTTGAGCAAGAAAAACCCCTATTCCCTAACAATCAACACTTTCTCTCTCTATCTCTCCCTCTCTCTCTCTTGCTCTCTCTCTCTCCCTCTCTCTCTCTCTTTGTGTGATTGCAGATTTAGGTGCTTTGAAGACTTGAAAATCATTGAAGATTAGGTTATAAGATAAGAGAAAGTTGTTGGAGTTGTCTCCCCATTTTCAAGGTTGTATTCTTCACTAAAAATCATCTTCATCCCTGAAATCAGGGAATCAGATTTGTAAATAAAGGGGGAAAGAAAGAGCAAATAGTGAAGACCAGATTTAGACACTTAAGCTCTAGTAAATCCAAACTAGACTCATTCACCACAAGTGGCGAATGAGTCCCACTATAGGTTTTTTTTAAAAAAAATTGCAGATTCAAATACCCTTTTGTGCAAAACCTGTTTCTATGCAAAAATCCAAAATTGGGACTGATTCACCCAGAATGGCGAATGAGTCCCACTAGGTAAAAAAGTTAGAGTTCCCAACATTATATTAAATGTCTTAGTTTATTGTGCTTTTTAAAATTTGGACAAGCTTGGCATCATATTATATTATGGAGTTCTAATATAGTTGATTTTGCGATTAACATTTTGTTGTAATTTCCCACTAAAAGATATAATCAACATGGATAAAAAGATTAATTTATGCATAATCATTGCAAGTAAAATCACTTTTTAACCAATGTATCATGCCCTCTTTCTATGTAGATTAATCACATAAGACACAATTAAGGCCTTAGTCGTGCCTACATCAAAGTGAGTCCCTAAGGGATATAGTATTCTCTAATAATTAAATAGAACTTTTAAAATATATAATCATTTTGGTTCACATTTGAGTCTTTTCAACATTTATATGTGATAATTTAAAAACTCAAGAGTGATTGTTTGAGGAAAGAATTCCTTCTATGCATGATTTTAGAACTACCTAAATCGATAAGAAGGGTAAAATATAGGATAATATATATTAAAGTACTTGCATTTAAAGGAGGTTTAAGGATTTCGTCGATAGAAAATTATATGTATGTTAATATGTTAGAGAGTATGTGTTTGTACATGGATGCACAACACATTCTAGTTGCATGTGGCTGGAATAAACAATTAATAATAAAAATAAAGCAATGCAAATAGAAAAATAAAGTTGCCATCAAATTGATAAAAAATGCTCCAAATAGAAATAGAAAAAGAAATTTTCCATCAAATTGATAAAAAATACTCCAAATGGAAATAGAATGTTACTATCTAGTTGTCAAATCAACATTTATCTTGTTTTTATGAGATAATTGAGATTTTGGAAGCTTTTACCATTAAATTGATGCTGAAACTTATTAAAGCCTACTAGACCAAGCTTAAATTATAGGACCAATGAAATTACAAAAGACACTTTAAAGGAAAAAAAGTTATTTCAATCATAAATGGAATGTTGCTATTTTTGCAAGCTTTAAAATTGGAATAAATCAAAATGTTTACTTTTGTTATTGAGAATATTTAATTGTTATTATGTTCCTCTTTCTATCAAAGTAGTGATGCATGTTTATCTACACAAAAAATGTATACATAATCTTTTTAGGCATGAGAAACTAATGAATTATTTTATCAAGTGTGAGAAATTGATTGAAATTTTTTCACACAATGAGATATACTTAATTTTGGTGGGAAATGCCCACATTAAATAACCTATCAACTAGAAAATATGCATTTTTTAAGACTAGGATTAGGAAAATGTAAAGAGGTCATTCCATTTTACTTATTTTTTTGTAGTTTTAATTAAAGTGTCTAAAACATAATAACTAGCATATATATATAATTTTAATAATATATATAAAATATGTTGAGATGTCTTGAGGTGTTGAATTTTTCAACTATAATTTTTATTAAAGCTGAATGATGAAAAAATTAAATGCCTCAAGAAATCTCAACGTATTTTATTTATAGGATATCTCTCGACGTATTTTATATTTATTATTAAATTATATATATATATATAGTAGTAGCTGTGGCGTGCATAACACATTGAATAAATTAATATATTTAGGGTTATTATTAGAGTTAGCATTTAGGATTAGGGTTTATATCTGGTTAGGGTTAGCATTAGGGTTAGGGTTTGGTTTAGATTTATTATTATGATTAAGGTTAGGGTTTAGTGTTAAGGTTGGGTTTATGGTCATAGTTAGTGTGAGAATTATGTTAGGGTTAGGGGTAGAATTATGGTTAGGGTTAGGGTTTGGATTATAATTATAACATGTTTTAGGTTAGGAATAAGGCTTTGGTTAGTGTTAAGGGTAGGGTTGGAATTACTATTAAGGTTTTGATTGGAATTATAATTAAGGGTAGGGTAAGGATTTATATTTGGTTAGGGCTATGGTTTGGGTTAGGGTTAGGGTCAAGGTTAAGATTAAGGTTAAGATTAGCATTAGGGTTAGGATTTGGTTTATGATTATGATTATGGTTACAATTACGGCTATGGTTAGGGTTAGGGTTAGGGTTAGGGTTAGGGTTAGGGTTAGGGTTATCATCACAATTAGGGTTAAGATTAGGATTAAACATAGAGTTAGGATGAAGGGTATGGTTAAAGTCAGGGTTAAGGTTAGAGATAGAATTAAGGTTAGCCTTCGATTAGGGTTAATGTTGGGGTTAACCTTAGTATTGGGATTAGGGTTAGGGTTAGTTTTAGGGTTATCATTATGAATAGGTTAATGGTTATGGTTAGGGATAGGAATAGGAATAGGGTTAGGGTTAGAGTTAAAATTGGGATTAGGGTTGGGTTAGCCTTAGTGGTAAGATTAGGGTTAAGGTTATGTATTTTCCATGACAATGAGATATACATAATTCTAGTGGGAAATGCCCACATTAAATAGCCTATCAACTATAAAATAAGTTTTTTTTAAAAATAGGATTAGGAAAATGTAAAGAGGTAATTCCATTTTACTAATTTTTTTGTAGTTTTAATTAGAGTGTCTAAAACATAAAAATTAATTTGTAAGTGTTATATTCTTGTATAAATTTTATTAGGAATAGCTATATTCAATCTTACTATCACTCTTTTTAAAGATTGGTGTTGATCCCTTGAGCATTATATTGGATCATAGTCGTAGGTGTAGAAATTTAATACCAGTAATTTTTTATAAAAATTAATTTGAAACTTGAACTTTTAAAATTCAAAATTCAAAATTCAAATCTTTATCCTATTAAAATTTTCACTCATCGTTTTGAGCTAACCCAGAAAATAATTGCATTGATTACTTTTCTATGTTATTTTATTTGAAGATTTAAATTCATTTATGTGGTACTATATAAACCATGTGAATAATAACATGAGAACTAAAAACTATTTCCCACCACATTTTCCTTTTGATACTATGTTTTTTCAATATTTTTCAATATTTTCTTAATTTGTAAAACTACATTAAAAATTTATCCCACTATTTTATACAATATATAGTCTCCCAAAGAATGTATAACACATGTGATTCACACATCCCTTTATCCCCCAGGTGAACCAAAAATAATTTCATAAAACACCTTTTCCTAACATTCTCCCACTTGTATGCATTGCATAAGAGGTAAAAAATAAAACTCAAACATCAAGAGAATAAAATCGATAGTCAAAATTTACCATCATGGAATTAAGTTGATCCATATGCCCTATCAAGATAATTGTAATAATAATAAAGGTGACCATCATCTCAAACATGAATTGTCAAATCCTCTATCATTCTAGCACAAAAAAGATAAGACCCCATACAAAGATCTATCACACTTACTATCATATAGAAGGATATGTCCTACCTCTAACTAATATCCAAAGCACAAACACTAAATATAATGGTAGAAAATATGCTTAAGTATCTAACAAGAAATATTCACCATTGTTGAAATAGAAACCACAACAAGTTACTAATACATCCAACAAACCATACCTCATATCCAAGGTATACACATCAAATTAGGTTAACCCCAGGTCATCAACGTATCTAGCCCATAAAGTGCAACCACAAGATCCATATAGCACACATGTCAACAAAGAATAAATACATCAAGGAAATCCCACCACATGGGTAATTTCAAGTCTAAAAATGATCAATCCATTTGAAGATCCACTAAGAGAATAACATGGAAAGAACAATAAATATCATTTAGTACCAAGAAAAATCCATAAAGATATTTCAAAACTACAAGAAAACATACTACAATACAACTCTCTCTACTACTCTTCATAGTTGTCCAATTTTCTTCACACTCAACAATGAAAAGAGATAAAGAAGCCTTCATGTTGTCCCCAAAAACATGAAGTACAAATAATAATACATGACCACACACACAATAATCACTATAGCTCAACACAAAACTCAACTACAATGTCATGTGAATACAAACATCTTGGAAGAAGAACAAGACCAAATAGAGTACCAACAAATCATAACATGTAGCAAGTCCTCCTACGCATTCCTATAAATTATCTAGCTATGAAAAGTATGATCTCCTTCATAAAACCCCTAAGAGGAAAGAATTATCCACATATAACCATATAACCAATATGTATGCATCTAAAACAAAGAGGAAGATCAACCAAATAATCTATTTAAAAAACCAAGGGAATAAAAAAAAAAAATTCACTAAAGTCCTCATCAATTAATTCCATCATATATAAACATATGAATAGGGAGATAAACATGACAAATAATCCTCAAAAGAACCCTCCAAAAATAAACAACTATAACTTGAGATCAATATCCATGAAAATACAAAGAACAAAAAATATTGCATTTGAAAGCAAGAATGGGAAATACCTATCAGATCATAAACCACTTAGTAGACCAAGAGTGGGAATAATAATGCTCCTGTAGGATGATGAAGACATCATGACTCACTCCAAGAACAATATCCTCATACATCCATGTTGAACTTACATCTGACCAAAGTGTAGGATCCTTGAGCTTCGTTCTTAAACCTCATCAAAGAGTATCCATGTCAACATGTCTTTAATAAAAAAATATCTTGTAACCTCACCCAAGTATCCAAGTATCTATGAGAACATGTAACCTATCAATATGTGCTAAGCTCAAAATACAATGTTGTGTTCATAGCACCATCATACAACTCTCAAAAAAATGACTAATATCCTCAATATTAAGAGAACTAAAATGATCAATGTTAAAGATCCAATTGTGAAATTAAGAAGATATCATAATATTAAGATCTAAAATATCCTCAAAATAAGATCACATCTCCAATGAACATTTGATACTCCCAAGAGCACCTATATCATGCAAACACTCTAATATAATATAAAGAGTACATGAAGACATAGTAATTAAGATCCTATCAAATAAAGATTACATGTCAAATAAAAAATCAAAACCAACACCTAAAAAAGACTCACAGATTCCTTCATTGTACCAAGATTTTAGTATCTCCAAATCATATGAAGATAACCATCTCCTATCAATAAAATAAAAAATTTCAAAGAACTAACATTACATAGAAAACATGATCCAAGAGATGCTTCATAATACCAAAAACCACTATAGAAGATCATCCACCAAAAAAAATGAATCCATATCATCACTAGAAGCTCTCACTAAATATCGTTACTTAGGTACACATGGCATCATGAAAAAAATCTTCTAATAGGAAATAGAAAACCACCAAACCATCATTGTCACAAGATCCCACTAAATCTTGTAAAAATTATACCCATGGCATCATTATAATCATCTCCTAACTAAGATCAAATAATAATATAACTCAAGTATTATAGAAGGAGATATTAAAAGGAAAAGTAAAAACATGATCCTTAAATAACAAGATACACTACCACAAAAAATAAAGAATCAAACTAATACCAACAATAGTGTACTAGCATTAACAATCATGTCATGTCAAAGTCGCAAAATAATAAGGGACATCCACAACACAATAATATCCACCAAAAGTACAAACATCAAACTCCCATGGTGTCACACACAGATCTACATCACATAGTTAATAAGAATAGGTCTTAGATATCATGATTGTATCATCAATACAGAAACATCTATCGGTACATCAATATACTAGTAAGAATTCCAAGTGATGGTAATCAATAATATACATTTAAATATCCAATGAATCAAACATCAAAACCCAAATACTATTTACCATCAACACAAAAGTACCATGGTCATAAAAACTCATAAAAAAATTAGGTGGAAATAATAAAAAAATAAATTACATTAAAATATCTCCAAACTTGATCCCCTACATAGTTCTTCAAAAAATATTTCCTTCAACTATAAAATGTCTAAAATATTACTTTGGATGAACAAATTATGACCTTTCAATGTCTAAAAATTAAATCAATTAATAATCATAATGTATTTATTAAATTAGAAAAATATGGGAAAACCATTAATGCCATAGTAAATTACTCAAAAATACCATTCCAAAAACTACAAGTATAAAATATTACACTAGAAGAAAAAGTTATGCCTCTTGGAAAAAGTTCAATAATTTGATTAGCATTGGTGGTAGGCTAGTGACCAATTGGTAGCCCCCAAGTGGCTTGCAGGTGTTGGTGGAACAATGTCAATGAATTTCAATTTATATTTAAAAAATAATTTAAATATTTTTACTCCCCCCAGCTAATGGAGGGGCTTGGAAATAAGCCCCAATAGACTATCTAGGGGTTGAGAAAAGGGTTAAACCTCGATTGTGATGTAGGATCATCCTTGGTTCTTGGAAATCTTGCATCAACCAAAAATATTTTCTTTCAGTTTTGTTCTTGTTCGGTTCTTGTTCAATTCAAGTTGGAAGATTCAACGTATCACCATATTTTCTCACCAGACCTTGTGGATCTATGTTTACATCATGGACATGTTCATTTTCCTTATGCCAAAATTTCAGCATGTTTAGATCTTTTTCTAGCAAGTTATCACTTCCAGAATAAGTGGCAGTTCCAAGAACCGACACCAAAATAACTTTTGAGCCTAACTGCTAGTTTGATCTATCATGGATCTTTTTCATACCTTGCAGATCTTGGCAATGTGATTCAAATTATTTCGTAGAGTTTCCTTGATCTTAATTATGGGTCCACACTTCATCTTATGCACTCGCCGAAGAGTAATTCAAATTTGAGGCTGACCTATTCATGTACACATTACAATATTTCTTCATTGGAGATTGTGAGGATCTTTGGCTGACGTGAAAGATTCAAGACCCTTGAATATGATATAAAGCCTATAGTAGATCATTGGAATAGCAAAATTTGATTAGGTAGATTAATATAGATGGGTATGTGTAGGATCATGATGGGCCAAAAAGTGGCAATATGATGGGTATGTGGCTAACGACTATTTTTTTACCCAAAATTGATGAAACAAAAAGGGTTTTTAAAGGAGATTCTCAGTTTTCCACTGATATAAATTATGCTTTACTTTGAATTTAATAAGTAATTATTATTCATTTTCTATTCAAATTATGACTAAAGTCCTGATTGATAGGCTGATTGAAAAACATCTATAGCTTTCAAACGACATCACATTTTTTGAAACCAAAACATGCATCACATTCTATGCTTTGCATACTATAGGATTAGAAAAAGAAAAATTTAATTCCATGAAGTTTTCACCAAGTTAATGTGGTTAGACATACGAGTTTTTATATTTTTTAAAAATTTGTAATAAAAAATTCATAATTAATTATTTATGTGAAAAAAAAAATTCCAAAAAATTATGCATCACATCGAGGCATGAGTCCTCTACTTATGTATAAAATATTATAAAAAAATATTATCATTTTATTGTGATTAGGTGGTCAAACAAACACCTACTTTTTTCTTGAAATTTAAGTACCATTGCATTAAAATTTCAAATTTTCACCAAATAGATTTTTATTTTTTTTAAACAAACCTAGTAGTTTAGAAACTACATTCAATTTTCTATAGATTTTATTCTTACATATTTTTCAAATAATATAGATACCTTATTCAAATTTTTACGTCAAGTTGCCTAACTCTGACTTTTCTAAATTTTTTGCCACTTAAGGGCCTATTTTTTCCATGATGATCCTGCACATACCTAGATCTAATATGTAAGATTTTTTCTTGCATATAGGAGCATATTGGAATGTTATATTTTTGAGCATGTTATATTAGGCTTGTGAGCCAGATCTATAAGCCCAAATGTTGTTGGTAGTTTGTAATTGAATTTTTTGATAATAAGCATATTAGAATCTGCATTTTCCTTCAATTGATGTGTTTCTTCTATTGCATTACTCTTGTTGTACGATTAGGATTGTTCTCTTTTTGGAACCCTCCTACCATGACTGTGCCAAATTGGTATCAAAGCAAGATTCGTTCCTTGAGAGATCACCAGATTTCACACAGTCATGTTGAAGATTTGTTGTAGGGTGGAAGATTGTGGATTTGACCTGTAGTTGTAGAGGACTTGTGTAAATATGGAAGGAAGAAGAAATGGTAGAGGAAATTGAGTGCATGGAAATGCATACCCACCTATGATGGAGATTTTGAGAGGAATTGTTGCAAGATTAGATGCAGTTGAAATGGCCTAGAGGAGAGGTCGATTGATTGATGATGTGAGTGATGAAGAGGTAGAAGTACAGAAAGAAAGAGGAAGAGAAGATCAACCTAGCCTCAATCAGGGAGAAGAAAGGTTCATAAGAGCTATAACTAAAGTGAATACCAAACCACATTTCAATCCACTGGATTATAATGGTAAGTTGGATTCAGATGAATTGCCAAATTGGATAACAGAGATGGAAAATTATTTTTATTTTGAGGGTACCACTAAAGACAAGAAGATGAAATTTTCTTGTAAAAAGTTGAGAGTACATGCATCCCTTTGGTGGGAACATTTGCAGACAAATAGGAAAAGAAGAGGAAAGGAGAAGATAAAATCATGGGATCGAATGGTGAATAAGTTGAAGACAAAGTTTACTCCTGCAGACTATCATATCAGTTTGTTCAAGAAGTTGCAAAATTTGAAGCAAAAGGAATCAAGTGTGATAGAGTATACTGAGGAGTTCTACAAGTTGAAATCTAGACATTTAGAGGATGAGATCAAGCAAGTATCCAAATATGTGAATGGTTTGAGGTCATCCATACACGATGAGATCAGTTTGATCAAGTTGGTGAGTGTGGAAGAGGCATATCAATGTGCCCTAAAAGCATAAGAGAAGCTGAAAAAAAGAATGAGCAAACACAAAGAGGATGAACTTTTACTGGAGGAGGAAGAGGATCTTTTCCAGATAAGAACAAAGATAAGGAAGTCAGTAAGAATGAGAGTTCATACCTTAGAGATGATGGGAACTCTTACTAAAGAGAAGGATATGGTGGTTACTGAAATGAAGGTTATAGAAAAGATGATAGAGGGCATGAGAAAAGAGTATTCAAAGGAACTTGTTTTAAGTGTGGTGGAGAAGGACATAGAGCATTTGAATGTAATCAAGGATAGACAAGCAGAAAGGCATAGAACAATATCTAAGAACAACCTTTGTTGAGGAGGATCATGTTGGATCATCTAATCAACCAAAAGAAGGAGAAGTGTTGGTTAACAAAAGAGTATTGTGTCAAAGTGAGTTGGAGAAGGAGCCATTGCAGAGGAAGAATTTGTTTTAGACTGGATGCTAGGTAGCTAGTAAATGTTGCAAAGTGATTATTGATAATGAAAGTTTTGAGAACCTAGTTTCTGAAGAAATGGTGACCAAATTGAAGTTGGAAAGATTGAAACACCTATAGCCCTATTAAATAGCTTGGATTCAAGATGAGCATAAGATACTGGTAAGTGAACAATGTTTGGTGAAATTGAAGATAGGAAATTATCATGATGAATTTTTGTGTGATATCATGCCTATGGATGTATGACATGTTTTGTTGGGAAGGCCTTGTTAGTATGATAGATAGGTTATTCATGATGGAAAGAAGAACATATATACCTTTGTTGTTGATGGAATGAAGTAGACCCTTTTTCCATTGGAGGATGTGCCTAAAGCTGAGATTTGTACAAATGCTAGAATTTTCTTTCTTGATGGAAGGATATTTCTAGATGGATTAAGACATGAGAGCATGTGCTATTCCTTAGTTCCTAAGAAATTTGAAGACTTGAAGCATGCAGAATAATAACCGGATGAAGTAAAATAATTGCTAACAGAGTATGAAGATATCATTTTAGATAATGTACTTGATGGATTGCCACCTGTGAGGAGTATTAGTCATTGCATGTATTTGATTCCTTGAGCTAGTTTTCCTAACAAAGTAGCACACTAGATGACACCGTCATAAAATGAAGATTTGAATAGACAAGTGCAAAATTTGTTGAGGAAGGGTTTGATTAGAGAAAGCTTAAGGGTTTGTGCAATACCTACTATGCTAGCACCTAAGAAGGATGGAGAATGGAGGATGTGAACAAAATCTAGAGCCATAAACAAGATCACAATGAATTATAGATTTCCTTCACCCCAGATGGATGATATTATGAATTGTTTGAGTGGAGCTAAATACTTTACAAAGATATATTTGAAGAGTAGATATCATCATATCAGAATCAAAGATGACATGAGTGGAAAAAAAAATTCAAGACAAATGAAGGATTGTATGAATGGTTGGTGATGCCTTTTGGACTAACAAATGCACCAAGTACAAGTTTTCATGAGGTTGATGAATGAGGTATTGAAGAAATTCTTGGGTAAGTTTGTGATTGTGTATTTGGATGACATATTAATTTCTAGTAAGACTAGAGAAAAAAATATGTTACATATAAGACAAGTTTTGCAGAAGTTGAGAGAAGAGCAGTTGTTAATAAACACTAAAAAGTGTAGTTTCATGAAGGAAGAATTGGTATATCTAGGATTTGTGATATGCTAGGATGGATTGGAGATGGATCCTGAGAAGGTAAGAGCTATTGTTGAGAAGGTAAGATTTATTATTGATTTTAATAAGGTATTTCAGGTAGACTATGATGCAAGTGGAAATACAATTGGAGCAGTATTGAGTCAAGACCTGGAAGACCAATAGCTTATTTCAGTGAGAAATTAAATGATGCTAGGAGAAGATATTCAGTGTATGATTAGGATTTTTACGCCATAATTCAAGCCTTGAAGAAGTGGAGAAATTATTTGTTGCCTAAGGAGTTTTTGTTATATATAGATCATCAAGCATTGCAATATTTGAATAGTCAAGGTAAGTTGAATCAAAGACACATGAGATGGGTAGAATTCTTGTAGAGTTATACTTTTGTTTTGAAACATATGAGTGGAAAGTCAAATAGATTTGTTGATGCTTTGAGTAGGAGAAAGAATTTACTGGAAAATATGAGAGTGGAGGTACTAGAGTTTGATGAATTGAATAACTTGTATGTGGAAGACCCAAATTTTGCAGAACCTTGGAGAGCTTGTAAAGAACCAGTTTTGGAGGATAGAAATTAGTGGTTGGATTATTTCATTCAAGAGGATATGTTGTTTAGAGGAAATAAGTTGTGTATACCCCCGAGTTAAATGAGGGATAACTTGGTGAAAGAAAAGCATAGTGGAGGATTGTTATGACAGTTTGGAATTGATAAGATAGTAGCATTGGTAAGTGAGAACTACTTTTGGCCACAGATTCATAAGGATGTTAGGAAATTTGTGCAGAGTTGTCAAGTTTGTCAAGTTGCAAAAGGGAGTAGTTATAATGTCAGATTGTATAAGCCTTTGATAGTTTCAAAGAGACCTTGGGAGGATATTAGCATGGATTTCATACTTGGTTTTCCGAATACACAAAGAGGTAATGATTCTATATATTTGGGTATGTGTAGGATCATGATAGGCCAAAAGGTGGTGATATGATGGGTATGTGTAGGGTATGTGGCTGACGACTTTTTTTTACCAAAAATTAATGAAACGAAAAGGGTTTTTAAAGGATATTCTCAACTTTCCACCAATATAAATTATTCTTTACTTTGAATTTAATCAATAATTATTATTCATTTTCTATTTGAATTATGACTAAAGTCTTTATTGATAGGCTGATTGAAAAACATCTATAGCTTTCAAATGGTATCACATTTTTTTAATTCAAAACATGTGTCACATTCTATGCTTCACATACTATATAATTTTTTAAAAAAATAATTGAATTTCATGAAGTTTTGACCAAGTTAAGGTGGTCAAACACACAATTTTTTATATTTTTTAAAAGTTTTAGTAAAAAATCATAATTAATTATTGAGTTGGAAACAAGTTGCAAAAAAATATTCATCACATCGGGACAGGATTCCTCTACTTATATCTAAAATCTTATAAAAAAATATTATCATTTTATTGTGGTTTGGGTGGTCAGATAGACACCTTATTTTTTCCCTAAAATTTAAGTACTATTGCATTGAAATTTCAAATTTTCACCAAATAGAATTCTTTAAAAATAAATAAACCTAGTAGTTTAGAAGCTACATTCAATTTGCTACAAATTCTATTCTTACATATTTTTGAAATAATATAAATAACTTATTCAAATTTTTATGTCAAGTTTCCTAACTCTAATTTTTCTAAATTTTTTGCCACTTAAGGGCTTATTTTTTCCATGATGATCCTGCACATACCCATTTGTGGCAGTGAATAGATTTTCTAAGATGAAAAATTTCATACCTTGTAAGAAGACAACAAATGCAGTACATGTAGTAGAACTTTTTTTCAAAGAAGTGGTTAGATTGCATTGATTACCTTGGAGTATTGTTTCAGACAGAGATGTAAAACTTGTTGGTTACTTTTGGAGGAAACTTTAGAAGAAGTTGAAGACAAATTTGAAGTTCAGTTCTACTTTTCATCCATAGAATGATGGACAAAAAAAGGTAGTAAACAAGAGTTTGGCGAATTTGTTGAGATGTTTGGTTGGAGAGAAGACCAAAAGTTGGGATTTAGTCCTTTCACAAGTAGAGTTTGCTTACAACAATTTAGTGAATAGGTGTACATGAAAGAAACCTTTTGAGATTATTACTAGAGTTCATCCTAGAGTTATATCAGAGTTGAGAGACATTAGTATGGAAGATAAAAGGAGTGCAGAAGTAGAGGAATTTGAAGAAAACATGACAATGCATACACAAAGTGAAACAACAATTGGAGGATATGAACCAAAAGTATAAGAAGAGAGCAAATGAAAAGAGGAGACATAAGGAGTTCAAAGTTGGAGATGAAGTGATGGTATATTTGAGGAAGGAAATATTACTAGTTGGTACATATAATAAGATGAAGATGAGGAAGTTTGGACCTTGTAAGATTCTGAAGAAAGTTGACTCAGGAAATGCATATGAAGTGGAGTTACAGGATGGCATGGGTATCTCACCTATATTCAACATTGCAGATCTACAACAGTACCATGAAGCAGAATTGAATGAAGAAAGTAAGGGAAATTTGGAGAAATAGTTTCCTAAACAACAATCAGATGAGATATAAGAGATTTTGGATGTTAGAGATGGGAGGAAGACTCATGGAAGATAGTACAAAGAATATCTAGTGAAGTGGAATGGTAGACCAATGGAAGATTCTTCTTGGATTTCTCAGACCGAGGTAGACCATTTTGGTTTTCCTTTGGCCCTAGAAAAGTGAAGGATTTATTTTTCAATCAACTCTGGATGTTTGATGCAGTAACATCCTTGGTTCTTGGCAATCTTGCATCAACCAAAAATATATTCTTTCAATTTTGTTCTTGTTCAGTTCAAGTTGGAAGATTGAGCATATCACCATATTTTCTCACTAGACCTTGTGGATCTATGTTTACATCATGGACATGTTTATTTTCCTTGTGCCATAATTTCAACACATTTGGATCTTTTTCTGGCAAGTTATCACTTTCAAAATAAGTGGCAGTTTCAAGAACTGACATTGGAATAAGTTTTGAGCATAATGGCTAGTTTGATCTATTATGGATCTTTTCCATACCTTGTAGATCTTGGTGATGCGATTCAAATTGTTTCATGGAGTATCCCTAACCTTACTTATGGTTCCACACTTCATCTTATTCACCCACCAAAGAGTAATTCAAATTTGAGGCTGACCTATTCATGCACATGTTACAATTTTTCTTCATTGGAGATTGTCATGATTTTTCACCGATGCAAAAGATTCAAGACATGTGGATATGATATAAAGCCTATAGTAGATCATTACAATAACATAAGTTGATTAGGTAGAGTAATATAGATCTGATATGTAATATTTTTGCTCGCATATAGGAGCATATTGGAATGTTATATTTTTGAGCATGTTATATCAGGCTTGCAAACCAAATCTATAAGTGTGGATGTTGCTGGTTATTCGTAATTGAATTTTCTCATAATAAGTATATGTGAATCTTCATTTTCCTCCAATTTTTGTGTTGCTTCTCTTGTGTTACTCTTGTTGCATGGTCCATACTGTTCTCTTTTGGGAACCCTCCTACCGTGACTACACCAATTTGTCCCTGACTACCAATGGATAATTGACAATGGTCAATAGGAACTAACACCCCTATTGGTGGTGTCAGAAACACCTACCAACATTGGAGTATGGGGAGAGGGGCCCATGTCCTCTCTCTCCCCCACCCCTACCCCAAATGTTTTATTTTATTTTTTAATTGAAAATTATTATATAAAACTTTTCTAATGTGGGAATTTAATTTATATATTTTTTAAAAAACTCTCTTCATATGAAACTATATGACTGTATGGCAATGTGAAAGTGTTAAGGGGGGAATTTTATAATTTTCTCACAATAGAAAAAGTAGGCTAAATTTTACATCAATCTTCATATCCACAACCTCCTAGATTAATTGGTGAGGTTTTCTTTCTCACAAAGGATCATATGCAAAAATTCTCATACAAAATCTTCATGGTGAACATTCAAAAAAATCCATTTTTCAAACTTAGATTGATAACCCTATATCTACAAAAATAACCAAAAATATTTGACCTTAAAATATAAAATCTATAAAACACATCCTACACAATAATCTCATATATTGTACATTTTTCTTCATTCTTTCTTGATAAATCATAGATTAAACTATGCACTAGATCATCTCATACAAGGGTCATACCAACCACAACCATGGATTTAATACAGAGTTAAATGAAATTTGCAACCATATATGACAATTTCCACATAAATCAAATATAGAAAATCATGTAAAGAAGTTTTAAGAATCCATATAAAAAATAATAGACAACATATGTCAAGGATAACACAAGATATATCTTTAGGAAACCCTCATGAGAAAAAAATAAACATCCAAAAGAATTCATCACTTGTGTATTATTTAGCAATGAAATAATTACAATACATTTTCAAAGTCTCCATGAAGACTTTTGAAATGCCAATATACTTGCATGCACTCCATGTGAAAACTAATCTAGCCACACATCTTATTCCATTATTCAAATACTCACATATGCAACCTATGAGATATGTTCAACCTCAATCCCCTTAGCAAAAATAACCATCCTTAGATAGCTATGAATTTTCTTGATTTTACAAACATAAGCTTTGATAAAGCCACCAAGTGGTATAACATAGACCATGTAACTAATACCATGATCTAAAAAAATAGTTTACTTTTTATTACTAAATTTTCCAAATATTAAATATTTTCCCAATGTGTGCAACCACATTAAATATTTATGCTAATTTTGCATACAACATATAAAGTGGCCCCATGAATGTCTAAGCCATGTGATACATGTATCCCTGGATCCCCTAGGTTTGTGCCATAAATAACATTAAATTACATTATAACATTATTCACGGTGGATAAAATACCCTTTCTGAACAAATATTACTTATGGAATGAGTTTGTAGAAGATAATTTGGAAAAAAGAACTTCGTAGAGTTTGATGACATAGACATTGAAGAAGTGAAATAATACATTCCAACATTGGGGAGATCAAATTGGGTAAGAAAAAATTAGAAGATTATATAAATCCTAATTTTTACATATCTCTCTCATTATCTTTATTCAAATTACTCATGATTTAAACCCAACACTTTTCAAAATGCACTTAGATCAAAGGAAAAAATATTAAGAGGTGGTATTATAGGAAGAAATGTTGTATTTCAATCAAGAAAAATTTGGGACATGGGTAAATTACCAATTCCAAGAAAAATATTTGGTTGTAAAGCTATTTAACAAAAAATTAAAGACCAATAGCAATTTTAGAGTTGACTAAATATGGATTCCTATAACCACTCTCGTTTCTCTTACCCAGAAGGAATTTTGAATGATTTAGGCTTCTTAGAGGTGTGTCCCCTATCTCAGCTAGGGTGTGAATTAGTCATTGACCTCTCTACGAATGTCTCTTCCTTGTGTGTTGCGGGTTCTACTATGGTGGTTGCCCCGTCTCCTATTGTTGATGCTACTAGGGGTGGGTTTGGGGTTTCCCCGAACACTCATGTGGGGAAATGCATTCATCCTCTTTCTACTTCGAAGAGCCTTTTGAATTTTTTTGATATTGTGAAGACTAATCAACCTAGCAAGGGCTTTGTGTGTCCTATGCAGTGTGCAAATGTTACTCCTATAATTTATCTTGCTAAGGAAGTTGCTAAAAATATTGATTTGTATTCCAAGACTGTTCTTATTTACATATTTTTTTGCTCCTAGCCTTTCCTCCCTAATTTTCAATTTTTGATCACCAACCATTGGTCTCCTCTGGTTGATGGTTCAATGGAGATTTACCCTTCGACAAGGGGTTTTTTGGTTGCGGGTTTCAATTCTCTTGAGGATAGATAGGCTATTTTAGACTATGGTTTGTGGGATTGAGATTGTCATCCCCTCTCCATGAGACCTTGAGTTCATTCTTTTAACCCTTTGAAGGAACCCTTATATGTGGTACCTATTTATGTAAGATTTCCTTATATTCCCTTACATTTCTGGTGTCCCTTTTCCTATGAGGGCATTGGTAATGCTCTTGGGAGATTCTTGAAAGTGTATAAGGCTTCCAAGAATTTTACTCATACCTCCTTTGCTAGGATTCTAGTGGAGGTTGATCTATTGAAGGCTTTACCTAGTGAGGTTTTTCTATAGGTTAATGATTGGTCTTGGTCTCATATTGTGGATTACGAGGGTCTTCCTTTTCACTGCAGACACTGCTTTATTGTTGGTCACTTATCCCATGAGTGTTTTTGAGGATCTTTCCTTGTTTCTTCTTCTACCTGGTGGAAGTTCTCACTCTGTGAACACTTATTAGTGCACCCTAGTATAGATATTATTTCTCTTGATGATGATTCAAAGCCTCCCTCTTTGACAAAAAAATTTAGTGTTGAGGCGATGGCTACTCCTTTGGTGGTTTTTGCAGTGTTGTCTTTGGCTACTTCTGATAATGTTTCCCTAGTGCTTTCTATTGCTCTGATTCAAAATAAGGATGTCCCATCTGTTATGTGTGTTTCCTCCTCTGAGACCCCTACCTCTCTAACTCTTGTTGTTGATGGTGTTGTTCCTTTGGTGGCTTCTACAGAACTAGTTCAACACTCAATTGTTCCCTCTAAGGTGTGTGATGTCTCTCTTGAGGCTCTTCCTATTTATGTTCCTAATCTAGTTTTTGATATTCCTTGGATAGTTGTGAAAAGGAAAAAAGAAATGCACTCCTAAAAAAATATCTGATGAGTTTCCTTTGATGAAAAGTTCTTGGTTTCATGGTTTAGAATTTAAACTATTTTTCTGATTGGATATCTCTATTTTGTTTGGCCCTAGTGGCTTTTTTCTTACTACCAGTTTGTTTTCTATTATTTTTCTTGTCATGTTATTCCTGATTGGTTGTTGTGTTTGGCCAGTCTATTTTATCAAGTTGTTATGCCTAGTTGTAAGCTTTGTATGGAAATATCTTTTTTTCTAAAAGGGATTAGGGCCCTTTCAAAATCCCTACTTAATTTATCAAAAAAATAAATAAATTAAATCTAAGAGAGAAATAGGTGAACCGTAGATTTTTGGCTCACTAGGACTTCTCTAGCTTTTCTAGGGTTTTTCACCTAAAAGAAGAGAGGTAGGGCCAAAAATGCCAAGGGGTTCATTAAAATTAGATTGTATATGATGTTTATATGACTAAATAAGATGATCTAAGTGAAACTATTTGATAAGATTGATTCATTAAATATGCAAAACCTAAGAAATATGAAATGTTTGAAAACACATTGTGTAATACAAAATCACCTACAAATGAATGGAAAATTGCAACATAAATGAATCAAACTGAAAGTGTGCCCCTGAAACCTTGATGAAGATTGTAAATTACATTTGAGATGTTGCTGATGTTGTTTTTCAGGCTTGGAGGGACTCATTCACCATTCTGGGCAAATTAGTCCTAGTTTTGCAAAACTAAGCCAAAACTCGTTTCTAACAAAAGGGTACTAAAAAATATGGAAGAATAAAAATTGACCCTAGAGGTGGGACTCATTTTCCATTGATGGTCAATGAGTCCACTTTTTAATTTCTGAATATTCAAGAGTGGGATACGAAGCTTCCAATTTGTACTTTAGCTTTCTATAGGTGTCTACTTCCAAAACACAAATTTACGGGTATGAAAGTCACTTTTCGTTGATATTTTGACTTGGATGATGAGGGGAAGACTTGAAGAACCTTTCAACTTGATCTTCAATGATTTCCAAGCTTCCAAGAGTCCTAAATTGTCATAAACGCAAGACAAGAGAGAAAAATGGTGAATGTTAGGGCATGGGGGTTTGCCTAAGTCAAACCCCTTTTAGGTAATTAAACCAAAATAATGAATGAAACATGAAACAATGGATTTTACTACCTTTCCATGATGTTTGATCTTGAAATTCTATAGCAAGACATGGAGGATCTGCCCTTGAATGTTTAAAAATTAATGTCTTAATGCCTTGAAATGATGAAACCATAAGTTTCTTGAATTGAAAGATAAGATTGGTGGATGAAAAATGAAGAGTGGTTATGAAAATGAGTTAAAAGACTTATATTTATAGGAATTTTACCTATTTCACCCGCTAATACCTCATGACAGGTTGACATGTTAAAATAATAAACTCAAGTTTCACTTTTTTCTCACTCAAAGGTCAAAATTGAGCCAAATGGGACACATTCACCACACATGGTGAATGGGTCCCACCTGGATGGGACTGATTCACCATTCATGGAAAGTGGGTCCCACAGGGGCTAGTTTGAAAGCTCAGATACCAAGAGATAAGGAAATAAGGTCTAAAATGCAACCTTGTCAGATATTTGATTAATTTAAGCCTCAGGATGCACAATATGGGTTAATATAGCACTATTGATGTGTAAATGTAAAATAGGGCTTGGGACACATAATTCAATGTGAAAGTGTGATTAAATACACTTTACAACACTAAAATGAGCTCCACATAGCCTAGGAAGGCACAAAAACCAATGTGAATGTGCAAGACACATTACGACACTAGTTTCACATTAAGTTTAATTCAAAATACTTTTAGATTGATGTGAAGGTGTATCTAAATATATTTTATAATGTTGAATTAAGGATAAATATGTTCATTAAGTCTAGAAAAGCGTGAAAGTCCTTTATAAGACTTTACAACACCCTTACAAGATGTCAATAAACACATGCTATTTGATTTGTAAGGGTCCAAGACCTAGTGTGGATGCATAAAATGCCTCACAACACCTAAATCAAGGCCTCATTAATTCCATTTATCATGAATTAATCCCATGTCAAGCAAAGGGTCCCTTTTTCTACAACACATTTAGCCCCCACTTTAGTGAGAGGATGAACTTGCTTCAAACTCACACTAAAGTAGACATTCAAGAGAGATCCAAGTGTACAAATGCAAATGAAAAAGAATGAAAAAGATCAAGGAGGTTGCGCAAGCCCTTAGGATCCAAGATCCTAAGAAAAACCTTCAAGATACAAAATCGTGCAATGGCAAGAAAGAAGGTGAAAATGATGAGGTGGATCAAGATTTGATCTTTTGTCCAACTAGTTGTGGATTCGATCTAGGCTTGTTAAAAAGAAAATGTGCACTCAATCTAAGGTGATAGAACACATGATGGTCTGCTAGGTGAGAAGGCCTAAATATACTCACTCTCGGGCCACAAAACTTCTAACTGTCCATAGGATGAGAAAGCCCAAAAGGTAAGATACATACACTATTTGGTATGCAATCACAAACACAAAGTTGGCTATCGGGAAAATTCATGCCGCTAGGTGGACTTCCCACTAGGAAGATATAAAATATAATGAATTCAAATCATGATCATTTTGCGAGATGGCATTGACATTAAGCGAAGGTGTAGTTATGTGTTGCATGTTTGGTAAAGGATGATGTTTAAGACCACTAGTTCTTAAGGATGATTTAGGAGTGTGTTGTGTGAGATTTTTGATGTTGAGTGAAGGCTTGTTGATCTCGATCAAATGACAATAACCAAGAACATGAGTTTTTTGTTGTGTGTTAGGCCTTATAGGGTTGTGGATACCTTTTTCTTGAGCACCACATCCTTTTCCACTATAGCCAAGTTGTTTCATGAGGTCATAACCTTTTCCATAAATCTATTTCATTACTTTGGAATTGAGCGGTTGTTTGTTATTGTGCTCATCGAAGGTTGTTGTGTAGTTTTCTTCTTTGTCTAAAGTGGTTGAGGAGGATTCTTTTGAAAGGTTGTCTAATTTTTGTGTTGACATGATGGTTTGTTTTCTTGTCTCTCATATTTCTTTTGTGTGAATATGTATTTTCCCATAGATGATGGTGTGAATTCTAAGGATCCCCAATCGTCACCAAATAATTTAGACACCATTTCATCATTATTGTGTTTAACTTCAAGAGGGTCTATATTGGATGTTGGAATCAATGTTTTCAAAGGACTTGTAGCTCCTTTTTCAAGGTGCAAGTAACTTTCATCCTCGAGGTCCATTTCAGCTTGATAAATGTTGTTGTTATAGACCTATTTCATTCTATGATGAAGGGTTGAAGGCACTGCATTCATCTCATGAATCCATGGTCTACCTAAAAGAAGATTATATGAGAGATCATAAGCCATGACATGAATAGGAGTTTGCAAAGTAACAACCCCAACTATAACAGGAAAAGTGATTACACTAAGCGGTTGCTTTGTTGTATTATTAAATCCTCGAATAGATATTGAATCAGCTTTTATTTGTGACCTGTCAACATCTAATCGATCAAGGAGACTCACACTACACACATTAAGGGCATAACGATTATCTATGAGAGTGTGTTTGATACCTATGTGATTGAGTCGAGCAATTATCATAAAGGCGTCATGTTGTCTACATAACTCCAAAGGAGGCAACTCATGTTGATGGAAAGTAATGCCAAGAATCAATTTTTGGATGAGAGCTGCCACATCATTTAGGGTGGTACAAGAAACAATTGTGATTTTTTTAAGGCTATTTTTTAGAATGTTGTGATAATTTGGTGAGTTTTGAAGAAAATACCAAAGGGAAATTTTGGCAGGAATATTCTTTAATAGTTCAACAAGATCATACTCTTTTGTGTGTGGGCTATAGCAAGGAGCACTAGGTGGATGGGGTAAGGGTAAAGAGGGTGGGGTTGGTTGTGGCAGTTGTGGGTTGTTTAAGGTGTTATATGTATGAGAAGCGATATTATAACTCGGTTGCTACGATACATTAGTTTGAGGTGGGTAGAGAGTAAATTGAGGTTTATGTTGAGTTTTTTGTTTGTGTGAAGGCCGGTAAAGAGTAAAATTGGGTTTAGGTGAAGATTTATGTGAAGGGGGATAAAGGATTAGTTGAGGTTGAATAATTTTAACATCCAATAACAAGTGAGAGTCTTCACTATCTTTCAAGGGTATGCTATCTTTGTCTTGGGTCATAATAGCCTCCCTAGAAGGAGAGTTCTTAGGAGAACAACAAACCACATGTTCATGACAATTAAGGTTGGTTTCATCCAAAATAACTTCATTCCCACTAAGGGAGTTGATAATGGTTGAATGTGTTTAATTATTGATAATGGGGAGATTAGGGGAAGAATTTTTGCAATCGTTCAGTGTTTGTAATGTCTCATTCACTTGTGCCATATTATCTACCCTACTAGGAGAGCTTGTAATATGTTCTTCCAAGTTTAAGGTTTGTAAAGTAGCTTCATCACAAGTAGGAGAGGCATCAAGAGAAAGACCATTATGATTTTCAAATAGGTTTTTCGAAATGGGAGGAGCATTAGGGAAGGGAGGATCAAGGGTTTCATGATTCTTAATAGGGATGTCTTCTAATACCAACCTATCCTCTTTACATCAAGGAGGGGTATTAGGAGAGAGACAAGTTTAATTTTCATGACCATGGATACTTGGTAAAGTGATGTTTAGGAATGTTTCGATGATCTCGTGTTTTTGTTGTCTAACATCATCCAAAGGGGAATAAGGAGATGGACAATAAAGACCGTCAAGGCTTGTGACCTCTTGCGCCAAGATAACTTCATCACTAATAGGAGAGGTATTGGAAGAAGAAAAACTATGATTGTTTTTATTGTCTACACTACCATCCACACCAATGGGAAATGTAAGGTTAAGGATTGTACCAATGGTTTGATCAGGTTTCTTAAAGTATTCATTGTAATAATCAAAATTGAACTCATAAGAGGGAATTTTGCACTTATACAATCCACTATTAATGAAATCAAAGCCACACCTTTTGAAAGAAAACATGATATAATGAACAAGGAAAGAGATTGCAATGCAAGGACTTAAAATGAAATGCAATTTTCAGTTTTCAAGGAAGCTAATTTTTTGTTTACATAATGCAACAATCTGAAAATGAAATGTTGTGAACGCAAAAGTGAAATTAAACAATGCATGAACTGAGCTATTTTAAGCTAGATTTAATGTAATGCATGATATAGAAATGTATCCAACTGATACTCTATACAACTAAAAATGGTCTGGAGAATATAATTAATTAAATATGATTTATTTGATTAATTAATCCTAAATTCATAGATACTTAATAAATAAATAGAAATATTTATTTTTATTTAGTTCACTATTATTTCTTCTATTTTATCATATTATTTTCCTCTTAATTAGATAAACAAAATTAAATACTTTTATTTATTTGATTATTTGATTATTATTTCTTCTATACTTTATCCATAATTAATTCTATCTTAAATTAAATACACAACTTCGATAATTAGTTTAATTTAATTATCTTATCATATTTCCTCTTAATTAAATAAAGATATTCCAAAGTATTATTTAATTATGATATTTCCTCTTAATTAAATAAGGATATCCCAAAGTCTTATTTAATTATCACATTCCTCTTTATTAAATAAGCAAATACCAAATATTTATTTTATTTAATTAAATCTTCCTATTTTGCTAAATTGAATAAATCAAAAATATTCAAATAAAGGCATAAATAAAATATTCCTTTATTCACTCACCAATAAAATTAGATTTTTTAAAATCTAATTAATACAACTGGCATTCACAGGAAAGCTTCGGGGACAAACATGCAGGAAATCCTCTCAATCTTCTTCCTCTAATCTTTCCTATCATCTTTCCTGATGTTTTCATGGGGAGAAATCATTCCCTCCATTAGCTCCAGCTTCTCAATCTCTCACCATTCAAATCTCAAGATTGAATCCAGGCCTCTATTGTGCTTCCCCTGTGCAAAACTACTGCCATGAAATATATATATAGCCTTTCTTCACTGGAAATTATCCCTGAATCTTTGCGCAAAATTACTTTGAAGCATTCAAAGAAATCAAGCAATCATATCAATAGCAATAGTAATAGAATTTTAGCATCATAGCAATAGCATAGCATTAATAGAATTCATATCACGACAACATCATAGTTTTACTATAGTTTTCATTCACCAGGTTTTATGCCAGCATAGTTTATAGTAGCATCATAGCATCTAGAAATCATTAGCAATCATCACATCATTGCATTTAGCATCAATTCCATTCTCTAGATAGGAATTTTAAATAGTTACGGTGCTTACAAATCTAAGAGTCCTCTGTAACTGGATAAATCTTTGGAGATAGAAGACAATAAGATTCTTTCAAGTTTTTTGTGTTTGAAATTAGTTTAATTCATGTTAATCTTGATATAATGTTTCATTAAGAAGTGATTTAGTTGTTATTTCATTATTACTTATTCACACTTTCATTTTGGCACTCACCGTGGGGCCTAACCCCATGTTTTAAACAATTTTTTCTAAGAAGTTTTTGTATAGGAATTTGGCATGATTCTTTTAGCATGATTAGAAGATTATATAGCACTTCTTCTTATTTTAGCGCTTCCAAAGAAAACTATAGAACGTTGAAGGACTGCTTTAGCACTTCGATCAAAAGGCTTCCCACATATTCTAACTGTTCACCTTCAACATTTGTTTTAGTGCTTTCGTCGAATTCTATAATGCTTCTACAGAATCTTATAACACTTCTAGCACTTTCTATATCACTTTTGAGCATTTCTATAGTGCTTTTAATCTTTGTTGGAGAACTTTTGTAAATCGTTATCTAGATCCAATGCTACCACGACTAGTAACTTCATTTCTTTAGTTGGTTTAAAATTTATCAATCCTGGGATAGTCACTTCTTCAATTTGGTTTAAAATTTATCAATCTAGGGTAGTCATAAAAATTTTCAATATTGAGATTAAAAATGAACACCATGTCTTTTTGTGAAGCAATATCTTCATTGTGAAGCAACATCTACACATAGATAGAGAATTAGCATTTGGGCTCTAAAAATTGAACAAGTTGATTTCTATGTTTGTGTGGTGATAGGGATATCCTTTCCCCTTAACTGGGTGATCAAAACGCCAGACTCATCCTTTATTTCATGCATTTTCAAGCTTTATTAAATCCTATAGAAGG